>OX371223.1:318287893-319487893 GCA_947310385.1 Nephrotoma appendiculata
GAAGTTCTGGAGTTCGGCCGTGCTAAGCAATGTCTTAACTAATCATGTTCGAATCTGATATGTTGAGCTGAACCGGGATTTCAACATAAATCCCGGGTGAAGTACTGGATTTTTTAACAAAATAAATCCGAAAATAATCGGCCAAGGAATTTTCTTATTTCTCCATTTACACGTCAAAACAGCCAGTTGACAGATGACCCAGCCGAACTAAGCCTCTCCCAAATTAATGCTAATTGCTAGAATTGCGATTTGCTAGAATTCCAATTAAGCCCAAAAATGATTTTATGCATCTTCCGCAGTATATTGTCTCAATCAAACAAAACGATCATGATTTATGTGAGGTGATGACACGAACGGAAGATAGAACCACGCGGAAGGCTTACACAATTGGTACATGAGCAGGTCGTTGATTAGGATTTAGAATTCAAATCAATCGATATTCGTATATATCATTCCCATGCAAAGACGAACCTGTTTCGAGAAATATTATTGAGCCAGAAATTCTTTTAGATAAAATAGTGCCAGCAGTAAGCAATTTTAAAAAAACAGTCAACATTAAAAGGCCGAAGGATATCACATCAAAGATTTAATTGTCATTACAAATGGAAATAAAAAATTAAAAACCATTTTCCCTTTGCCATGCCGTAACACATATGAGGTCTCATCCCTTTAAATCAATCTACAAAAAAGTCATGAATATTTATATATATACACATATTCATACATATCTACACACATACACACACATATACATACATATATATATATAAAATTTTACTATAAAATGAAATAAAAAATATTTCTGTTCTTTGTCACTCTTATGAAATTTTAAAGTTTTTCTTTTGCGTATTATCAGTAAAAAAATTGCTGTCAGCAAATCTTTCCACGGAATTAATGCATTATTTGTAAAACTGATCAAGAAGAAATATGTAAAAGAACAAAAAATATTTTGTTTTACTATTCACTTATCAAGAATAAAGTAGAAAGAAATGATATGTATTCTCTATTCGATCGTTCAATACAGACAACAATACATTTTATCCAATCAGTACTACAATGAATTTCGCTTTCTTATTAGAATAGAAAAGTAAAACCAAAAGAGCAGTAGATCCCGTTCGTTAACACAAAAAATAAGATCAACCTTTTTAGTTTCTCATTATTCGCTCATTAGACACTATTCGTTTTCTACTGCATAACATTTCTAAAAATTCATTTTACTATTCAAGAGCGAAGAGAAATTAGCATAAAAAATTCATTTAAAAATGAACGGAAAATGAATGACAAGCAACTGAAGAGTATTTATATTTTTATATTTATCCTTTTTGTCTTATTTGACTAAACTAAACTACGTGAATGTACGTACATATATCCATACACACACACAATCGTAAACCATACGACATATCACAAATGCGTATATTAAAAAATATTTACATTAATAAAATTAAAATTTATATAAATTTTTTACAAAAAAAAATAAAAATTAAACAAAATATAAACTAAACAAAGTATAAATAAAACTATGAAACACAAAAGCACTTAGCTTGTGATGCGTTCTCCATTGCTGCGTCAGTGCGTCACACAAATAACAAAACAACCCGTCATAACAACCTAGACACTTTCACGTTTCGATTTACTAACACCAATTTATTAACACTTTATATTATATATTTAATATTTAATTTTAATAACTTTTATATATAAAATATTATTTATTTATTTATTTAAAACAGAAAAAAAAAATTAAGTTTCAATTTTCTATATAGAGAAAGACAAAAACGCATCTTTCTCGTACGACGATCGATCGCCGACCATCACAAAGTAAATCGTCTTTCATTTGGAATAAAAACAGCACCATCAGAATTCAATCGTATCATTGAACAAATACTTTCCGGTTTAAAGAATACCATGTCATACTTCGACGATATCATCGTGCATGGTGCAGCAGAAGAAGAATGCAGAAATCATTTTATTCAATGTCCCCAACGACTAAAACAGCCTGATCTACACCTCAACAAAAGTAAATGTTCGTTTTTTCAAACTGAGATAGAATATCTGCGGGTCACGTTGTTCAATTTAACAAAATTTCAAAATCGCCAGCGAAAATTCAAGCTATTGTCAACATGCCACGTCCAGCTACAGCAGACGATGTTAGACGATTTTTAGGTATGGTTACCTACTACTCCAGATTCATACCGGATTTATCTACAATTACGTTTCCATTACGTCAGTTACTTCAAAAACATACAAAAATTTATTGGACGTCAAATTGCGAATCAGCGTTTTTAAAACTTAAAAACGTTATCTCCAGCGATAAGGTTTTAAGGCCTTTTGATCCAGAAATACCAGTAGTTGTAGCATGCGACGCAAGTGTTACGTGCATTGCAGGGGTACTCTCGCATATGGTTAATGATATTGAACATCCTGTCGCATTCGCATCCACATCGTTAACATCAGCTGAAAGGAATTACAGTCAATTAGATCCAGAAGCTCTAGCAATTAAATTTACAATTAATCATTTTTATGTACCTTTACGGTAGAAAATTTCAACTGGTCACAACAGGATGCCTGCAATAACATCATCGAGATTACTGCGTTATGCCGAATTCCTGTCGAGCTTTAACTACGAAAGAGTTTACAAAAAGGTTTCGGAACACACTAACGTCAATTGTTTATCTCGTACAACACACCTAGTAGAAAACCCGTCTACAGAAAAAATCATAAACGAAGAGGTAAATGAATTATGTTATCTATCAATCTTCAAAATTTCAAACGAATACGTAAATACGGAAGCTTTAGCATCAGAAACGGCTAAAGATCGAGATCTTTCTAAAAATTTGGCAACTTTACTCAGCTCCGATGAAAGTGAAGACATCCATACACTAAATAACGGCATTATCTTCCAGGGTCAACGAGTGTTGATTCCGAAAATTATTCAACCTCAAATTCTTCAAGATCTTCATCATATATTCATCTTGGAATTACAAGAATGAAACCACTCGCCAGAAGACATTGTTTTTGGAAAGGAATAGATCGGGATATTGAGAGGATGGTGAGATCGTGTGAAGCATGTGTCCAAGTTCAATCAAAACCGGCAAAGGCTCCACTTTACCAGTGAGAGGAACCAGCTGAAAACTGGGAAAGGATACACATCGACTGTGCAGGACCTTTTCAAGATCATTTTTTCTAATCATCGTTGATTCAAAATCCAGGTGGGCAGAAATACGAATTATACGAGATGTTCCTACGACACAAACGTCAATAAATCTTCTCTCTGACTGACTCTAATGGTATCTGATAATGCAACCATCTTTATTAGTGATCAATTCAAAATGTATTGCAAAAAAACGGTATTTTTCAAAGACTTCTTGCTCCAGGTCATCCTAGTACAAATGGATAAGTACAACGCAACATACAAACACACAAGCGTAAATTGAAAGTTATGTCATCAGAACCAGGTTCTGTGCACAAGAAAGTCAATGAAATTATGCAACGTTATCGCACAACACCACTCAATTCAGGGAAAAGTCCAGCAGAATTATATTTCAATAGACGTATTCGAATCCGGCTTGATACATTGAAATCACCTGTAAAATTTAAACCTACAAAATATATTCCCGGGGTGCGACAAATAAGCGCGGGGGAAAGAGTTCAAGTTGTGCACACTCGAAACAATAAAACAATATGGAAGATTGGTACTGTTCTAGGAAAATTTGGAGAACTTCATTATCTTGTACAACTTGATGATGGCTACACACTAAAACGACATATCGATCAATTAAAATCTACCAAAGTTCAACAAAGTAAAGTTCATTTTTCACCAGATATTGTATCTAGGTGAGTGAAGAAGCCGAATTGCCGAGTAGTCAAGAGTCGCCTAACGAGCCTCAAGTTTACATTCCCAATTAAATAATTATTAAATTTCAATCGATGTCACATAAAAAAAATAATATTATATTTCCTTCTTCCAGATTGTTATGTCCCATCATAATAATAAACCGGTCTGGCAACACTGCAGATAATAATGTAACTGTCATGAGCCAGTCTAGTTGTACTTGATTTCTAATAAAGCACTCGAATGCATAAGACGCGTGTTTCAATTATAGCAAACGAGCTATAACATGTCGGATCGGTTGAAAAAACTGCTTCCAGGTCAGCTGAATGAATTCGATTCTCTTAATAACTTCGTTTTACAAACGATATTGATGCAATACGACAAAAAATCAGATTTCTACACTTATACTCACATAAGATGAAGTTTATTGCCAATTGACCGTTTACTGAATCTATCTAAATCTTCTTCGAGTTTGTTGGAGTCGGCTCCGATATTAATCCGAGCAAGAGATTTCATCTCATCGGTGAAAAGAAAGCAACTTGTAGTCAACGACATTGTTGATAAATAATGAAAATAGCAAAGGGCTTAAATTGTTACTCTATGGTACAGAAGTCTTAGAGTTTACCGGCGGTTTGAAAGGTAAGAGTGCAACCACTCTATCAGAAGTCTATAGTACATGATGTCAACTCGTCCTCAATTCGTTTAAATTCCAGCCTGAACATGCATATAGTTAACGTTTCTGAAATAAAAATAAAAATTTGATAATAGCTTAGATTTACATTTTTCATGAAAAATATTAATCGCGATTAAAAATAATGACATCAAAGCAAAATTATTTCATTTTTGCTCTAAACTAAAATAGTTAATATCGGGGATAATAAAAACGTGGTAGAAATTGTCGATGATCGGCAACAACACGCACAAGGCCAACCCGAGATAGCTACGTCAAGACATTTGAAGCGGCATTACCAGCATAATGAGAAAGCCGATCCAAAGAGTTGCCAATAAGATCTCTCGGCAGCACAGGTGAAGAAGATCGACTACAGTCTACAAGACTCTTCGCCCATGAAAAATACGAAAATCTTAAAAAAGTGCTGATCAATTGCAATTCCATTTCCGAGGAGCCCAAATTGGAAACTATTTTAAGCAAAAGTAATATAGATGATCAGAAACCTTTGGTCCTATTGCATTGAATTAAATCTGTTGGCGGACAAAAGTTTCTCAATCAACGTGATTACCAAACATACTTGTCCATCGCTTATGCGACGTCTCCATCATAAATCACTTGAATGAAGTTGTATTCGCGAACATTTCATACCACCAATTACCCTGTCTTTATGATTAACGCCGTTTTTAATTTTAGTGTATACAGGGAGTGCCACCAGTACGTTATAGTTAAAATTGCTTGATATGAACCGTCATATCCTAAGATTGAACATCACTCAACATAACATAACCTTAAAATACCAATGTAGCAGTTGCGATTTTGTATCAGCCGAATAAGCGTCGTTTCGAGAATTTTTGATTTACTTCTTTAATTTGAAGAGATCTGCTGCTGTGGCCGAAGTGGCCGGTCCTGGACCACTGGCTCCCAAAAATGACGACATATATAGTATGAAGTAGTCGTTGATGATTGAAAATAACATAAATTTAGGGGCAACAAAGTATGACGTATTCGTAGATGTTTAAATTAAAATGTAGGGAAAATTTCTTCTAAATGTTTGTTTTCTATCGAAATTGCCCCTAAATTAATGCTAATTTCTATCATCAACTACTACGTCATACTTTAGTGCCCCTAAATTTATATTTTTTTCAATCATCAATGACTATGTCATACTTTATGACGTCATTTTTGGGAGCCAGTGATCCAGGACCGGCCACTTTACACTACGGAATGTAGCGGAATGCCGAAAGTGTACGAAGACGCGGAGTTGGAAGCATTATTA
This sequence comes from Nephrotoma appendiculata, assembly GCA_947310385.1. Taxonomy (NCBI): domain Eukaryota; kingdom Metazoa; phylum Arthropoda; class Insecta; order Diptera; family Tipulidae; genus Nephrotoma; species Nephrotoma appendiculata. The sequence goes on from OX371223.1 coordinate 318,293,675, forward strand.
GATAAAAATTCGTGCCACACGCAAGAAAAACTTTCGCTTACATTAGGAGTGACTGAATAAGCAATTTCACGTCGTTTAAAATCATTGGGAATGATTCAAAAGCAAGGAAATTGGGTTCCATGTGAACTGAAGCCGAGCTTGCCAGGCATAAATAAAGCGGGGTTTTGTTGACGATCGATGAAGTATGTATGGCCTGTCCGAGGAGCACTTCACATCATACGAAGATACCAAATATTGGGTTCCTCAATCCTCAAAAGATGAGGCATTCTTCCGACGTGGTATGCTGCCAGAAAGATGCTATTGATAGAAAAAGCCATTTATTTTTTTAAGAGATGTCAATATTTAAGTTAAGTTTATGATTTCGCCCGCGATAATTGAATTTTGATTTTATATTTTATTGTTTTATTATTCGATTTTATATGTTTTTTGTGGCGGTTTTGCCATAATAATCAAAAATTCTGAAATATGCCACGTGACTAACAAAAATGCTCACAAGAACATTTCGAATCTCGCAGACTCGACATATTAATACCACCAGAAACAAAAGTATCTCATAATACGAGAATGAATTACACATCAAGCGCTACCAGTTCGTACAAACATTCAAGTATGTGCTTAAGGTAGGGATCAACGTAGTATTGATCCCCATTCAGATCGGTTCAGAAACCATGAATTTCTTCGATGTTTTCTCAAACGGCAATCACAACTACCATCCCTACTGTGAAATAATTTTAGTTGGTGATTTTAATGCCCACCATACAGAATAACCTCAGACAGGTTGTTAGTGATTCCATATTTGAATGACAAAATTCTACAAGAATTAATATTCTAGATCTTTGTTTCACAACAATCCTCCATTCCATGGAAGCACGTGCCAAGGCTGAAATTAAAAATTCTAACCATAACCTGATAACTATTGGAATTTTAACGAGGCTGACTGTGATAGTTTACCATCATTTTTTCAACCCTTCAGAAAGCTATTGTTTCTCTAACAATCAAACATATGATGCTATTTCCAATTTCACTGAGACCGTGTTACATGGAATGAATCAATATATCCCCACCATCATTTTCCAATTCCAATCCAAATATTAAAATCATGTAAAGATTTTAAAAATTGCTATTGAATTTTAAAATCTGTTCAGTTCAAAACTGCTTACAAGAAATAAAAGCGCAACGAAATTTCTTTTGAAGAATATATGGCCAAGGAAATATTCGTAAAAAACCTGTGCTAACGAAGCGAAAAGAGTCGACAACAAGAACGTCATCAAGACTAAATGAAGTTGCTGAATGATCCAACCGTTTTCGTTTAAGATCATTAGGTAGGCCAAATTTACTTAAGAAATCGGCGCCAATGGCTCGGTGGATCGCTCTGTTATCAATATATCTGCGTGGGGCAATTTTGTTTCGTTGGTATCTATTGTCGTGCCTTTTGCGGCTGTTGCAAAACATTATCATGCAGCAAACAAAATTATTCCATCTGATAAACTATAGGCAATTATTTAAAATTAAAACGCATACACTCGTAGTCAATTAATTTCTATCAAATTTTATTATTTCAAATCATTATAAATTTCAATTAACGTCACATATCTTTGTTGTAATCTCAATCAATTTTCAATCAGCTGTGCATACTGTTTATCTGTAATATAAGGCACAAATTAAATCGAACTTTGTACATACATTATAAAATTAATACACCTGTATTTATAAATATACTTGTTAGATATTTAGTTGTCAGTATTAATTTCACTTCAAACACTATTTTATATAAAATTATTTAATAATTATTTATTGTACACAAAAAATGTAAATAAACACAAATTGTATTTGTGCTGTCAAATCACAAGTCAATAAACAGTGCAGAATTAAACCGCAATGTTAAGTAGATTAACTATTAGAAATTATGTAGAACGAAAATTTATATTGTAGCATCTACTTTAATTTATAAAAATATTTATAATTTGTTATAAAAATACTGTTATAAAAAATTGTTATAATATTGTCAAAAACCTAGAATACGAAAAAATATAAAAATAAAAAATTCTCTTACACCACAACTTTCGAGCTGGAAACAACATAAAATAAAAACGCTTAAAAATTTTTAAGGCTTTTTATTTTTCCATCAAGTAGACTTGGACAAAAGTTTTCAGCGGCAAAAATAGATCTTGAGATTTTAAATTCAAAAATATTGACGCCCGTGTCAATAAGAAAGGTAACGTTGGTAATTTTATCAAAAATGAAAAGGCGACTGCGTTGTGGCGATGAGAAACAACTGCTTGATGGGTAATTGTCTTTTTTCGTGCTTCTATTGCATTTACACGGCTCGTTGAACGGTACTGTCGTGATGATGTTTGAACTGGCGACTCAATGTGGATCGATGCTGTAGCTTAGAATACTAATTTAACCGAGGTATGAACGCGGTCTCGTTTGTTGAGTTGTTTCCAAACATAGATCGCGTTGTATAAACAAAAAACGCTTTCTTGTGTTACTAAACGTTTTTCGTTTTGTTAGTTTTATTACTCTCTCTGTGAATGCTAACCTTTGAGCATTTGAATAAAAGCTATATTAAAAATGTCCAATCTTTTAATTATTTTTATTTCAATTATTATAAAATATAAATTCTAATTACGTAATCGAATCTTAAATCTCTGAGGTTATGGGCCCAGCGCCGTAAAGGAAAATTAATCAAAATAGTAGTTTTGGTGAATTTTTTTTGTGTGTCAATTGAATAAAAAAAAAAAAAAACGGCGAAAGTACAACCAACAGCATCAGCAAAATAACACAGTAAGAGATTTGAGAAAATACACCAATGAAGGACTGGATGAAATTTTGGCTGGTGTGGAAGCAAAGGAACGTGAAAAAATTAGATTGGAAGAAAAAAAATGCGTGTCAGTGCTGGTACAAACAATTCATGACAACCAACTCGAATATGTAAGAGAGAAATCACATGCAAAAGACATGTATGATGCATTGTGCAGTATTTTCGAAAGAAAAAGTGTAGCACGTCAAGTTTTGTTGCGAAAACAACTTTTAATGATGAAATATCATGAAAGTGATAGCATCGTGGATCATCTTTTGCTGTTTGACAAGAAGATTCGTGAGCTAATTTCAGCGGGTGCTATGATGGTAAAAATTGACGTTATTGTTTATTTGTTACTCACATTACCAAAGAGCTATGATAACTTGGTGACGGCATTGGAGACAATCGACACAGACAAGTTAACTTTGGATTTCGTCAAAACGCGTTTGATGGATGAGTACAATAAGAGAACAGGTAGAAATTGTTCAAGCTAATTAGGTGAATATGGTGCAATGATGTCAAAGGGAAAATCGAAGGAGATCATTTTTTTAAATGTTCGAAACACGGTCACAAAGTCTCAGTGTTTTCTTAATAAAAAGAAAGAAAGGAACAACGGTTCGGCCAGTGCTAACCAAACGAAGAAAAAGAAGAAGTATCGACAATGTGTGCGTTTGTAGATTTGGAATCGTGTGTTGGTGAGTCGGCAGCATTTAATGCACAAACAAAGCGGCATAACGGCAACATGAATGACACAATGAAAATTGAATTCACAATGGATTCTGGTGCAACGCAACATATGTCTGACGAACAAAAGTATTTTAGTAAGCTAGAAGAAATCGACGAGTTGAAAATTGCTGTTGCAAAGAAAAATCAAAGAATTTTTGCGAATAAACATGGCGATATTCCAGTGAAGATATTTTATAATGGTAACACATCGATTACTGTGATGAAGGATGTTTTATTGGTGAAAGATTTGAAATGCATCTTGATGTCGATACGTGCTTTGACTAAAAAGGGGTACAAAGTACTGTTTGAGGGAGACCAAGCATTTGTGTCATTCAATGGAATAATTAAATTCGTTGGACAAGTCGAAGGAAATCTGTATAAAGTCACATTCCATGTGGACAACAATGTGTTTGCTGGTTATACAGGTGACATGAATTTGCATAAAATTTCTCAAATTTTGTGGCATTTTAGATTGGGTCACTTGAATGCAAATGATATGAAGAAACTGACAAGTACGAGTAAGATGGCTGATGGATTAAACCAAGTAAATGTTGACAACAATACGAAGCTGTGTAAACCACGAGTGCTTGGGAAACAAACACGTTCATCATTTCCGAAAAATAAAAATGTTCGATCATCACGCGTTTTGGAGTTGATTCACTCAATTAATTGAGATAATCGATTCAGAGGCGGTTAATGATGACAGCTCATGTGAACGAGGTATGAAGGATACAATGAACGATTCATTTGGTGATGCAAGTGACCAGTCATTCGATAAACGTACTGATATGCAGTCAGATGGCAATGAAAATCGAGAAATTCATAGCATTAATATAGATTGTGCTGGTAATGGCATGCAGCAGTTCCATGGCGTCAATTTAGATGACCCAGATGACGACCAAGAAAATATCAGATTGTATTGGCAACAATGACAAGACAATTCCACGAAAAAGTGAACGAAGTCGACGAGCACCTAATCGATATGGTGAATGGGCAACTATGAGTGAATGTTTTCAAAATGCATTGATTGCTGGAGAATTTGAAGAGGATGGAGATCTTGCTTTATCGGCTGAACAGTTTGTGGAAGATGATCCATCATCGATATCTGAAGCAAAACGTTGAATTGATTGGCCAGAATGGAAAAAGGCGATCGATAGTGAGTATCAGTCAATAATCGACAACAAAACTTGGACTGTTTACGATTTACCAAAAGATAGAAGTGCCATAACAAACAACTGGTAATTACAAAGCAAGATTGGTAGCACGTGGTTTTACTCAAAAGCTAGGATTCGATTATGATGAAACATATGCACTTGTGGCTATATTAGTTTCATTGAAAATGTTGCTGTCAATTGCCAATCGTTATGATATGCATATTCATCAGTTGGACGTTAAGTGCGCATTTTTTAACGGTGATTTGAACGAAGACATTTATATGCGACTTCCAGAGGATTTTGGCAAAGGTGATAAAGTGTGTAAAATAAACAAAGCACTTTATATGGACTGAAACAAGAATCGCGTGCATGGAACAAGAAGTTCAATAGTTTCATGATTCGAATTGGATTCAAGCGCTGCTAATCAGATCAATGTTTATATGTGAAGGAGCAAAATGGAATCATATGTTATGTGCTACTGTACGTTGATGATACATTGATATTTTGCCGAGATATCAAAATGATTGGAGTTGTGAAGAAATTTCTATCAAATGAATTTGATATGACTGATGTTGGTAAAGCGAGCTCATTTTTGGGAATGCAGATTGACCAAAACATCGAAAAGGGCATCATTACGGTGAGTTAGTCAAGATATTTGGTGAAAGTTTTGCAACAGTTTGGAATGCAAAATTGTAAACCTAAATCGACACCAATGGAAAAGGGTTTACATGTTGATGTGGGTCAAAATGGAAAATGTTCGAATCATCCATATCGTGAATTGATTATGTGTTTAATTTATGCACATGTGACTACCAGACCAGATTTGTGTGCCTCATTGGGATATTTTAGCCATTTTAAAAATTGTTTCAGCGAAACTCATCAATTACGCGAAACGGATTTTGAGTTATATTCGTGACACCATTGACATGAAAATGGTTTATAGGAAAGACGTCGAAACAAAGACATTGGTTGGTCACAGATTGGGCAGGTGACAAAAATGATTCGAAATCCACATCTGGATATGTGTTCAAGTTATTTGGAAACATAGTCAGTTGGTCATCACTCAAGCAGCCAACTGTTAATAAATCGTCGACTGAAGCTGAGTACATTGCGCTCTCTGAAGCTGTTAGTAAGGGCGAATGGATAAAGAAATTATTGGTTGAACTGAAGATCAATTACAATGAACCGATTCCAATACATATAGATAATACATCGTGCCACGTGAATACAAACGAATGAAGCATTTGGATGTAAAATACATATGTTCACACGAGATTATGTTCAAGCAAAGAAGTATGAAATGGTTCAAACATCGCCCGAAGACCAAGTGGCAGACATTATGACAAAGGCACTTAGAAAAACCTTGTTTATCAAACATCGTAAAGATTTAAATTTAGTTTAAAGCGTTTGAATTATTTAAGTTTTTCACGTTCGTTTTTTTTATATACTTCTATTAAATTAAGAGGCGGTGTTAGAATACTAATTTAACCGATGTATGAACACGGTCTCGTTGGTTGAGTTGTTTCCTGTATAAACAAAAAACGCTTTCTTGTGCTACTAAACGTTTTTTGTTTTGTTAGTTTTATGATGCAAGCAAGACTCGTTACTTAGTTGATGGAACCACTACTTTAGTACTTCGTATATTTCATCAGCCGTTCTAGCGACTTGATCGATTGATACCGCACAATTTTGATGGGTTTGATCAATTTTGTTATCTACAACTAAGAGTTTATATCGCCCGAAAAATTGTCACTGAGGCTGCTAAACGTTCTAATAGTATTGTCGTTTACGGATTTTCTGTAGGCCTATTTGTAAGTAAATCCCCACAGCTTCGAATACTGCAGGTGGAATTGCTATCATAATATTTTAAAACCTTTTCATGTTCACCCATATGCACGTGTTGCTTGGGATTAGGCTGATTTTCGTTTGACATTTTCGTTATGTAAATTTCTCAGTATTACTTAGTTCGCGCTCGTAAAGTTTATTCGACGTTTAAAAGGTAGTTCAAAAATAAATAAAGGATGATCCAATAAGAGCTTGAGGAAATTTTTTTGAAATAAAACGCATTAAAATCATTTTAATAATCAAAAATTGTATTTGTGACGTAGTTCGGTTTACGACATTTAATGTTTGAAAATAATTTATATTAAATGTTGTCTGAAGCGACTGGCTCTTGGATGATCCATTCTATGGGGGTATAATTTTCGATCACTCTTTCGAGCATTTCGGCCGATATTCCGTTAATTACGCGTGTTATGTTCGCTTTTAATGCAGAAATCGATTGTGGTTTATCGATATAAACAAGTTATTTCAGATACCCCCATAAAAAGTAATCTAACGGCATCAAATCATAAGATCTTGGAAGCATATTCAAGGGTCCGTTTCTTGTTATGATGTTCTGATTAAAATTTTCTTTCAATAAATCGATGGTCTGCTGTGTGGCACGATGCACACTCCTGTTTAAACCACAAGTCGGCTACACCAATATCTTGAATTTTTGACAATAAACATTCTTTGATCATTGCTCTGTAGTTTGCACCAGTGACGTTTACATGCTATCCTTCCGCATTTTTAAAGAAATATGGTCCGATGACCCATAAACCACACCAATCAGTGCATTTTTCAGAATGCATTGAAAGCTCTTGAATCTCTTCTGGCTGTTCATCAGCCCAAATACGACAATTTTGTTGTTGACGTATCCATTCAGCCAAAAATGAGTTTCATCGCTGAACACAATTTTTCGATCAAAAAAACGGATCAATTTGGAGCTGTTCCAATGCCCATAAACCAAATCGATGACGCAAAGGAAGGTCAACCGGTCAATTCTTGAACAAGTTGTATTTTGTATGCCTTCAAACCAAGATCTCTTGCCACAATGGTATCTCTCACGCCACAATGTGCCATACGAGAGACCCAGAGCTTGAGAATGGCGACGAATTCACACTTTCAGCTACAGCACTTTCAGCTACAGCAGCAATATTCACAAAAGATCGACTTGTACGCACTCTAGTCGGTTGATGAATATCCAATAATGAAAAAGCGGTTCAAAATTTGTTGATTGTTTCGTGAATAGTGCGTTCAATTGGACGATTATGAACACCATAAAATGTCGAAGAGCACGGAAACAATTTTTAACAATTTGTAGACGTTGTTCTCGCGTAAGTCTATTCATGGTGAAATGTCAATGAATACTGAACACAAATGTCATATGAACATGACAGTTTTGACGCATGAACTCCAATGAGAACCCCAATTGGAAAAAGTACCTCCTATGGATCACTTTTTATAAAGAAATGATTACCTTGTTTAATAAATGTAGTAAAAAATGGAGGAATGGTTTCGTTGTAATCGGGCTCAGTAGGATGACCTAAATCTCACAGGTCGTGGAAGTCCGCAATTATCCCTGGCTTAACGCAACACCCCAGAAAATGGGCGCTACCTTCATGAAACCGCATTTCATGAAACTGACACACTTCATGAAATGTAGAAATGTAGCATCAGCATTAGGAAAGCAAAACCTAAAAAGGTCCAAAGTTATCGTGATTCAACACAAGTCGCCCAGCTTGCAACTCTACTCTAATTATGGAGGAATATCAATTATTTTTATATATTTTTTATCTTCTGTAAAGTAAAACGTCACGGAACCATGCTCATTGTTCATATTCATTGTTCCATTAAAAATATCATGTACCTAGATTATAGACTATAAATAATGTGCGATAATTTAAACAATTTTAGTACACAACTGACGATCAGTCAACACAAAAGCCAACATATAATACCAAATAGTTGTGTTTGCAAAATGTTTTGCTACAGACGTGAGCCTAATATTGGCTCGCCCACCAATTTTAGACACAATCATTCGATAACCATTAATCCATCGACCGGAAAATTTCATGGATTGCCCAAGGCTTGGGAAATAATACTAAAAAGTCAGGTGGGATTCTACAAAGAGCTTCCAAATTTAGATACCATTTTAAAAGATGGACATTTCTGTAATTTTCTACCCAGCGATGAGGAACCACCAAATACCGATGAAAAGGAGATCAAACCGAATACAAATCGTAAAACAAAAACCCAAGGTGAAATTTATGGTGAGCTCAGCAGGATGTGTTGTTCAAGTGATAAACACAATCGGTTCGAGATTGCAAACACATTGAGCAAAGATTATGCAGGTGTTGTGTATTTGGCATGCGATTTGCATAACAAAAAAATGGTGACGATCAAAGAGATTGATATGGTGAATAAAAGTTTCCGACACGCGCCGAAGGAATTCAATCTGAATGAAATAAAAATTTTACGTAATTTTAATGATCACAAGAATTTGATCCAGTTCATCGAGTCCTTTTGGATGGAGTCAATTCATCGGTTATGGATTATTGTAGAACATATGGACGGTGGCACCCTAACAAATGTTATTATTGAAACTGTAATGGATGAAAGACAAGTGGCGGCGGTGACCCGGGAAATTTTAAACGGAATTAATTATTTACATTCGAATAATGTATTTCATCGAGATATTCGGTCGGATAACATTCTTCTGGGCCTGGATGGCTCCGTTAAATTGGCCAATTTTGGATTTTCTGCAATTATTGCAGAAAACAACAGGTTCAATACCGCCGTTGGATCCCCTTTTTGGATGGCACCCGAAGTTGCGGCACAAAATTATTACGGGGTTAAGGTCGATATTTGGTCGACGGGTATAACAATTATCGAGATGATTAATGGAATACCGCCTAATTTTGAACTAGAACCGTTGCTTGCCATGTGCTTGATTGCAACAAAGGGAAAACCAAAAATTGAAGGATTTGATACATTTTCGGATATTTTACAAGACTTTTTGAATTCATGCCTGGAAATCGATGTAGGTCGGCGTGCTTCAGCTGCCGAATTACTGGCACATTCATTTTTGAAGAATTGTGCTGAACTTCACACGTTGATTCCGTTAATAAATTATGCGAATTCTGTTCTGAACGACTAATTTGATTATTTGTAGTTAAAATGTTTTTAAAATACAAAAAAATTGTGTTGTTACGAGTAGATTTATAAAACGATTTTTGTTTTCATTTTTTAGCATTCAAACCCATTCCGTCTGCCCATTTGTAATAGGATTTTCGACACAAAAAGTGGGTGAATATTTTTCAGATTTTTTTTTGCTCAGAGCTGTTCATTGCTGCGTACGATTATAAAGGCTTGTGCCTCAAAAGCAAAATTATGATCAAAGACCCATATTACAGTTTGGATGAGTGTTTTATTACGGGAGTGCATGTTTTACATAAAACATATTTTAGGCAGTATTTTGCGTGCGCACGCATTTCTTATCGTTGTAAATATAAAAATAAATTTTATTTGTAAAAAAGATCAAATTTTTGTATTCCAGATACATACTTGTTTTCAGAAATAATGTTAATCGTTAACTTTTGGCAAATTACACGAATCTCAGTAATTGGTTCCCATAGTGTCTGTATGGTAAGAAAGGACATACATTGGGGAATTCAAAATCACATATGCCATTTCGAAATAAGCCCTAAGGCTGTGGCATATACTTTTGAACATAACCGCTATCCGTAATTTTCATATATGAAAGAATGTCGTCGTAGCCTATGGCAAATTACACGAGATTGGCTGCCTATGTAGGTTCGGGAAAAATTGTGGAAATAAAATGGCTCGTAGCTAAAAATCTGTCTGAGATACTTATCAATATTTTAGTGCTTCTAACATATAATATAATACCTTGGTATTAACCAAACCTAAATCACCATCTCTGGTAATGACCATTAGACACAGGGGAAAATTTGCGTCTGTAAATATCAAGACCTGATCTCTGCAAATCGCCATTGAGTAAAATGTACCTCTTCAAATATAATGGAAAAACCAAACCGGAATCACCATGTCTGGGAATTTTACTTCTTCAAATACGAAGGGAAACAGCTTATCCCTCAAATTTGCTCAAGAAACTTATCTATTTTACTAGTGTTCCTGAGTCACTATTTATAGTATATGAAGCATTACGTGCGATTTAGATGATAAAAAAATGTTGGGCCAGCAAAAAAACGGGAGTTTGGAATATTAAAATTTTCCTGTGTATGACAAGAAAAGAATACCATCGAGCAAAATCATTGCTGTGCTTTTTTATCTTTTTTTTTAGCAAATGCTGCCATAAAATAAAAATACTGCCATAAAATATATTCGACCCGAGTATATGCCAGTTAAAAATATTTAAAGTTTAGTTAAATATTTGCATGTAAAAACATAAATGAAATCACCATGCATTAATATACAATTGACAAGCAAAGCAAAATTGCTTATTAAAGACAAAACTGGCCACCATCTAACCAGCTGATAACATATTTTTTGTGCAACCGGACATAGACCTGTCTTAATTATGCATCCCAAAACCTTTTCTGAAGATAAGTATGTCAGTTTGTTGCCGATATAAATTTCCTTCTTTATATAGCTTATGATTATGGTGTCATTCTATTCTTAAATGTAATTTCAAATAATTCTGGCGCATTAACTAATTTTTATTCATCTACCAAGCTACAGCTCCATCAGAATTAACATATTGTGCAAATTTATTTCGGCTTTCCATAGCTTGTTTGGTAGCATTAAAATGTTTAGTATTAATATTTTTAATATTTGATGGAATGCGCTTCGCCAAGTTCCATTAGTAACCATACCATCCGCGTTTTCCACATCAACTACATCAGCCTAAATATATGGAAAGGGACTGGATGGTGGTCTCAGAAAGTTATGTAGGCAGACAAGCGCAAACTATTTTTTCTGCGGTATCAATCTGTAAAATTTAATTTTAATAAAGAAATTAAGTAATTAAGTAAAATACAGAACATAAAACACTTACTTTTGCTATTATGGACTGTCTAAATATTTCCCATCGAGTTACTAATATTGACAGTCTATAATTGAAAATTTTCTCGGCTATTGTTAATGAAGTTTTCAAATAAGGCTTTAACATATTCTCGTGCAGACCAAATACGTCATCCGCACCGAAAGCATATGGGACATTTTTTATTGTATTTGTCAAATCCGACGGCCGTGGTATCCTAAGCGAAATGATGCAAAGTTATTAATAATTTATTTTACCTGCTGAATTATTTATACTTACGGTAATGAATTCGAAAATTGTTTTTTCCAAACCTGCTATTTCGAAAAATACCCCCATCACTCTGTCTTCCAGTGGCCCCTATGCCTATATATCACGCATCATAAAATTGTAGTTTGATCGCATATCGCTAATAATATAATTGAGTGGAACGACTGAGAATAAAGGTAAATTAAAATTTCTTGCTTCTTGCTTGTTTTTACATACATATATGTGCGGGAAATTTAACTACCTGTATACAAATGGTGTTTGTCATCTATAGCGCCAATACAATGTGGAAAATTCCAGCGCTCTTCAAATCCTTTTGCCAGTTCGAAAAAGTTGTTCTCATTTATTTTTGGAAACACTTTGGATTTTAGTGCATTTATGATGGCGTGCGTGGTTTCCTTAATTATAAAATAAACGCTAGCTGGCGAATATTTGTAGGCGGTTGATAAACTTTTTTGTGATTCGCCGGTTGCCAAAATCTGAATAGTATATATAAATTAAATTAATGAAATGTTATGTGCAAAATGTAAATTCTCATTCTCACCTGGGTGTAATAGCCAATCTTGCACCTGGTTCTATGCTTTTCCGAATCAAATCTTGTTTTATAATTGCTGGCCCAATTAAATTTAAAAGTTCGTCGAACCGAGATGATGTTATTCACATGTAGTTGTAAAACAACTCTCGATCATTTTATTTTAATGTAAAAGCATATATTAAAAAACTTATATATGTATAGGACGTTCGTGTTCTTTTTTTCGTATCCTATTGCATTTACCGTAGTTAAATTTTTTGTCACGGTGTCGCTTTTGTCGTTTTTTCGAACTTCGAAAAAATATTCGAAGTAAAATCAAATTGTCAAAAAGTTTACGATTTTTGGTTGTCAAAGAACATAATGGAAGTTAAAAAAAGTATTTTAATTATCATTTATTCATGAAATTACATAATGGTGTTTCTGGACATTACGTTTACATTGAATTTTAATTTATATTTCATGTTTTGAACTATTATGTCGGTTAGGTTTCTCACATTTCTCTTCTAGTGCGGCAAGCAATACTAAAATATAACAAAACAAAATTTATTGAGAATTGTTTAAAACATAACGGATCAATTAAATTACATAATGGTTCCTGGACATTACGTAGCCCTCCTAACATATACAGACAGTTCGTTAAAACCACATGTAATATGAACCACACGCACGGACACGATAATTTTCGAAACGAGAAAATTCCGTCTCAAATTGTCTAGTCAGTCGACCGTAAACAGAAAACTCTTGCCACACCTTCCATAATGTATTGCCCGTCTTCCTCGTCCGTAGTTGGTTCACCACTTACGAGCTCAACATTTACATCGTAAATAATTCCTATAGATTAGAATCGAACATAATGCCAGGGTCTATACGGTACATTTAAACTGGGCGGCATTTACTTACCACCGGTAACTAAAAAATACGACAACAGTAACATGTAAATATTTTCATTGTGGATGGCTGAAGAAACCATGATGGACTTTAGATTTTTAATTAGGAACTTCCAATATTCGGAACGGTTTGCTATACATCGTTTCTATCATTTTTAATTTTAACAAACTATACTTAAAATTGAGGCTATATGTTTGACCAGACATGACATTTACTTTTTTATTTTGACACACAGATTTTTTTTTTCACTAGCTGTGTTGATTTTCGATTTTTTTTGTAAACTTGTATTAAAACAGCTAACTTCATTCTTGTCTTATAAAAAAAAATTGGATCACGATTTTACAAGGCAGTGTCCTATATTGATACTATTTAATATTTGGTAAAAGCGAGGGTCTCGGCTTTGACAGTCAAAGTGAAAACATCTAAATTTTGTTCGCTCGTGATTTTTATTAATGAATGAATTAATGAATTAATTTATAATTTTTTTCAGCAAGATGATTTGCAATGAATGCCAAAACTAATTAAATATTACTTTAACGTTTAAATTTTGGTTTTCTAAGTGCTAATTATGGTTTGTGTGCTAGTTTTTTTGGTTTTGTGATACCTAACCTAACTTTATAATGACGCGTGATAAACGTGATAGTTGTGCTATTTGCAAAAAAACTGACGGCCAAACCCTTGGATGGATGAATGCCTTCTAAACTACTGGCCGTTTACATCAAATGATGACGACACGCTAAGTCGACGTTGTTGTTGCTTTCTCTAGTTGCTTTGTTAGTGTAAATATCTTAAAATTATTATTGCGCAGTCTCGGTTTAGACTTAAATTGACGTCATGTGCGAAAAATGAGAGTAGTAAAAGGCCAGTAGTTTAGAAGGCATTGGATGGATCTAGTGTAATGTTTGTATAAGTGTTAGTGTCACGGAGACTGTATATTGTTCCGTCCAATGTGTTGTATCAGTGCACCTAGAATACTACAGGCCACACTGCTTTAAAAATTTTGCTATATGACGTCAATTTATGTCGACAGTTCTGTCTTTGGGTATTATAGGCAGCACTAAAAATAAAAAAATTGTTTTGATTTTTTTTGTGTTTGCTGTCATATTGATAAGCAAAAAATTGTAAACAAACATCAAGAAAAATATTTTAATAATATGTTTTAAAATTTAATCAAAAGCCATTGGTAAAAGTATATTAATTCATAATATTATTATAAAATTATGCATTCTAAATTATCTTAAATATGTAAATACGTATAAAATGCGTACACATTTCCTATAATTTACGAGAAGACATAACCTTACTTTTAGCACTCGTATAAAACTTTTTTTTTAGGTTTGTTTTCGTTTTTTCTTTTTATGAACATGACTGCCGCCTACAGTTCAAAGAATAAACTGTAGACATAAATTTAATGACATAGCAAGCAGTGTGGCCTGTAGTATTCTAGGTGCACTGGTTGTATCCAGTAATGTGAAGAATGATACCAAAAAATTAATCTTACGTGCTATTGATGAATTTAAAAAGGATTCCATTCAGGATGAGGGTTCCATTGTTGATAAAATTATTGATAAAATGTGGCTGTGGATCGAAACGTTCCCGGTAAACACAAAGTACATTTTCGGGCAGGTTTTTGGCAATTCACGGCTGCCGTAGGCAGATAAAAACGGCTGCCTTTGGCATGCCAAGTGTATGCCATTTGGCATGCCTAGCCCCTCCGTATGTCTGCCATAATGCATACACGACAGTTGACATTTGGCAGATATGGCGGATGCCATTTGACTGACATGGCGAATGACATTTGGCGGACATGATGGGTGACACTTGGCGAACATGGCGGATGCCTATTGGCGGATACAACGGGTGCCTATTGGCGAACATGGCGGCTTACATTTGGCGGACACGGTGGATGCCTATTGAAGGATATGGCGGATGACATTTGGTTAGTGGATGCTAAAATTACTATGGTTATGGATCACTTTACAAACGTTATTGGCGATCTGAAAAGGAAAATTGATTTCATCAATAGTCGTCAAATTAAATCAGATAGTCAAATTGTTTGTCATCTGTACAAATCAAAAAAATTTCACAAAAATCAATTGATGGCTATTTTCGTTTAAAAAATGGTGTGAGTGGCAATCGAATTTGTCCGTTTATTATACGCTTTTCTAAACCGGCAATTAAATGGGAATTCTTCGTGAAATATCTAGATATTATCAAGAAGGGTAATCTAAATTTAAAAATTACCCATCATCAGCTATTTATATCAACAAACACTTGGACAAAAAGACTTCAAGCAAATCAATAACGTTTATATTAGAAATGGAGCTGTGATGATAAAAAAAATGAAGGATGACAATTGCCCAATAAATCTGTCTACCCCTCAAATAAAGCCTGCCAGAGTTACTGAAAATGGTGGTTCTCTCATTGATTTAATTCTGGTTAATTCATGTCAATTCAATGTCATATTAATGATTTTTTTCAATATGAAGGGGTCCCTGATCACGAAATGGTGGCATTTTAAAGTAAACTGTAAACGGAGTTTAACATATTTAGAGATTATAAGAATATTAATTTATCGCTACTTCAGGAAGACTTTACGATTCTGATGATGTTGATGTTAAAGTTTATATATCTTGAATAACAAACTCATCTTTACTTCTGGATAAACACGTTCCATTTGTAAGACGTAAGATTAATTATAGTAAACCACCGTGGATGAATAGTTATGTCTTAAATATGATTCAGAATCGCTCATTAGCCTATAAAATTTGGAATCCTAATATTGAGAGCAAATGTGTTCTTAAATATTATGATAAAATGATTAAAGGTTTGATTAAAGGTGCCAGAAAACGTTTTTATCTGAATTAATTTGATCTTGGACTTGGCCCTAAAGCACTCTAGAAAAATCTTAAGCATCAAGGTTTGGGTAACTATAGGGATGAAAGTTGTTCCGATTTGTTCGATTCTGAATGTTTAAATACATTTTTTGTACAACCAATTCATAAATATCCATTTTTAAATTCACAGGTTGATTTAGCTAATCAAAGTTCTTCTTTTATTCTATCTAACGGAGTTAGTAACAAATTTAAGTTTGTTCAATGTAATGAAGGCCAAGAGCTTAAATCGCTTCTTGCCTTGAAATCGGATGCTATGGACCCTGATGGTATCCCGCTTAAATTTATAAAAGTTTGTGTACCTGCTATTTGTCCGTATTTGGTAAATACATATATTTAATCATATTATTCAAAAAAGTGCTTATCCAATTGCTTTGAAAATCAGCAAGGTCTTTGCCATACCCAAAATTAATGATCCATAATCTGTTTCGGATCTGCGTCCAATATCGTTGTTATCCATTAAATCAAAGATATTTGAAATTTTTTAGCAGAACAGAATAACTCTTATATTCAATCAAACAATTTGCTTTCGGATTTTCAATCTGGTTTTCGTAGTTCCCATAGTTCAATGTCACAATTAAGTAGTGTTACATATTTATCTTATTTGTACAGATAATTATGCTGCTCTTATTCTATTGGACTTTACTAAAGCGTTTAATTCAATCAATTTTGTAGTCACAATTTGTCGTTACATCTAGTTCATTTAATAGTTCATCTGAACTTCCTTTACCAGGTGGAGTAGCCCAGGGTTCTATTCTCGGTCCTATTGTTTTCTCGCTGTGTGTAGGTACAACATTTCTAGGTTACCTTTGTTTTATTTCCACCCTATGTTTGCTGATGACGTCCAAATTTTCCAGAAACTGGCTCGTTCTGATGTTGGAAAAACTAATGAGGGCATTTTTAAGATTAATGCATCCAAGTCACAAGCCATTGTTTTTGGTAAAAATATTAACTATGAAGTGTTCAACAAGATCATAAATTGACGGTAATACTATTCCCTACGTTCAGTTTGTTAAGAATTTATTTCTTTTAATTTCTTTGAGTTTTTGATTTATAGATAGAAAATGTGTAAAAATCACAACAATCAGTTTGGACACTGGAATTTTTGTGGCACTTTTCTTTGACGAGTAGAGCGGTTTTCTATGTACATGACATATGGTTCTTTCCATAGAAAGAGTGTGGTTTTTGCACGCGAATGTAAACGGAATTCCGTCGGCATTTCATATTGGGTAGATTTTATCATTCATATTGGACACAATATTTAATTATGCTCTAGGGCCCTGTCCCAAACACCGACTTATTTGCTTATACCGATTTATTCAAATAAGTCTGCTATCGAGGTGACTTATTTTGAAAGCAGAAAACTTATTTGATCATGTAAACATGAAAAATTCAACAAAGTATCAAATATTATTAATAACTTTAATACATTAGTGATATTCTTCTTAATTAATAACTATTAATACTATAATGTCTTAATAAATTAATATAATTAATAGATTTTAGAGATATACAAAAATTAGGAGGATTAATAGAGGTACAAAAAAAATTGTACCATGCGCATTTTGCGCTTCTCCCGCCACAATAATAAATTTTCATCGTGTTTTAATAACTCAAGACACATTTTTGTTTTTTTGTACCTTTTAATTTTTTTATTTTATTATTTAATAACAAATTGCTAAAACATTTGTTGTCAGCTAAATCATTTGGGACGACTTGACCGACTTATTCAAGATGGCGTCAAATAAGTCTTTAAGTTTGAAATAAGTCGGTGTTTGTGAAAGGGCCTAGATGCCCAAGTATAACAAAATGAAATTCATGTTGACAGTTCTAACTTTCGTTACGTTTTTGAGATATTTCATGGAAGACATGGAACTCAAAAATATCCAGTTCCTTGAGTTATGGGGTTTTGTTCCACAGTTCATAGTAAAACTTTTAATAAAATGGAACTTGACCGTGGAACTTAGTTCCAACAATTGTTCCATAAAAATCGAAATAAGTTGGAAGTAGCGATACTTGAGTGGCTCGTAACTTTTGTTAAACGTTATCCTAGTTTTTAGTACTATTTGTGTTTTACATTACTCATCTCTAATGCTAACAAATTTAGTTTTTCATATATTTTATAAATAATGATTTAATAATCATGAACAATTCAATCATCTCTTCAGGCTATGACGACTGAATATTTCAACACAATGATCACACTTTGTGTCCTATATATTATCTAAAACACCCGTGTATCTGGTACTATAGTGAATTTTATGATGATGTACTAAATTTTATTCTTACAAACTTTCATCTCATTCACAGAGGGTTCGATTCCCTTGCAAGTTATTTTAAATTTTTTTTCACACAAAATAAAAACACGTGTTGACTGTGCAACCTTCCTTTTTTAAGTTTTCTTTCGACTCTTCTTTCTCTCAGAACATTAGGAAAACTAAATAAATAAATAAATAAAATTTGGAGTTGACCGATGCATCTATCTAAAAATTGGTGTTGCCTGATTCAAACGTGGCAACAGATGGCGTTGTTGATCTCAAACAGTTAATGTTCAAAAAATCTCTACGAGAGCCCTCCAGCTTCTGAAAAAATTGACGCACTTAAACTGACACAATAGATTTTTTTTTAAGCGAATCACGGGACACAAAACAAAATTTGACTTTTATACAAAATAGCAAAAATTATTAACAACAAATTTAATATTCATGGGTTGGTGCCTCTGCGTCAAAATTTGATGCGATATATCATTTTTATTCCTCAGGGGAACATAACACACAATTTTTTTTGCAATATAAAATGTTTTGGTTGGTTGGTTTTACTTTCACGCTCTTTTAATACTCTCAGTCAAATCTGTGCGGGAAAATTTGAAGCAGGTTAACATAAAATCGCCTTAACGATTAAAATTATTTCTGAAAGCAGGAATGTGAAACCTAGAAAATTGTTATATTTTATCCAACAAAAAAAAGTTTAGTATATACCTTTCTCGAGAATCAGCCATATTTAGTTGTCTCGTTTGTTGGTGGCGATTTTATCAAAAAACACTAAAAGTGAAATAACTTTTCAACCATCAACAATTTGATAAAACTTAGTTATGCTATTTTACTTAGAAATAGGCTCCCCTGAAAACTGATTTTGAATTTGTTTGAAGATAGTTGAGATCATCAGGGATAGATGATGACATTTAAGAGCCGCTGGGGCAAATCTAACATACGATTTATATTGGAATGTTTCCACAGATAGTGGCAAATTACCTGATGAACATTTTGATATTTTCTCCTATGAAATCGTAAACTAACTTTACACACTTCTTCCGTTTTTGTTTATGACCAATGGTCCAACACCCCTAGAAAGTATTGGTCCATCCGGCGGTGTTTTATTTCCCCTCACAATCAAAAATATCGGTCAGATACTCCCTTGTACTTATTCGGAGATAATCGGCTATGTTTTCCAGTGATTCCAGTGACGATACTGTTATCTTGCAGAATTAGGAAAAACCACAATATCAAAGATGTTTCTTAGTTATAACGGGTTATTTCACAATTATCAAACACAGCAGCTGTTTAACGAAAAAAAAACAAATATTTTGTTGTTATTTTTCAACTACAGCATTACACATCTCCATATCTAATGAGATCATTACTAAAAATTGTTAGTCACATAATGAAAATTTTTATATTTTTTTAATCATAGATTCTGGAAAAAAAATATTTATAGAACGATTTTACCACTCCCGTGAGATAATTCTTCATATCACTGTCATTATAGCCATAATCATTTGTAGCTAACGCTTGTTAGAAATTGTATTCAAATCGTGCTTATAAGTGTACATTTTTAATTATATTTTTTAAAATTATGAATTTTCTTCAATTGTTTGGGCACAAGAAAACTGCGGCCTCGGAACCGTCCATTGGCTCACCAATCGACGGTAAACACGATTTTTCGGTAAAGATTGATCCGTCAACGGGTAAATTAGAAGGATTACCAGCAAAATGGGAGAGTATATTAAATAAACAGATAACCGCCCAGGAACAGTCTCAAAATCCGGATGCCGTGCTGAAAGTCGTCCAATTTTATAATTTCTCAATGCATATAAAAAATAAAGATGGTGTTTTTAAGCCGCTGGTAACAGAACAAGAAATTAATGACGAAACCGAGGTAATAAAGCGTTTAAGCTTGAAAACAGCAAGTGAGACGAATGATAGAACGACAGTGCTAAGATCGAGACGTAAATCGAAATCGAGTGACGAGGTGTATAGTGAATTCAAACAAATTTGTAATTTAAGTGATCCCGATAAGCAACTTAAAATTATTAAGGAGGTGGGGAGAGGAGCTTCGGGCACCGTATATATCGCAAATAATTTTATAAAAAATGAAAAAATTGCGATCAAAGAAATCGATATGGCGAAACAGACATCGAAAGAGTTAATTTTAAATGAGATCGT
The DNA here is from genome assembly GCA_947310385.1 of Nephrotoma appendiculata. NCBI lineage: Eukaryota > Metazoa > Arthropoda > Insecta > Diptera > Tipulidae > Nephrotoma > Nephrotoma appendiculata. The sequence goes on from OX371223.1 coordinate 318,314,225, forward strand.
AATTTTACGAGATTTCAATCATAAAAATTTGGTCAATTTTTTAGAAGCGTTTTGGATCAGCTCAATCGAACGGCTCTGGGTTACGATGGAGTATATGGATGGTGGAGCATTAACCGATGTTGTTACTGAAACTGTGATGAATGAACGACAAATTGCGGCTGTGGCCCGTGAAATATTAGAAGGTATTGATTATCTACACTCTCGGAATCTAATACATCGTGATATTAAATCGGATAATGTACTACTCGGACTTGATGGTTCGGTTAAGGTGACCGATTTTGGTTTTTGTGCGAATATCGAGGGGAATAGTAAACGCAGTACAGTGGCCGGATCACCATTTTGGATGGCACCAGAAGTGGTAACGCGTAAAAATTATGGTCTGAAAGTAGATATATGGTCGATCGGTATTACAATCGTAGAAATGATTAATGGTATGCCGCCATATTTTAAGGTTGATCCACTTCGTGCTCTCTATCTAATTGCTACAATTGGAAAGCCTAAAGTTGATGGATTCGATAAATTATCATCTAATTTACAAAGTTTCCTTGATCTGTGCCTCGAAGTTAATGTAGATCGACGGGCCGGCGCTGCTGAATTACTAGAGCATGAGTTTTTAAAAAATTGCGCTGATCTTCGTTCATTGACACCATTGATAATTGCGGCACGTAAAAATCTCGAACGTGATTTGTAACTAATATAGAAACGAGTTGTATGTTGCTCTACAATCAATAAATATCTATTTAATTTTCTTAAATAAAATATTTCAAAGTTTATTATTATCTATTTACTACAACTTATAGAACTAGCCAGCCAACGCGTTACCTGCTGTTGTGAATGTGGCTCTTTTCATGAAGCAGTTGGAAGGCGATTAGAGAATATCCTCCCTTCTCGCTATTACTAAAGATTGCTAATATAGAGAGGCGTGTTTTCGTAAAAGAGTATTCCGTGTTAACGTGTGGTTTTGTACCAAATGACCTATATTCAAAACCACTCCCCTCGACGTTTTCTGAGACCCAAAAATTGAGGAGTATCATTGGCCAACACCCCGGCTTTATTTTACAACAGATGTATATAGATCACGAATGCACCAAATTTAATTTCTAAAGCAAAAATTTGAACCGAATTTGTGATTAAAAATTGACTTGTATAATCAAAAATCATTATTCCTGCTTAAATTTCAGAAAATCAACCAACAAGGTGAAAATTTAATCTTCATCGCAAAACGTCAAAAAGCTCTGCGGAAGCTGCCACTTCCGGTACACAGATGTCCACCACATTTCGCATGGATCTACCAATTTAATGGCAGATCCATTTCCGGTGGATCAATTTCAGCCAAAAATTACTGGGATCTTTCAATTCATGGAAAAAGCTTAAGTATGAAGTTTCATCTGGGTGTACTACGAAATCCCGGTTTTCAAAATCCCGGTTTTAAAATCCTAGTTTTCAACATCCCGGTTCTCAAAATCCCGGTTTTCAAAATCCCGGTTTTCTTTTCTTCTAGTTCTAGTTCAAACCATTATATTCGGCTCATTAATTATATTCGATATAAAAATTGCGCCCGCATTGCATAAAACCTACCCACATGTCAATCTTTAATATAGTATAATTTCCGTTAGAACACACTGATTACGATGGTCTATTTAAATAAACACAACCATGACAATCTGTTGCAGTGCAGAACTCATGGGCCGATTGCAAATACGAGGTCTATTAAAAAGCACCTTCATATAATAATGTTGCGGAATGAAGGAATAATTCGTTGCAACAACGGTTAAATCAAGGGAATAGTCAATCGGGGAGGAAAATTCTTGGTTTTGATACAGCTAAATTTTATTTTATTTTTATAAATATTACACAAAGAACATATACAACATAAAATAATTAAACAATTTAATAATTAATTTTAATGACAACATTTGGGTTTCGGTTTTTTATCCGATCGACTCGGCGGTTGTTGGAATTTAAATATTGATGGTTTCGATAGAATCGTATCGTTAGACGATTTATTCCCAGACAGTCGTCGTTTCGATAGTATTGTGCTCGATTGTGGCTTTACGTGACGCAAATTTTTAATTTTAACCGATATTCGTTCGGGAGGAATAAATTTTCGTCGTGGACTTGACGGTGGTGACTCTTCGTCCCATGTTTCCAGACATGCACAATATTGTTCCTTTTGTTTAGATGCACTATATTTTGGTCGAGATTTACACGATCGTTCATGTTGTTTCAATGGTATTTGCTCTACACTCGAATCACAATCGCAGCACAAATTACGCACTACTCTCTTCAGTTCAGGTAGGAGTAAAACTTTTTTTTGGCGCGATACACTTAAATGTCGGCTCATATTTAAGGCCATTGTGCACAGAATGCCTGTAAATTCGGCCTTTAAGTCTATTTCGTAACAATCCATAATAAATAATATTTGTGTATTTTGTGAGTGCAATGATATGTTACAAATAATTTTGTACATAGAAAGTGAAACTTCAAATTTGAAAATAATGATTGAAATAAAAATGATGGCATACTTCGTATTATTATTAAGCGATTCCGATAAATAAACATACTTCCTCGCAAAACTGAAACAGTTGGTCAATCATGTAAGCCAGACGCACATATGTTCGTTTACGATTCGTTCCGTTTTTCATTCAAATGATTAAACGCATCGATAATTTTTTCACGTAGAACATTTAAATAACGGGACGAAACGAATTTATTATATCTAGTGCTCGCGACACGGCTCATTAGCACCGCCAAACGTGATAATTAACATCACACACTGTTCTGGTTGGTGACCTTAATCGTGATGTCGATATAGTAACTAGTGAAGGCTAGGCTGAGGTAGAAATTAATTGCAGATCAAATTTCACTCCAAAAAGATAAACTTATCGATTAGTGATTTCAAAACCCAGGAGCAAAGTACCACAGGATTTACAATTGTGCAAATGATTAGTATAAGTATAAAATGCTTAAGAATAAAATGCTAAGTGCGGCACCCCAAAATAGTGTAATGTGGCCCAGTAGTGTTTCTCATATATTAACGAGATTGCAGATCACTTCAACAACCACCTGATGTGGGTATCCCACCTCATGTCACCAAGCAAATGTTGGAAAGCCGGTCGATACGTGTAAGTCAATGTTTCAAGAGGAAGCTGTGAGACTAGACAACAGGTGGACAAATGCAGAAGTAACGAAAAATCCAGTGGAGGAGCGGTCTGTACTTTATTTTCATCGTCTTCTTTAAGATTACAAGGCAGAAATTAAAGAGATCATTCCAAATCTGAAAATACAAATTATAGAACGAAATAGGACATGGAGAAAGTTAACTCGGAAAATGCACAATTCAAGAATGGGGAGTCGAATTATTCATGACCCAGGCAGTTGCGAAAGATGGCGAATGAAGAAAAATACCAAGTAATGAAAACGATAAATTAACAATAGAGCACAAAAATTATTATTTGATTACAGCTAACCAAACTCTGTGTGAATTTAGAGTTCTTGCCATTGTATTAGAACAACTTCGGAAAAGCGACGATACACTCTCTCAAGCTAGTTGGGAACATAGCTTAAAAACCTTGTTTCGTTCAAATGAAAATCGACTTTTTCGTGTGTACATTTGCTACACGTACCCGAGCGCGTTATTGGATAAATTTAAAATCTACTTGAATTGATTGGTGAAAGACGCCTGAGATCAACACTATGCTACTCTATCTATAATTCGAACTTTAACACTTGCTTGATAAGAAAATTTTGTCACATTGTAGATTATTATCTGTTAAGGTAAAACAATCCGCGGCAATGCTACATGTAAGGTTGGTACTGAGCATGATTTTTTTAAAGGTATTTCTTAAAAAGTTATACAACATGGAGAGCAACTTTTTTGCTAGACCAAGAATTTTTTTCCTACCTTATATTTTTTATAGGAAATATAATTTTAAAATATGAATATTAATAACTACAGTAATGATTTTATGTTAACTAACTGTTTTTTGTTGAAATATGCCGTCATTGTGGGTCCATAATTATTTATTTGAAATAAAAATATCGACGTTTTCCTACCTTATCGTGAACCAATGAGCTGCAACTATTTTTTTGCCATATAAAATCAATATAATATTTGCTATCTCTTTTGAGTCATATGGGAACAGGATGGTTATATAAAAAATGCATATAGCTTACTCATATCTCAACATAAAAACCCCAAATCATCTGTTTATTTATGTGCGCAGTGACAACCTATGGTGACGACTTAATTTTGTGCTTTTAAAATTATTAATTAAAATTCATTAAAACAATAAAAAATGTATAAAATAATTAATGGTTTATGTAGTAGTGCGTGGTAGTGCATCATATGATAATTAAAATTACAAACAATTTTAAGTAAAATGAAGTGTCTTGTGAAATGTTGCTAAATGCGCATTGAAAAATTCGAGAAAGAATTTTTTACCATCTATAAGTGTTTATATAAAGTAAAATGTAAATTATGTTAAGAAGCTTGTGATTTGTGGTAAATTTATCCTTACTTTAAGTTATAAATCAGAAAAAATTAAGAAAACAATTTTGGTTGTTGGAGTGGAGTTCTTATATTGTTTTTTTTGTTTTGTAATCCCGTTGATTTAGATGCTTTCTCTTTTACCCTCCGAATTTGACTCACTTGACAGATACTTTCATTCATTCTTTTTAATTTATTCTAATTCTATGGTAATCCCTCGATTAAAGAGTTGTCCCGCAAGCCAAATCAATATGTTCCACAGGTGACTTAAGGACGATAAGCATAAACAGAACCAGTAGCGACAAAACACGCATTACTAAAAATGATCTCTAAAAATTCTAAAAACTTTTACTAACATCATTATCTCAAAATAGATGGTAGCACTGCACCACTGCAACAAAATTAAATATTAAACTAAACAATAAACAGAACCATTTTAGTTTGATAGTCGTTATCGCTTGTCTCTTGGATCTCTATTTCTGTGTATACCTTGTAAAAAATTCGGCGGCAACGTCGACGTCGCCAGCGCCATGGTTGTAGGACACACCAAATAATCAATAAATTATATTAGAGTGACAGAAACAAAAACAAAATTGTTCAGCAAGAACGAGTGGAGACGTCTTAAACATAAATGCATATCAGAAAGAAAAACCCAAAAAATACAATCCATATTATCAGCCCTGCCTTTGAAAAGAATCTGGATGCAATAAATGGCTCAAGTAGGAACATAAAGGTCATAAGAATTGAAAGATCTAACCAGCGCTGCTTAGGAATTCTAGAATTACTGATATTTTAACAATGTATATTTTGAACATTGAATCATAATAACGACAATAACTATAAGATAAATTGGTATCAAGATATTTCACAAGCATTAGGATAAGCACTAAGTAGCAAGTTAAATGACATTTTGCTGCCTAATTTGGTATGCAAAAGTACTAAAATAAGGCATTTATATGAAAAGAAAAGCACAAAATACAAAATATTTTGAAATGATTTTTCGTTAAAGCCTGATAAGTGATAGTTTTCCTCTGTCATTGTTTTACAAAGGGACAGCAACAAGTTGTGAGTTATTATTGTACCTCTTTACTAAAGAAAGTATGAGCAGTTGCTTAGTTCTGGTAGTTATATGCATTGAATATATAAGTCGTTAAAAAATCTTACATCTTCTTAGCTATGGACAATTCGTACTGTACGTAATAAACCGGTAATTGTTTAATGTTAAATAGTTTCAGTTGAATTGTGAACCTCCATGTGCTCACGATTATTCATAACATATTATTTAACGGTTATTTACTAATTTGAAACTTACCCTGCATCCCCAATAGAATTTCTTATGACTTTTTACTTACAGAAAAGTATGAAAAAAAAACTTGACAAAAAAAATATTTTTTTGTCATGTTTTTTTTTCATACTTTTCTGTAAGTAAAAAGTCATAAGAAATTCTATTGGGGATGCAGGGTTACATTGAATTGTTCAACAGTGAAAACCCCCTAAGCCGGATATCATTTGTTTTAGTATTCGAACAGTAAATGAACTTATTATAACTGTGGAAGTGCAAATTATTTCAGTATTATCAAATTTATCACAGATAATTTCATACAAGAATCAGACACATCCCTTTTGTTGTTTCTTCCGCGATACAGTTTCACGGGTTAAAAAATGTATGCACTGTAATTTGAATTGTACTCGTTTCGAAAACAGCCTTTGTACCAGAAATTCCGTCTAGCAGATTACATAAAACAAAATCTACAAATCAATTAATTGAATTCCACGTTCGTGTGATAGGTACTTTACTTCTATCAAACTTTTATCGCATCCAACTTCACACCACAACATTAGTGTCGGCAAATCTTCTTGTACAAGCAAAAAAATATTAAAAAGTTTTATTTTATTTCAAATTAAACAAATATTTCCAAAATGATGGTAAGTAACTTATTTGAAACATTTTTAATAATATCATTGTATATATTACAATTATATTACATTTTGCATAAAAATAAAGTCTTAAAATTGATAAATTTGGAACACATGTCAAATGGCTTGAACCCGTCAACCACAACATGTGAATTTAATACAAATTCGTGTATTAAGTTATATTATATTTAATGCGTAAATTGCACAGAATTACGTTGAATTGTTATATCTATAAATATTTCATAGATTAATTAATAAATTTTTAATTTTACTTCATTGCGGGATAAACCTAACCTCAAAATCTTCTGGAAGATTCTTGGCTCATTGTGTCATTCATCTGGCTGTTAAAATTATATTTTACCCATTTCAGCAACCACAAATATTACTTTTGAAAGAAGGGACAGATACGTCACAGGGAAAGCCACAGTTAATTTCGAATATCAATGCATGTCAAGCGATTGTTGATGCGGTAAGTAGTTATGGTGTGCGTGAGTCATATGACTTTGAATTTAAATTTCTTAATTTTCTTTAAAGGTCCGTACCACTCTTGGACCTCGCGGCATGGATAAACTAATTGTTGATGGACACGGTAAGGCAACAATATCGAATGATGGTGCGACTATCATGAAGCTGTTGGATATTGTTCATCCGGCTGCCAAAACCCTAGTTGACATTGCTAAATCTCAAGATGCTGAAGTTGGTGATGGTACCACAAGTGTTGTTATGCTAGCTGGTGAATTTTTAAAACAAGTTAAACCATTTGTTGAAGAGGGTGTACATCCACGAATTATTATAAAAGCAGTTCGTAAAGCATTAAGTTTATGTATCACGAAAATTAACGATATGGCGGTGAAAATTGAGAAAGCAAATGCTGATGAGCATCGGAACTTATTGTTGAAATGTGCTTCAACTGCAATGAGCTCAAAATTGATTCATCAACAGAAAGATTTCTTCTCGAAAATGGTTGTCGATGCCGTGTTAATTCTAGACGATTTGCTACCATTAGATATGATTGGCATTAAAAAAGTATCAGGTGGTGCACTCGAAGATTCATTCCTGGTACCCGGTGTTGCGTTTAAGAAAACATTCTCGTATGCCGGTTTTGAAATGCAACCGAAAACCTATAAAAATTGTAAAATCGCATTATTAAATATTGAACTCGAATTGAAAGCGGAACGTGATAATGCCGAAGTACGTGTTGATAACGTACAGGAGTACCAAAAGGTAGTTGATGCTGAATGGCAAATCTTGTACGATAAGTTGGAAAAAATTCATGCGTCTGGTGCAAATGTTGTACTCTCAAAATTACCTATTGGTGATGTGGCCACCCAATTCTTTGCTGATCGGGATATGTTCTGTGCTGGTCGTGTACCTGATGATGATCTTAAGCGCACAATGAAATCTTGTGGTGGTACAATTCTTTCGACCGTACAAGATCTCAACGATAGTTTGCTCAGTCTTTGTGATTACTTTGAGGAACGGCAAATTGGTGGTGAACGTTTTAATATTTTCCAAGGTTGTCGAAATGCTAAAACTTGTACGCTTATACTACGTGGTGGTGCCGAACAATTTTTAGAAGAAACTGAACGATCATTACATGATGCTATTATGATTGTTAGACGTACAATTAAGAATGATTCAGTGGTGGCCGGTAAGATATGAATTTATTTGTTATTTTGATCTATTTTAATAAAATTCTTAATATTATAAATTTTTAGGTGGTGGCGCTATTGAAATGGAATTGTCTAAAGAATTGCGGGACTACTCGCGTACTATTGCGGGTAAAGAGCAACTCCTAATTGGAGCTATTGCTAAAGCTTTGGAGATAATACCAAGACAATTGTGTGATAACGCGGGTTTTGATGCAACAAACATTTTAAATAAATTGCGTCAGAAACATGCTCAAGGTGAGAGATTTTTTAATTCTTTAATTTTAATGAAACCTTAAAATCGAATATGAATAGAATTTTGGATATCTTATTATATTAACAAATATAATGGGAAATAAGATATTAAGACACCAAATTGGTACGTTAGTAAAGAACTCGTCTTTCAATTAGTGCAACGGAGGACAGTATACAGCTTATCATTACAGCTTGACACTTCTTGATTTTTAACCAATGCACTGATCTTGTCCATTTAGAAAATAATATTCTGTTCTTCGTTTTTGAATTTGTCACGCGTATTCATTGATCTCTTCTGAATTCTCTCGTAGTAATTTGGTCAGAATTAAAGGCTTAATGTATTTTCACAAGTCCAAACGGGGGTTTTCATTATCCTACTGACCGTAATCGCAAGTTCATACGAACCAGAATTTTGGAGTATTTTCGGAAACGTCTACCCGACGAAGGTGCCCATAAATTTATTGTTAAACATATTGCAAGTGGAACTTCTTGAAATAATGTTTCATCTGTTTGATTGGTTACTGCTCCTTTCCCAGCATATACATACTTCAATAATTTTCCAACACCTCTTAACATAACCCATATTTTCCGAGATTGATTTTTTGAATCTTCATGTTGTGCTGTTACTGACTAGTCTTCACAACAATAATATTAAGGGCATTTCTATTTGATTACTCACAAATGGTTTCTCGAATCTGGTACTGATGATAATGCGACTATCTGTAAAATTTAAGTTATCACACGGGCCTTCCACATCTTCACCATCCACAAAATATCTACATTCTCTGAGAATGGAAGCGAGTGAATACCGCGAAACGCTCTGAGTATAATTCAATCATCGCTTCCCACGACATAGTGGAAGAGGAGAGGGGATGTTGGATTAGTGATCTCACTAGTGATGTCTTCCTTCAGATGTCACATAACTAAACGGAAGTTTGCGGTCTGTAGTAATAAAATTCACTAGTTGCTCAAGCTAAAATTTGGTATTGGTTAGGTGAATCTCAGCATGATTAATCTCGATATTTCCTACTCGGAACTCAGACACCCAATTATTGAAGTCTTGGAGACATCCATGAATCTTGGATAAACCAGTAAGAAAGAATCGAAGTAGAATTCTGGTTGCAATTTGTCATTGTCATGAACAAAATAAATTGTTGATTTGTCTATGCCCTGCTGCAAGTGATGAAACCAACCGAGAGTTTTCCAAGTGCCAACGCATCTCATTCGAAAACCAATGGAACAAGCCGTGCTTAGTATGAAAGTGTATGGGGCAGTAACAAGATCCGCAATGGTATTATAAGCGTCGAAAACCTATGCCATACCCGGTAGACTGTTTAGTTTCGCTATAACTTAAATTTGATTTATCGACAGGTCAACCTTTATTAAAAGCGCTACAGACGATCTGACGGTTGGTCCGACCGACTTGTAGTTTTCATGTTAATGTTAATCTATTGTCTCATTTTATATTACAAAAACGATTTTATGTTTTTTTACACACCGAATAATTTTAATTTTTTATTTTCTCTGTTGTTTTCTCTGTTGGTTGATTATTATAAAATTTATGAATTTCCTTTTTGTAACATAAAACGAGACAATAGATTAACATTAACATGAAAACTACAAATCGGTCGGACGATCGGTCGGATCGTCTGTAGCGCTCTTTACACTTGTTTTATAAGTGTAATAAAGGTAAAAAGGCACCACAGTTCCACAACTTAACCATCTCGACTAAGTCATCAGCATAGCTTAGCAATGAAGCCTGATTAGGCTGGAGAAAAAACAATTTGATTAAATGTTAGAAAAAAAATTAAACAATGAGTAATCTAGCACCCTCAAACTATTCAAAAGAATCTTTCCAAGGACGCATTCAAGACTCAATTAGGCCTGAACTGGCTTAATTTTTGACCTTTAATAATGGTAAGAGGGTTATTAAGGACAACATTCAATAACAAGCTAAGACCAATTGGTTTGATTCCTCTACTTGCCAAAAGGTAGAGTGCTTCATTTGTGAATAACCTGAGGTTAACAATACGTTTTAATTTTAAAGAAAGTTCATCTAAGAGTTTTGGTCCGATCATGACTGTTTTAAACTCCATTTACAACTGTCCATTTTGATTCACTATAGACCTTTGAATGTAGGTTACTAGTTGTGTTCTCCGCCCTTTTTAGTCTTCGAGATCATTTTTTTTTTTTTGAAAGTATTAATTATACAATGGATTTAATGTCCTTTTAAGGTCAATTAATACTAACTTTTCATTCACGCACACACCCACCCATTCACCTACTCACACAAGTACAGTGTACCACCTGCACATTGCAAGCTCCATGTCAACCTGTACATTGACATGGACGGTGGGACGGCGCTGAGTTCTGCACTCCAACAGAGGGTCTTAGTTGTGTTTATTAACTTCATCCTGCCTCTGCTGGTGTTCGAATCCTTTACCTCCCGCTCCAAGTGCCGAAGCTTTAACCACTGCACCCATCACTTGTCCGGATCATTAGCCAGAGCAACAAAGCCTAATTGAAAATTGGAATAAAATCCTACAATGTGGCATTGGGTGTGGAACCCTTGGGTTCGACGTCTTTTGCTACAAATTTCCTACAATTAAATCCAGTTTCCTTCAAAGCATTTGACGCTATCGTATACTATGGGCTTTTCACCGCACACATTTTACTATCACATCTTCACAGTTTCGCGAGTTTGTTATGACTATAATCACTTTTAATGACTATCTGCCACCAATTTTTTGTAAATGGCAGGCATATTTTTTAATCTGTCCATAATCTAAGTTATATATTTTTTATTTTTGAATTAAATTATTTCTAATAGGATGATGTGGTTTTGTTGAGCCATTTTAATACATCTTTTCATAAAATTGATTGCTGGATTGGTTCTTTACGCTACAAAAGAACCAATCACAAGGACACGTTGGTAATTGGATGCACTTGGTCGGTTGGTCGGTTGTCTTGCCAAAATAGTCACCTTAACATTTTGCGTTGATTCAAAAGGACACGTCAAATTTTTTTTTCGTCTCAAGTCATTTGCTAGCATAGCAATAATGACTAATTTTAATAAAAAAAGGCAATTTTTATAGTCATTTGGAATGACATACAATATGGCTAGGGGAATTAGGATGTACGTTCTAAAAGTCGAGTCTCTTGAATCTACTTCAACCAAAGATCTCTGTATATTGGCCTAACACTATCATTTTTTGCATGCAACGTCAATTTATGTCTACACTTATATTTACACTTTACCCCTATTTTGCGCCGTTGACAGGTAGTTAAATTAAGCAATTAAAGAAAATTAAAATTAATTCGAGAAAATTAGGAAATGGGTTACTCAAAAGTTTCAAATAAAATGGAAAATAATAAAATTACATATTTTTTTATCTAAGTTCAAAAATTTATTTTACAACTTTAATAATTTTTTAATTATTGTTTAAATAAATTTCAATTTGAGGTAAAGTTTAATTTACAGTTTTATACCATCTCCAAAAGCACATTTCTGAAATTCTGAAATGTTTGGTCCAAACGTATCACTCAGAAACTAAAACAACATGTATCTGTTTTTGTTATTCGATGTGTTTCATGACACCCATTGATCAGGGGCGGCATGTTGTATCATCACTACTTTCGGCTTAGTTTAAGTCTCATTTTTCAGGAGTAGTCTATTTCACTTCGAAAATCACGAATTTTCTAATGTGTTTTCAGTTTGCTCGAGTAATGCACGATTTACATGTTCCAATTTTTTTCTCAGTAAAAAATGAAAGGTTAAATATATTACGATTTTCGTTTGCGAGGGGAGCACGAAACAAATTCCACTAAAATAAAATTGAATTTTTTTCTTTTTAATTTGAGCCAATGTTGGCATAAAACTGGGAATGTTGCCATAAAATATAGTTTCTACGGGTATTTTTATAGCAGTAAAATAAAAAAAAGTTTCAAATAAACATCAAGCAGCCATAAACATCATTCAAACAAAACGAGCAAACAAGAGCGATAATTAAATATTTTATTTTTACCTGCAATTCGATGTTGTTCGTTATATCTAATTTAAACGCAAGCTGTTTGAACTGTCAAAATTTATGGGACATACAAAAAAATTATAGCATTGCCTTATTTGTTTAATTGCTGACTTTTTAACTAGTAACTTTTTTTATATGCGTGCAGCTCTATTTTTCAGTAAAATATTTGTTGGGGACAAAATTGGAACATGTAATCGTGCATAAAACATCACACTATTTCTTTTCTACGATATCTAAAACTACTAGATTAATCGATTCTATTTATTACCAAATAATATTTTCGTGATACGTTCATCGAAATGTAGAAAAGAGAGAAAGCTCACAATTATATCAAGAGGTTGAAATCGCGATATAAAACACATAATTGTTTACGCGAAATAGATACCACGTTTACACCATAGCTACTTTAATAGTAAATATAATAGTATTTTACTAATAAAGTATTTTTCTCCTTCAGTTTACACCATAGTGGTGTGAACACATATTATAATAGTTTATTACTTATATATTTCATTAATATTTCACAAAAACAGTTTTATTTTATTACAATAAACAAGAAAAATCTGCAGATTGACTAAAATGACATTTCGTATCTAAAAAATATTATATTAACTGTTCACACCGCATAACAGTATACCAATACTTTTTAGATAGGTACAATAGTTTAATAGCAAAAAAGTATGTAATAAAGTAATAAAATATTTTACTTTGAGTTTACATCGTCATACTTTTTTGATACCTACTTTTATACTACTGGTGTAAACGTAGTAAGAATGATAATTGATTTCTGAAAATAGAGACATAAAAAGTCGAAAATAGTGATACATAGTACAACATCCCAGCTCTGATCAAAATTTTGTTTAAGATCACATGTTGATTTGAAATCTAGTAAGCGCCTTATAGCCTGTACAGAATTACATTACAGCGCATCCCTAATAGAAAACTTATGACTTCTGCCTTACAGAAAAGTATGAAAAAAATTTTGAGAAAAAATTGTTCTTCTAGTTTTCAAAAAATAAAAAATTATGATACTTGTTTGTTTACAATTTTTTAGCGAAGTGTTTTGTGAAAAATAATAAATATTTATGGAAGATACATTAGGCGGTAGGATTTTGGCATTAAACAAAAAATGATTTTGTACAATGAAGTTAGTTTTACTTTGATTTTTTCCTACTCATTGACGATGCTCTTCATAAGGTAAAGTCATAAGGCAAAAGTCATAAGGAAAAGTATTTTGCATTGGGGACGCTATGTTAAACTGGTTTAGCAAAATTCGGTTAAGTATTCTAAGAAATAAAATTTAATTCAGTTTGACCATCGAGCAATAAATATATAAGAGAAATCAAGTAGTGCAAATTTTATAAGGCAGTTTTTCCGAGGTTAAACTTATTTTATAGTTTTAATATATTTATATACACAAATTTAATTTTTTTCTATATTTAATCCATATAATACGAATCTTATAAACATATCCGCATAGTTATTATTTTATAGTTAATTGTTCTTGTTAGGCTTATACAGGTTGTCAATAGTAAAATAGATTAACCTCGGAATCTACATAAGTCCTCTGTATATTTTGCTTTATGGTTTGACACACTACGGAAAATTAAAAAATCTACTGTAACCAGTTTTAGATTTTTCATAGGATACTTGATTTAAATTTGCTAAACCGGTTTAACTAATCCTCAGTCAGTACAGGCTATTATAGCCTAAGGACGTACTTTTTCTATATTTGTTTATGAAACTTTTACCATGATAAGCGTGCTTAAGTTCTAGAGTGGATTGGGTGATTGAGAACGAGGAAATAGGAACAAAGACTCGAAGAAACTGGAATAAAGAAAGTAAAAACACATAAACTTTCGCTTCGACGAAATCAGTACAATTAAATATTTTTTAAAGCTGGCTGCTTCAATCGACTTCGTGCTATTTCAATATGTATGATTCTTCTAATCTTGATTTGTCCACTCGCGCTACATTCTATGATCGCTTCAGAGGGTCTATAATCATTTGCTTTCAGATTAATGAATGATTGGGCCATTGCATTCTAGCTTGCTCCTGGAACTGCTGCTTAATTCACACTGGCATGCTTTGGGAGTTTCCTATTCTAGTACCACTTTTTCACTTTATTCTAGGTGAAACCATGCGGTCACCTTAATTTATGCTAACCTAAGCAATGGTTGCGGATAGACTTGGCATTTATTCTCGTTCTGCTAATCGCTTGATTCACTAGGTCTTAAATTATCCACTAGATACTAATTCGATCGCACATCTTTGAACTTGCACAATAGCTCAGGTCTCCTGAACACAGTGGGTGTCAGAACCATCTAATACAAGCATAAAAATTAACTATTAACTGTAACAACAAATTTTTACTCTGTTTATGAGAAAACGCGTACATAGACTAACACCGCATCCCCAATCCAAAAAGCTTTTACTCTTTTCAATAAGAAAACCACCAACCTAACGAACAAAATTTTTTTTGTCAAAGTATTTTTCATACTTTTCTGTAAGGTTAAGGTAAAAGTCATGTTTTCTATAGGGGATGCGCGTTAAATTATCTGAAAACACAAATTTCGATAAATCAACAAATAAAAACACAAATATAAAAGGTACCTATTAAATAAAAAAGAGTTGAAAGCTTTGTTGTTGTTTTACGCATTTTATATCTACATGAAACAACAAAACTCCCGACCCTCAAATATCATTTATACGAACAAAATGCAGGGACTAGGTCATAAATAATGACCCCTATTATAAATGTGTAGATTAGATAACTTGAACAGTTATTAGTTCATGACAAGACCTTGTCGATTACAATTTAGGTCACGGCTACATAGAGTTTATTGAGTTTTTAACCCTTTGAGTGCGTGATTTTTAGAGAATTAGGTAAAAGTGCTAAGCTGTTGTAGAGAAACAGAAATTTAAAAATATATTACATTTTTTGAAGCATTTTATTTACAAAATGTATTTCAAAAACAATTTTATTTTATTTTTCGAGTGTGTAATAAAAATATAAAACAAATTTTTGTGTGATCGACAAGTATGAAATACAGATCGTATTAGTTCGTGCGGGAGCAAAACCGCGGTCGCACTCTTGCCATTTTCGACTGGTGTATTGAGGAGCGTGATCGCGCTACTTGGCACTCAAAGGGTTAAAACTCACGTTTACTACAATTTTAGTGTTGTATAATAGAGAATGTTCTAGAACAGATAGCTAACAGTTTCCTATTTCTAAACCTCTTCAACCAAAAGCTATTTTAAGTCCAAGAATAACAATCCGCATAATAAAATGCGCCCGCATTCTTGGGCCAAAATCGATAGGCGCAACTACAACTCTTAAGCTGTTTTTCTTTCGCAAAGCCCGATTAGTTTTAATATTAGAGGCCAATTTTGGTTTCAGCAATATTTGTTTGTGAATTTCCAGTAACGGAAAATAATTGTTCATCATAGTTGGCGTATTTATCAGTAGCAATTAAAGTACAGTTGGCTTTAAATAAAACTAAAAAAAAAAAGATTTTCATAAAACCGATTCAGATTACAATTACTACTTACATAAAAGCCAACTATGGACTGAAACCAAAACAGCTTTAGTTGCAGCTTCAAACTTTTCGAAATTGATGTTCGAATACCGTATTTTTAAACAATCATCGAATTTTTTCACGATTTTAAATTTTCTTTTTTTTTTATTTAAAATAAATTTTTTATTATTAATAATTAGAACCAGGGCGTTTAATTGATTGTTGATTTCCTAAAATTATCTGTATTATATATTACCGGCATAAAATATCATCGAAAACTGTTTGCGTGTTTCGACTTTATAATCAATTGATACAGCTAATTTAGTCGCTGATATCTACGACTACAACTTCAATCCGCACTGCAACCTGAGGTGCGAATTTAGTTTTCGTTTATCGATTTGGGTCTTCGTACATAATTTTCTGAGAATTAAAGAAAAGTTTCTTCAGGTAAAGAAATTGAATTTCAAGCCATCTGTGCAAATGTCTATACTTAGGAAGCGAAAAGAGTCGGCAGCAAGAAAGCCACTACAGCTTCCGAATTGAAAATCTCCGATCGCAACTTTTACCAGATGTTTGCGTTGTTTCTCAATATTTCTAAGACATCCATTTCAGCATTGAAATGTGTAGACGCCTTTAAGGGTCAATCCATATTTACAGATTGACTTTCTGGCAAACGCTTTC
The DNA here is from genome assembly GCA_947310385.1 of Nephrotoma appendiculata. Taxonomy (NCBI): domain Eukaryota; kingdom Metazoa; phylum Arthropoda; class Insecta; order Diptera; family Tipulidae; genus Nephrotoma; species Nephrotoma appendiculata. The sequence continues at coordinate 318,330,762 of OX371223.1, forward strand.
ACATCGAACTAGGGGAGAGTGCGATGGTACAACCGGTTCTGAAACCTGATTTTGATAAAACTGACCTCTCAAACAACCGATCAATATCAATCAGATTCGTACGATTCTTATTTAAGATTGAATAGGAATCTTGTGCTTTCGTTTTCGTATCGTATTCAGGAATAGGTCCCCAGTATGGATTTCGTGAAAGCCGCTCCACAACCGATCTTCTTGACGTATGTAAAAACTAAAAAAAAAATTATGATAATAGTAAAAAATAGTTTTCAACTCTTATCTTTCGAGTAAATAAATCAGTTCTATTGTTTTACATTATTTAAGTTTCTTTCAGAAAACCTTCATTTAAAAAACTTACCGAAGCGTATGAGTATAAGGTTGAGCGACAATTTTTCCTTTATACTTTTGTAGCAAGTATATACATATGTTAATATGTATGTCAGTTAATCATGTGAAAATTTTAAGTCTATCTAATCATTTTCCAACTATTTACCGATCCATTTTATGTTTGATTTAAAAAGTGGTAGAAAGTTCGATATGTTCAGACTTGCTTTCATCACGACACAATTATTCATAAATTTCTTATCATTTTAGACTGCAATTTAAAAAAATCTAGGTTTACAACTTAAACTGTTTCGAAATCTCTCGGTATTATGACACTGTTCAATGGGCTTTTTTTAACATCTTCAACTTTTTTTTGCTAAATACAGGCAAAACGAATATTTTTTTCTAAAACTATTTTAAGTGATTAGATAACAGTTTCAAATATTTTTACTGGTGTTTGTTTGCCAACACAATGGTATTATTCAATGCTGTATATCACAGCATTGAAAAATTGTGTTGTTCTTTTCGTTGTTTCTGCCTTAGTCACGGATTATATATTTTATTACATTTTTTTCAAGTCAGGGAAAATGTGATTAAGAATCATGTTTCCGATAAAATCAATTTCAAATTTCATATTTGAACAAAAATTGGGAATAAAAATATTTACATCAAACTTATTCCTTCAGTAGTCCAGAAAAAACTAATTTATAGATAAAACGAAATTCTTTCCCCAATTCCCTATTTCCCAGGCAATTACCAGAATAGATTCATAGGACATCACAGGAGTTTTTTCTATTGGAAAAAAATGATATTCCAGTTAGGCATTGCATCGTAAAATGGCTTTAAATAATTTAATGAAATTGTGGTCCTCGTTACTTTAGGTTAGCCCAATACGTGTTGTGTGTCATTAAACTGCGTTCTCGTACATTTATTCTTGGTCTCTCGTATACTATTTTCCCTTATGTTCTAGTCCGGAGAAATACGATGACCATGATAGAAGATCTGTCTAGACTACTCTGAGATTACCTCCCATGATCTACGGAAGTTTATCCAGAAAATTGTCTAATAAACCATTCGGGCTAACTAAATTTATTTATTTTTTTTTTTTTCATTGAAGAATATGACGTATTTGCACTCTGCGAGATATGTTTACTATATGGCTATAAGCTTCTTTTTTTTTGTTTTGTTTTAATCCATACCATCTGTTTTGGGGCCGAAGCGCTCCTGGTTCTTGCACGTTTTATTTTTCCGTTCTACTACGCAGTTATGCCAAATCGAAGACATACAACTATAGGACCGATTTTAGGGTACTATCTGCGCATCGCATAGCTCCATGCCAGCCAATAGTATAGTAGTACCTCCCGATCCAAACACCAAAGCTTTAACCACTGTGCCATTTGGTCGGTGACTATAAGCTGGTAATTTTTAGCAGATGATTTTCTTACATTGGAAGTCGGTCACACAGTGAACGCTAACTTGTGTTGCAGTGGCTCTTAATTTCCACTCCTTCATACTGTTGTTAAAGCCCTCCACATTTAAAAAAAACACCAATGACTTCTTTCAATTTTTCCACCTATAATACGACTGCTTATCGTTGTGTCCTGTCCTGTACGCCTCAAATTTTTGTTTTTGTAACTATGTAAGATAAGTTTTCCTAAATTCATATTTATAACTAAACCTGTGGCATACTTTTCCACTTAAACGGAATAAATACAACTGGTTTTATTCTACACAGTTAATTAGGTACATCTCAATATATTGGATACTTCCTGGAATTCCTTATTTGTTGTAATGGTACCACTACAATGCTACTGAACATTACAAAACAACTTGCCAACTAATTTAAAAGCTAGACTCGTTTGCGAACCTTTGTTATCTTTTTGGCTTGCAGTATTTATTATTTACACAAATTTCACCACATCACTCGGAACTAAATTTTCTTGGTCACGGTTTGAACGCTTATTTAGAATGCGTACTTTGGTTCTTATTTTTAAAATTACACAACCATTTTCTTTTGTAATTATATGACAGGCTGAGAGTTAGAGCTTCGAATCGATGGATTGCGATATTTGGTGAATTTAACTTGTTCAATTTAAAGGAAAGATGTCACATTTTTACCCATAATGAATGTTAATTATTGCTTTTCCTTAATGTAGGGCTTCTGTGTCGCTGATATGTTGTTAGCTTCGCAGTAAAACTTTAGATTATTTAATTGATGAGATTGTGTAGTTGTAGGTATTCAGGTACTTTTTTGTACCAAAAAGAGATAACAATTTTGACGATCGGTCAGATGGCCAGCTACATCGCCGAATAGTATTTTGGTTTAGAAACTCACTTAGCTAAAACAAGCTTCCGGCAAGCTAAATTGTCGATAACCATCTGTGCTCGCAATGAAAATGTGAGTAATATGAGTTCGCCATAGGGTAGCTGTAAATTTAGATGAGAGCAATATAATTATTAGAAATAATTATATCGCTCGATGCACCCACATTGCCAACAACTTCATCGCTTAGTCACATCGCCTGCAGGAATTTTGACCAACAAGCCCACTTGGTACACTTAACTAGATCGCTGACGTTGGTTTCATCCCTTGTTCCAATTCGATCTTAATCTGCTTTATTTTTAAATAGTTGTAGTTTCAATTGTTTTATATTCGATGCAATGTTTTATGCCTACATTTATTAAAAGGCCTAGGCTTTGGTTGGGGCCATATTCCTGAATACGATACGAAAACGAAAATACAAAATTCATATTTGAATTGAATCAGATTCGTACGATTCTTATTTGAAATTGAATATGAATCTTTTACATTCATTTCGTATCGTATTCAGAAGTAGGGCCCCAGGAATAGGGCAGCTGGTTTAATCAATAAATTGTATGTTTTTCTAAAACCAATTCCTCTTATTATAATTTTAAAAAAATTATTTCACTTTGTTGAATATTAAATTTAGTTAGGATTGATTTCATCGTCACTCGAACTAATCTTGGATAACTCTTTGAATCCTTCGTTGGAAGTAAGACAATGTCAGACAACATTTTTGGAGGTTGCATCTTTTTTTTTACTTTAATCAACGTGTTGTTGAGTCTTATTAGAGTGTTGTCACATCTCTTTTTTTGGGGTGTGTTCGGAGAGACAAATCATAATATGTTGGTTTTGCTGCTCATTTATATTTTTGCTCTTTTTTTCATTGGACTTCGCTATACAAATCATCGTGTTTGTTGTAGTATATTACTCCTAGCCGTTTGTGGGTTCGGCAACATTTTTTTTGTTGCCCTTATTTGAGGACATGATACCCGAGTCCCTTTTGCACTTTTAAACGTCTAGCTTTGTATGTACAGTGACTCACAGCTTATTTGATCCAGTCGCATTTTATGAACACAATTGTGATATCTTATTTTGATGGTTTTTCTTTTTTTTCTTATTTTTTGTTTTTTGTTACACGGAACTAATCAACAAATACAAATTTAGAAAATATAGGAACTTCGATTGCCGGGTGTAATCGCATTAGAGTGTAATCGCATTATTGTGTTACCTCGCAAGATCTTTGTAGCATCAAAGTCGTTTGTGTATGACTAGGAATATCATGGAGGTTCGCACAATAATTTCGATAAATTGGAAGCATCGACTACCTATATCACCATTAGTACATTTAGCGACGGATGCTCAGAAACTTTCCTTGCACACTATATGCAATTTGTTTAACTGTATCGTGAAACCAAAATTTGTTAGTTTTGTTGTACTCGTAGTGGAAATATTTTTCTTGGTTTTTATTTTTGTTTTGTTTTACTACGTTTTGTTTCCTATGCATTACATCGATACCAACAACAATAATGCCAAATGCCATAAAAACGCAATACTAACAAAAGTAATTTGACGAAATTTGATGGTATTAGTATGTTTGTGGCAGTGGATCATTTAAGCTGTGAGTTGGTTTTGGGTTGAAATAATGAACCTTTTAATGTAATTTTGATATGCATTAGAATTTTGATTTTATTTTTTTGTGTTTTATAATAAAAATAAATATAGCTTTCATATTACATTTAGTTTTTTTCAAAAAAATAAGACATCGCGAGATATTTACAATTTTGTTCATAAAATGCGACTGGATCAAATAAGCTATGAGTCACTGTAGTTCAATTGATAGATTACGATCAAACTGAGAAATTTTGAGAAAAAAAATGAGAAATTTTACAACTTGGACGCACGTGAGAGCAAAAAGTAGTTAGCTGTACGAATTAGAGTACAAAGGTACCCGGATTCATTTATATATTTTATACTATATTTGAAAGAAATACATATACTTATGGACAAAAAAAACGCATAATTGTTTTTGCTCCATTTATAAGGGGAATTCTCAACGAAATATCTATTTTTAAATAAAATTTAATCGAAAACGAAGGCCGACGATAAACTCTCATCCGACTGTCTGATGATCCAAGGCAAAATCTAGACTCGGAGAACAAAACATTGGCCCATTGTTCCATTGTCCAGTTTTCATGTTCGAGAGCAAATGTTAAACGAGTTCTGCGTTGTGCTGTAGACAACTCTGGACATAATGCTAGCCTCCTTGCAGTCAAATTAGATTCCTTAATTCGTCGACACACGGTCCTTTCATTAATAGGTGCATCTCGGGATCCGATTAGGTCTGATTTGATGCTACGTCCAGTTACGAACCGTTTTCTCAAGCAAATTAATTCGAAGCAGCTCACTATGGCACATTTCAAAACAGGATGTAATAAAACAGGACATCACAAAACAGTACATGGTACGGAACAGGACCGATAAAAACAGTACATCACAAAACAGTACATGGTACACTAAAGTACATTTTACTGAACGTTAAGCTGGAGGATTTTTTCAGCTTGATTTGTTAAATATTTTTTATTGAATACGTTTAGTAATTAGGATATTATCAAGTGGATATTTGCCTTCACCTAGAGTAATTAGACAGTATACTATATAGAATTATAATTGCTTTAAGTTATAATAAAATATCCCTTCACCTAATAATATATAACATTATTTTTATTTAAATCGCTAATACTTCAAGTTATTCATTTTTATTTGTTTTTAATGAAAAACTTTACTCTTACACTTAATTGTATAAATTAAATAACAATTCGCTGTAAATAAACTTTTAGACTGAACAGCCAAAATGCTCAAATTTGTGCTAAACTCGAATTCAACAAAACTAATGGTAGTATTTTTTTTAATGCATGTGTATTTCAGTGAGAACTACCCAAGTATAACAAAATGGAACTCATTTTGACAGTTCCAACTTTCGTTATATTTTTGAGTTATTTCATGGAAGACATGGAACTCGCATAATATCCAGTTCTTTGAGTTACGGGTTTTTGTTCCACAGTTCATAGTAAAACTTGTAATAAAATGGAACTTGACCGTGGAACTTAGTTCCAACAATTATTCCATAAAAATCGAATTAAGTTGGAAGTAGCGATACTTGGGTAGATATTATATAGATTTTATCATAAAAATTACAAAAAAAATTATTAGGCTACTCGTAATTTCAAAACTACAGATTATGACTTTTTTTTGTCCATAAGTGTAGTATGCAAATATTTTAAAGTTTTGTGTTATAAGTCAATGTATTTCATTGTTTATATTTTAGTTTATTATTTCATTTAATTTATGTTTATATTTTTATTTATTTCAAAAAAACTAGCACTGATGTGACACGTTGGATTATTTACGTTTTTTTACAGAATGTTCTTCGAAAACTGACATGTTGCAGCTAATGCACAATTTTAGCAAAATCCGTTATACATTTCATAATTGCAAAAAAAATTAGTTTCCAGAAAAATTGCATGTAAGGTACCCGGCGGGTGGGTACCTTAGACACTCAAGATATTTTTTTCTTCACTCACATGAGGGTTAAATTATTACAACTGAATACAATTCATCTAGTAATTTTTCTTTCTTAATTTAGTCACTTGTGAATGATAACAGGTCCATTGGCCAGGTGTCCTTAATCCATTAAATCAATTGGTTGCAGAGAACGAAACTGCATGTGAAGTGTCCAACATACCACGAAGCTCTTCATTTACGTGTTGATAAATACGTTGTCCATGAATTACTGCAAGTTTTTTTTATTTTTTCTTGAACCGTCCGTAGGTCCTTATGAAGTCATCATTCCTAATGTTCCACGGAGCGTTAACTGTACCACGTAGTACTTTGTTTTTAAAGTTGGTGTTGGTTTTATTTGTATAGCCCCAGAGCTGTATTTCGTAAGTCCATACAGGTTTTACCACCTGTTGATATAATAGCAATTTATTTTCGGTTGACAATTCCGAATTTTTCCTGAGCAGCCAATACATTTTTCGATATTTGATATTAAGTTAATCTTTTTTCTTTTTTAACGGGCTCTTTCCATCTGAGCCTGGTATCTAAAGTCATCCCTAGATATTTAGCCTTATTTGCATACGGAATCTGTTGACCGTTAATGACTACAAACCTAGTTGACTTTTAGATTAGTAAAATTCACATGCGTGGATTTCGATTCATTGAGCACGATACGCCACTTTTTTGTTGAAATCTTTTTTTACCTCGCAATATTCTTTTTCATATTTTACCCGAAAGTGGCGATTCTTTATGTATGATTTTAAAATCATATAATATTGTTTTGGTATAGTTTGAAGAGTAAACCTCTGTGCCACACCTTATCGGAGGCCTGAGCCACATCTAAGAAGATACTTCCCTCTCTAACGTATTCTCAATAACATCTGTAAGCCTATGAACCTGCTCCATAGTTGAGTGTTTCTCTCTGAAACCACACTGATATTCCGGGATAAGGTTTCTTTGTTCTATGGTTCTATTCAATCTTTTGAGCAACAGCCTCTCAAATAATTTCGCTAGTGTTGGTACAAGTGAAATTGACCGGTAAGATTTTCTATCATTCGGTGGCATGCTCGGTTTCGGAATCATTATTACTTCTGCAACATTGATTGGTTGGTTCGGCAACATTGATATTATGTTACTAGTGTATATGTTCCATCTCCTGCATCATTGCTTCTTTAACACTTTCATTCCTATTAGAGCTAATTATGACTTTTTGCTGTTTCCAAACGCAGTTTATTATTGCAGGAAATATTATTTTTCTGTGATGAAGTTTACCTCCTCGGATGTAGTGGTTTCTGTTTTTGAGAAGGTTGTATTTTCCCAAATAAATCCTGGTTTTCTATCTGGGCTTAGAAACATTACAATTATTGTACGTTAAATCAACCCGTTCGATTTTGTTATTGCTATCATAGTCAACTTTATTTAGCCACATATTAACACGTTAACAAGAAATAGTTTTGTCAAAAAATTCTCTAAGTATCAAATATTTTCTCCTCTATTGTGTAATGTCAGGCGATTTGTATTATTGGTTTATTTGTAGTCACTGGTTATCCTCTAAACAATTTTTTTTTTAATTTTAAGTCGAAACATTAACATTTGATTATTTGAGATTAAGTTAATAACCTCAGTTAAAGTAGTTAAAGATCTTCTTCAACTGTATTTAATCGTAATTGTGACTTCTGACTTAAAGATAGTCATGTACTGACACCATTTCTTGGGTGCTCAATTCCATGTGCAATTAAAATATTTACTATCGTTCTGTACCAATTCAACGTTTTTTTTATAAACAACTACATATTGATAAATTGTTTACGACTTGCACAAGACCATGACTAGATAGTACGCAGTACTTATACCAACCAAGCTTGTTTATCTAACAAAAGTTTCGAAATCAACGGCTTATGAATCTCCCTATTATATGTATTTAACGTCATGTATGTTTTCACAAATACATACTTCTAGTTGTAAGGTTACGGTATTTGTGTATATGGTATAGTGCAACCTCTTAAATTCTATCTATCTTACATATACACACACTCATACATATCACAAGACGATTGACTATCAAACCATATTTGGAATAATATCAAAATAAACAAACCCAAGTACCATATCGAACTCTCCTTTAGATATATAGAAATTGTCGTGCCCTCCATAAAGTTTAATGCGTATTTTTTAAATCGATTTATCACCACCACCATTATTACAATGCACTTCAATTAACCTCTGCCGCAAACGAAATTTTCCATACAAAATACAAAATCAAATACTTTTGTGGCTTAACTGCTGATACGCGCGTAACACAAAAAAATATTTAATGCTAAATTTAGTCTACATATGCGCGATTTATCAAAAGGCAGGCACTCAAAAAACGCTTTTTTTGCGCAATTCATAACTTTTTTTTATGAGTACACACACACAGTGTTGTATTGTGTTGGGGTTCGCTTTGTTTTCGAAGGTATTGTTATTTAGCATTTTTTTAATGCTTTATCACGATTTCTTTATTTCGTGGTCACGTAGCAAGAAATTATTTTTTGTTACTGTATTTTATGTACAAACGTAGTAAATAAGATGTAAATAATTACATGGACTTGTTATTGTTTACATTTATTCCAATGTAAACATAAAAAATATTTGTATGGAATTTTTCGGTAGAGTTTGCGCTGCTTTAAGAAAACTTTATAAAAAAAAACTTAAAATATAGTCGTTTTATAAGAAATTTGTAGTACATAGTTTAGTTTCTCATAAATATGTAGATAAATGAATTAATGAAGAAACGATGTCGACTAGAGATGATTTTTTTTTACCGAGACAAAACGTTTTGCTGGCGTATTACATAAATCTATGTAAGATATTCTACTGGGAAAAAGAAAAGGTTTTGTGTTATTATGAGGAAATGAGAAATTGCTTTCGTAGAAACGGAAATGCTTAGAAGTAGCAAAATTTTGTTTTTGTCGTTGCCATGTGTATTGTAAAAAATCAATTTCTGGATTCGGCGAAGGATCAAGGTTGAGGACACGCCTGGAATCGATCCAATGACTAAAGGTGAGATTTTTGGATTTACTTATCCGCATCCTATATCCAATCAATTATTCATAATCAAATATCCGGGGAATACGTTTTAGATATATATATTTTCATTATTTAATAATGAAATATTAGATGCTATTAGAATTGGTCTGTGGAGGCTTTTTTTATCTCAAATAATATCTGCGGGGTAATATAAAGTTAAGAATTAAAACCTGATTATACAAAACTATAAAAATGAGGTAAAAAAATATTGTTCTGTAGTAAAATCACTAAAAATACTATGCGTATTTAAAATAAGTATTTTGGTATGTTATCTACCCAAGGCACTGGCACATTTTAAATCTTCAATAAAACAGGACAGTTCTTTTTCTGGTGTTTATATATGATGTGGTAATGTTTCTGCTCGGGTATTTTTTCTTCTTGTGTTTTTAGGCCGGATTCATACTTCTTCGTTCATTCATTCAAACAATTTTTTCGACCAATCAAATGGCACTAAAATGACGTTCTGTATTTTTTTCACGGATGGTTGGTCGACAAAATTGTTTGATTGAATGAATGAACGAACGCAACACCGAATCAGCTTTCACACTTCAATTTCTTCGTTCATTCATTCGTTCATCCAATCATATTGCTCCAAAATTACGATTTTTTTTTCTTCTACTTTTATTCGCAAGAGATGATAGGTCGAAACAATTGTTTAAATGAATGAATGAACGAAGAAATTGAAGCATGTATTCAGCCTTATTTAATTGAACCAATTATTTTAAGGCGGCAAGAAGTTTTATTTGTCAATAATGATCAAATATGTATCTGATAATCATAATTGACATTTATCCAAGGTTTCAATAACTAAGTTTCTAAATCGCTACTTTGTTACACTAATGAATCTCATTCTATATTTGGTGAAATTTGCATTTGAAATCATCCCTCATGGGACCATATGAAAATTTAGATTTAAACTACACGGTGTTCCAGGTCGAGTTGATTGCTCCTACGCCTTGTGCCGTTAATGCTCTAACCTCGCTATTTCGAATGCCAGATTCCGTGACCACTTCCAAACTAGACAAAGACAGTAAAATATTTATAAGCCGCCTCCGTTCCAATAAATGTGTGCAGTTCAAGTGTGTGCGGGTGCCACCTCATTAAGATTGCCAATGCTTTATTAAACCGTTTCATGTCTAGAATTCATCGGGTTTAACCCATCGGCTCCTTTAATCTTTAATAATAATAAATGTTTTATGAACGAAGTTCATTAGTAATCCAAATGTTAGATTCTTCTGCCGGGAGCTGAAATCGATAAATTCCTTTACAGGTCAGAAGTCAAATTATTTTATTTGTAAACCTGTGGTTAATTAAATACATAACTTAAGGCTGTTTTAAAATTTCCGGTTCTTAAATATAAATGTTTGAATGCAGTCTTGGTCTAAGGTCTTGAATATTGTCAGTTGAATTGGGATAGAATTGGTGGTTTACTGACACGGTGGGTCTAGCGAGGCATTAAGTGTGTAACGTTTTAGAATTTAGGCAACTTAATTAATAACACGCGCGTATTTCGTAATTGATCAGCACCGCTTCAGTGTAATCTACACTACCTGAAAAATAAACTCAGAAAAACTATGTTCCGTACTCTTACAATTTCAGATTATAGCCAACGAAGTTAAGATTGACGAACATAATTTTGATTTTTGAAATTGTTCAAAGAAGTAAAACAATCCTGGTGGTGATAACAATGCTGTAACATGACTCGTCGCTAATATATGTGAATACGTTCTGAGGTGTGCGATTAATGCTTTAATAGGGGGTTTCTTCACCATTTATTACTAAAATAACTCACTGTAATGGATAGTTGCACTTAGTATCGCCTTCTTGTTTACGAACACATATAGGCTTAGCATTAATCAGGTTTATATTTCGTATGGTATACGCTTCTTGATTGAGATCAATTGCCCCAGATCATCCTCGCTTCTAGTAATTTAAGAAGCGTGAATTGTTTTGTTTAGTTGTCAGTATAAAACAATTTTAATATTTATTATTCAAATCGTATGTATTTGCAAGTATTAACGATTTTATTTCTTTTTATTCTAGGTAAGATTTCTTTTGGATTTACAACAAAAATTATTCAGCTAAAATGTAAGTGTAAATTCAAAGTGTAGTGTTGTTCTTTTGAAATGTATTCATATAAGGAAAACCATAGACTAAAATGATATTATCAGACGCCTCTATAGAAATAAGAAAAATGAACTGCCGGGTTCTAATTGAATGGATAATGTTTATAAATAACTAGAGGTAACACATAATTTGAAGTTGCATGTTTCTCTTCAGAATTAGTGAAATATTATCATAAAACATCTGCTATTATTAGATATAGAAAGAACCGTGCCCACAAGCAATGTGAATTGGCATCCGATAAATTTAGATCATATATTCCCACAAATACTTTATCCATTTTCCACGCTTCTCCCAATATATTTGATTCCCTATTTTATCGATAGATTTTCACCGTCTCTTTACTCATAGCGTTTCAACCTTCGTTTGATCTTAGAGGCAAAATTCTAGACCTAGGTGCCTGTATTAAGCACTAAATTTGTTTATTTACATTTTAAAATTTTTGTCTTGTGTTTCTTTCAAAATTTAGACTTATTAACAATTTTAAAATCAAATACCCCAAATCCTTAAAAATTGTTCGGTTTTAAAATTTTATTGATGTACACTCCGATACACAATCAGATCCGCAGCCGTGCCACATTATTTTCTTTCTTCATCTGCTCATCGCTCCCAATGAAGCGTAAGATTGACGTTCATTTTACTGAGCTCCGCCAAGTTATTTAGGAATTTTAGTCTGCCAAGCGTTAGACGGAGGCAGATACAAAGCAAGTGGAGAATAGTTCCTACCTTCTCTTCATCTTCGCAACTACGATAATAATCAATTAGAAGACTAATCCTGCTCGCATGCCTACGCAGTGAGGCAGAATCCCTTAATAGCACCCACCAACATTCGGACATGCCTAGTTATTACTTATAAGGTATTATTGTACCATCTGTCGTTCTTTGTTCTTCTAGCGTGCTCTAAAAGCAATAATTTGCACGTAGCAATCGGTATATCAACATCCACCCTGCTTGGTGAAGTGTTGCAGGTTGTGCCTTGTCGAGCGAGTCCATTAGCATTTTCATTTCCCGTAATATTGAAATGCACTGGCATCCACATCAGGTGGATGTTGAACTGATTTGCCATCTCATTGAGAGATGGGAGACAATTCTGGGCTATTTTCGACGTAAAGATATACATATTATTATATTTTACTTCAACCAGTCAACGGTTTCCTTTATCGCGATTAGTTCAGCGTGAAAAACGCAACAGTAGTTCGGGAGGCGAAATGATTTACATTTAATTGTTCACAGAAAGCCCCATCCCAAGCTTCTCATCAATCTTTGAACCATCAGTGAAGCAATTAACACCTTCAATATTCAGAAATGCTTCTTACCTCTGATCAAGATATGTTGACGCGATGGTATATTCAGTAATATTTGGGAGTAATATTTAGGATTGGCGAAACACACACTAAATAAACACATTTTATTAAACACTTGTTTTTTTATTTCGCAAAAATTGAATTTTTGAAAATTTTAATTAAAAAATGTTTGTTCAAACAGTCTAAAAAATCACTCGATCGATTCGACTTGTTAGGTCTACTACTGATTTGTAAAAGTAAAAATTTAGTTATATATAGTAGAAAAAAGGCAAAAAAGAAGGATAGACAATAAAAATTAATCTATTGATCGTCCCAGCCAACTGTTGTTTATACGGAAAAATTAATAATAAAAAAGGGGGAGGAGTATAGCAGGTAAGAGAACCTTTGTTTTGTTACTCAGCCGATGACTATTCGCTTACCTGCTATCCTCCCCCTTTTTTATTATTAATTATTCCGTATAAACAACAGTTGGCTGGGACGACCAATAGATTAATTTTTATTGCCTATTTTGTCTCTTCTTTTTTTTCTACTTAACAAGCTGAAATCGAGCGAGTGGTTTTTTATACTTTTTGAACAAAAGTTTTTTAATTAAAATTTTCAAAAATCCCATTTTTGCGAAATAAAAAAACAAGTGTTTAATAAAATGTGTTTATTTAGTGTGTGTTTCGCCAAGTGCCTACAGTAAATAGTGTAAAGAGTAATATTTGGGATGTTTTTGTTTCTTAGAATAAGTGAGTGTCCTGTATTTCACAGTTCCGTATGGAAATGGAGTTGTGCCTTATATCTGAGCTCGCTGCCATTTGTTTACCTAGGATATCGAGGGTTGTAAGATGAAAGAGAATCTTCGGTCCTTTAGTGGATGTGCTTCGAAGAACCCCATTAATATACAAGGCAGCTGTTCGCTGTATTTTCACCAAGGATTTTAGGCTGATCATTTTTACAGGAATAAAGTGCTATTGTAGTTTTCTTTACTCTTTCTAATATGTTACGTTTCCAGCCTAGTTTACTGTTGAGAATGCAACCCAGATATTTCGCTTTATCATTGATGGCAAATCCAATTCCATTTAAGCTAGAATATTGCTGCTATTGGAGCACCCATCCAGGCTAGCCGTCACGACCCACATTTGATCTAATCAGTCCGTGAGTGATTCGTCCACGTACAGAGAGGAGGGTGCTTGTGAGATCGTCTCTGGTCTGATATTAAAGGCCCTCTCTATAACCAGACCATCATCCATCAAGGGATTTCTCGATAGAAGCATTCAAGGGGTGGAGAGCAGTTTACACAAATTTCTCCTTGCAATATACATGTTGGGATTTCGATATCTCATTTGGCTTAATCGAACTTAAGGACTGCTTTGAGAGCTTTTTCGTGCCTTAGGTATAAATAATACATTTACTTCAGTTCATTTACTAAGAATGTGACAACTAGGCTGTCCTTGAAGATAAGTTCCAGCCAAAGGTTGTTAAGTTAGTCGTTTGTTGGAAATCTGCCTGTATAATACCACCGAGTCCTGTCGACTTATAAGGCTGTAAGGAAGAATGGAGGTCTCACTCAGTTCCTCTCGATGTTTGATGTGAAATTGCATCACATCCTTAGAATGACTCCAATTTTTGTTTTTGAGCCTCCTTTAATGAGCTTCTTAAAATAACGGGTGGGGTATCTTCCCTATCGCGTAGAAGATACTGTGATATTAGCCAGAGGTTTTCCATCTCATTGTTTGTTGGGATAACGGTATCAGTTAAAAAGATTTATTTTTACCAAGAATGCAGGAACGAATTTTACTTAGTTTCTTCACGAATATTTTGGAATTTGGAACAGTTTATGTTTTGGAGTCATAAGTCGAAGAATAGGTCACCATTGGCCCAAGGTTCTTGGACTAGGACAATGTATATCTCCTCTGTTCCTAGTTTGAAGATGAGCGGACCTGATTAGATTGGCTCATTTGATTCAACCTCCACCACAGTATCAGAGTCCACAAAGTCGTGCTGAAAGCATAGTTAATTAAACCATTAGTTCTCGTCAGCACAGCCAACGGCTCTATTAAATATGATAACAACTGGGCCTTTGGATCTTCCAAGCCTTCCCTACCTTTCTCCAACTGCTGGACGATATATATCCGTCTTCGGGGGCGCTGTCAATGATAGTCACTACTAAGTACTCTTTTAGCACCTCAACGAAAGGTCTAGTTGTCGTTTCCTGTCTTGTCCTCTTTGCATTCTTCTCTGATTTTTCCTCCGATCTCAGATTTTTAGGTAGAGACCCTTCAGATAAACTCTCCTATTTTATTTCAATAATCATTTAGCCCATGAGAGCGTTTTCATATACCCGTCGCTTCTCTCCGTCAACGGACTTTATTGTTTTGCTTTTTTTCTTTGTATTATTAGTTTCATTCATATTTTGTGCAGATATCCGTATTACACAGATAAGGCAGTTTGATCCGGAGTAGTTTATACTTGGTTTTTTGCTAATTGCCGATGGTCACCGCGAGGAGGTACATAATACGATCACTTGCGAAAGCTGCAAGATACGGAGCTGACACAAGTGCCATCTTGATTTCTCCAGACAGCTTCACGCCAAGCCTACCATACGATTTTATAACTTTGAAGAAATATTTCCGACAGCTATATTTGTGCATAGTGCGTAAGATTTGCGTAGTTTGATTGTAGAAAGAATTATATCGGAGTATGATCTTTTGATGTTATTGAAAAGAAATTTTCGCAGAAGAGTTGTTGTTTCGCAACTCGGGGTCGATTACTTTCACTAAATTATTTTACGAATTTCACTTTACGATACATGCATTTTTTCTGGCGTGAGGAAATATAATACAAAATGTTTAATTTTAAATTCTATTTTGGCCATTTAAGGTTTGGAAGTTGTCCCTAAACTGGTTTTTTAAATTTGATGGAAAACAAAGTATAAAATGGCTATTTCCATTAGTATTTTTTTTTTCAAAATTTGGAAATGCATTAGCATTCTAATTTTGTTTAAGTTTCTCGTGATATTTATTAAGATTAATTATTTCTAATATACAGCAATCTGTTAAAAACTATATATTAAATAGAACTTTAAACATTTTTTATTGTTTTCGATGAGATGACTCATATAATACTCATTAGATAGTTTATAAATTAGATTTCGGCTTAGGGGACCTAAAAGCTATAATTAAACTGAAATAACCACTTGAAATACGTATGACGGAATTGAAATAATTAACAAAGGCGTATGTATAACGAAAATTCCCGCGTTTCCAACCTCAATGCTGCGACGTTAAACAACTTTTGTAATTGCAGATCAATTAATGATTTAGTCGTAAGTGGGGAAACAATAAATTTTTTAACAAAGAGAAAATTGAAAAATTCGTTACATTTTATGTTATGACTGTGTTCACCCTAAATTCATAACAAAACAGTAATACAGCTGCTCTTTGTCTCATGTCGATTCGAAAAAATTAAGAAATTTAAATAATGTAACTCTTAAAATTGTATCGAACACAAAGAACTGGTTTTGGTGTATTCTTAATTTACTGATCGATTGGTTTTTATAACACAAACCACATACTCTATCATCTCGTAGTTAGTAAAATATTACCAACTTTATGATTTTTGATGCGTTCATTTTTATAATGATGCAAATTTAGAGGATATTATCTAATCAAACCTCTAAAATAATATATGTATTCAATTCACATGAAACACAATAAAAATGAAACGAAAGACTTCCGGTGAAATTATTTTGGTTTTGTATCTGTATATGGCCGAAACTTTATAAAAACATCATTAAGACGGGTTTATATTAAAAAATAAAATAAAGATTGAAAATTATATTGAAACTAATAAATTTTTATATTGCTGACTCGAATGAGGAAACTTGTTTACTTGTTGATCATCATATTTTTGATACATGATATTCGTATATAATCCAATCTCGCGCTAGTCTGTTTCATATTGTATTATGTATGTACGTAGCGAAGAAATTATTTTAACAAAAAAAAAATCATAAATATTAATTACACAAGTAAAAAGTGCCACCATCAACATACGGTTTGGTCAAGTCCATAAATATGTACATATTTAAAATAATGCTGATCACGTTCTGTTTTTTTTTTGTCTGGAATTAAGGTTTCTGCGTACATCAACAAAAAGAACAGAGACAAGGTCAATTTGTGGACGTAATTTGAAATTCACTTAATATTGATGTTGTTAATTTGATAAATTTTAATTTAATTTTATTATCGTCTTTGATGTAGATCATCGATGTGAACCCAAAATTAATGATTTTACGCCACTTTATTTAATTGATATTTTAAAGTTTTTGTAAGATGCTAATAGGCAGAAATATCCGTTATATTAGAAAAGTATAATTTTTTTAAATTTCGATTGGGTTTTGCTGTAAAAGCGAGAACTAGGATTAAAATAGGAAACAGATGTTGTAGTCTGAAATGTTAGTAGTAATCCATTGGATACTATTTTCTCATCCCTCTCCCGGTACAAACTAATACAAACATCCTGAAAAAAAAATCAAAATTGTAAGAAAAAGGTATAATCTAATCCCGAAATAATTTTTCCTTATATTTAAAAAAATACTAACTAATGTGAGAAAGCTAAAATTATTCCGAAAAGCTACTGAATTGATAATACCATATTGGAATTTTTAAAATACGTCTACTTAAATCCTGGTAGTACAGGCCAAAATAATACAAACTTGTAATAAAAGTTAGTTAAATATTTATTTGCAAAATGAATGGAAATAACCTCATTTGCAATATAAGAATAGTTGAGCCCATCCATCAAATCAAAAATTTTAATTGCTGGAATCCAAGACCTCCACGAAGTTTTTTGCTGAAAAGTGCTCAAACCCATCCAACACAGAAATAATACCAATAGTTCAAGTCTGAACCATGCATATAAATGTTTAATCGTAAGCAAAATCTCAGTAAAGGTTTCTTATCTAAAATCGATTAAATTAATAATTTATTTGCGGGACCTAGGGAGAACCTCATCTGAAATTTTGACCTAAAAGTTAGCTTCATTTGTGATCCCAAATAAACGCAAATGGCACTTTCTAAATATTGAATATCAGAGCATTAATCCATGTGTTGGGTGGTTGCATTGTACTTTTCCATTTTACATGAAAAATCGGTTAAATTTTAATTGCTGAAATCCAAGGGATATTCCTCTCGAGAATAATTGATCAAAAGTTACACCCATCCACCACAGAAATAATGTCAATAGTTCCAAATCGGAACCCTTAATGTATAGGTCTGATCGTCAGTAAAGTCTCAGTTTAGGTGTCATGTTAACGTCATCTGTGACCCAAATAAATGCAATTGCCCATTTCTAAATATTGATTATTAGAGCCTAAATCGGCTAAATTAGAATTTTAATTGCTGAAATTCAAGGGATATTTCATATTTCTCTCGAGATTAATTAATTGCTCAAAAATTAGACCAATCCATCATAGATCATGAATTCTATAGGTCTGATCGTGAGCAATATCTCCAGTTTCATAACAAAAATGGGTTAAATTAATCATTTATTTGTGGGACTCCTGTGAAGGGCATTATCGGGAATTTTGGCCTAAAAGTTAGCGTCAACTGTGTCCTAAATAAACGTAATTGCCCATTTCTTAATATCGAATACTAGAGCCCTATATATTGGTATGGTTGCATTGTACTTTTCCATTTTGTATTAAATTTGGCTATTAAATTGTTTAAAAAATAAAATTTAAGCTATTTTTTATCAAAGGCGAATTAGGATTAGTAAAAAAAAAATTCGAGGCCAATCAATCCATCAGTACAAAATGTCTCCTCCAGGTGTATTTTCATATATTTAAGGTGTGTGTATTGTTAGTTGAGGTTATTGTCTTGTTGAAAAGAACGTTCAATATTGTTGTCCAACAATTTAGCCAAAGTTTCAGCAGGAACTACCCGACTTACATTAAAGCAGAGACAACCTGAAAGAGATATTTCATCCTATGTAAACATAAAAAATTAAACTGCGATTTCATTTTCTGTAAATAACCGTATACAATCAAAAATATTTTTTTTTTGCGTATACGTATACGCAGTTTAACGAAAAGTCACAGATACAACGATTACATTAGAATTATCGGAAGTTTGTTTTGTTTTCATTTTTTAGTTCAAATGCAAAATCTAATTTGATTGTCTGTGATTAAAGGAACCTGAAATGATTTACTACGTAAATGTGATAAAACCACTACTTACAGATTGGGACCCGGCATACGGTTCATTTTGGCAAGAAAACAGAAAAATTTAAATTAACCGATTTTGCTCGGGCAATTGCAAGTGGATTTGGCGGAAACCTTGATCTGTTCTGTTATCACTTAACGTAAATCAAACATTAAAATTTGGAGACGGTATAATAAGGGGGTTATGACGTCTCAAGATGTTGACAAGGAAGCATAACACTAAAATTACAAAAAATTGTTAGAGAAAACCGGGTTCGAGATGTTAGATTGGCGACCACAATACCCAACTTGAAGCCTTTAGAACATCTCTGGAGCGAATTTAAGAAACCTATTGCACATTTTTTAAACAAAGCACGCACTGTAGACATTTTACGATTTTTAGGGCATTTCATTTAAAATAAGCAGCTATTTCACCCGAAAGGTTTCTGATCGCAAGTAGAAATCATCCCAATAAAATTACTTTAGTAAAATAACAAATATTTGATTTATGTAAAAAATGACGTGTTCTTTATTTTTAAATAATTGAATTAGAAAAGGAGATTTTAAAAATCATTGGATTGTATTGAGAGTGATTTAGTGACTGACTATTAGTATTTTCTCCACGAATTTTGACTAAACCCCCCTTTATCCTCCCAGTTGTCCATGATTAATCATTCGGAGAGCTATTTGTTTACTAAATAGGCATCCCTCTTCACTGATAACAGTGAATTTTTCTATATATATGTAGTTTACAGGCTTCAGGCGCTCATCAATTGTTTGATAAATATGTTTGTATTTATTCCTTTTGCTACTCCTTGATGCTGCTACATCTAGTGAGAGAAACAGGCTAACTATAATTCTAGCAACTCGACGTGGTTGGATTTTGTGATCATCGTTTCTATTATTTGAGACATTTCAGTATTGAGTAGAAAAAGGCTCTTATCGATACGTGTCAGTCGACGATGATGCGAACCGTACCCAGCTCAGTATTCAGAATGATAGTCGTCTCATTTGGTGTCTGTGTTTCATCGCAATATGTGAGCTTTACAATAATTGACAAACTCGGTAAAATTTCAGGAGGAAGCCACCCTCATTTTCGGGATATAGGCTGCAACCTTTTATAAAGTGTTCCTGCCTTAGGTCTCTCGTTTCCCAGGTAGTAGACCAACTTGTCTATCTTATTTGGAATCTCCAGAAATTTTCCAATTTTCGGTGCAGACTCTTCAATAAGTCCCAGGGCCTGTTTGTTAGCGTCACTGGACCCTGTACTTGTTTTGACGGAAGATAATTTTATTTCGATCGACGCAGTCAATTCTTCCTATACCTCTTATTTTCCTATCCCTTATAGCTATTCCGTGTCATCCTATGGTGAATTTTCTAAACTTTCACTAACTTGTGTGGTTTGGTTCCTGCTGTAACACACAGCTGTTATTGTGAGATGTGAAGGGGCTGGTCCTGCGGCACTGCTAATTTGATTTGTCCCGTTTGTTCGGGTTCGTCTGTTTAAGGTTATCCGATATTTTGGGCGAAGTGGCGATAGGTAATTTGTGACCGTTTGCTCTATCTTTCCTCAACAATATATTCAGTTCCCAATCCGAAGCGCCATGTTTTGGACTAGCAGTGTCGGATCTTTTTGTCTTATTCGTCACGGTTCTATAGTGTATCAAGTAAAAATCAAGAAAGTTAAGTGCAGTCAGATATCACCCTTTAACCTTCAGGTATCCACAGCTAATAAATCTTTCTCGACTGACAAACATGACATTACATCACACATTCGTCAAAATTATTTCAATAACAGTTGATCTAAATGTAGTTTAACTGATTTTTCATTGATCTCAGGTCATGTCGGTCGTGGCTAAGCTTTTTAGTTATGACTGAATTCTTATTGTTTTATTTTGTCTAAAAATAATTTTTACTGTGCATTAATCTTATTCCAGAATTAGTTTGTAAAATACGTAAGCTATACAGTTAATATTCTCGTAAATATTTGTTTTGTATTTGGCGCTATATATGACCTAACTCTCGACCACCCATCAAAATATTACCAATTCCAAAAATATTCTTACTATTAATTTTAGAGAAGGCAATTGCCGTTTGCCTTCTACACAATAATATAACATTTCATCTTTTGGATGTGCGGTAGACGACGAATAATAATGAGAATGACACAAACATTTTGCAAAAATATACAATTTAATGATTTTTGGTGTTATCTTCGAAATACAGAATGGCAAAAAATTTTGTATTTCGACTCTGTATGTATGTAAATGTGTGGGTGGTTTTTTCAATGAATAATCCAACAATTCTGGTGGGTAGCAAACCCTGCCAATCAGTATTATTATTTTTCTCTTGCTTTTTAATTTAATTGAAAATAGACATGGTTATATGAATGATGATTGTTGTGTGACTAAATCTTTTGCTCTACAGCTGGTTTGTATAATTTTTTGGCGTATAATTTGATGGGGTCAAAAATTTATTTAGTTGCAAACTTATATAAAAAATAAGTACGTGCTCTATTTGATAATTATGGAAATGAAATATTTTTCAAAATTTAACTCTGTGGTTGGAATATAATGGGTAAAAGTTTTATAAAAAGTGTTAAGTAGTAAATAGAGGAAAATGTAAAATCAAATGCGTGATGCCATGATCAAAAATTATTTTATCTGCGTATTATCAATTATGCAATTTTGTTATGGAAATCTAATGTAACGATCAATGGTTTTTAAACGATGTGCCTCGTAACCAAGGATTATTCTGGACATAAGGTCGGATTAGTATGTGGGTTATGAATGTAAACAGGTTAAGGCGAGAAAAACACATTTTCGTTGCTAGGCTCAAAATTTTGCGATCAAGATGTTTCTGTCTTCTTCTAGACCAGTAAACCGACAAAGAGCCAGTAAATTTGTTTTTAAATTCGTTACTAAATGAGGAAAAAGTGCTCAAAATATCGAGAGTGGAAGCCATAAATGATGACTTTTGTCGTGGTAATACCATGATTTTAGGTTCGTTCATTGTCATATTTTGATTTTACTTGGCATTGTTGCACTCCCTTGTTAATCAAATTTAGTGTCTAACTCATAAATTAGGAGTATTAAATGGTATCTAGTCTTTTGAGCCTCCTGAATTTAAAAGTTTGTTGTTGGCAATTTTCCACTCGGGCGATTTTTTCAATAACAAAACGTTATCAGACATTTGGACAGGATAGGGTCTATAGAGGCAAGTTAAGGCCTATTAATGAGGAACATTCGAGACAGGAAAATAGTTTTGTGAACGATGAATTTGAAAGTTTATTATTAACATTTTTCCAGTCCAAGTCTGGGCCAATAACAAGCCAAATCAGAGATTCCGACAGCAATTTTTCCGAATGGTGGATTTGAAAGTTTGTTATTAGTAGTTTCCGCTCGAAGTATGAATAATTTCCAATCTGTACCAACAACAATCTATTATCAGTGTTGTGGAAAATGTTCCATTAGGCATGATAGACCGGCGTATCAATGAAAATTTGGAACGGGTTTTCCGAACGATAAATTTGAAAGTGTGTTACTAGCAATTTTTCACTACAAGTATGAGTAATTTTTCAATCTAGTTATTAGCCCAGAGTATCAAAGTCAATATCACAGATTTGGGCAAGGTACCATTCTATACGGGTGGTCCATTTAAGTGAAGACATAGAAATATATTTTCTGAGAGGTGAATAGCCACTTTGTAATCTGAAATGTTAACCTTTCGTTTCGGTCGAAAAATCGGTTTTATTTTTATTGTTGGTATTGAGATTTTAATTTGTTTTTTATGAGGGTGTGGAATATGGACCATTGTAAATGGAACACAGCTATTCTTAAGCATTTTTGTTCAAATTCAATTTGAAAGTATGTTATTTCTTAAACAATTTTATATTTATTTAGTCGATCATTTTCAGACATTTTTTGTAAAATTAGGTTTGTACGTTGATACCGTAAAATTATTATTTGATTCTGTTCTGTTAAAATTCGGTTTAGTTGTTGAAATTTGGATTCTTAATTGTTTATTATGCTCCAGGACTTTACAAGACTTTACAAACAATTTGATACTTACATACAACCGAAATCTGACCACTCGTCGGTTTTAGAACACTGAGCACGCGAATCTTTGGCTCATTCAAATCTAACAGAAAGTGTTCATTGAGCATCCCACTTAAGACAAAATCTGAAAATCATGAAGCAATACAAGACCTAACGAATGCTTTACAGCAAGCATCAAAGGATGATACAAGAAGCAGCTCTCCTAAGATGAAAATGCACCACCTGGTTTTAATGTATAAAATGGTGCTGCACGGAACAAAATATGATACTAAGTTAGAATTTCCCAAGTTCGAGGCCTAGATATGGGCATCTTAAAAGCAAAGATACTTTGGATCTAGTTGACTGATTAATAAAAAGGCTAACCAAATAGTGCAAATATTAATATTAAGGAATTACAAAAATGTATCCTAAAAACATGTGTTTAATTGTTTGTAAGGTTTGAAAACGTCTTGTGAATTTCCCAAGATGGCAAAAAATCAAGAATAAAGCCAGAGACAGTTTAACTCTTTGTACTGGTATGTCATTCTAGAAGTGACAATATAAATTTACTCTAAAACTTGTATATCAGTCTGTAGACCAAAAGAAAAAATATCGCACTGTAAAAGATTACAAAAATTAAAACTATTTATTTCATTTATCACTATTATAAAATAAGTAATAGTAATAAATAAAATAAATATAATACGTTTACATTCATACCGCTGTAAATTATTTTAATTTATTTAGCTACAAATAATACAAGTTGACACCTAACAACCTTGAAAATAAATCGAGTGCAAAGGGTTAAATATAACATAAAAACCGAATTTCGTGGCAATCGTTTAAAAATGCCAGAGCTACATTTCTACGACCAAAAAAGACTTAATCCAAAACATAATATACATGTAATTTAAAATACAATGCGAACCCTCACCACAAAACAAACCCGAAACCTAAACCAAATTTAAATGAAATGTCTTTCTTTTTGATGACCGAGTTCCATTTAAATCCAAATTTTTGCCTGTACATATACAAACCGTATTGATTACATCAAATTAAAAACAAAATTTGTTTAGATTTAGATAAGTTCCATTTAGAATGGTCCGTATTGGTCATATTCTAGAACGCAGAAAAACTTATAATGAAAAATAATATAAAATTGAATTTTTCAACAACGGTTAAAACCGTGTTCTATTCATGGACTCTGTTGTCCATATTCCAGAACTCTACAATAAAATTAACTGAGAATTTCAATTCCAGTATATTCCAACATAATCTATTAAAAAATAGCCAAAAAATCACCAAACCAATTCAACACTAAATATACGCTAGGGTGTCTCTGTAATAATATAACATATTCTTACAACTGACCAAATGGAACACAGAAGTAGATGCAAGTCTTTGCCGTTGGATCGGTAGGTATCTCGGATAGGGACGAAATTCAACAGGGATTTTTTTATCGTCTAATCACGATCATTGAAGCAAATTAATACGACTATAACCTCGAGTCATGCAGAACTGATGGGCCGACCTATCTTTCATATCATTCATTAGAAGTGCTTCGGCCCCCAAAGCAGATTGAAACGAATAAAAACGAACATACAAATAAAAAAATTTAGAATTAAATTAGTAATTAATGTCTAAATAAATTGTTCTTAATTATCATCTTATTCGCCATATAATTCCAGTTTTACATCTTTCAGAGCGTCATAGTATTGTTCATTTACATCATCGATCATAATCAGTTGATGAAAAATCCCTATTGCATCTCTCTCTCTCATTTAAATTATTTTGCCATTTTAAATAATGTGATATTCTGATAGTAATCATCTAATTAATTAAAGTATAGAACATAATAGCCTAATTTTAAGAAGACCTATTAATTCGCGAACAGGACGCTCCATAGTATAAGATAATACAGGATTGTACGGCTATATACCGTAAAATCCGAATCTGCAATACAAAATGGAATTTCCAATTTTTCAGTAAAGTTATTCCCGGGAAGTCAAAAGGAATCTCCCCAAAAATATTGGCATTGGAATTTTTTAGTACGATATTATTATTTGAAGGGTTCGTTCCGATGCCTGAAAAAAATTAAATAAAATAAACATATTTAATATTTTATTCGTATATACAATCGCTGCACTAATCCACAAAATAAAACTAATCGAATGAAAGCTGAAACGTATCGATGAATTTACTGATTTAGGTCAACGACTGATACCGTGTGAAGACTATTTTGTGGATTAGTGCAGCGAGGAACAAAAGAAAATACAATAATAACTAAATTGCTTATTTCCACAATTTTTT
The DNA here is from genome assembly GCA_947310385.1 of Nephrotoma appendiculata. Taxonomy (NCBI): domain Eukaryota; kingdom Metazoa; phylum Arthropoda; class Insecta; order Diptera; family Tipulidae; genus Nephrotoma; species Nephrotoma appendiculata. The sequence goes on from OX371223.1 coordinate 318,355,971, forward strand.
TTTCCACATGGGTGTAAATAAGTTTGTTTGTTCATGCCTGTAAAAATTAACAAATATTACCATAAATTTCTTCAATCATATTATTTAGAAAAAAATATTTTCCAGAATCACCTAAAAGTTTACATATTTTAAGCTAATCTTGTATAAATTCACAGATTTGCTTTGATGTAGATTAGCAACGAAAAGAAACGAGATCAATAAAAATCACGCACCCAAACCACAAAATATAATAGGATTAGTTCACTAATCTAGATCATAACCCCAAGTCTCTAAGTAGAGTATAAGAACAATTATTTTAATCTAGATCATAATCTAGTTTAATCTAGATCAGAATGGTCATATCATCCTACTTATAGGATTACACCCCATTTATATTGTTTCGTCTGCAAATTTTTGTACGTAAATAAGAAGCATCCGCCATTTTTAATTGGCCGTAACAGTTTTAATTTCTTCCTTTTCATTTATGATTTATATGAAAGAAAATTTTATAAGCTTTTCAAAGTTAGCTCAAAGTGTATTATTTGTAGCAGACGAGCAAGCAGGTTTGCCCTCCTGGGTATTGTACACCGAACACAAGTTGTGCAGAGCCAAATGATCCAGTGTGCATAGAATAATAATTTGTTTTTTACTTTGCTTGAGTTAAAAATAGGTCCTAAGGTAAATTAATTAAAGAAAAATTGATTATTATTGCGAAATAGTATTCCTATTTCGAATAGGAATGAACTTTGTACCCAAAGTAAGAGCCAAACGATTTTTTTTTATACTTTTATCGGTTGGTACAAAAATTTATTAAAATCAAACGAAGCAAGCGATTTACTTTTATATCATAACAAATATTAGCTGTGTTCCAATGGAGAAAGCAAACTACTCACAAGTACTTGTAACTACTCGCAGCTACCCATGCGCAAATGGTGGTGTAGATGTTGAAAGTAGTTACGCATAAATTTGACGGTAGGTATATTAGTTTCAAAAAATCTAACAGATGGCTTTGTGATGGTTTGATTATGTTGAAATGTCAGATTTATTACAATTTTTTGTTTGTTTATATTCGATTGATTGACAATAAGGGATTTTTGTGGAAAATTACTTATCAAATTGCAATAAAATTTGTAAAATTACAATTAGCTACTAATTATAATTATTAAATTGATCCAATTATAAATATCCTAATATATATATTTAAAATTATTAAACTGATGAAATTGATTCGACTATTAAAGCGGTGGATTTTTATAATAAATATATATAAATTAATTTTATTTACATTTTCACTATTAGAACCTCAATACTCCTCTTTCCTGCCAGCGTACGCACAGATTAAGGCTTTGCCTTCATGGTATGTCCAATTTTTGACATTATGTATTACCAAATTGTCTGAAAATATTCAAACAAATTTGATTTTGTACAAGAAAATATGTTGCTGTCATAATTTTGCCCGTTCCTTTGGTTATCTACTCACAAGTACTTGTGAGTAGCAAATTGTTTCCATTGGAACACAGCTATTTATGAAAATATAAAATGCGTTTTCGACGGCTTATTTTTCAGATTAATTTAGCCTCGGAGTTCATTGTTTGTATCGTTGATTTATGTCATTTATTTTATTGTTGACAAATTTAAAATTGACTTTTCTTATCAAGATGGCCAACCCATAAAATTGTAATTTTCGGAAAAGTTGCTCTTAGTGGTCAATAGGATAACTTTACGTAAAATAATTGTATTCCTATTCCAACAAAACCTTGGAATAAAACTATTTTGGTTGGAATAAAAGGTATGGCATTGTTGTTGTAAAATCCCCAAAGTAAGACGGCTATATATTTTCAAAACGCCGATTATAGAATACGCGTGGGCGAATCGATTGCGAATTGAAAATTGCATATAAAAACAAATATAAAACGAAATTTTAAATCAAAGTATCTTAGAAATTAGTAAAGTAAAATTTGTTTTAGATCGGAAACTATTTTATTGCGTTTGTACGGGGAATCATAAAAAGTTGGAATGTGGAAATGAATACATATTTTCTAGGCTACTTTGATATATATAGCAATTCTTTTTAATTTTTTTTATATGCATTTTAAAATCCGCATTCGATTTGCTCGCGCGGATTCTATAATCGACGTGATTATTATTTTTAGTTTTATACCACAAAAGTTAATATGCATGCATGTATGTATGCATAAATTATAAAATTGTTTACGCCCATAAAAAAATTTCTCGAAATAACCATAACTAATCACTGTACAGATCCACAAATTTTTTCTAATCTGTAGTTTATGCGATTAATTTACAGAGTTAGACCAACGACTAACAAGGATCAGGCTAATCGAGATTATCATGCTTATCTGGGCAAAAAAGATCCAGATTAGTTCAAATTGTATAACGGAAAAAGCGGTTTAGAAATTGTTTTAGACCTCATATAGGATTTGAAATTTTTGAAGTTTAAAATAGTTTCACTAAAATATCCACGAGGATCATTTTTCCTGAAGAGACAAGATTACATACATTCGGTGATATTTAAATTATATGTTTGCATTTCCGTTCCTACGGCATATGACAATAGGTAATCCAACATCCGCTTTTGATTACTCAATTATTATTATTTATCTGGATTATGACGTGGTCTAGATTAAAGATAGATTTAGCCGCCTTACCAGTTTTAGAAATGTTTACGTACACTTCCCGCTAATACTAGTGACGTAAATGATACTACATATTGACAAATTTAGAGTTTGTTGACATAATAATATTATAGAACGTTGAAAAAATAAAATGATAAAGAAAAAATATTCATTAAAAAATATAAAAATTTTGTACTGAGTAATCAAATTTTATTACTCAAGAGATACAAGAATGTTTAGATTATTAAATCGCTATGTTTTGGTTCATGCCTATTGAACTCTAGAAAGAATATCTAGAAAATACAAAATAAAAAACGTAAACAAACCTCTATTTATATTACGAGTACATAGATACGTCAATTTTTATATATATATATATATATATATATATATATATATATATATATATATATATATATATATATAAGAAGTATATAAATATTACTAAAACGATATATAAGAGTAGAAATTCGCGATTGTCTAACATGCGCAGAAAAAGCGTTTTGTTATTATTCGCGATTTTGTATTCATAGCACATACAATAAAATGAAATGTATTTTGATCGAAAATACAAATATTTATAAACATTTTAGTTGTCTGATCCAAAAATACTGTTGATAGATATTGTTTATTGACAATATAATCAATTGTGGCGATAACTTAAGTATTTATATGTGTGTATTTCGGAATATCAATCAATTTTGTAAATTTAATTTTTTCCAATATATTTACATACGAAGTGCACTGACGATTCACGATGCTATATAGATTGACATGGGAGAAATGTAAACAACCTTTTCTTGATGAAAATTTTGTGATTTTTTTACTGGAAATTTTTGCATGTTTATCGTGTAATTTACGCAAGCTATATATATATCGGATTGCGTGACGTGTTATAGAAGAATTTTTTTTTTTTTTGATTGTTATCGATAAAATATAAATTGCGAGAGAATACGTACGAGGTGAGGGAACTTTTGGCAAGTGTTTCTTGAGTCATGATTTTATTTTAGTTTATTCACATAAAATAATACAATATTTTAATTAGATGCTACGTGACGATATCGGTGTGCTTCCACATTTTAATTGGACTTTGCAATCAATATGAGTTTACATTCCGGATTTTTTAAATATTCTGTTTGGTTACAAAGTTCGCTGGGAAATAAATTGCAATTAAGTAAAAGTTTAATTAGTTTAAACTTTATTACACATTGATTTTAGTTTTTTGGACTTTATTACATGACATTTCGATTTTAATACTATTTTAGTTGCATTTTCCAGGTGCTGTTAGGTTACACATTATTTATAACATTTGTATGAATACGTATGATGATGGTAGCACAATTTGTTTGAGTCGAAAGAATCGGAAGTACAACGACAAAAAATACACCAACAAAGTTTGTCCTTACGAACTTGATCAACTGTTTTTTTTTTACTTGAAAACATGATATCGTGGTTTAAAACAATTTGGCACGGTAGATAATAATTTGGCTAATGTGGTTTAAGGCATAGTCTACTTATGTCTTATGTGGTTATAATAAAATGGTATGTGAAAAGAATTCTTAATTCTATTTTTGACGAAGTTGTAGAATACGACAGTTGGGTGGGATTAACCCATTTCTCAACCGATTTTGATGAAATTTGGTATACAAGATTGGATTAGGGTTTTGAAATGATCTCTTCGTGCGTAATTACAATTATTAGCCTGTTCTGTTCGAGACATATATAAATGAAAAAAAAATAAAATAAATTTTATCTAAATCGGTTAAAATAAATTTTTTTTTGAGATTATTTAACTACATAGTCCCTTCCTGAAAACTAGGTTTAACAATCGCGTATTTTCTTCTATTAAAATTGCCCTCTTTTCTATATTTGAATACTACTAGTTGGTCGAATTTCTATTTATATTTCAAATTTTCCAAAACATCAAGTGGCTTGCTTCGAAATGAAGTACCAAAATTGTTCTACACCACAATTCAGGATTAGCCTAGTTAAAGTATCTGGCACATGAATATTTCCATCATCAAAATTTTCTTATTACACATAATAAAATATAAATTCCAAAAAGTGCATTCAAACTGCTAAACCCCCTCACATGCGTGTAATTTGAATGTTAATAAATCTATTGTCAGTTCTGGCAAACTGCCAACGAAAATTTCAATCATTTGACTATTTAAAAATATTTAAAGCAAACCTCGTATTAATTTTATAAAACACCTTTTTTAGTCGTAGCAATATTTTGGACACTTCTGAATCATCGTCATATGTTGATCTACGTTTTTAATTAAAATTATTTAATATTATTAAAAGTCTGGTAAAAAATAGTTAATTATTCCTTGGAATATAAATTCAGTTGCAGACATTACATGTTCATTATTATTGATACGGCTCCGATGTACATAGGTATAGTAAAGTTCGTCATAACTATATTTAGGACGATCTATTTTTAACTCAGTGTACATACCATACATATTTAATTTTCGTTTCAATCTTATCAAATAGACATTATGAACATTATGTTTTTGTTATTCTAACGATTAATTTTTAGACTTGATGGCGTGATTTATTTTAGAATTTTCGCATCCGTTTATCTTTCGAATTTCGAAATAATTTATTTGTTGTATTTAGCATAATTCAAGTTTAATATTACATTGGTATTGTGTACCGTATTTATACGTAAGTAAGATAATTTTAGCTTTAATGGTTCAAGTTTAAGATGATGTATGTAGGTACGTTACCTTTTAAATAAAGTTCACACAAATTTTTAGTACGTATCATATACAGCGTATTACTTACGTATATAAGAGCATAATATCGTCAATTACCATCGACTAACGGATTTTGGATTGCTTAGCCATTCTCAGAATTGTAAGGGACTGGTTTCATTCCACATCGACAGCACACATGACAACTACTTCAAACGATGATTTGATGATTTAATATTATGGTTACAAAACATTTAGTGTTAATGTAGAACCTCATCTCGTCTTTAACGAATGTACATACTTCTAATTCTTCACTACATATTATTGCAAAGCTAAATTATTTTGTTACGCGTCCTCAACAACGATTACAATGCAATTTGGGAGACATGGCTTACACATAATTTTAACTCTGAAAACAATTTCCATACGACTTCGTCGTGTATAGGAAAGGTAGCCTTTGCATGCCATGATGTTATTGCTGTATATATTATAAATTGGAATATTACCTCAATCCTGTTGATTTTCATTATTACTTGCGGATATTATTATAAGGGGTCTTTGACCTTCCGTACGTTACTTGCACCACAAAGCATTGACTGAAACTGATGACTGGTCATTGAAGTTATGGTGCAGAAATTTTAAATGTTCAATTTCGAAACATTTATTTTTCCTGTTCCACATGGATTTTATCCACGGATTCTAGTCATTATGCATTCATTTTGCGGACTTAGTAAATTAGAAAATAAGCAATAAGATCATTTTAACACAGATTTTTCCAAAGCTTCTGATCAAATTGATGATTTGATTATTTCAAAAAAATTCGACAAGCACAAGTTTTCAAAGATTGTCGGTTCACCCGTATTCGTATCTTATCGATCGTTACCAATTTGGTAAGATGAACTACATATTTCGACTCGGAAATTGAGCCTTAATTTGATAAGGTTCTAAAAACTTGCCGGCGTTTAGAAGTCCCATTAGTCGGATATATCCGAAATAATCTAATAAAACACGTTTAAGGGCGATTAAACGAAAAATGTTCCTTCAAAAGTGAAGACGAGAAATAGGGAACTTTATAAATTGCTTGGATAAACGAGAATAAAGAAATCGTTTATATAGGTCTTGGCAGTGTCTTAATAACTGCAAATTATAGTAAGAAATTCTTAAACCAATTGGTCATTACGGCGATCCAATCACTAGTAAATTTGTATTTGCGATTCATTTTTGTAAATTTCTGAAATTTTGGCAATTCCTCTTAATCATTATATTTAGCGAATTTTTCACAGAAATGGAAAATAGAGTGACGCTTTTAACAAAACCGGGTCTAGAAATGATGTTTCGTGCTACTTCTTCAACTGGTAATATGCAGCTTATTCAGGGCTGTGGCTCCTGTATGTGTCAGAACCAACATGGTATTTTGGTCAATCGATGTTCATCAGTGCGTTTAGGCATCCGGAACTAGGATGTAAAATGCTATCTCCATTTTTTTTACATGAGGCTCACATGTTTGCTCCGAATTTTCAGTTAATGGTGTACAACATTTCAAAATGCTGATGTTCGCAAATGATCTCAAAATCTACAGATCCATCGAGTCACTTGACGATGGTAATAAACTGCAAGACGATTGATAATTTACCGAAGTAGTGCAACTCTAGGTCACTTATTATTCTGAACATTGATAAGTTTAAGTCATCATTCTAGCATGAACCATTTTTACTCAATCATTTTAGGTTTTTGCATCTTGTTGTTGTTGGGATTAAAATCGGATTCCACCAATTTTTTATAGAAAAGAACAGGAATCGTTACAGAATGGAAGTTTTTCATAAATTTAATTTTTGCTGTACCTACTGTAAATTTTCTATCAAGTTCTTATATATGTACGTACATATGTGTTTGTTTTAATGTCTAGGCGCAATTCAACTATTAATTCCAGAGTCAAAAATAAGTTGGGCTCTTATAATTAACTTCTTGTTCCTAAAATAAAAAAACAACGATAACCTTTCGTGCATTTACTTTGCAAAAGTATTGTTTCTTTGTTATTTGGAACAGAGTGAGTGTGGGTAGGGTTAGTTAGGGGTGAGGGTGGGGGCTTTTCTGCCCCCTTGTTCTTGGGAAATATGTTTCTTTATTTAGAAATTTCAGTAATTACAAATTGTTTCCAAATGTATTGTGCACAAAAATAATCATCAAAACTGCTATAAAATGAAATTATTTTTTGCCAATAAAACATATAAAACATCAACCAACCTTATCGAATTTAGGTCTAACCAAATCGTCAGAATACACTTTAAAGACTAAAAAATTCCCAAGAGCTAGATAAACATCTCAAATTGCGAATTATTTGTTACCGTGGAAATCCAGAATAATGGCACGTGCCATTTCTTTGTTATCTCATGCAATACCTGTCAGCTGTTTCTCACAAAACGTTTTAAATGTTCGGAATTATAAATTTCATAAAAACCTGAGACTTGGAACTAAATAACATTCAATATATCTTTTGGGAATTTTAAACATTTTATGTTAAAAAATATGTGTAATTTCTAAGATCGAGGAAGTAGATTAGGTTAAATTTGAAAAATTAGTGCCTAGAAAACTTGCTTATTGCTTAACGTGTGCATTAGTGGTCCGGTCCATTTAATGTTGCTGTTGCCTCTGTGAATTCTTAATATCAAATAGAGTTGTGCAACCTCTATAGCTGAGCTATTTGTTCCATTTGGTGTAGTGGTTTAGGACTAGTGGTTCTGTCTTTGGAAGAAATAATACACGTTCTTAACAGAACCATTTTGTATTTATCTCGTCGCCCAATAAGACCGAGGCGAAATTTTACTTTATTTATTAATATAGTTTCTTTCAAGGCTGATACATTCATTTCAACGCTTCTCTAACATTTTGTTGTCTTTTTGGTAGAGCATTTTTTTGAGGTCTGCGAACCGGCAGCAGCCGCTGGGAGTCAGATCCGGAAAATACAGAGGACGGAGAAGCAATTCGATTTTCATTTCGTGGTAATTTGTCATTGTAGCAAACGACTTATTACATTGTCTTGACGAAACAGCACTTATTTCATTTACAATTGGGGCCTTCCTTCAAATTTCTGTTGATGGTCTTCCCTTTTTCAAAATATTCGAATAATACCTTGCGCATCCCAAAATACGAAAGCCAAAGCCTTACCGGCTGACATTTGCGTTTTTGGTCACTTCGGGCGCCTTTCATCGGTTCCTGTCCACTCAGCTGGTTGATGATTTGATTCCGTAAAGTGTAGTGGTGGATCCATGTTTCATCTATTGTCACATACCGATGCAAAAAAACCTGTGTATTACGGTTAAACAGTTCCAAACAGCACTCTGAATCACCGATTCGTGGCTGTTTTTGATCCAATGTGAGCAAGCGCGTCATCTACTTTGAACAGAGCTTCAATAAGCACTCACTTTTTTATCTTTTCTGGAATAACTGCTGAATTCGGGCGACCAGAACGTTCAGCATCATCGGTGTTTGTACGGCCACGTATAAACCCAGCAAACCAACGTTCCATGCTTTTGGAGGAGCAGAGCCCCTCATAACACTTATCAAGCCATTGCTTCGCTTGAACGGTGTTTTTCCCATAAAAAACAATGTTTAATTAGCACACGAAATTAATTTTTTTTCATTGTTTTGAGAATAACAAAAGTAGCTTTACTAAAAGAACTGCAACTTGTAAACTATCGGGACTTATTAATCAACGGATTATCTATCTTTTTTGCTCACGAACCTCTTATTAGCTTTTACTTTTATTTTATATCAATGCCCGCAAGCTGATAAAAGTTTAACTGTGCTGCACAAGAATATAAGATAAATAATCGGCTTCTTTGAAAATTCTAGAAACTAAAAACCAAATGGTGAACGGGTGACATTTTCATTCTAGAAATGTTTAAGGGCCGTGAACAGTGTGAGATTGATGGTATGATCAATCCTAGCTTAAATTTACCAATAATATGTAGGACACATCAAAAGTATTAAGAAAGTTCAAATAAAGTTATATTAAGCTTATTGACTTAAAACAATGAATGGATAAATGGTTAGGTGCTATCACACCGCGTTAAATTTGTTCATAAAGTAGACTATTTGCTTGATTTTTCTTTGATCAAAGATGATTTTAAATATAATTTGGTTTACTTTTATGCCTTTATGTGATTTAATTATTGAATATTCAAATGAACTTTCGACCTTTTTTAGTTAAATAAAAGACATTTATTTGTGTAGAAATTATGATAATCTCTCAGGTCTGTCCATCCAAGTAGTTCTGGATAGGACTTGTAACGAATGCTTGTCCCGTTCCGGTCGTTTTGCAGAGAGAGCTTGCTTCAAAGCCATCAATTGTCGTCGATAAACTTGTCCAGTAATGGTTCCACCCTATTCCAGCAACACATGGCTTGATTCACGCTGGTTTGTGCTTTAGATTATCATATTGAATCCGCTTTTTATTTTTAGTGACAATCCGAGGCAAAAACTTTGGTAAAATTCAATTGTTTTTCCGTTTGACATAAATATCCTCGTCCAATTATACTCCAGTACAAACCTCGCTGTGAGTTATTTAGTATGTATTTGATGGACCATATTTAAAAAAATTAAAAAAAAGTGAAATATACTTTGACAAAAAATTAGAAATTTTCAATAAGATGAACATAATTGTTATTTACGGTTTTGCAAGCAGTGATACTAACGACATCTAGATGAAAAGGTCCAAAATACACGTATACACCCTTATTCTATTTTATATTTGTGAATTTCTCCTTTAATTAAGACTACCTAGTTGTGAATCAAATAAGTAAAGTTCTCTCTTTGAAAATAAATAAATTTGAGTTAGTCCCGGTTTGAGACCTTCTTGAAGTCTGGGGCTGCATATTTTGGGTTGCCCAAAAAAATCGCAAGTCCCGAAAAAAGTCGCAATGCTAATAAACAGAAGTAGATCCTGAGGCTTTCGTCGACAAAAATCATTGTTTTTGGGTCAAGACGATCCTGATCTTTATAAACTTGTGAATGCTTCAGATTGCACACATGACATCGCGAGTTAGTTCGGAAAAAATACCATGGTATCGTATACTGAATGCAGTACAACAACAACAAAGTTAAAAATATTTCAACTCGAGTATGGAACTAGTAGGCGGGGCATAAAGCATTTCACGAAATTTATTTGGTATTGAGTTCGGGAACGAGTATGATGATTTTATTTCCGATGTTTTGTACTCAGCATTAATGCCAATAACAGAGTTATATATAGGGTGGGTCATTTAGCGATTTATTTTTAAATCATATGTTAGTTTGACACTGAGCGCTGTTTTACGCTTGGAATATTCACCCCAATTACCATATAGGGCCATTACATGGTCAGTAATAATGTCATTACTAGTAATGTCATTACTTGCGTCATTACTCTTTTTAGTTTTGGTACCATTACACGGTAATTCCTATACGTCAATATTATCGTCATTACTTAAGGTTAATCATTTTGTATACAAATTTAGTTCTACTCTATATACACAAAACTGTTTTTCAAGTGTTGCCGAACGCAAAAAAAAAATATTGTCATCGGCCAAAAAATCTTTTCAACGAGTATACATAATATTATGTGTATCAAAATGTTGATAGAATATATTTTATTAATATTTTACATATTAATATTTATGTTAAAATTATATGTTTGTGTCCGTTAAATCGGGGGTTTACTGTATCTAAATAAATACTACATTATATTTTTCAATTGTTGGTAATAAAAAAAATATAATTTTAACAACCATTAATATATCAAGATTTTGATATAATATGCATATTCGTTGAAAAAATCCTTCAGACGACGACAAATCCTTCCTTTTGCCGTCGGCAATCCCGAAAAACAATTTTATATACATATTTAAATAGAGTAGAACTGAAGAAAAGTATGTAATGATGTACAATAGTAATGACGAAAACCCTACACTATCATTAATAATGACAGTATTTACGTCACACACAAGTAATGATGTCTCGAAATCAGAAAATCCGGATTTACATCATTACTAAACATCATTCTTCAATACCGCACATTACAAGATGATTATTAATGTCATTCCCAGCAAGTAATGACATTATTACTGACCATGTAATGGCCCTAATAGTCGCATCACTTCATGTGAAGTGACTATAGTCGTGTCACTTCACTTGAAATTTGCCATTCTCACAGTCGTTTTAAACGACACGCATACTACAATAGAAATATCGGGCAGTACTAATAATTTCCCTAAATTTGACATGCCATTCGATGTCAAAAATCAAAATATTTACGAATATTTTATTGTAAATGCACGTAAATTGAAAATAGGTAAGTAAAATCTAATTATTTAATGATTAGTGATTTAATGATTAATGATTTCTAGAACCCGTACAATAATTTATGGTGAAGGCAAAATATCTACCACGTAAAAAATTTGTAATTTTCCATTGTAATTAAAAATTGAGAATTGGTGGTTTGGGCCATCCAAATTTTCAACGGGAGAGAAATTAGAATGATAAATTTATCTTATGCAGTAAAACATTCGTAAAATGAATTACAAAATAAATTGTAATAAATTGTATTACAAAAAAAATTCATAAATAAAAATGTGTATTGTATTTAAATATGTAGTTTTGTTCATGTTTTACGACCCTCCATTTCACAGTCACATAAGAAAACGATGTGGTGACAATAGTCGTATAAAACGACAATATCCGTAAGTTGCGACTATAAGAATAGAAAAGTAAGCGATGTGACTATAGTCACAAAATATGACGTGATGCGACTATGGTAATTGGGGTGATTGACAAAAATACAGTCATATCTCCGCGGTTCCAAGAACACATTTACGCTTGATCAATGTTGGGATATCTTGAACTTTTATTTCCAAAGTTAGTGCTGTATTGTCGAAATAGTGCGAATTAAAATAAATTTTGGCCGAAATGAGCATCAACCGCGCCTACTGTACGCAAATTTGTGGAGAAAATTCGTGTGACGGGCATGATAGTGGACAGCAGAAGCAATCCCCGCTGATACAGTGCCTACATCTGAGAATACTGTTGCTGTAGCCGAAAGTGTGTGACTCAATCCAAGAATATCATCCCGCCACAAAATCGCAGAAACTCGACATTAGCCTACCAGCTGGAAGATAATTCTCCACAAAGCTCTGGGATGATTGTTCGCATATAAATAAGGTCCACCAATTGACTTAGAAATTAAAGGGTAAAGACATCCCGCTTCGATATAAATTCTCCGTGTGGGCTTTACAGCACCTCCAAATTAATTAAAAAAATTGCCGAATTTGGCGATCAGAAAACCCATACGTAATCGTAGAAGAAGCCAATGCATTCTCAACGAATAAGAGTTTGTGTGGTTTGTTGAGTGGCGGCATCATTGGTCATTTTTTTCAAAAATAATGTTGGCAACACCGTTACTCAGTGAAGAGCGCTACAGCGCGATGATCCGATTTTCTGTGGCCATAGATTGATGGCATGGACTTGCACAATGCCGTAACATATTTTATTGTGTGGTGTCAAGCCCTTAAGCACAACATTGCCGGCGATATGCGCGAAATAGAGCCCGAAACCATCGAAAATGCACTGAAAAATTGGGTTCTCAGGATGGGCTGTCCAGCTAGCCGGGGTAGCCACTGAATGAAGTGATACTCCACCAATAACCCTAAGGTTTGCTCTTGCTAATAAAACAATAACATTTGGAGAATATTGATTTGTGTTTTATTCCATTTTTAGAAAGCTAAATAGTTTTCAATAATAAAAAGTGGTTTGATTACTTAAGTTTGTCTGGTCATGGTCGAAATCAGAGCTCCATCTAGTGCCCTTGATACATATAATTGCGTGTATTATATGGATCTTAAATAGACATTCATATTAACGTGATCCTCAATAGCAATGTTCCAAGGGTTTGTTTAAGAATAGATTTACTGCGCGTTAGTTAAGTTGAAAATCTATAAATAATCCGGTTCCCTGTTAACATTTTCAGAATAAATGTTTTTTTTTTAAATAATAACTTGTTGTTCAACAGCCACAATGAGAATCGTCCATAATCCACTTGCTGTAAATTGATAGTTTTACGAATTGCCTCGGCAAACAAAAGCATTGTTATAGGAGGCGATAGAAATTAATTTCATTTGCTTAGATTTGTATCAACGATATATGCTGAAATTTTTAATTTTGAGTACCTGTACAAGACTCAGTTGTTGGCGTCGTTTCTACGTCGATAGCTTAGTCGAACACAGATGGTTAATTTCCCTTTAATAATAGAACAAAGCTAGAAAGAACTAATCATTATATATGTAGGTAGTAGGGTGGGGTACCAGGTCAAAACATGTGCATGATCGTAAAGGCCTAACTTTCGAATAACAAAAAAAAATGATTAAACAAAGCAAGATTTACGATTTTATACAAATTTTGGATGTTGTGTGTTTCTCCTTGAAGATTTTTTAAATATTAAAGGTACAATAATACGAATACGATCTCTTTATTTTCAATAGCGTGATAATTTCTAAACCGGAACCAAGATCTGACGTCTACATATAGTTCTATACCCAACAGAAACTCAAATAACAATGACAATCCAAAAACATAAAACTGGTATAAACTTCTTACAATAATATTTTCTTAAAATTGCAAACAACACAATAATATTATAATTTATAATGGATGTAGGTAAAAACGACTTTCACTATATAAGTTACAAATACAACTATCACTATTATAACTCGATGTACGAGAGAGTCTTATGTCTTGTATTTTTTTTTAAGTTTATTTATTTTAAGACGACATTCAATCGTTAGTTACAGCAACCAAAATATTTGTATAAAAATTGGTTTGGTTTTTATGAAGAAATTTTATCCAAACTACCTTACCACATAACTTGCATTTTATACGTTGTATATTTACGTATTTTGAAATATGATTTTAGTTTTTTGTCTTTTAGACGATATAAAAAAACTATTTTCACAACAAAACAACCTCTACGAGACCTTTTCTTTCCATTTCTCAAGAAATGATATGAAGGAAAATAATTTTAGAATTTAATTTTTTCTTTTTAAATTTGTTATCGTAGTATTTTTTTTGTTTGTTATTTTTATATACTAAATGTGTACAATGTATAATATTATTTACAAGAGATCTGTTCGTGTATATGTAACATATAAGTATTTCAGAATGTCTTATTTATATACCCAAATATTCAAGTTTTTAATTTTAGATTTATTTTGAAATTTCATTTCATAGTAGTTGGCATTTTTCTTTAACATTTTGTTGTTTATATAAATATCTACTATATAGCACTAAGTATGTATATTACATAATGTCAACACAAATTTACGTAACATATCGTTTGTCTAAGTATGTACTATACATTGAAATACAATTTTCCTAACACGAATAACACGTTAACCCTGTATAATCTTAGTTGATTTCAATTGGGGCGTTATAACATTTGAATACCGCGAGATTTATGAGCAGACGTCGGTTAAAATACAAATTATGATTCATAATCTATTCCTGCGCCAATCATTTTTTATGACTCATTCATGATCTTTTATCAAACGATTTCTCTATAGTGACGGAAGCAGTAACATAAATAAGCGCTGTAATAGTTGATTAAAACAAAAGGAAAACTATTACATTCAATTTCAAATATCAATAATACTCAAGAACAAATCAGTCTATTGACTTGAACTCTGTACATAATGGAGAATGGAAAATGTTTTATCACGATTTATAATTTTACGATTGTATTGTGTTTGTTTTTCTATAAAGAGACGTTCACTTTATGTTTAATGTAATTTATGGAAACCTTCAGGTCAAAGGGAAGATAAACCACGAACAAATCATTATTGTATTTTACAGCAATGAAAAATCTATGTCTAATTATGTAACGAATGTAGCCTTTGTTTGTAGCGTATGTTTAGTTACATCAAGACTAACCCATGCACTATTCCTTTAAAACGATATTTTCGAGAGATCAATAATTTCTAGGTCTCGATGCAGTTTAAATTAAGCCCTTGGTACCAATCGTTGTCCAAAGCTGAGCTACATCTAATAAAATACTGGAGCATATTTTCTTATTCTCAAGTGCATCCTCAATGACATCCGTTATTCTGTGTACTTGTTCAACTGTAGAGTGATTTTCTCTAAACCCAAATTGGTGTGGTAGAATTAAGCATCTCTCTTGGTTTGAGTCTCTTCAGCAACAGTTTTCAAATATTTTTGATATGACTGGAAGTACTGATGTCGGTCTATATGATTTTTTATCGTTACCTGGTTTACCTGTGGCCCTATTCTGATAATTCCCCGGGAATAGGGAATAATTTCTTTTTGTAGCAGCTATTCCCCAGACATTTTCCCCAATTCTCCGTTTTCCAAAAGTTAATTCTGGCAATTGGGGAATAAATTTACGGAAAAATAATTTAATTATTCGCGATCGACACGCGATCATATAAAACTAAAAAATAAATGTCTAAAAATAGTTTAATTTGTTTTGGTTGATATTTTAATCGAATTTTACTTAAACAATAAATTTTGCTTATTAAAGTAAAAAATTGGATATTGATATTTTCCAATTGATATTACCAGTTTTCACTATAAATTTAAAGCCATAATATGATTAATATGAAATAAAGTTATAAAAAGAAACAAAAAATTGTTTCCCAAAAGCCAGAATACTCTTTTGGGGAAAAGGGAATAAAACTGCTACAAAATTTAAAATTTCCATTCCCCGAGAATTACCAGAATAGGGCCACTGGTTTAGGAATCATTATTACTTCGGCCACCTTCCTTTGTCGTGAAACATATTTCAATCTGAAGGCTGCATTAATTATTTGTATTAATTTACCCAAACCTTTCTCGGGAATGGCTTTCACAATTTGCCCAGTAATTAAGTCATAACCTGGAGCTTTTCTGATACTTAAGTTATTATAGGTTTTGCACTTCAAATTCACGATTTTGCATTTCAAATTCACTTCATTCAACTTGCACTTCATTCTTAAGGATTGATCGAGCTCCGTCCCAGGTGGCCATATTCCAGAATTTCTTTCAAAAATCATTCAATAATCCCATTTCCATCCAGCATACCCAATCCCATCAAAATCCGTTAAAAAATAAGCGAGTTCCGTGTCAGGTGGCCATATTGCAGAATTTCCTCCAAAAATTCTTTAAGAATCCCATTTCCATCCAACATACGCAATCCCATCATAATCGGTTAAGAATTGGGTGCTCTTAATTTGTTTTGCAAAAAGTTGCAAAAAATTTGCGAATTTGAAATATTAAAACTTGAATTTGCTCTGCATTTAATTGAAATTAGTTTGTAAAAACACGAATTTGCTTTGCAAAAAATTGACAATGAAGTATAAAAAATTGAGGTTGAATTGTAAAAAATTGATGTTGACTTGTAAAAAGTTGAGATTGAAATAAAAAAAATTGAATATGATAGAATATACAAAATCGTGAATTTGAAGTGCAAAACCTATATTTATTTCAGTTTTAAGTAGCACACAGGGGTGCAAATAGAGAGACTTTCTGTTTGTCACTATTAGCCCAGGATCTGTCATCGTTCTTGATGGCGCGGCACATGCATTTTGGTTCGTTTTAGCCCCTTTCGTTGCGTTCCAAAGCGAGTAATCGTCATTCTTTAGTTCAGAAAGACCTCGAAGTCGCTTAGTTATGCTTTCATTCTTTATTTCCTTTATTAGTGGTTTTAATTGATTGCACAAAAAGTTAAGAATAGTTTTGTGTTGCGTTGCACGAGACTGCTGACAGATTTTGCGAGCTTTCCATTTCTCTTTAAGTAGCTCTCTGACTTCAAGAGGATAATTATGTTGGTATGATATCAAATTTCTTTATCAATTTTTTTTATTTAAATATTTTTTGTACCATATACCTATTATCAAAAGGCTGCCAAAAGGGCCGAATGTCTCAGGTGGCGCATGACAAAATGTTCCTTTACCAAAATGTATCGCTGACTGTCGATACGTGGAATTGGTATGATATCAAAAGGACGAATGTCGAAGGGCTGAATGTGTCGGATTGGACCGAAGGGCCGTTTTTTTTTTGTTTTTAGAAATATATTTTTTTATTTTTTCATTTAATTTAATTATTTTTTTTATTTTTTGTGCCATATACCTATTATCAGAAGACTGATACATAGGGCCGAATGTCTCAGGTGGCGCATGACAAAATTTTCCTTCACGAAAATGTATCGCTGACTGGATACGTGGAATTACATGAATATCCAAAGATCAAAAATAGTAAAATACATAAATTCATAAAAAATTAATTTAAGTACTTTTAATAAAAAAAAATTACAAAATATTCCATAAAAAACAAATTTAAAAAATTATATTTCTAAAAACAAACCAAAATTCGGCCATTTGGCCCTTCGACATTCGGCCTTTTGATACATTCGGCCCTTCGACACATTCGGCCCTTCGACACATTCGGCTCTTCGACACATTCGGCCCTTCGACACATTCGGCCCTTCGACACATTCGGCCCTTCGACACATTCGGCCCTTCGACATTCGGCCCTTCGACTCATTCGCCCCTACAACACATTCGGCCCTTCGACCTTTTGAAATTCGGCCCTTTGTACCCATTCCGTTATGTTTCATTGTGGTGTTGATATGAGAAATCAGTGAACTTTTCCCAAGCTGCGTGTTGGGTATTGTTATTAAATGCTTCTAGTTCATCTTCCAGCTGCACCTTCTTTCTAATTGGTTCGCCGAGATTTGTTCGATCTTCCACTAATTTCTCGAATATATCCCAATTGGTTTTATTATTTGTTAACTTAGGTGCATAATCTTTTTTTATTATCATTGTACTCAGAGTCATGATCACAGGTGAGTGGTCAGATGGTAGTCCTTCGCTATTTCCAATACACGTGTAGGCCTCTAAAACTCCTTTTGTTACAAAGAAGTCAAGAAATTTTATGTATGGTTGATCGCCAGAGATAAATTCAAAGTTGCTCTCGCGAGCTGCATAACTAACGTGCACATTGCAAGCTCCATGTCAACCTGTACATTGACATGGACGGTGGATCGGCGCTGAATTCTGCACTCCATCAGACGGTCTTAGTCGTGTTTATTAACATTACCGATTGCTGATGAACATTTGATTTGCATCTAGCCTCCGATGGGATTCGAACCCAGTACCTCCTGGTCCAAGTGCCGAAGCTTTAACCACTGCACCACTTGTCCGGTCTCCAACAGGTATTCTTTGCATTAAAATCACCGCTTATGATAAAATTTGGTCCTAATGATTTAAAAAGTCGACTGTAGTCCTTTTTTTAATTGATGGCGGAAGTAAATAGAGGAGATACTGAGTTCCCTATTATTGATTGATTCAACTTTTATGGTTTTAACTTGTATAATTTCTTCTTCAATGCCGGACACTTCATAATGTTTAATATTATTTTTGATAATTACGGTAGACCTGCCTCTAGCGTTTCCTCCTGGATGAATAGCATGGTAACATTCATAGTTACGTATTTTAATAAATAAAGTTTCTGTTAAATGAGTTTACGAACGGCTGAGTGGCATCACAATTTTTCCTAATCTATTTTTTCTAAATTTAGAAAAATTTCTGGCTCTGGAACATGCTATGATAATCCGAATAGCAATTCTAAGTGGTCTATTCATTTGATTAGTATAGCATTGATGTAAGCTCCTTCGTAGCTTCTTGTCTATCCAGCCGCTTATTTATAGCTTCTAGACCACGTTCTTGTTTTGCTAGGCGTTCATTTATCGTTTCCATACATCGAAATATCCTTTCCAGTGGATTTTCTTTAGTAGATTCTGCTACGTTATCTGCGAGTAGGATCTCCTCTAGTTGTAGTTGGAACCCTTTCTCTTCTAACATTACTGTTTTGAGTCGATTGGCATGTTTTATTTCTTAACCTTTGCAGTTGTACCGCTACTTCGCATCTTCTTTAGTTGGCTGGGTGTTTTCCTTTACAGTTTATACACCTGGCAGGTTCGGTACGACTAACAGAACAGTCTTTCGCGATGTGTCGGCCGGCATATTTTACGCATCTAACATCTCCCGCAATATCTTTGGGCGTGGTTATAACCTTGGCATTTCTTGTATTGAGGTATTAATCTCACGTTCTTTTTCAGTAGTTCTATTTTAACCTTCATATTAAGTATTGCTTTGATATTATATTTTCAATTTTTTCGCTTTTGTTGAATGTGTGTATGAATAGCGGGAACCCTCTTTTAACGATCTTGCTTCCTTGACTATTTTCAACTTTCTCTCGTTTAAGGGTATTTACTGCGTCTTCAATTTGCAGTTCTTTCATTTTGAGATATTCTATTATATCCTCCTTCTTTCAAGCGGGGTGGACATTATAACCTTAATTTCTCGGTTATTTTTGTCTTCATAGGTCACCACTCTTTACCTTCTTCAGTGAGCTTTGTGGTTAAAGCTCTGTAGACATCGGGATCTCTTGCGTTTATCTTCCAAACACTATTGTTTAGTGCAACTACTCTATAATCGTTTGTGGGCACTGATTTCATTAGAGCTTGGATATTCGCAAACTCAGTAATGCCTATCACATTGATAGGCCGGTTGTGCCTTAGTCTTCATTGCAACCGGGTGTTGTTCTTGTTGCTGATGATGTTGGGGTACAGGCATTGGTTCGACAGTTTCATTAACTTGAACTTCGATTGAATGGGCATAGCAATCGTTGGTTCATCCCAGAATCCTTTGAGCCGGTCTCGTTAGAGGGTGGATTAACCAACTGAGCAGTTGGTGTACCACCTGGGGTAAAAATTCCTTTTTGTTGTAAACTCATTTCATTAAGCACTGGTTATTTAAGCAGCTACCATTCTAACCAGTGAAATAGCAGTAAGTCAATGGAGAGGCCATCATTTGCTAGGTTCTCGATGTTCGGTTATCCCGCCGTTTCTCATTCGCCAGAGCCTCGTTTTTTAATTAGCAGGGAGCACCACATGCAGGTAAGGTTGACATTTGGGCTGGTGTATTGACCTTCTAGACTGATGCCTCTTACCCCCAATGTAGAGATTAACATTGAAAATAAGCAAGCTGAATTTGGTTCTAATTATGTACATATATTTGAACATTAGAGTTTTTGCATATTACAGGTTAAGAATTAATAATTGTAGGAGGAGACCGTCTTCTAACTACTAGAGAGTTCTTGTAAAATCATTGGTGAATTAAAATTTTTAAGTGGCGGTTCTTCAACCAATTGAATTATGATGGCGACGCGAGAAAATGAGCTTCATAATAGGAGTCTTAAATGCCGGATTTCACGTCGATTTTGTTTACCGTATTTGTTCAAATATTAAGACGATAAATTTCGTGAAATTATATTCTGTCCATTTTCGTTTATTCAATTCGAACTAATTAAATACCAATTATATATGGGCTTAGTTAGTTTCCCGTAGTTTCAAAACAATTTTCCACTTAAAAAAAAAATCTATAATTCATGATTAAATTAAACATTAAGCAGTTGGCGTCTTAAGAAGATACGCAACACCATACAAATTGCTAAATACCTTTTAACAAAAAGTAATTTTACAGAGAATCAATTTTACTGTTCTCTAGAATCTTAATCAAAAATTCTTATGGCTTCATTATAAAACAAAAGATATTTTTTTGTATTGTAGTAAAATTATTTCGGTTTAAAAAGATATGCAACATGCGAAGCAAATCCCTAATATACAAGTATGTACCCTACCCTCTGTATACATAAATGTACCGTAAGACGAAGATTCTTAGATGTCAGGTTATATAATCTAAAACCTCGTAAATGTTGTTCAGGTACATGATTTAATGAGGTACAAAATTTAATTTAAAACGTCGTTATCAAAGGATTCAAATTCATTATTTTCTTTCTGTTAAACCTTTTCGGTGAAAATGAATGAAAATAATAAACGAGAATGGATTTTGTGAGACATTAAAACAAACGTTGAGTTCTTTTGCATGATGAGTTTAGTTTGTCGTTCTAAATTAAGAAATGGACATTACAATGTGTCGTTTTAATACTGTATATCAAATGTTCAACGACACATTTAACAGTTAAAAGTACAATTAATTTTAATTAGTTGAACTATTAAAGGTAGCCTGGTTTAATTGATTAATCGGACAATCATATATTAATGCCGCGTTCCAATCTGTTATTAAAACCTAGTGAGGGAATACATTAAAATCTAATTTAAACACAGCAAAGTTACTAATCGAAAGGCTTAAGGGTATTTTTTTTATAAACAACGCACGTGTTCAAGTAGCACTCTTGAGTTGTTTACAAGATGGGTTTATAAAGTTGTGCTATGTCAACAAAGTCGATTTAAGGCTGGTCGTTTATTGACTTTATACTATTCCGTTTTAAAGGTAACGTGTATTGTGGCCGAGAAAGGTATTTTTCTGAATACACGCAATATTTATTTATTAAAAGGGGTGACAACTTTGTAAAGAACATATACTAACTTCCACTACTTGCTACTTCCACAAATATTTTAGATTAAAAATGAACAATAAAGCAGCATCGTTTCGGAATATATTCGGGGTACAAATAAATTTTAAAGTTTTTTTATAACTTCAAAGCTTTATTCAGAGAAATTGGTACAATGTACAGTACCTGGAAATCGAATTAGAGTCACCTTCTGATTTTGGTATTTTTTCAAGTCTATCAGGAACAAAATAGAAACAGACATAATACTAATACAAAATGTTCATTTATGTTTGGCTTTAATGACTGAGCTAATTTTATCTGACATACTGGAAATATAAGTTATTACCACTTCATGCAGTTTTGCGTTCTCTTGCCAACGTCTGTGAATATTATCTTTCAGAACAGATATTGTTGGGTTCGGGGATGAGTACACAACCTTTTTCAACATGCTTCATACATGTTCGACCGGATTTAGATCGGATGAGTTTCCGAGACATGCCAAAGGGGTATGTTATGCTCTTGAAATATAGTATTTATCTTTTTCGCTGTATGGCACGGTGCTCCATCCTGCATGAAGGTGTATGGCTCTTCTTCTCCATTTATTTAGTTTTGGAAAGGCAAAAATACAGTCTCAACAACCTTTTTATATTGCACTTGATTCATGGTGCCCTCCACAAAATACAGAGGTCATGTGCCTCCGGTGCCATTCGAGGTTATCATAATCATGACTAATGGTGGGACTTTAATTTTTTTCTGTACAGCTATAGCGTTCCTGGGGTCTTCGTCTAACGAAATTAACACTCTCCGTCATTGTTTCAAGTTGGGATTCATCGCTAAAGATCACCTGTTTTGCAATGAGGATGTGAGTTGTAAAAATAAAATTTATTATTATTATAATCTTTATTTCAATAAAATTTGAGACAAAGTAGAGCTCCTTTAAACGTTATGTCTGTGGTGGAGCAATTTATAAAAATTACAATTAACATTTAAAAAAATATAATTAGGTTACAATTTTTGTTGAACAAATACTATTTATACAAGCTCAGTTTTTATTTTAGTTATATTGTAAATTTATTCTCTGGCTCATTAGGATATAGTATAAATGATTAATTTCATTACTAAAAGTATTGCTCAATATTATCAATGTTTAGCAGCCAAATCCGAACATCCCTGAAAAATTTGTGTTTCTGCTCCAATGGAAGCATTTTAACGTGATTCGGTAAAAGATGAAACCAATACGGCGCCATGTATAAATAAAATCTTCTAAACTTCACATTACTACAACGAAGACCGACAAAATTGTTTGGATTTCTCGTATTATACGCATGATATATTCGACTATGAAAACTATTGCTGCGAACAAAAAACATTTTCAATACTTTAAACACGTATAGATATCTCAGAGGCAACAAATTCAACTCACGAAAAAGCGGAATTGTGGGTGTAACTTTCGGACGGGCGTAAATTAATTTAACAATTCTTTTCTGCGCTATAAAAAGATCAACAATATTCGCAAAGTACCTCCCCAACTAGTTTCCCATAATGTATGGGAAATGGATTCTACAAGACCATTATATAGCCTTCGCAAAACATAAGAAGGACACAAAGGTCGAAGATTATAGAATTTATGCACGGCAATAATCACAATTTTCCTGATAGTATTTAAGTGGGAGGTCCAATTAAGCAAGCTGTGAATCAATTGTAACGCCTAGATATTTAAACTCCTTTACGCAAAGTAGGTGAAAGCATTGGGTAGAACATAGGTTCTTATCACATGAGTGAACATGACATTTGATAAAGATTTGATCAAATGTTATGCCAGGACGCCTAAAATGCATAACTCTTGACTTATCACTAGCAACAAGTCGGTGAAAGAAAAACCATTTACACAGAATGCATAAGTCACTCTCAATAGAGCGTAGAATTTCAATGTGATCATTCGACGGATAGGTTAATGCCAAATCGTCTGCGAATGCTGTAGCGGAGTCTGTTAGATTAATTTCAAAAACGGAATTAAAATAAATTAAAAACAACAAAGATCCCAAAACTGAACCTTGGGGAACTAGATAATTTTGTAAGTAGTATATCGTGGTTGACAGTATCAAATGCTTTCGAAATGTCAATGAAAACCGCAGAGCATTTGTGAGAGTTGTTAACAGTTAAATATATATTACTAAGGAAATGTAGGAGAGCTTCTTCAGTAGATTTTCCAGCTGTAAATCCAAATTGGTGGCCATTTAAAAATTTGATTTTATCAAGATAAGAGACCAACCTTCGTTTTATTAATTTTTCAAATAATTTGGAAAATATACTCAATAAGGAAATTGGTCTGTAATTATTCAGTTGTAAAGCATCACCCTTTTTGAAAACTGAAATAACAACAGCTGTTTTTAGAATGTCGGGAAAAATTCCGCTCATTAAACTTAAATTATAAAGAAACTTCAATACATCAACCAGATACCAAATACAATTTTTAATAATCACATTGTTTATACCGTCGAATCCTTTAGAATGTTTGTTTTTTAATTTCTTATTTTCAAGTAGAATCTCAAAAGAATTGATTTCCTCGAAAAAACAGGAAGTACAGGAGTTATCACGGTTTCCGAAAATAAACCGTTTGTACTCTCCACTGTTATAAGTACTATTTTGATTAAGATCAGAAGTTAAATCGGACGAGATATTTATAAAAAAATTATTAAATTCATCACAAATATGTTGATTATCCGTAAGAACATGCTCAGACTTATTTTTATAAATTTGCGTTAATTGGTTTATGAATGTATTACGTCCCAAAATAATATCAATTTCCTTCCAATAAAATGATTTATTAATGGCAAAATTTGTACTAATTTACGTTTTTCCAACATTTTTAAAATATCTGGCCATAAATATTTTGCTCATTAAAGGCGTGCATTGTTCATATTTGGTGTCAATCTATGCTTCTTCGCAGGTCTGCGACATTTGAGTCTGACACAGTATAATCGTGATCGCATCGTGCGCTCCAATATGTTAATAGCTTCAACATGAATATAGTTACGTCATCTTTTGTAAATCTCTCAAAACTTATTTGTACCCCCAATAATATTGACAATTGATTAAAAATAAGTAAAAAATTTAATGAAAAGTAAATTAGATAGTAAATTACTTATTTAAATTTTATATGGAAAATTCGAAAATATGGTGCTTTTTTAAAGGTAAGAATTTTATAATTAATGCTTTACGAAAATATGATTTTAATCTACTTTAAAGCGCCTTTATGGTTGGATTCGTTCGTTCGTTAATTCAAACAATTTATTTCGACCAATCATCTCTTGTGGAAAAATACACAAGGAAAAAATCGTCGTTTTTGAGCAATATGATTCGTCGAAAAAAATGTTTGAACGAACGCAACCATAAGGCGCCTTTAAATATGATTCACGAGTGTCTGTCGCATAACTAAGAATTAATCCCAAGTTTCAATGTTACATGTGATTAACGAGCACTTGTTATTATTTTAACCTCCCGTGTCATTTAAATTGAATTTTTCGAAAATTTCTTTGATCAGCAGAAGTTGATTTTTTTTTTTTCAAAAATTCGCCATAGGGAAGCTCTTGATAATGGCGAATTGGTTAATTTTTTAATAGAATTATCTATCGTAATCTGATTTTCTTTGCAGTGAGAATTCCTGCAATCAGTACAAGTGCTTGACACTGTGGCGACTAATTAGGTGCAATCCACAATCGTGTTGTGAAATTGACAGAGCTTTTTACGTGATTTTCAGTATATGGGTTTCACTGGTTTTCGACTAGTTCCGATTCTAGTCTTTATGTGAATGCAAGGTTTCAGAACGATGTAGCCGCTTTGAGAACAAACATTACATGTTAATTTAATTTGAGATTTTCGGTATTGGTCCTCGGTCTCACCAATTACATCGTCCTAAATAAAGCTTTATTTTTGTAAAAACTAGGACCAGGACTACTCAAAAATCATAGTGACACAGATAGCCAGTATCGAAAAGCTCAACTTCCATTAAGACATTATGTTTCTTCTCAAAGTGGAGATATGGCTGAAACTTCGCACCAGTATAGGCTAGAATCGGAATTTCTCGTTAATCATAGTGATATCGATGACCAAAACCGAAAATTTGGCAGAAAACGGTCGACCGGAGGTGGCAGCCTCCTTAGAAGTTTTTTGGTTTTTTGAAAATATTTTGAAAGGTATTTCTTCTATGATAAAAATGAGTTTGATCAAATCTAATGCCGGGTTTCTACCAAACAAACAAAACAAAAAACACAAATAAAAACTGTTTTTCTCAACAAAAACTTTAATGTTTTATAAAAAATAAACAGTTTTTAAAACTTTTTTGTCGGAGAACAGTGTTTTTAGTAAACTAACATTTGCCCATGTCGAGTCGGTAAAATCAAAGGAAAAGAAGTTTGTTTTCGTTTATTAGTCGGTTACGTTGAAACAGGTGCTTCTGCAGTTTTGTTTTGTGTAACACTTGGTTAAACATTTTATCAATTTTATTATTGATTTTTGAAGACTCATAAAGAACTAACCCAATATCTCGGTTAACGTTTTCTTTGGGTCTCATTAACTTGCAAATTTGAACATATATACGGATACACAGAACAAACACCCAATAAATAGAACAAACAAATCTTATGAAACAGTTTGTTTTGAAAAAAGAAAACTGTTTGTAAAAAATAAAACATGTTTTTGTTTTGCTTTCTGAAAACAGAACTGTTTTAAAAACTGTTCGATTGGTGGCATAAAAGATTTTAATTAAATTTGCAACAATATCGGCCTTTTTTCAACATTTAAGTGGAAATGACATTTTTGACAAAACTGTTAATGCAAAAATTTGGTCTCTGTACAGCTCAGACAGATTGATTGATTGGGATGAAACTTCATATTTAAGCTTTTGTCATAAATTGGAAAGTCCCAGTAATGATTGATCGGAATCGATCACCAGAAGTGGCTCCTTCCATAGGAGCTTTTTCGTTTCATGACAGAACTGAAGGATTCTAATTTAAATTTGCAATAATATCATTCCAGATCAGATTTTTTAAATTTAAGCGGAAGTGACAATTTTTGATAAAAAAAATCTATTTGCAATAAAAATTTTCCTCCATAGAGCCTAAACGGATGATTGATTGAGGTGAAACTTCATATTTACTTTTCGTTTTTTGCAATGATGTTGGAAAGTAGAGCATTCATAAAAAACGTCAAAGAATTAAAAGATTCAAATAAATTTAAAAAATTATTTTCAACAAGACATGTTGACGTTTTTGGTTTTGTCAAATTCAAATTCAAGAGGGAATAAAGATTTTTGATTATACAAGAGAGTTTTATCAAAAATCCGTTTAATTTTTCGCTTTAGAAATTAAGTCTGGTGTATTCGGGATCGTGGCTGCTTAATGCACGCAGTTTATATTCGTATCTTCGCTGATAATTTATGATTTATGTACATATCGTTTGGAAAGACCAACTAACAATTATGTTATAATGTTTTAGTTTAGAAATCCACCGCTGTGGCACTGGTTGCTAATTATTATTGTATTATAAGTATACGAGTCTCCTATAATTCTTGAAAAATGTCAAAAATTTCTCTAAACCAAATTATCAGAATAAGCTAAAATTTATTATCACCATTTTAGTTCACAAATTAACCACATCGACGCTGGTGACATTATTCGTTCATTATACAAATATACGTTTCATGTAACAGTTATAATGTCTTAAAAAATGCGGCAAAGTACATTGCACTTCCTTCATCCATAAATTAGTTTTAATTATTTCAAAAGCCACTTGCCTAAAGGCCACTATTTGTTTATACAGGGTGTTCCAAAAGTTACGCCTGCATGTAAAATAAACTGGTAAAAGTTGTTGGGCCAAATGGACCTTGTTTGGATGCATGTCTAAATGCCGAGAAAAAATCCGTCGAAGTGATATTCTAAACATTAGTCCAGAACGTCCTCGCGTTGGTGTGTCTGGATATTCTTCAACGATCAATGTTCAACTGGTTCTGTACTATTTTCGTTCTTCCTGTTCGTGGCCAGTCTGACATTGAACCTTGTTGTCAGAACCGTGCAATTAAATGATTAATTGCGGTTTGGCTGGGTGCATTTCTGGTGTTGAAATTTTTTCGATAGGCTCGTTGCGTCAGTAAAATTGAATGTCCATTGGATTGTAAAAATAAAATTCTACCACTTTGGTCCGTTGCTCGTTCGTGTAATTTTGCATGTTGTTATAACAAGATGCAATGAATTAAATCTGAAAATAAAATAAAAAAATAATAGACGTGACTTTTGGCCGACGCTGTATATAATAGATGAAAGCAAATTTTCTAAGAATATCCTTTCACACCAATATTTTATGTGTCGCAAATTATGGCTATTTTTTTGCGTGACGATTCTCGCATTTTTCGTGGATTAGCACTCTAATCATTGATAAGCCCTTGGAGCACCGAGCCTTGCTCAGTCAAAGATGGTTGAATTTAAAGTTTCTATTGAAAGTTCTAGTCTAATTTTCTGTAAAAATAAAGCGATAACATAGCCGAATGGGTTGGTAGAAAAATGTTTTTTTTAGTCAGAAATCTTCATTTCGATTAAATTTTAGTAAAATGATATTTTACTAAACCAATTTTGGTGCCAATTTAATTTATCTTGTTAGCTTTACTAGTTTTTTCGTAGATTCGTATATTGTTCAAAATATTTGCAAAAATACGAAAAGTTCTTATGAAAAGGGTTTTTTTCCAAAAATTTTCATTTCCAAATCCATTTTGCGAATCTGCCAATTTATCAGAAAACCGTAAAAATGAAGTTTTATGCCGGTGACTCAACCTGTTTGCTCTGTAGAGTGGTTGAATTATGGTGAAATAAATGATTTAACCAGTTTTGTCACAAATTTGATTTACAATCCTTTTGTTCTTAATCGAATTTTTGTAGATGCTTTATCTATTTCCGGTAGACCAATTTAGGCCAAATTTCATTAGGACCTCATAATAAAAGTTTAAGTATGAAGTTTCATCGAAATAGTAGAACAATGTGGGCACCACCTCGAGAACCACTTTTTCGAACTGCGACAGTATGGCGAATGGTAAATCTGTAAAAATCGCGATTGTGAAAATGTCCTTGATCAATATATTGGAAGTACAAATTAATTCGGTCCGTTTTTTTAATTTTAAAAATGCATTTATTTTAAAATAAAATGAATGAATAGATTAATTAAAATATTCGCATTATTATTCGCTGCTTACGACTTTCAGTCATCGGCCTCTCAGGCAATTTTCTTTATTGCTTGAGTGTTTCCAAATATTTTTTTACGACTTTTGCAATGTGAGGCCGAGTGTTATCATGCATAAGAATAACTTTATCGTGCCTTTCCTCATATTCCGATCGTTTTTCTCGTAATGCACGGCTTAAACGAATTAATTGTAGTCTGTATCGCTCGCCCGTAATAGAATCTCCAGGCTGTAGCAGTTCGTAATACACAACGCCTGTGTGGCCCCACAAGATACACAGCATACACTTTCGAACCATGAATGTTCGTCTTTAGTGTTGATGTTGAGGTCGATGGCAACGATTGGCTGGGAAAAGCGTAATATTCTTCCTTTTGAGGTTATCGTATAGAAGATCCACTTTTCGTCACTATTCGATGTAAAAACCCCTTTCTTGTTTGCTTTTGAAGCAGCTGCTCGCAAGAAGGAAATCGCCTTTCCACGTCTCTTGATTTCAATTCATAAAGGCCCAATTGCCTTGCTTTTGAATCATGCCCATCGATTTCAATCGTATGGAAACTGTTTGTTGGGTCACCCCCAATATACCGACAAGCTCAACGAATTGTTTTGGCTGTTATAAGGGAGGCTTATCTTCAACACTGAAATCATTATTTTTGAAGTGTCGAAACCATTCTCTACATTATTTATCGGTTGGATTGTCACCGTAAACACCAGCATTTGATGTGCTTCAGTTGCATTTTTTTCCAATTAAAACAAAAAATTAACACTTCCCGCGCACCGCAAATGCTGTTTAGTTATCACAAAATGCGACATATTCAAAACCGTAAAAAACACGTTTTGATGAAACTCAAAGCAATACAAACTGAATGTTAACGGCAGATGTTTAATCTGTCTGAAACAACGGACATCAGCTGTCATCAGTCAGAGCCACTTTTTGAAAACGGATCGAATTAATTTGTATTCCCAATCGTTACTGTTATGTCTCATTTGGTTAAACAACGGCTTAATTATTTAAATTCAATTTAAAGAACCCGCGGTTTTGTTTCAATCAAAATTTGTAAATATTTTCATAGTACTCAACCGAGTTCCATAATATTCGTTTGAGAAAGGTCTTCGTTCCATCCAATTTACTCATTTTTTAAATAAATTAGGTTATTTTGGAATACATATAGTAGTTGTATCTCAAACGGTTAAAAATGGCTTAGGTTCATTTAAAATGAACAATTTCCAGGGGCATGTCAAAAATTCATATTAGATTCCCATTTTTATCATTAATCTGAATTCCATCCCCTTTGATGGAGATGACATGGTGGACATATTGTGGAACAAAACGCAACATAGTGGCTACCGGAGCGCTTGACATTTGAAAATATCCTGTTAACTTTTTTATCAAATTTGTTTGAGCCGATCTTTTTTTTTAAATGGGGCGGACCCCATTTGAGCGTCATTGTAATCCATTCCTGGCATTAAAAAACGCCTTTACCACCGCAATTTTTATCAAAATCGTTCGAGCCGAACAAAATTAAAAACGGGTCCTGGGTCCCACCGAAGGACCTTCTATACGATTTTTCCCGAAATTAGCACCCATCGAAATAGATTCCTGCCATTTGATTCCTAGGCCAGCCGAAAAAAAATTAAATAATTTTGAAAAGCTTAGCATTTAAAAAAACAACAGATTTAAAAGATTGAAATAAATTTAAAGATTAAATTTTCAACAAGAGTTGCCCTTGCTGGTTTTCTAATTTAAACAGGAATAATGATTTTTGATTATACAAGACTGTTTTACCAAAAGTCCGGTAAGTTTAAATTTTCGCTTTAGAAATCAAGTGTGGTGGATCCGAGGGGATCGTAACGATATCCCAGAAAAATAAATCGCAAATGAGAAAAAAAAAATCCCAAAAAAATAATCCACAAAATGAAAATCCTATATATTCTCAAAAAAGCAGAAATCCCAAATTTGATGATCCCAACATTCCAAACAAAAAAACCCCAAATTAATAAAGAGCGGAAATTAAAAAATTATTTGCGGTATATTAATCTTTTCAATCATGGTTTTAGAAACAATAATTTCCTTTCCAAGGTGGGATATCATTTTGTACAACCCACTGTTCTGCTTCCCCACAATAACCTTAAGGCCACGGTGCCACGCCTCGACACTGTTTTAAGTACGAGGGAAATTACTTTTTGCAGCGTTTTCGACGGACCAAAAACTAGTAATAGACCTATGTAATTACATTTAACCCATCTAGGATTTTTTTGTCTTGTCATCTTTAAGATTATTATACAATGAAGTATAAAGGCCCTATTCCATGGGAAAAATCTGCTGTCAGTAAAAATAAAAGCGAGAAAAAATATATATTTTACTGATTGTGTACGAAACAAAAAATGTTGTCAATAAAATTTTACTGAGAGAGAATAGTTGTGATGGTGTTAGTGTGCTGCCATAATGATGTTATAAAAAATGTAAACTGAAGTATTTTTTATGGCAGCATTTTTCACACATCTACAAAAAATGTATGTAAAGATAAGAAATTTTTCTGACACTCATACTAAATAAGTCGTTCGCCATTTTTCTAGTTAAATCAAATGTCGATTTGTTTCTTTTTTTCTTGTTGAAATTTGTTAAAGTTAGTGTTTTTTTGTGGTACATATATAAATACATATTAAAATACAAAAACCTCCAACATTGGACACCTCTGTATTTTGGACACCCCCTATTTTGGATACTTTCGTTTAGTCCCTTCAAATTGAGTACAATTTTTATAAAAAACTTCTCAAATACCTCTATAAATTGGACAACCTCTATACATTACACAACCTCTAAGTATTAGACATTAAATTGAATATTTTTTAAAATATCCCTTTGAATTTTACCTCTGTAAGTTGGACACTATTTCGTATCGCACTCATACAATCGTACAAAGTTAAAAGTAAAAAAATATGATGGTGGGGTTTTTATTAAAGGTACAAAAAAATTGTAGTAAATGTGTTTTATCCGCTCACTTTTAAGAATATCCTCTCGATTAAAAATTCACTAATTAAGAGACTTGAGTATAGTAGTATTAGTTTCTCGCTAGGTACTCATTTGTTTTTCATTTTTTTTACGAATGTATAAAACCAGGTGAGCAATCTTTATAACAATAAAATGCCCACTGACTTACATATGTATGTTCTTACGTTCTAAACCAACGGATTTTAAATTTTTCAGCTTGAATTTAGAAACTCTATACATAATATGTATGGTAGTTAGTTTTGTTAATAAGTCAGCGGGAACAGTCGTTGTTTTCTGTTCCTATAGTGCAATTAAATAAATTTGGACGGTAAGGATAAATTTTTATGATAAAGTACATACAGACATAAAACAAGCGATTTTTTTTTAGTTAATATGGATAAAAAAAATTACACAGAGTTAACGCTAAAACAAAAAATTGACGTTATCAATTTTGCCAAAAACAGTAGTTTGCGCCTTACCGCACAAAAATTCGAAATTTCCAAATCTACGGTTGGCAATATTCTAAAAAGAAAATGTGAGTACTTGGATAGATTTTTAAATGAAAACGAGAATATGCAACGAAAGCGCACTAAAACCGATTTTGACCGGATTAATATGATATGCTTTGAGTGGTTTAAACAAATGCGAGCCGCTAATGCACGAATTTCAGGGGCAATACTTCAAGAACGTGCCAAAACTATTGCAGTTAAATTAGGGGTCACAGATTTTCAAGCATGGTTGGAAAAGATCAAAAAGATTTGTTTAATGCGGACGAGCTGGGGCTGTTTTTTAAACTTATGCTTGATAAAAGTTTGGTTCTCAAAAATGAACCATGTAATACTAGTAAAATGTCAAAGGAACGGTTAACCGTTCTTCTATGTGCCAGTGCCATTGGCGAAAAACTAAAACCGCTCGTGATCGGAAAATCGCAGAAGCCAAGAGCTTTTAAAAATTTAAAGATTGTGGACCAAATGAGCAAAGCAAATAGGCATATTTTACTTACAATAGATAATTGCCCGGCTCATGTGAATGTAAAGGGTTTGAAGTATGTTAAGCTGTGTTTTTTACCGCCTAATATGACCGCAAGGATTCAGCCCCTTGACCAAGGAATAATTAAAAACTTCAAAAGTTTTTACCGAAATAAAGTTCTTGAAAAGGTTGTTGCAACATTAGAACACATTCAGACCCACAATTCCAGTGACCAGCTTCGGATATATCAAAACCATTAACGTTCTTGATGCAGTCTCATGGATTGATAACGCTTGGAAATCTGTGACTTCCCAATGCATTCAACGGTAAAGCAGGATTTTCACTTCAAACTTCGATCGAAACCTGTTTACGATTAGTCGTAAACGTCGATGAGGCACTAGGATCGCTAAGTGTAGAGAAATTTGCCGAATATGTATCAGCAGACGATTCTGTGTAGCTGTGGGTCTATTATGAAATTTATCCGTCTCGGATTTTTCCGTTAACGGATATATCCGATTCGACACGGATTTATCCTATTGTGAAACTTGTATGATCGGATTGGTAATAAACAAATTGAAGAAAGCAACATTATCTTTTTTTTTTATAATTTGAGGTTACAAAAACAAAATGACATCAATCGGATACAAATACGTCAACTAAATAGCAGTCGGATTTTTTGTAATGTGAACGGTAATGTGAATTAGTTAGACATGATGACCACCACTAATGTTAATCAATTTGAGCTGCTAATTTGTAATAATAATAATTTAAACACAAATCACTCAGCAAGACGATATGAAGATAGTAAAAAAATACAGCTGTCAAATTGTAAAAAATCAAAATTTAACCTCAAATTATTTTTTAAAAAAATAATGTTGCTAAGTTCAATTTGTTTATTACCAATCCGATAATACAAGTTTCATAATAGGGTGGTAAATCCGTGTCGAATCGGATATATCCGTTAACGGAATAATCCGAGATGGATAAATTTTATAATAGACCCTCTGTTTGTTGTGAGGCAAATGATGAAGCTATTTTAAACGCTCTAATGAAAGAAGAAAGTGGCCAGAATGATTCTGATGATAACCTCGTTGAAGCAGAAGAACGTCCTAAGATAGAAGACGCACTAAAATCAATTGACACACTTAAAAAAATTTCTTTAAATCAACTTTCTTCAATTTTTATCGATGTAACATCTATAGAAAATAAAATACACCAGTTTATTCTTTCAAAACCAACGAAGCAAACTTCCATTTTACAGTTTCTTCATGAAAATTAGGAAACACAGAATACATATGTATAGAAAGATTTAATGAGAAACCTTTAATTATGCAATTTACATATTTTTGAATTTAAAAGCTTTAATTTACTAAATAAAAAACTGAAATAAAAGAAAAAATTAGAAACATATGGAGTACATAAATACATATTTGTTTTATTTATCAAAACAAAAGACTAATTTTTCCGTATATTGGACACCTCTATAAATTGGACAGTTTCCTCAGTCCCTTAGGTGTCCAATATACAGAGGTTTCACTATAAAAAAAATCGTAATGTACAAAATAAAACTTATGCAATTTTTAGGTTATCTCAAAATGTAAAACCATAAAATTTTACTATAAAAATGAAATAAAAGATACATATTTCTGTTCTTTGTCACTCTTATGGAATTTTAAAAAAAATTTGTTCTGCGTTTTATCAGTAAAAAAATTGCTGTCAGTAATTTTTTTTCCATGGAATTAAGGCTTAATAAAGAGACATTTCATCAGTAGGAACAAATGCGAGACTTTTTATCATCCTAAGTTGCAGACTAAAATTTATACAACAGAAATTTATATTAGAGAAATTACTCGAAATAATTAATAAGTCAAACTAAAGAAAAGCGCGCGTGTTTTATTCTTCGATTTTATAATTTGGGATTTTTATTCTGGGATTTCGTAATTGGGATTACATACCCAACCCGGATCCGAGATCTACATATGTATATACATTCGTGGTAAAAGAAAGTCAGGTGTTGGCCACAACATATTGAGCCCTCCATTTTGTTAGTGATAAAATCTTATAAATATATTACATTTTATTGCGAAACCGGGAATCTAAAATTCTTTCTATTGCGACATTATTACATGAAAATGTGAAATATAATTCAACAAACGCATAGGCATATTCAACATACCGAAAAGCATTATGTTGTCACATAAACTAAAATTACGCAATACTTAGTTGTTTTGCATAAAATCTTATCTATATTTACTCGTTATATGTATAAAGAGGGAGAAACTAGTATTATAGTTTTGATTTATTTAATTCCATAAAACTAGAAATGAAGCAAATTACATGGGGGGTTATGCAATCTTGTTTATCGATTTTGCATTTTTAGTTTACTTTTATGTAACATATATAGCATACAAAATGTGGTATATAACATAAATTGTAAAAGGACATAAGTAAATAATACATTTTATGTGAATTTATACTCGTTCGTACCATTCGTTATCGGGGAAAATACGTAAATTACATTAGGGTTCAGTGACTAAAAAGTAAACATACAAATTTATCATTTTTCGTTTCAGGACAATGCTGGTATGGCGTAGACATCAATAAAGAACATATTGCCGACAATTTTGAGGCATGCGTATGGGAACCATCAATCATCAAGATCAACGCCTTAACAGCCGCATCAGAGGCTTGTTGTATGATTTTGTCCGTTGACGAAACGATCAAGAGCCCTAAGTCGGGCGATGCGGCAGCGATGCCACAAATGGGTGGTGGCCGAGGAATGGGTCGGCCCATGTAAATTTTGTGTATGCTTCGTATATCCGCAGGCATCACAAAAAGTATTTCGTATTTTTTACTTATATATCCAAATCACTGTTTAATAATTAATTAATTAATTTGCATATTACGAATTATATTTTTAATTCTTTATTATTTAATTTAATAAAACCATTCAGAACAAATATACACGACGGTGCATTTCATTTATAAAATCTATTTAACAATTTTTTTTTATATACGGAAAACCTCAGTAATACACATAACTTAAAGAGAGTGCCTGCTATACGCTGCTCATTGTATCGTGCGATTCAAAATAATAAATTCACTCGTCTTATCTAAAAATAGATAAAAACAATTTAAGTAAATGTAATTTATTATTATTTTGTTGTTTTATGGGTGAATTGGGACTGATATTTCTTTAAGTACCAGTTTTAAGTGCGCTACTTGAATTATTAAAGGTAAGTGACCAAAACACAATATCGATCCAGATATATTCTGTTTGATTAAACAATTATTTTGTGGGTATGTTAATATGTGCCTAATGACAGTAAATTTGTAAAAAATTGGCGATGTGCCCAATATCTCCCGCATACCAAAATTAATTAACAATAATTTATTATCTTTATACGAGATAGTGGCTAGTAATATATAATGCATTTGGGTTTTTTCCAAGTCTTATTATAATCTTATCTTTAAATGTAGGTTTTACCTCTCTTACTATATATCAACAATATGCACGTAAAAACGACCGAAATGAAAAACGTCTTTAACGATCGTTAATTTTGTTGTTTTACTTGATTATATTTTTTGTACCTTGGTTTGTTGCCGATTACAAGTCGTTCGAATAATTATCATGTTTGTGTGGAGGCGGTGAAATTTTCTGTTTTATTTTTTCGAACGTAAGTTTTAATGATTTTTCGTAATGTTAACGTTTACATCGTATACAATTCATGCCTAGCGTATTAGAAAACATGTAAGTGTTTTATATATAAGTGGGTTTGGAAGAGACAACACAAAACTAGTTTTGACGTAGAACTATGTGTAATAGCTCGATGACAGTGTTGCCAAGATAGCCCTTTAGATGCTAAATTTAGCACTCAGATTGTTTTAGCATCATAAAAATTAGTTTTGCACCCAAATGCAATCTGACACTCTTCGAACATTTTTACACTATCTTTAGTATTTTCAACAATTCGAGATTTTTCATTTTAAGATTCCTAAGGAAGTAAGAAACGTTTTTGTATTTGTTAAACTGATACTTCATTCAATTTTATGTTATTATAAGAATTTAGAATGCACAAGATTATGGCTTGTCAAATAATCATTTTAAGAATTAAATCGTTTTTAATTTAAATTATTTCTCTTTCTAGATATAATGAGATGTCAAATGATTGGTATCAATAAAATAATCCCTTCAAATCCTTTAAAATTTATTCTAATCTCTCGCTTATTATTTTACTTTCTTTTACGTAGATAGGTTTTACTTAGGTAGCTTGTACGAAATAGATTCGGGATTGGCACTCCTATAAGGAGGACCTAAGAAAGAATAAAGAGTTTAGGAAGGCACACGGGGGTCTTGGAGACTCTTCTGTTGTAGAATGGAGTAGGTCTCTGAGACCTTCTAGTTATTTAATTAGACCGGACGGGTCATGGACAGCTTCAAATGCGGAATCATTGAACCTCCTCATCGAGACCTATTTTCCGGGAAGCTTTGATGACTCGATAGATCACCTTCAATAGAGGTGTAGGGCATCGTGGACAGACAACGAATCCTGTGGTGCTGAACGATTTTAAGCCTTATAAACGGCCGGCTCGGATCGGATTATACCAGTAGAGATCCAAAGGAACTTGGCAGGCATCCACTCCTGGCTGAAGGGTATCTTCAGGGATGTCTGAAACTGGTCTATATTCCTAGGAATTGGATGAAGGTCAGAGTGGTCTTTATTTAGAAAGAGCTCACGTCAATGTCGCAGCATGCGTACTGTAAGGGAAAGTCGTTGAACACAACTCTGCACGATCTAATACGCATGATTGAGAAGTCAATTTACTCGCAAGTTTTGTATGGTAGCATTTCTCGACATGTGCATTCGATTATTCAATCGACGATTACACGAAAATTGGACGTTATTTCGGCCCAATTTAAACGGATTATTATTCAAAATTAAATAACCTTTTATAATTGGTACGACATTCTATGATTTGGAACAAAAAAAATTTTTTGTGCATTTGTCACGGATGTCGAAAAGTTTAGTATTTACAAAAAACCACAAAGAATTAAAATATTTATAAAACTTTAAAGATTAATTTTCAACCAATAAGAGTTGAACCTTATCGTCGGCTTTTTGGAATTTAGGCCGCGATAATGTTTTTTATTATAAATGGTGTTCCATGTGACCACCACGGCTCCTGTCACAGGCCTGCATCCGAACATCAAAATTATTGATAACTTTTCATAACGTTGCAGCCGAACCTATGAATGAACTATAGTACCAGAAGCACTAGTAGCATTTGTTAGATGAAACCAATCTTGAGCCAGCCCCGACAAGTGTATTAGAAGCTAGTCCTAACCATTAGAAGCTAGCACAATGTACGATGATTCTTTAACATGTAAATTTTAAGCCAGAACGATATGAATCAAGCTGGAACCAAACAAACTATAACACAATGCAATACTTGTGTTGCAGTTTGCTTGGTTCCGGCAGGCTTCGCAAGGCAACGGCTTATAATATCATGGTTCATCATCTAAAGCACATTGAAGCTCATTGTGAAAGCTTCTAATATTTTTAGCTGGTAAAATTATGGACCCGGCTGGCTTTTAATGTTTCGGACTGGCAAATTATTGGTTCTGGTTGTAATATCAGATAGTGCACAATGGATGGACACGGTAGGCTTTCGGTCCCTTTTCCGGCCCGCGACCACAATTGTTCGTGCACGAAAAAAGCATCAAGTCAAAAATTCGTCAAAAAACTATAACAAAAATAAAATAATTAATATGTTATCAAAGACAAATAATTAATATACATGTATATAATTTATGTTATCAAATTATATTGCTTCTTTCAAAAAAAAAATTTCCCATTTACCTAAGATCCGTTAAAATCCGGAAGACATTACAACCTGTCATTCTTTACATACACATTTGTGTACGGTGGACTTAAATTTAAGTAAAAAAAATGTCTGGCCGGAAAAGGGATATGCTGTCGATGTCGACTAGCTTCGTAAGGTGTTTACCTTGTAGTGGTTCCGACTCACACCGTTATGGGCTCCAGCTGAAATATTATATGTTGCACAACCTCTAAAGATTCCATATTGTTTCCGGCTGAAAATTCAGATAGTGCACAATGATGCACAATACATTGTGTACTTGTGCCATAGTTTGTTGGTTTCGGCAGGCATGCTTCCAGCTAGCGCATATGGTTTCAGCTGTCATTGTAACGGTTCCGGCTTACATTGTGCAAGATTTAGTGGTGACTTTGGTTTTAAATGGTCCTGGCTCATAAACCAGATAGTACACAATAATTGACAATCCATTGTGCTACTTGTGATAGGGGACACAAGAAATCACAACTCAAAGCCGTTTGCTAATCGTCACGTTGGTATCGAAACATCCAGTACCGCTTAATTAATTGTCTTACTTACAAATCCTTGGGCTTCTCTCATTCGTGAAGTAACTGGCCCGATTTGTGGTTTTTATAACATTGGGTTGTGTATAAGAGAACGCTAACCGAACCCTAATGTTTTGTAAAACCCTGGATAATTGAATCGGTGCTTTTCTCTTAAACAACCGATTAATGCTGACAAAACTACTTAATGATTGCGTAGTGTTTAGGAATAAACATGTGCCGTCTTTGTTTAGTTAGCAGGCAGTAATACACAACACACCCATAAGGAAATACACAAAATTTTAAGTTTGACGCAAATTCAATGACGAAGACGTTTTGTGAACAGAGGCGAGAAACAACCAAACTAAAAACGTGACAGCAGTTACTCTGTGTAACGTGAGTTGAGTAAGAACAATAAACCGTTTGTTGTATTGTGTATCGTATATGTTCATAAGTAAACACTGCTGTGGTTAAATTTATTACGAAACTATTCATGTTAGATGTTAATAAGTGAAATAAATATTATCGTATAATTTGGTATTTTCGATACTCCTTAAAAACACCAGGCAACAACTATACAGGCATGTTCTCGGTAGAATAAAATAGTTTGGCTTCAATATTAACAGAGCGACAAACCAAAATGTTCTACGAAATATTCAACACGATTACCTCGGAATAAAATATAAAAATTAATTTAAATTTTCAATTTTATATAATTTATATAATTTCTGTAGAGATTCTAAATAACAATATCAACCATTGTGACCTTACTTAAATTTGTATGTCTGGATTGAGTTCTTCTTGAAGAACAATGCGTAAAGAGCAAACTCCTAGCTCTAAGTAAAAATTTAATAAAGTACCTACACTAAAGCTATTCGATTTGGGGTTGTTGCCAAATCGATGACGTACGGCTATAGGTCTAATTTCCTACACCGGCATGGAAGATGGGTCGGCCCATGAATTTTGTACTCCGACAGGGGGTGATAGTTGTGTTCCATTTCATCATAGATCGTAATTTGAACTTGATCGTAATCCGAACTCGGTACTTCCCGATCCAGACGCCAAAGCTTTAACCTTTGTGACGTTTAGTTGTTTACACGGTTAAAAACCAATTAAACTAATTGTCTACGCTTTTCAGAAACCGAAAAAGCGTTTCCTCGTCAATTTCGACATTTAGATTTCATTAGTCAATTCACCGACCGATATTCAGCATATCTCTGAACTGGATAACGTTGTCGCAGATACTCTTTCACGTATTAATCAAATTTCTATTCCCGGAAGTATTGATTATGCTAACATTGCTGATGCTCAGACCAATGACGAGGAACTTCAAGAGATTCTAAGAAGTATTCTGTTCTCAAATTCGAGAAATTTCTCGTTTCTTTCAAATCAAAAAAAAAAACGAAGGGGTTCAAGCTCCACCTGAACCACAAATGTTTGGTAAACTATTAAGTCAAAAATTAAAAATCACGTATGTCATTTCTAATTACAAGAAGTCGATGGTAATCCAAACACTGCAGTTCCTTGCGGAGTTCGTGCATTTTGGGAGTATGATTTTGTAGGCGATGGAAAAATTTGAAATTGTTTTAGCGATATACAGTAAACCCTCGATTTAACGGAAGCTCGATTCAACGGACAATTTTTTATTTTCTATTTTTCGGTTACCGATTATGATGGATGGATTCGGAGATTCTTAAATGATTTTTGGAAGAAGTTATGGAATATGGCTACTTGGGACGGAACGCGATCAATTCTCAACCGGACGGGATTGGATATGCTGGATGGAAATGGGATTATTATATGATATTTGGAAAAATTTCTGCAATACAGCATCTGGAGTTTGTTGGATGGAAATGGGATCCTTAATTGATTTATGAATGCAGTTTTGGAATATGGCTACCTTGGACGGAACTCAGGCAGTTTTTATCCGATTACGAGACCAATTATGCTGTTCTATTACAAGTACCTCAAAATTATAAATTTCTGCTTGGTTCGAAAGGATCTGGAAATCCCAAAGTCTCAAAAGACATCATATTCCATGTTCCCGTGAACAGTTTGTGAGGTCGTTGTTGATAAGAATACTATAAATTCATCCGAACCCTTTGTGTAGGGTTCATAACGTGATTTTTGTGAGAGCAGGTAATTGGCCTGCCGCTCAACTCACTAATTACATGAGTGGGTCACCAGTCATCAGTGGGTGATATATATTAAGGCATGCAGCCTTATCAACAACATTTAAACATCACGAGTCGCTTGCTTCAAGAAAGACTCCTGCTTATTACCGAGTTCCGTCCGTCCAAGTTTAAAATACCGAGTTCCGTCTCAGGTGGTCATATATCGAATTCCATTCCAGGTGGCCATATTTCAGAACTTTTCCAAAAATCAATTAAGAATTCCATTTCCATTCAACATACCCAATCCCAACATAATTGACTAAGAAATGCCCGAGTTCCGTCCCAGATTAAATTCGATCGAATAGATTAAATATAAAAACATTCGGATTTAACGGACTCCCCACTCCCCAATTAGTCCGTTAAACCGAGGTTTTTCTGTATAACATTTTACGTTAAAATGTCACGTAATCAACGCAACAATTTAACGCAACATTTAACATAACAGTATTTAACGCAGCGTGTAACATGAACCCAAAAACTAGTCCCGTAAATGTTTTACCAAACATAAAATTAATTTATTGCGATATTTGTACCACTACACTTAGGTTATTCAATCCCCTAATTTTCCAAAAACAAGTTTTCAATGCTTTTCATAATCTGCCTCATCCTGGCATCAAAGCTTCCATCAAACTTTTGACTTAGAATGTCATCTGGCCATCGATTAAAAGACTTCAGAAAATGGCTCAAAGTTGTGTAGCTTGCCAAAAGGCTAAAATCTCTCGACATACAAAATCTCCACTTATTATTGGTCCTTTACCGGTTTCTGATAATCAGCGGTATTGCGTTACATTGATTTATAGATGCAGTCGCTGCCCTGAGGTGGTTCCAGTTCCGGATATAAAAACTGCAACCGTCGCTTTTGCAGTTTACTCGTATTAGATTGCTCGCTTTGGTGTTCGAGAGTTCATTGTCGCGGACCAAGGCATGCAATTCGAATCACAACTTTGTCACGAACTGGCTAGCTTACTTGATTTTGAACGCAGGAGAACAACTAGGTACAATCCAAAATGTAATAGCATGATCGTGAGATGGCATCGAGTTGTTAAATCTGCCATTATGTACTACGACCGATCTGATTGGGCTAGTGTTGTTCCTGCAATCTTACTTAGACTACAAACGACTTACAGTGATGAACTAAAAGCTACTCCAGCTGAACTGGTTCATGGATGTACAACTCGAGTTCCTGGAACATTTCTTTCTTCTTCTTTGTTACGAACTTAAGACAACACTTTGATGAAATTCTACCTGTACCATCTTCTCGACATAATACGGACAAAATTTTCATCAGTGAAGATCTACGGGTACAACAAATTTTAAACAAAAACCTGTTTCTTTTTTACTAATAATCAAAGAAAACTTCAAGGATACAAAATGAAACAAAACTATGAACGGGTTAGCACGATCACGAGTGCTCTGCAAACATTAACCTAAATAAACCATAGCATATTCTCGATTCCCCATTAACTATTCACAATTTTAATATTTACACTGGGCGTAATCTGTTGTTGAGCAACGCTATATTAAATCACGTAATACGAGTGTACACTGTGGGTAATTTCCAATTAAGCAAATAAATTACTACCAAACAAATCTTATAACTATTTAATGAATTCCATAATATGTAAAAGACAGTTAAAAGGTGTGGGGGGTGTGCCCAACTGACAATACAATATTGGAAAAGTGTAAATCAATTTTATGTGCTCAACCGATTGCGAAAATCAAAACAACCGATTAGACGATTACCCATATAGGGCACAGTTGATCGACACTTATTATGAATGCAGTTTGCATAGCGAAGCATAAAAACACTGGCCGATTGCGAAAGCGCGCGTGCGTTTTTGTGTTTGTACAAAACTATTAGGCACACAAAACATGTGTTACTTCTCTATATTTGACTAATTAATCAATTTGCCCACATATACGGGCATACGCAGTGTAACTAGTTTTAAGTTCATATACCGTTAGTCGCGATTACAGATTGTACAACTGTGCAGATATCT
Organism: Nephrotoma appendiculata; assembly: GCA_947310385.1. Taxonomy (NCBI): domain Eukaryota; kingdom Metazoa; phylum Arthropoda; class Insecta; order Diptera; family Tipulidae; genus Nephrotoma; species Nephrotoma appendiculata. The sequence continues at coordinate 318,399,459 of OX371223.1, forward strand.
AGGGCAATATGTATGGTAAAAAATACAGGTCATCGTAACATACATATATGCGCGTTACTTGAACGTTTTTCGCTTCCAATTAAATTCTTATCAAATTCGAAGAAAACTATAAAAAATTTACTCGAGTTGTAAATAGTAAAAAAAAATTTTGTGCATGACGAATCGTTAAAGTTAGTGACGTATAGCGTGTATAATACTCAAGGTAATAGGTAATTTCTAGATTTCGATTTTTTTTTTTGTAAATACAAAGAAACGGATAAGAAAACGTGCGCTCAATTATGTAGATGTGGGGGCTTCATGAATAATTAAATGACTTTCCGTACATAGCTGCGCAGTAATTAATTGTTTTGTTCGTTTTGGGTTTTTTTGGGAATTCACATTTGGATTGAAATGATTAATTTAAGATTGGATGTTTTGCTATTATCTGAATACCTGATCTTCAGCCACGTGTTAATTTAGTAAAGATGAAAAATTGGCGTTCAAATAGTGGCGTCTATTTACATACGATATTGATGTGTGTTTAAAACAACCTTATAGAGACAAACTCGTACTTTCGTACTTTTGTTTGAACACATGTTGTAAAGATTTTTTAATTTTAATGAACAGGTAAATCTACTACTTCTCAATAAACATTTATGAAAGCAAAAAAAATGGATAACCGATCAGATCTTCAGCCTCGGATGATTACATTAGGGAAATTTTAATGGAACACTAAAATTCAAACTCACTAGTGACAACTAGTGAAAACTTATGCCTTTGAAATAACATCAAGGGCAGCCAAAAGTAAGGCAATGGGGACCTACTGCCAAAATATTTTTAAGTATGGATACGTCTTGTCACCTCAACATTAACCTTGTACCATAAGCTAGCGGCTAGCAGAATAACCATCTCATCAGATTGATCTTCAAACCAACATGAGGTTATTTTGGGAGATACGCAATTCAAGATTGTAAGAGAATTTAAATATTTGGAGCCGGAGTAATGTAACAAAAAATTTTTTGAACTTTTTTTTAAATGTGAAATCAAACACACGGTTTGTTAAAAATATATGTCATTCTTTATTGAAATTTGGTGTAGGCACTTGGATGGATGAAAAATAGTATCTGGCAAATGTCCACCAGTAAGTAACACATTTGTAAAAGTTGAGCCTTTGACGAATGACGCGATCGATATTGATTTTGAGACCTTCCATTGATTGTGGGTTATTCTCATAAATCGTATCTTTCACATAGCTCTACAAAATAATGTTATGAGGTTAGATCGCACGTTCTTAGGGCCAACTTACATCCTCCTTGCGCGACATTAATCGTCCATTAAACCTGTTTCTCAGTAAAACGATTGTTTCATTGGCTGATGTCACGCCGTCCTTTTGAAACCACATATCTACTTTATACTCTATTGAAAAAAAAATCTTATTGAAAGACCCTGTACAAGGCGGTTAATACAAATCGTGTAATTTTGAAACACATCAGAGTTGTAGCGAAGCAATGCAATAGGTGCAAGCAAAGCCGTCTTGGAAACGAACTCGGAGACCAAAGGCGGTTTGTCATCAAGAAATCGATATCTTACTTTCATACACACCTGTCGACCGGGTCGGCTAACTTTCGTTGATGTTGCCGATGCGATTAGTGTTTTTGAGGGGTGATTCATTTTACTAGCAACGGTTCTCTTTCTCTCTCCCTAACTTTTACATTTTATGAACTGATCTTGCCGGTTGCACGGTGGTCGTCCATCTGTCTCGATACACCGTTCTCGCCCCTCCAGTTTCGACATCATATTCACGTCAGTGTAATTTGGGTCTTCTCTTACAATGTACGCTGACTGATTATTGATGGATCACTTTTCTTATCATACGGTTCGATAGGGTTCTTTCAACGAGGTCCATCCGTTGTTTACAAAATTAATTTGACCATAAATGAATCGAATGACCTTTCTTTCAAATGAAAATTTGAACTAATCAAGAGTTAATGGTGGTGGTCAAGGTCTAATTCTCACTTTCAAGTTAGCACAGGTCTTATAAATGTTTTTTATAGTGCAAGTTTACTCGACTGCGAGAGATATGTTAATCGCAACAGCCTTGACTGTGCATTGAAGCTTCGTTAATCTTAAAAATAAGTAGAGCTATCCATCAGAAAAATTTGAGAAAAAAACGCTGAACAATTTTGATCACAGAATTTGATGAAATTTGATTTACGATCCTTACGACATCAAGTTGATGAAGAAAAATGATTATGTATTGATTTTCTATATGGAACAACAAACAACACTATGCCACGAATGTGAAGAAAATGCTAATCTGCTAGTTTCATTAATTGTGTTTGTGTTAGTAATATTACCTGGGTAAGACGGAAAATTATCGACTCAAAATTATATTTAAAATTCTCAAAAAAACGAACATTACACTACAAATTATCAAACCTACTATACAAATTTGTCTTAATTCAAGACAAATAATTAAAAAAGTATCTTACGATCAATGATACAGAAAGATGCTCTTATTCAGAGAGCAAAAATAAATTGTGTTCACAATTCTAAGCCACAAGTTATACAATATAGTAGATACAATTAATTATTAAGAATTCTTGAAAATGAGGTATCAGGAGCTCGGCATTCAGGGGAGGGGACACTTAATAAAATTTTGGATTATGACCAAATATAATAAAAAATGTTAGACTTGGCATAAGAATTTTTTATTATATTTGGTCAAATAACAAAATTCTATAATTTAATTCATCCCTGGTTGGGAATAGCTCCTGATTAATTTTAAAACGTACATGGTCCACAACCTACGCTCTATATACCTGAGTTGTGTTAAGCTATCTAGGCATATCTCAGTTAGCCTATTTTTTATAATATTTGGTCATAATACAAAATCCTTTAAATTTTCCCCACCCCTGGATGGAGAGCTCTTGAATATTATTTCTAATTTACATGGACTAACACCCCATATACATCAGGTTGTGTTAAGATCTCTATAGGAATACCGCAGATGGTCTAAGAATTTTTATTATATTTGGTCATATAATACAAAATTTTATAAACTGTCTCCTCCCCTGGATGTGGAGCAACTGAATATATTTTCTAACTGACATGGTCTACAACTAACACCCCATGTACCTGAGGTTGTGTTAAAATCTCTAGGGATATCTCAGTTGGCCTAATATTTTTTATTATATTTGGACATAATACAAAATTCTATAAATTGTTTCCACCCCTGGATGAGGAGCTCCTGAATAGAAAATTCAATAAACAGCCCCCACTCCTTATTAGTTTACATGTTTGTATTTAGATTTTTAGGGATATCTAAGTTGATTCAAGAATTCTTAATATATTTGATTATAATACAATATTCTCTAAATTATCAACACCCTCTAGATGAGGGTGTTCTCAATAATTTTTCAAACTAACATGAACCCTAATTAATAATTCATGTACCTCAGGTTGTGTTTTGGTCTCTATGGATATCTATATTGTGGCCCTAAGAATTCTCATTAAATTTATTTCTAATTTGAAATAAAAATAAGAGGGACTTCCCTCCCTTTGGAGCTTCTTGGTATTATTTTTTCTAGTTTCTCTATTACCCCGCTCATTTTACTTGACATTTTACACCCCACGTAGTTCAGCGTCTAGTGTGTGTTCTGCTTCGGAATACCGATTTTCTAGTTATTTTTTTAGAACTTTTATTAACCCCAATATTCGAGTTAGTGAATATTGATTAATGATACGGTAAATAAATATATTATAATTTCTTTCGGTTTTTTTGAAGTTAACTGCAAATATTTCAAATAATGTTAATAAATTGAAAGTTACATCCGTTTTATACAGGTATCATTTTGATACGCACCAACACATATACACATTTAGCATAGTTTAGTAAAAACTTCACATTGCTTTATATACATGTTAAGTTTTTCCTAATTTTTTTACTAGATAAAACTTTAGCAATATCATCACATGCATCACTATGCCGCGTTTGGATCGGGAGGTACCGGGATCGAATCCCGATACGAACAGATTACGATCTGTGGTGAAATGTAACACATCCCTGACCCCCTGTCGGTGTGCAAAACCCATAGGCCGGCCCATCTTCCATGCCAGTATGCTGGCATGGAGCTTGCAATGTGCATATTGTCCGCGGAAGAGCAGGGTGATCCTTGAGCCCAAAAACAGATCGCAGAGTTAACAATAAAAAAACACTGCCATTGCTTGCATTTATTGTATTTTGCAGAAAGGGCATCGATATAACGATGAACAGTGATACAACGTGGTTTTGATGAACAGCAGTTCGAAGAGAAACATAAAAAACTAGTTGTTTCGGGAGCAGCTAAGCCGCAAGTCAAAATTAAAGTACTCTTGGAAAAAAAATAATAGTAAATAGTGGAGGGTAGATAGTTTTAATTTGGTGGTAGGTGGTTGTGGTTAGGTGGGTGGTAGGTTAGTGATAAGTAAGTTTAAAGTCATAAATCCTTCGCACAAATTTAAACCTCGCAGAAGAAAAGTGAAAATTCGCTTAATAGAAAACGCTCAGCAAGCATAGTACACAGTAAGGCAATGAATGAAGCTGGGTTTGAAATATTCTGTCAAATATACAAAAAGATAAATAACTACACTATTCGACTAAATTTAAATCAATTTTATTGCTTACATTTTTAAGACTTCGCGGAAAACGATGTTTCGAGGATTTTCCATTATGCAGACTTTCATTTGTGCAAGATTTCTGCAGCGTGACAATACAACGTACAGTTGTCCATGCGAGAAAACAGCTGTCTGTAGATCAATTCTGACATGATCGAAAGTTTGACCTTGCGATTTGTTGATTGTGATCTCAATGTTGACTGTGAAATCAATTCGCAGAATAAAGACAATATCTCCACGATTGCACTCTGATAAAATTTCAGCTGTTATAAAGTTTCGGTGCAGCTTCTTAACAATCATTCGAGTGCCATTGCACATTCCTTTTTTAAGGTTTAAATTTCTCAGCAGCATTATAATCACTCCAGCCTTCAGAAGTATAACATGAGATGGCATCCCTGATGGCATTTAATCATGGAGAAACTCTGCTGGATAATTTTGTACATCATTTGGATCCTCCGAGATCCCCGATCAGTTGTAATAAATTTCAGCTTGTCCTGGCATCATGTCGATGATCTTACGATTCATCCTAAGTCTGTTAATTTGTCGGTACAACAATGACGTGTTTTGCCAACTCCTGCACAGATATTTCAGAAATATTTGTGCCAAAAACACTTGTAACCAGATCTCCAGTTTCGAGGATGATGCGACAATTGAAGAAAGTTTCTCCACAGATTGTTCGATTTTATATAGCACTCGATGATGTCAGCTTGCGTGCCTCTCACAACAACTGGAAGTGTCTGTCGAAAGTCTCCACCAACAACGAAAACCTTTCCGCGGAAAGGCTTTTCGCAACCCATTATTTCACGCAACAGCTTCTCAATGCAGCAGAGTCCGTGCTTTGTCAACATTGAAATCTCATCGACAGTAATAAGTGAAGCTTCTCGCAAAATGTTAGAAGTATCAATCAGCGGTACTGGTAATTTAAATTCGCTGTGAACTGTGCGATCACCCTTCAGCAAAGCAGCTGCGATTCCCGTTGTTAGAAATGGAAGCACAATTTTTCCTTTTCCCCCGGATGAAGGCCATCAGTGTTTCGTATAGGAACGTTTTGCCAAATCCTCCAGGTCTATCAAGATATAAACTTCGGCTGTAGACATTTTCTTTATCAACTGCAGCAGTTATTTTATGAAATGCATCCAAATGCTTTTCGTTTAGCAGTTGAATTCGTAATTCAGCTTCTTCGGTTTCTCGAACTGGCTTGAATGCTTGCACTTATACGGGACTTCCCGAAGGAGTTGGTAAGCCGATCGTAGCGCAAGAAAGTCCGTACTGTATAAGAATTATGTTGATATCGTAGAGAGCCAAATTTTTTGCTACATTTTCAATATGGTGCCGGCTGTAATCGAGTCATGTCATCTGCATACTTCATCCAGAGATCAAGAGGTTTTGAAGGTTGAAAAAAGCAACAAATATAAGCGATAGTCTGTTAAGCAGTGATCTCATTCATCATCGTTTACCAGAAGGCCCCGTGCAGCTGCAGCTTCTTTGAAGGTTTTGTAAATAGCACCATTGAATATTCGTACAAAGCTGGTGGCATCTCGAATATGTAGCAAAAGTAGCCGCAAGAAGAAACGCTCCTCATCTCTCGTATACATTCGTGTAACAACCTTCTCTCCACCTCTATGACGAAGTTGCCATTTACGAGAAGTCTCCACATATACCTTCTGGATCTGACAAATCCAGCATCGATGAAGTTGCTGATCTCATTACATCGAAGCTCCTGCGGACATATTGATTTGATGACACATTTGACATAACAAATAGCATATATTGATTTAACACATTTGATATTCGCGGTTTGCATCAAAGTAGCTGACATCTGATGAACAAAATGTAAATAGCAGTTTGCTATGAAGCAAGGGGGATTGAAACTGTCATAACAATGAATTTGACAATTCTCGTCCCCCTTGTAGACGTAGAAACCAACGCTATCTCCATTCGATGAAAATCGCCAATATAACCAATTATAAAAAGTAGCGACCGTGTGATTTACTAGAAAATAATACAAACAGGGAAAATATAACACAAGAACAAATCATCGGTATCTGAAGCTCAATCACATTTATCAGGTGTGGAAAGAGCAGAACAGATCAGAATAATAATTTTATTCTAATCGCCAGAAACCATCGGTTTTACGGTAATTTGCCGGTAAATTGGTTTTCTTTATAAATTATTTACAGTTTACCGGTATTTCAGAAGTCAGTAAATTTGCGAACCCTAACACACATCTGATAATAACCCAATCAGAACATAACTGAACACAAAGCCGAAAAAGGAATAAATTCCACTTAGCAGTACTAATCTTGATTGGCGTTTGCTCTTGGTGTCCCATTTCCTTTACAAAGGAACTGACACAAATTGAAAACCGAAAGCATCCCATAGTAAATAATTTAATTTAAAAAAATCACCGCGAGGCACACAGCATAAAAAATCTTGTAAAATTATCTACAAGTCAGATCAGTTCCTAATCTTCCTAGTTAGAGATGTTAAATTAGAATGTTTAGATGTTAGTTTGAACTTAGTTGTGGCGAGATGATGGAGAATTCTGTAAAAACGCGACAAAAAAAAATTTTCATGATTAAAAGCTTTTGTAATAATCGTCAAACAATTTTGAAATATTTCTATAAGTTGACGCAGCTTGGAACCAGGGTCAATTGACTACACCAATAACATTTGTAGCTATTAACCTTTGCTAAACATCGATTTTTCTTGTTCAATTTCAGTAGTAAGGAAATGCAGAACATTTCAATCAATTTTACATTACCATCATAAATAGGCGTTTCAGTGCGATCCATATCAATTCTTTGAAATAATTGTGAGACCAAAAACCAGCCAAAGGGAAACTTAAACTCTAGTAGGTAGACATTCGAATGGAGCTATCAGGGAGCTTCATCGTGTTGAATTTAGCACTAATTAATAATATGTACAACAAAAGGCAAGCAAAAATCGCTTCAGTATAGTAATGTGGTGCGCGTAGACCCGAGGGTATTTTAAATCTAATGACGAGGATACGGCTGGATACCATAGACAGAAAATTTTACTGCTAATCATCATCATACAATTTGCGATAAATCCGCTAACCCAATGAAGATTATGACAAAACTACAGTTAACCAATTAAAAACAGCTTAGCAACATCTAACATCAACGATATTTTGTAATGCGCTTATTAATTTTAGTATTTGGACATTGAAGGTCAAATTTACATGCAAGAATTCCAATCTCAAAATTTTACAGGTAAAGCATTTTATTGTACGACCGGATTAGATTATAGCGCCTTAAACTTTGTAATATTGTATGAAAAATTAAATGACGAAATTTAAAATATATTTTCGAGAATCCAAGAATGTCTAATAAAAAAGTTTGTACAGTTAACAACCAGTCATCAGGTATCTAATTATTTTATAAACGTGCTACATTTGTTAATTTCGTAATTTCAAGTTTCCTGATTGTTATATGATAATTTGTGAAAACGCAGCTCTCAATAGTCGAGATTGAGCAACTGTAGGATGGAGAGATGTTTTTAGTCGCAAAAAAATACTCAGACTCAAGCATTCATCTGCACTCTATGATTCGGCTATTAGTAAGATGAATGTATCGGGAAAAAGAAGTGCTAAACTACCCCGATTAACAATGGAATGAAAGTAAAACATTGGAAGTATCTAACATTTCGCATGTTTTTTAAATGTCTGAAATATCTAAAACACTGTGAACCGGCACAAGGCCTACTTGACTTTCACCACGATTGGTGAAAGACGCTCGAGATCGAAATTCTGCGTCTATTGCAAGGGAGTTTGGGTTTCTGAGTGGGGCCAATAGAGTATCAAATGACCTCGATCACTTTATTTTAATACATGCACATTCTGCAGAGATAATGCCACGTTAATAATTAATTTTATCCGTTGGTTAGTGGGCAGATATTTCAATCCTCCAACTTGCCATGGATATGCTGTGCAATATTATAACCTTGTCTCGACCAACGGGTTAGCAGTAACAAACGAAGACAAGTCGGTCAAGGCTATTCGGAAAGGTTAAGGCACCTAAGCCTAACAACATGCCGAATTTCTCGCTTAAACGAAGGTGTATTTCTCAAGAACTGGAACAAGCCACCGATAGTAAATGGCCCACCTGAAGATCCATCATCGTACACTTTTATGAGTGGTTGACACAATGGGAGTTATTGATTTCTTGCATATTCAAGGATAAGATAATTATTTGATGCGGTGACATGGCTAAACTTCGAAATGGCTTCCTTTAAAAAAATGCGTAAAATACGATCACTAGTAGTAGATGGAAGGAAGGTAAAAATAAATATTATGCAATCGTTACCTGGGATGTAATCGATGCTTTTAATTTGGAAGATGTAATTGCAGTGTTGGTGAACGACGTTGCAAAAGTCCCAAGTTAAATCTTATCAAAGACTACTTCTTGCCTCATATAATGCCAAATAAGAGCAGAGCACTACAAAAATGAAGGGCGCTTTGAGCTAATGCTATTGCATCAATAATTCTAAATGAAGCTCCATTTAGAGTTGTTGAAATCAAGATCTCGTATAGACGTAAGCTAAAGTGCATTAAGCATGTTTCGAGCATTTTTAGATAATGCAGGTTGTGTAAGTACGTGGAATATCACCAGTAAACTTCTTGGCTGTGGAGTTTAAAATATACCTAGAACGTTGGGAGATGCGAGTGTTTCAGAGCTGCCACGAGAGTGGCAAATCAGACGGAGCAAATCAAATAAACACCGGTGGATTTCTAGAATTAAACCTTAGACGGAACGGAGACATGGGTAAATAGAACGTGTTTTCCGAACCAATTATAAAAAAATCGAGATTTTTTCAGATATGCCATTTGCAATACTGTCGGAATTCGAATAAGTAGTGCGGTTGGAAGGTCTCAGTGAAATCTGGCTCGGAAATCGGGTCAATGGAAAGACAGCTTTCCTAGGGCCCTTTCATTTTTTGAAAATTTTATGCAAATATTCTAAAAAGTATCTGTAAAAAAATTGATTCAAGAACAAAAGGATTCTAAATAATTTTGCAACAAAACTGGAGTAGATCATCTTTCCGCTGCTATGATGGTTTTTTACCATACACTGAAACTGACTAGTATTATTTCACCAAAATTCGGCCACCCTATAGCCAAACAGTAGTGACTGATTGGGATAAAACTTCGTACGCTTTTTTGATAAATTCGCAATCCCAGAGCAATTTCATGGAAATTGGCATACCGGAAGTGGCAGCTTCCAAAGAAAGTAATTCGTTTTTTGCCAAGCATTTAGAAACAAATCGATTCTAAATTAAATTTGCATTTCAAAGTTATTAATTACGAGTGAGGAGTAAATCTCTATCATCACTATGGATGGTTGCTGCGAAATTTTGCATTTTTTTAAAATTCCGCAAACCAAAATCTTGCAGTTACACACACAAATCATGCAAATACAAAATCATGCAGATTTAGACGTTTTAGTATCTATCTGCGATACAATCACGCTTGTTCATAAAAATTAATAATTTCTCAAATAAAAACTACGATAAGTCATTTTTGAGTTTAGAAGAGAAGTAGTTATAATAATTTTATAGTATAATTTAAAAAGATGAAATCAAACACATTTTAATTGACAAAATAAAATAAATTGTATTGAGCAACTTATGCTAAATTACCGATATCACAATGGGCCAAAATTGGCCTAAGTATTAAACACTGAAACCTACCCTTCCTATTCTAAATAAAAATAATATTCTGATCAATTATATGCAACAATTGTCATCGTATATTTTAATTAATTTAATGGATGGAGAATCGGCGCGATTGAGGAAGAAAGCAGCTATTGCGAAAAAGAAGGCTATTTTCAATTTATACCAATGTGTACAATATGTTTCATTAGACGTGTTCCATTGGAGTTAGCAAAGTAATTGCAAGTACTTATGAGTAGATGTTCAATGGAATGCAAATTTGTTAGTTAAACATAAGAAAACAAAAATTTTGATTGAGTAGTTTTGAGCAGCTAGAAGTACTTGCGAGTACTTTACTAACGCTAATGGAACACGGCTATTGATAACTTGGCACTGTCAACAGTAAAATGCTACGGGATGAGAAAAATTATCTCATTCCGAAACTATATTTAAACCAAATTGCAAACTATGGTTAGGGGTGACACATTACAACGAAACCATGGGTATATCGAACCAATACTTATGAAACCAGTAATGTGCTATAACATTACTTTATTTTATCTCTTTCGGATTTCATTTTCTCGTTTCAGTTTTTCGCTCACACGATTCTTTAAATGTACGGGAAATTCTGATATGCAAGATTTTTGGTGCACGATTTTGTAATGCAAGATTTATTTTAACCCTGCGAAATATCAAAATTATGAAATGAAATCTTTACTAATATTTGTAAAATAAAGCAAGGCTTAAAATTCCTTTTTGTAAGTATGTACATATAAAAATTAACTTACTTTTAATCTGCAAGCCCCCAAATTCTCGGAAAACCTGCACACGAAAATGGCGTCCTGTAATATACGAAATAAAAAAAATTCAAAACGCAAGCGCGATGTGTGAAATACACACATCACAAATTTCTTTATTTAAAAATTTGCTCGTCCTTATGTCATCTTGGCAAGCAGCTAGCTGTAAACAAAACTATTTTGTTCGTTCTGAGAAGAACGGTTTTCGACAAGGCACAATTAAAGTGCCAAATTTTATAAAAAAAATATTCTTTTTTTAAATATATCAATTTGGGGTTTTGGAAGAGAGTAGAAAGGTGGGAGAGGAAACTTGAATTGGAGAAATGGATTTAAAAGGTTATGAATGCTATTTTCAAATGGAATATAGGAAGAGATATATGAGGTAAGGAAAGGAGGAGGAATAAGGATAAGTTTTATATTTTTTCGAAAAGGTTGTGTTGTTTGTATTATTTATTATTATTTTTTTTTAAATTTTCGTATTTTTTAAGATAGACAGATAAAGGAAAAATATAGTACTTTTCGCTTCTTTTTCTTCTCTAAGCATTTTTTAAAGTTTAATTATTTTATTTTGTTTTTGTTTAAAGTTATATATTCTTATTTTTTACTGATCACATTTAATAAGTCTTATATCTGTATTAATATATAATATATTGTTTGCACACTACTTTATTTGTTTTACATTTTTTTTAATTCTTTTAAACTAAAAAAAAAAATTTTGTGAACTTTTAAATTTATATGGAGGATATTTTTTAATTATTTGACGAACAAGAGGATCACAGAAAAAAATGTTAATCTAAAAATTTCTTATTTTTATGTATTGGTATGTAAGTTATTTTGCCAGAGTAACACCATTGGTTGATTCCACTTAAAATTTAATTAAAGCATATATCTTATTATTTTCTTTTACTAAATTATTTATAATTTTTTTTTTTGTTTCAATTGGATGATGAATGTTAAAATTCGATCGATTGTCGCGTAATTCATTATAATATGTATACATATTTCATATTTAATTCGTGATCTCTCCATTTTTATTTTAATTAGTTTTAAAAATATGTAATCTCCCTCTGTATTTTTGTTTTTGTAATATGATATTATGGAGAGCATTTAAAATAATCGAGATTTTAACATTCATTTTCGTATATAAAAAACGAATACATTTTGTGCACATACAAAATATGAATATTTTTCATTTAAACTGTAACCGTTTTTAGTTTTTTACCAAAGTAACATGGACACGGGGAAAATGATGAAAATTATTCAAATTTTAATGTTCGCGAGGTGTATCGTGTTATTACAAAAAAAATTACATGATATTTTGTTTTTAATTTAAAGTTTCAATCATGGAAAAATTTATATTTTTGTTTGTTGTTTTCTATCTAATAATGGAAAATTCGATATTTTTCAATGATTAAAATCTTTATATACAAAATGTTTATTTTTTTTCAATTTTAATTTTATTTATCCAAGGTACGTTATAGTTTTATCACAAAAAGAGAAGTCACGTGAATTATTATCTGGCATTGATCAAATTTAGTTTTGGATCTATATTTTATTTAAAGTTCACATTCGATTTTTTTTTAAATTAATTAATGCTTCAATTTTACAATTAATACAAATTATGATTCGGCTATTAAGAACATTTAAATTTTGTATTTGTAATTAATTTGATTATTATTTTTTCCCAATTTAGTTATTTGTTTTAATACCTTGTTTATTTAATTTAATGGTTTAATATTCTAAATTTGTTTTTTATTCTTAAAATAGGATTTAAATTTATTAATTTTGACGAAATAAAAACATTAATACATTGTTTAGAATTGGAGATACTGGGGAGGTGAGGAAGATTAAATAAAAAGTGGAGTGGCATTTTCATTTAAATAATAGATAATAATAAAATAAACAAAATCTTGTTAAAAATAAATAAATTTTCATTTTTTTATAGTTTTTGGCTTTGATTGTTATTTATGATGAATCAAACAGTTTATTTTAATTTAGAAATTTGTGATAAAGTAGATTAAAGTTTTATAAAAACTAAAAAAAAAAAGTTTGTGTAAAGTTTGTTGGTCTAAATTTTAAGTGCCAATTTTACATTTTTGACGGTCATACATATTACTAATTTTGGGTTACCAATCCTTTTCACGCGGAGTAGTATAATACCGCACAGTATTGTATCATACTCGAAAAATGTCTCGTGTGTGATACAATACGATGCGACACGAGTGTTTCGGGTGCAAAACATTGGTAAAAAACATATACTTATGTAGATTTCAATTTCAACAAACTTTACACAGAACATTCGATTACATATTTTTTTATCACAAACAGATCAAAATTTACAATTAAAATACTAGTTTTAAATCTTTTATCACAATTAAAAATTAATATACCTATATATATATATATTTTTTTTTTTGTAAAAATTTATTTATTTTTAATAAATGTTCCACATTTAAGCTCAACTGAATATTTACAAATACTTGCGTGTTGGTTACCAGTTGAAGTTACTTGAGGAAGCCTGCTTCAAATTAAATAAAAACTCAAAATAATAATATAATAATGAACCAAATTTCAAGAATAAAAAAGGACATTCATTCGCTATCAAAAAAATATTCATTCTTACAAAAAATGATAATAATCTTTCATTCAAATATATAAATTTACAGTTTACAATATTTAGTCATTTTACATATTATAGTCTGCCATTTAAACTAAATTAACTGACTATACCACAATAAAAAAAAAACAAATTAAATAAAATTTAATGTTTATCATTTTTTCTTTATAAGACATCTTCAACATTCTGATTTTCTAATTAAATTTTTATTTTTTTTAATATTTAAATTGAGAAATTTATTATTTTTAATGTTTGTACTGTATTTGTGTATGCATTACAATTATTTATTATTTTAATTAATAATAATAATTATCTTAATTGTCAATTTTTTTTAATTTTTTTGATTTTGATGTACGAAAATTTTCTTAAAATGGTAATTCTAATATTTATTATTTATATATGTTAAAAAAAAAACAAAAAATAATAAAAAAAAATCCGCCATCTTATGGGCAAACATAAAATGGAGGGTGGGTAAAAATATGGATTGCTAAATAAAAAAAAATTGACGTTCAGACAATATTAAGAATAAAATCTGTTGACAAAACATATATAAGTCAATGATTTTCGATGTTCTTTGATACAAATTAAAATAATAGTTCATCAAAATGGTCCTAAAAACCAATACTTTTCTTTTCATTGTATGTAGAGGAAGGTCTCGATTCGTCCCGAATTCTGAACATAATCGTTATGTTACTTCTTTTAATAGTATGCATTGAACAAATTATGATTTTTTCAATGGAATGTTAATAAAAAAAATTATTTTAAAAATATTCATCGACCAACCCTTAATGAGACATACAAATTAAAAAAAAAAAAATATTATTTTTTAAAATTATTTTGAAAAACTACAATTTTAAATTTTTCTTGTGTATTCTATTAAAAACTAAAATTTAAGGATTTTAAAAAATATAGAGAAAAACAGGGTAAGCAAATAAGACATGATTTACTACAAATTTTTACAATTTAGGTTGCATTCCGGAATTAATGAGTTTGTTTGTTTGTGATAAATTAAAGACTTACAAATTTAGTTTTTTAAGCTATACCCAATCGAATGTGTCCTATTTACTTACCCCATTTTGATAAAAAGTTTTGTTAAAAAAAAATATATATAATATATATAGACAAATAAACACTACTACACTATTTTATGATTTGTTTTTAAGATGGCGGTGTTGTTTTTACAGTTGTATATATAATAATAATATCCAGGAACTTAAAAATTTATTTACGATTTTGTTATGCTTTAACATTTAACATAATTTTTAAATTATGTGAGAAATCGTTTTGTTTATTATTATATTGTGCTGCTGATTGGGCACAGCTTAATGTCCAATGGGTTGGAGGTCGTGGTAATGCGGTGGGAGCTGGAGCATCATAACACTTACTACCAGCATAATATGAAAAATTTGGTGGTGAATGTGATACCGTTACACCTCCATTATTATTATAATAGTTATTTGATGGTGATGATGAATGACAAAAGCCACCAGGGCTCGAACGACTATTTGTTTGACTTTGACGATATTTTGGAGGTGTTATGGGTAATGGCTGTGTCGCTGACATGCTAATAGGTGATTTCTGCCCTCTTTTCTTATGACTATTAGTATTACCATTACTGCCATTTCCTCCACTATGTTGAGGGCTGGCATTTGTATAATATCGTTCGACGCTCCTAACCCCAGATTGTTGTCTATTGTGCGAGTTCGTCATTTTTGATTTTTACACTAATTTTGTTTATTAATTATTACTTTTAAGTCCCAAGTTCTATTTTATTGTATTATTTTATATATAAAATGCAGTGTGTTTATGTTTATTAAAAATTGTTTTTGTTATTTATTTTGTTCGAGTTCGGACGATATTTGTTTTATTTTATCACAGAACACAAAAAAAATTAAAAAATAAAACAAAAGAAATACACTTAAAAAAAATTGATGAAGAACTTTACCACTATGAATTTCGATCTCTCTCACTTTGACCTAATATTTTTATTATACTGACTCGTTCTAATTTCTTCAATAATAATTGTTTTACAACCACATTCATGGATTTTATGTTGTTTTCCATTAATCGAATATGCAGCTTGTGATACAGAAAAAAAAACGATGAAAATTCACAATTTTATTTTTTTAAACAAAAAAAAAAAATTAAACCAAAAATTAAACGAAAACAAAATTTTCCAACTTTCTTTCTTTTACTTCTTATTTATTATTAAATTAGATGCTCTTTTTGTATATTTTCAAAACGCTTCAGCACTAAAATAAGAAAATAAATAGAAAAAACAAAATGGCGATGTTAGAAATACACGTCTTCTTTATGTTCGAACTTGTTTTATTTTACCAACAATATGTTGAACACTGAATTTATTTTTATTATTATGTGATTATCACAAATTTTATGTATCATATAATAAAAGCACTTTCCTAATATTATTATTTTACTTTAAAAACTTTTTGTTTTCTTATACACTACACAAATTAATTAAACTTCTTTTAAAAATTAAAAATAATAAAATTTCTTTTTTATTTAATTTTTTTATTTTTAGTCTTCGTCTAAAACTGAAGACGTCCTATCTGCCCAGCACTAACTTTCCGTTTGAGCTGTTCTTGTTTTTGTTGCGAGAAGCAAAGCAAAAAAAAAATTATTTACTGGAAGAACCGAATAAAACCGACCAATCGGAACGCGCTGAATTGTAAATAGCGAACTATTACAATTTTTTGTTAGTAATTTGAGCAAAAATATTATGTTTTTTATTTTTTTATTAGCAATGAAATTGCATATTTAAAAATACTCACGTAATCTAAATATATATATGGTGATTATTTTAATCAAAAAATGGTATCATTTATAGACAAAGTCTATAGTAGTTGGTAAATATTTTGTTGGTGGTATAATTTTTAATGCGTAGTAGTTTTGTTTTGAATATTGTGAATATTACATGTAATCATGATTTGAAATTTGAATCGATATTATTTCGTTTACGTGTTAAATCAAGCGTGGGCAACGTTAACTAAAATGTGGTTCAAATTGAAATCCAACAATATTTTCATACTTATTTGGTTCGAAGTGATGTTTAAATTTGCATTGCGTTTTATATTTACATTTTACTACTTGAACGGCTTCGTGTTTTATGGTTCACTACTTTTTAACTTTACTTGCGAAAGTTATCAATCACTTCAAAAATCGATATTCATCATTTCCTCGAAATTTTTCCATAGAAAAGTGCAGTTATGCTATATAAATTTTCTTTACAAAATCAGTGGGATTGTACTTTATATTGAGTTATTGGTCTGTTGAGCTTCAATCTTCGCACCACCAGTGCTGCTCTGTTAATAATAACGCATATACATATTATCTCCTCTTTGCAAACACTGCTTGTTTTTCTTTAGGACTTGCAAACCGGTGGGCCTACAATGACAACAGAGGCTTTAAGTACTTCCCATATCGTTCAGATCAACAAGGTCTTAGACCATGTATGTGTTTGTTGACTGTGATTGTTTGTTCATTGAAAATAAACACCTCGTCAATTTGGCTTTGAAAAGTTCAAGCGAATGGGCCCACGCCCCGACATGAATTTATGTATAAATTCCAATTCGCTTTACATCATGCGTTTATGACTTGATTAATATAATCCTGGAAGTTCAAAAAAGCCTTCTCTTATCTGTGATTCAAGACATCCAACACCAAGATTATCGAGGTCATCCCTTCGTTAATCAACATGGCTTTAGAACATATAATATTGTATATCAAATTTTATAGAGAACACTTATTACTAAAATTACTTGAATGTAGAGACCGTAGGACTAAGTTTCCTGGATAACGTCTGGCCCATTCCTACAGGTTTACAAATAACTAGAGAGAAGGGTATGGAAAGTTTTTATTATGAAACGAACCAAGAAGAAATGTTCTATGGAATTGGTCTTCATCAATTGTTTCTTTAAATCAGTAAAAAATATTATTATTTCACACGCATCTATCTGAAAGTTTCCTGAAATTTAATCATTTTTTTGCCAGTTTTATTACGGAGAAGGAAAGTTTACGAAAAAATGGCGATTTCCAAAAATTGATGTACATCAAATAAAAATTGAATTTTCATTTTTTTTTGGACCATTTTTTCATCAAACCAAACTGAATGTTGTTGACAAGCAATTCTAATTATCACTGAACTTTTCTATTTTTGTTTCTTTCTAATTTAACTTAATTGTTTATGTTATTTTTCACTTTCAAACAGTTTAATTCGTAACAATAATCTAAACAACAAACCAAGTGTTTAAAGGTCTGGTTCAACCTCAAACTTCATACGTATCCTGTACATCTCTCTTCTCCACCTAGCACCATAAGGGCTAATAATTTGCTTTCATAAAACGGCAAGCTGTAACCTGTCCAGTGTTGTTAGCATTGAAGATTCGTCACATGAGTTACTATTATCTTTTCTAATGTTTAATTTTATTTTGCGCGATATATTGATTTACATCGAATTTTAATGTTAGTGCAGATTGTGCAACTGAGTTTTTTACATTTACCAACGATCTCAAGTATGATATGATATGATATGATAGAGACTTACAGGCCAACCATAATGGTGATCCTAGGTATGAATAGCACATTCCTGGAATATACGCAATGCAGTATAAAAATTCTGCATCTTACTATACTCCAAAATTATGCAGGCCCAAGCCCTGCCTGCATCCTCGACATAAATGGTTTATGGGAATAGGATGTTAGTCACAGAAATAACCAGGGCGATAACCGCAGCAAAGTTATTGTCTAACTACATTTATAGGTAAGTTAAATTTTAAGTTAGTTATTCTAAAAATATCACACGTAAAGGAAAAATTTATTAGTTTATTAATTTGTGTTAATTAGGATAAGGTATAGGATGTTCTATATTTCATTATATGTATCTATCGTCATCAGTCATATTACGACTGGACTAACTATTAAAATGGCATTTTAAGGGTTCATCTCTTATTATTACCGCTTTAAAATCTAACCAACACCTTTTAACGCGAGGGGAGTTTGTTCGTAAGGCACCATATATATTTATATATTTATTTATACATATTATGACCTAAAAATTCTACAGTTCATATAATAAACGATTCTTATAAACAATGTTTTTGTAGATAAGTAGTGTAATTAAATTGTGATGCAAACCGAAAAGTTTATGGGGATTGCGAGTGCCGTTAAGAAGAATACTTTCCATGTTACAAATTTTAAGGTTGACCTTATTTCGTCGTGTCTGAGTTCGTTGTTAAGGATGAGTTAACTAGAGTTAAGATGCTTTTGTTGAAATTTCGTAACAATTGATTTTTTTGAAGAAACACAGACATCATTGCACATATTCAACATCAATACATCCAATTTGAACATTGGATGGAAATTATATTCAACCGACAAAGGTTGGATTCACTTACCATTTAATTTAATTTTACCGAGCCAACTTGCTATACACTACCTCACTGTAGATCCAACCTAATTAGACAAATCATACTATCAAGTCGGATCAAGAAAATAATTAAAAAATTTACGACAAATGTAGAGTTTATTCTGAATTTTTTACGAATGAGATCTCACATTTTTGATTATTTCAAGGGTTGTTAAGATAGGCTATCATCGAACTGGTGGTTTTATTCACGTGTAAGATGAAACAAAAACGTTGAATTGATGTAATATTTCCCAATAATATTATCTGTTAAAGATGGGCAGAAATGACTTAATCAAAGCTGTTTGTGGTTCAATAATTAATGGTGAAATGTACTAATTGGTACCCTTTTCAATATTTGAAATACTCAATTCAATTTTGTAATAAACAAGTGCGATTCAAATTTTATTCCGCAAATTCTATTACTACACTACTCTTTTTATTAATTTCTCCTGAACATAAACAAAACGACAAATTTTAGAAATTTGCACAATATTCGCATTTATAATATACGATAGAATTCTTAAGATGTCGGTTTTTTAATATAATATACTGTATATTATCAAGTTTTATGTGAAATACGCGCAACAATACTTCCAGTCTTCCATGTAATCGGTAAACCGATTACACAATTTGTACTAAATGTGTGCTTATATTCAGCACGCAACTTTTATTCAAGTGGGGACTAGGGGGGATCGTTCGTTTTTTTTTTATAAAATTTTTCATTGTGTATTTTACGTTTTTCAATTTCAAAGCCATATAGTATTTCGCTTTTATAGAGATGACACATTAGCTCGAGGTAAAAAAATATAGAAAATTGAGTTTTTTTTGTTGAATTTTTTTTGTTGGTTTTTATTTATGTCTTCCATATTATAAAATATATATAAATGAAGTGATGATAATTTTATACTAAGTTTAATCTATATATTATAAAATAAAAGTGTTTTTGTGTGAATTTATTTGTGAGTTTATGAAAAAAAAAATATTTTATCCGCACCTTTCTATAAAATTTATATCGTCAAAGTCTTATAAAACATACAATGTTACATTTTGGATCAATAGTGAAGGCTAGCGCTTATTGTAGTACAGTGGCGTCACATACTTATTATTCTTATACACAACAAAAAAGAAATGTTTAAAAGAAAAATTTTCATTTTCAATGGAATTTATTAATTTGTTTTTTTGTTATACATTTTTCAAAAATGGAAAATAGTAATTTTTAATAATATAAATTTTTTTATTCTACATGTATGTATATATGTATTTTATATGTGATTGTGTGAATATATAAATTATAAATTTAAAAAGAAAACAGCACAGGAAAATTCGTATTATAAAAAAAAACAGGAAAGCTTGTGATTTTTATTTTTGAAATGGTATTTATTTTTAATTTCTATATATTTTTATATTTTGTTTGTTGGGGGCACGCAAAACAAAAACAAACGAAAAACATAAACATTGCGATTTTAATTGTTGTTGTTGTCAAATTAATTATACATACACACAGGCTAGATAACGGAACTTTTAATAATTTGTTTTTGTATATCGATTTGTAATCGCCCGTGCTTACATAACGTCGCAAATTTCCGTTAAATTTTCCAAAATTCATCCGTTGACGTTTGTTTTGGAGATAATCTTGAATGGGGCGAACTTTTTTGAAAGTTATTTCGTGTGCCCCAAGGAACAGGGTACCCCCAGACGTACTAGTTTGTATATGTGTATCGATATATGTAGCTTTATTAAACATCTGGTTGTGTGATTACAACAAAAATACTAAATATTATGATTTTCTTTTATTGTAAATTTAAAATGGCTGACAACGTTTTTTTATGTATCCCTCTCGTTTGAATTTTCCATTTTATTTTACATAGCTATTTAATTCAAGTTAAATTAAATGATTTGTTTTTGTTAAATATAATAATTTCACTCAAATTAATTTTAATTAAAATGTCTTTTGGTACATAAAATTATACGCCTGGCATGTACACATAGTGTACAACCACACCCGTTGGATTTTATGGTGGTGCTGTTTCGGAAAATATCGGCATAATACTTTAGAAAATGTACAAGACATTTTTTCCCATAAAAAATATTTATCTAAACTTTTATTTTTATCATAATGAGGGATTTCGTTGCACGAAAAAAAAAATATAATATTTTTCAAATTAAAGATTTTCTTGAAAATTTTTGTTTTTGGTGAAAATTCTTCAAGATTATTGATTGTGTGTTTGTTTAGAGTAGGTAGAATGGATTTTTTTTGTTTTCCTTTATCTCACGCTGCTGTGTTTGTTTGTTTTGTTAGGTTTATTTTATTACCAAAACATAACGAATTGAGTTGTTAATGAATGATTTTCATATTTTAGGTTTTAGGGAACCTAGATTTTCCGGGTGTTTCTTTTTTTGATAAATTACTTATATTCTTGTGTTATAATATGACTTCAGTTTTTTGTTAAGAATTTTTGTTTTGTGAGAAAATTATATATCTAGATGCAATGGACGATGTTCGAATACGATCCGGATTTTATCGATTCAAACTCTGCGAAATTGAATTTGATTAATGTGTTGTTTAGCTGGAATTTTCCGTGAAAATAACGTCTTAGTTATGGCGGACCCTGCTCTCGTGATGTGTGGTTTTCATTATGTATAAACAATTTAGCGGATTTTAAATAAAGGACTAGGTTGCCATTTATTGCTGTTTTAGTCATGATTTATTTCATGCTACGTCTACATTTCGCTCAACCTGGAATCAATTGGTTTAGCCTGTTTAGCCGTGTATACACTACTTCATGTATCTTACTCGACTCTTACCTCTTTGCCTATAAATTAAAATTAGTTTATATTCAAAGAGGTAAGAGACGAGGAAAATACTTCATGTAATGCATACACGTCTAAGTAAGCCCAATTGGTCGATCGAACAGCAGCTCCATTAAAAAATGATAAGGAATTTCCAAGTAAGAGCTTTTAATTGCTCCTGCCCGATACTATTTTATCCTATGATCAGCCATTTGATTCGTTTGGAGAAAGAGGAACTTCATTCTAGGCCATTTAGTAGATTGAATTGTAGTTTCAGCAGTTTCCTCTTCCCGCAACTTCTCAGAGGAGGTTCGGCTAAGAAATCGTTGTCTGGTAATATTGAATACAGATTTTTACAGATAAAACTAGTAAAATTTCCTTTATTAAAACAAAACAGTTATTCTGTGTAAAACGCTACATATGCGTTTTAGTAATTCCTTATAATACACATCTCAGAAGTTACAGAGACGAAGATTTCATCAAGGCCATATATCAGCTTACAAGGATGAAACATTCCAAGAACAGCGCAGCATGTTCCAAATAATCCACACCAATGGCGAATGGGTGTGCATAAGCATGTACACCAAGCAGCGCAGCAGATGCCACAGCCAATCCAACTGCAATAAAATTACAAAATAAAATTACAAAATATTTGTTTTTTTTTTATTAGAAATTCCTATATTTCTACATAAACCATGATTTTGATTCATTACTAAACGAATAAGCCAATATTAAAATTTGTTGCTCACTGCTGCTGCTTGGGTGCGTTCCATCTTTGAGTCATACTGTATGTATTTGACTCATTTGTGGACATAAAATCATTTCCTTGTTTTTCGAATATTAATTAGGCACAGAGTTGTATCCGTTCAAGTATCATACATTAATACTACCTTCAGATTGGTTTTTATTTAATGTTGAGGGAATTTCGAGGCTCTATACATTTGGATGTCTGACGAGTTCAGCCCCATTCATTCGGCATTGCGCGTAATATCTATAAAAGAAATATTTTTCTGTCAAGGAATCAGATTAGATTCAGGTTATGTCCATTCCAAGCGAAACAGAATGTAGGCAAATTTTAGTGGTGGCTGCGAAATAAATGGCAAACGTATTTATAAAAATGTGAACCTAACTGAAACTCTGTTCCAGTTAAATATGTCGATTATAAAATGTTAAAATGTTAACAATTTTATCTATCGAGGGATCTTGTCTTATACGAAAGGTGTCTGGGATACGTATACCGCAATGTATTTTGTTGTGACACACAGAATCCCATCTTTAAAACTCAAGAGAAAAAATCTGCTGCATCTCTAAAATCGAGATAAAGATGAATAAAGCTAATGAAGTTTTCATGAATTACCATAAAAAAACAAGGTTTACTTCTGCTATCTGCCGTAATAAATAATATTACTCAAGTGTGCTATTAAGTAAAATAATTTTCTTTGGCTTCATTGGTGACTGAAAATCAACTAGATCCTCTCAGTTTGCCAAAGTTGCCAAAAGGATGTCCGCAGAGTGATGTTTTATTTTTATTACTGTTGGTTTTCTCTGCATTGTAGAGATATCATGTTAAGAAAAGAGTCTCTAAGCACCGTATTATTGATTGTGTATTGAACATCGATATTGAACTTCCTGAAAAAAAACACCCTGGAGAACAACCTTTAGAAATTCTTTGGCATGTTTTGAAAATGCAGAAGAGCTCTCTATAAATCTTGGGGCCTTCCCCCAAGAAAGAATGCTATCGAATGCATGGCAGGTTCGCTAGAGGTCCAATTAATTGCTTCAGTAAGTAAGGTAGACGCTGTACAGATTACTGCATGTTCAGTGGTTATTTCGTTATTGCGTGGACATGGAATTCTCCCAATGCATACATTAACTAGAGAAAAGCTAATATTGATCAAATTTAGTCCTCTAAATACCGTTTAGCTAAGCAGCTGTTTAAATCATTATGTTTTCATATTTTAACCTGCCTACAATCTCACTTTACCACATACCAACTATCCCAGGTGCCTTCTGCATAAACTTTCAGGCGAAAAAGCATTCAATTTTCTTACAGAAAATCAAAACGTTGTTATATACACTGCTTTCAAGGCTAACTATTAATCTACTGTGTTCTAATATTAGGTTTAAGGTGGTATAGGTACCTCTTTCTTGTATCATATGAGACATTTGGTGACTAGATACATCTGGTTCTTGATTTGAGTTTGTGGGTCCCACGCCAGCAATTCGACGATCTTTCGATACAGGTAAGAAAGTTATCAAGAAATATGCTTTGTCTCGTTTGGGCAATCATGCCTTAATATTGCTAACTCCAGCAATTCTAAATTGTCCATCAGTGACCATAATTTGGCGTCTGCTAGATATACTTTATTTAAGGACTAGTGACGTATCTTAGTCATGATTCTTTCGTGAATGGGTGACTATTGAGATAGTGGCATTGAGTACGAAGGCTGTGTGGAATTCAGCCATTTCAATAAAAAAAATATTGGTCGGCTCGGTTTCATGTTAGATGGGAAAAAGAAACCATATGTTCTAATTGTTTATGCCCCCTATGTTGTTTTGATTTGTTTTGCTGAAAAATACATTTACTGCTAGTCTACAAGAATCACTACATTTGCCGTTAAAGAGAAAATCTGGTTTAATATTTATAAAACACTCGAGGTCTTAGAAGACCTATCATTCATGCCGTGATTCAGGGAGCAAATTATGTGATTTTAAGGAGAATTTAACTTGATATGACTAATCTACCGTTATCACAAAAGCTAACTTTTACCGTCTTCTTCTACATTTTAATGAAAATAAATAATAATTGCTGCTTCCATATGAGTTTAAAAAAAAATTAAGGGATCGATAGACTACATAATCTCCGCATATCCGGTACCAATCATTTTTCTAGAAAGCAAGGCTAAGTTGAATTAGGTAAAAATACAAGGGTACTATGAATTTACTGTGTGTTCTGGCAACAGAGTTACGGTGATGGGGGTTTCTTCTGATTACACCATTAAAGGCAATGGAGCTGCTGTTTCTCTAGCTAAAATCGGTTCTCGCCGTAAGTTCTGGCGTCTACTAGAAGATCGTTTAAATCTCAGAGGTCTTTTCTAAGCGGAATATAACATAAAATCTATACTTATCGGTATTGCCTGCATCTCCATCAATGTGAATCTGGTGAGTCATAAACTTTATTTGGATGCCTAAAATTTTATTGCCTTGTTTTAGAGATTAAAAATTCTATCTGGTTTCTGCCGATAGGTTTCTAGAAGAGGGCGCTTTGCGACTTGAAACTGCTTGGATGTTAGTTGTAATATTATTATGTTTTGCTGTTGATAAATTATACAGTTAAGTCATATCAAGATAAAATAGACCTCCAAATGTTAAACTGATTTGATATTCCATGTCTAAATATATGGATGTTAATTGCTTTCTCCCAGCGTTAAGCCTTGGATTTAGGTTTTTACTAAATATTTTAGTACGCTTATCTTTAGAATTACTTTCGATGGTAACAAATAGAATATTTCTTGCTACCTGATAAGCTGGTTATAACGTATATAATTTGTTTTCTAAAATTTTTATAAAACTATCCACCCACCCGCCTTTTTATAACAGTATGTACATTTTGTTGTCCTTTTTTATATTATCTGCCACCCAGCCAATCTCATTTGATCTTTTTATATTAGGTTGTAATTTGTTTAGAGCAAAGTCAACAACAATATAAATTTATTATAATTGGTCTGTCTCAACCACAAACAATATACGTATTGTAATTAAGCTAGAAGATGGTTTAAAATGCCTCTTTTAAATTGTAAGCATATTATTTTTCTGTATAAAATGAGGCTGACAGGATGGTGAAGTCATCTAGCCATATTACGTTGTGCGTAAACCATAGAAGGGGTGAAAAATGGAAATATTACGTACATTTACTCGTACAAGGAAATCTGGTACGCGTACGCTGTTTTGAAAAATGTGGTTGTCTTATTTCAATTTTATATATTGTGATGGGTAAACGAAAATCTAATGTCTGTAACTCTGTACATAATTTGATCAGATCGTTCGTTGTGGGAGGTTTTGTTTATATTAAATAAAAAAAATATATATCTATTTCTGCTGAGTTATATAAGTGGATGGTAGCGATAAGATTAGCAATGTATTAAAATATTCAATAAATATTAAGGATTAGCAGAAAACATTAACTTCCATTATCACAAAAATGTTGTGTGTCCCTCTTGGGACTGCAAATTAATGTCAAATTGTTTATTGCCGTAATTATATAATCATGCATACCAAACCTAATGGTTGGTCCAACATTTTTTTGTATAACTTTTAGTACCATAATAACGGTTTGTGATAATTTATTAAGATTTTTTTTTTGTATATTCGTACGAACGATAAGTTCATTCCACTTCCAGTTAAAAATCACAAGAAATATAATATACAAAAACTTAATATCAACCAACAAAGGAGATTGATTTTTGTTTGTGGATGTGTGTATATGAGGGTATTTAAATTTTGTGTTGTATATGGCTTCTCTATATAATACGAAATCCAGTTCTCGACACAAAGACTGGTTCGTTATTGTTCCGTGAAATTATCCTTTTTGGGGATATACATCACAAAAAAGGTTTCATACAACAAAAATTTTGTGTGACAGATGGATATTCCAATCATCAATCACACAAAATAAATAATGTGTGTGTGTGTGATAGGATAGCTAGAAGAAACTCCATACTGTTTGATTTTCCGCATATGCTACAAAAACTATTAAATATATAAATATGAATTATTTATATTCCTATATATTGTTGTCACGTTTCTTATTTTATTCTCGGAAGATGTATTGCTAATGTGTATACAAATATTCACAAATACTAAATTTTTTTTAGTTGTGTTTGATTTATAAGACGTTTGATTGTAAAATTTCCGGGTGTGTTTGTTTAGCACTTTAAAAACCGAATCGAATTGAAGAAAGCAGGCAAGCACAAAAAAAACTACAATACATATAAAATTAACGATATACCAGTCTGTAAAACGTTGACATCTCCACTGAAGTCTATCAAGTAGGTGAAATTCTATATTTTAAAACGGTTGATTACGTACATATTGCCAAATTATATGTATCGCTGTAGATAGTTCAATTTATGCCATGGCCTTTTCACAACACCGCTTTTAATAATCGAATTCGTTCAAGAATTGGTTTGTTTTGAAACGGTTTAATAGATTTGAAATTATATTGCGCTAAATTTGTGTATGTATTTCAATATCAAATGAATCATATAGTTGTGCACTAAATACTGTTACCTAAGTGTGAATGTTATTTACGATGCCCGACTTTCAAGGTTGATGTGGCGATGTCTAGGTTTCTAAGTCACAGAATTTCGATGCCATAATCCATCTCTGCCATCCATCATTCCGTCATTTGAGTAGATTGTTTTTGTTTCGAATAAAATATAAATATGTATATGCAATGGCCAATAATTTCGCATAATTTAGTCAATTTGAATATGAGGTTAAACGATCGTTAACTATTTATGTGTATTTAAATGTATAATCGAAGAAGTTTATACAATCGGTAAATAACTAGAAAATGTCAAGTCAAGATATATAACAAAATAACTTTTAAAGGCTGCAATTGTTAGCTTGACAAAATGAATAACAAATATTTTATTCAATTTTTTAGTCAATTCGGTCGGGACCTTATTTGATTATCTGGTTTTGAAGTAATTTTTATCGTATACTATTGACAATCCGGAGTGTGGTGTTTATTGATAATGAATCTCTTTGTTCCCTATCTACTAGAATAAATAACACGCTTAACTTATTAGATACACAGTGTTGTTTCAGCTGTTCGTATGGGAGGTGGGATGGATGAGTTATTTGTTCAAATATCGTA
This sequence comes from Nephrotoma appendiculata, assembly GCA_947310385.1. Classification (NCBI taxonomy): domain Eukaryota; kingdom Metazoa; phylum Arthropoda; class Insecta; order Diptera; family Tipulidae; genus Nephrotoma; species Nephrotoma appendiculata. The sequence continues at coordinate 318,427,277 of OX371223.1, forward strand.
TTTAACATAATTTTGAATTGTTAATCAATTTTCCATGAGAATATGATTATACATTTTTGGATGTTAGTTATATCGCCTAATATCGCCTTATCAGAAGCTTTTATACAAGATGACAAATTTATTGATTAAATACGTAAATACGCCTAGAGTAAAAATATTAAATATTTAATGGCCTGTGTGCCAATTTTTTGCACATATTAAAGGGAAAGTATACACCCAAATTATTTTATCAATAAATTGACTAACATTTTTGATATTCGCAATAAGTGAATGTGTAAGTGACAATTTTTTGATTTGCCAATTAATGGGGCAAAAAATGATAAATAGTAAGAATTTATAAGCTGCTTCACAATACACTTCATTTGAAAGAAGCATGGGGTGAACTCAAATCTTCAGATTAGTTTTTCCAAAACTTCCTATAATCACTTGTATTTAGTAATTTTTGTCTTGCTTGATGCGAAGCTCCTTTGCAAATGATATTACACAGAAATTATTGTAAAACTACTCGAAATTCCGCGAGTGCACCAGGAAATTGGTCACGCCTAACTACACTGCTGGTCAAAAAATTCCGAACACTTGAATTATTCCTGCATGGCAACGCCAATTGATCGAATTGTTGGCCCGCTTGCAGCCCTAATCTTAATCCTGTTGAGCACGTGTGGCATATAATAAGGCGTCGGTTAAGGCAAAGGGAAATCGTTGTCTACTAGGAACCTTTATTTTAATTGAATTTAGTACATCCGGTGGGTCGATTAGGGCCAGTAGGAGATTACCAATAAACGTACTTTTTAGCAATTCCTGCCTATTTTCCTGCCTAAGTAGCGTATAAACTTCATTTGGATTATCTCAATACTTTTTATATGTTCTTCATAGAACGACATCACACATTTACAGCATATTCCAGCCGGGATCGAATGTAAGCATGATACAGGGTCTTAATTGTCTCCAAATCAAAGATTTCACTCGCTAGAGTTCGCTCAATGTGCTTAGTAAAGCTCATGTTTTCAACGAAAATAACCCTAGGACATTAGTTTCAAGTACTGGGTTTTGCACAGTTGCCCGTATCATATAATCCCTTTTACAAAATCCCGTAAACATAATACCGTATTTCAAAACTCCGTATTACACAATCATGTTTTATATCATTCCAAGGCTTGGGTTAGATTAAAAATCGCGCGTTTTTTAATCTAACCTAAGCCTTTGTATGATGATTTAAAACGGGATTGTGAACCCTCACAGAAATTGAAAATACGTAAGAACTGTATCAAACATAATTGTTGTAAAGGGTTATTCCGATTAGAGTATCGGATCAAAATAAAAATATTTCAATTGTTAAGTCCAATAAAGGGAAAGATAAATTGATTATCGTTGGATATTCGTATTTATTGGACAGAGAAATAAAATACACGTACAATTGGGCTTGTTCTCAACACAAAGCTTTACTCTGCTAAGGTAGAGTAATTACTAAAATAGAAGACACACATTCATAGAAGACGCACATCCATATTATCGTGAAAGGTCCATGTACAAACAGTCATTTACCCTCTGCCCAAGAAAAAACAATAATTAAAGCGAATAATTTTGTATAAAAACTGGCACAAAGTAACCTACAAATTGCACCTTTGCAAATAATTACTAACAGCATTGTACATACAAATACCGATTGCAGAGTTTTCCTTCCGAACAAAGCAGCACAAAATGTTAAAATAACTCGAGTGAGGGCTGCTCATCAAAAAGAACCAAAAAGTTTTAAAGAAATCAAGATTCCAGATCATTTAATTTATTTAGAAGACGAATTGTTTATATTAAGTGAAAACGAATTTGGAAACGAACAAATAATTTTAATGGGAACACGTTCCAGTCTAAAACTGTTAGAGGAATCGAAATGCTGGTTCATGGTTTCCGTTTTATGTCGTTCCGTCCGTTCAGTAGAGGGTCAAATTGCACCACTATTGTTTTGTCTTATGGCGAAAAAAATCAAAAAAAGTTTACAATGAACTGTTTTTTGAGCTGTGTCAAGCAACACTGTGATTGGGGAATAAACCTAAATCCTTCTCACATAATAATGGATTCTGATCCGAAACAATCACAATAACGGCAAGAGAATATTTTAGATCATCCTTGTTCAGCGGATGTTTGTTCCATTTTGGACATCTAGCGACAAGACCAGGCAAATAGATTAGTGAAGAAGTGTAGTAAAGTAATTCTTGCAGTTTTAATTAAAAAATTAAGATGATAAAAAGTTTGGCATTTGTACCAGCAACCCAAATTGAAGACTACTACAATGCACTGCATAAAAGTTTTAACGACGCTGATTTAAAAAATTATCATTGGAAAGCGTCATTCTGGGCTTTACCAGATTATTATGCATCTGGCCAATAAATTAATAATTTCCGAGACAACAGTGGAAAAAATTAAATCCCGAAATATATACATTATTTATATAAATTCAGAAAAACTCGTTTATTTGAAAAAAATTGCAATTGAGATTTTGAAATACGGGCATATGTACCGATCCCCAAGTACTTACTACCTGAAGAAAAGTTCACCATTTATCTTATAGCATTGTGTAACAGGGATGGCTTTTCGGAGAAATGATACGAGATTTGCACTTTTCAATGTTGAGTCTCAGAGAACTCGCACCATATCGATAGGCTATCAATATTTATTTTAATGTAGTTTATTGGCATCGTCGACTGACTTTGTAGATTTTGAGGTCATCTACGAAGATCAGGATTTTGGAATACTTTATCACTTCAGTGATACATACCATTAATGAAGATTGTGAAAATTTATGGGCCAACGTGACTTCCAATCGACCTTTTATCTTCTATTTCAATATGTTGGATGCAATTACTCAAATAAGATTTGAACGAGGCTACAAACTGGCTGAAAAACCGAACTTGAAAATGTGTTCTAAAGTGTTGCAGTGGCTGACGGAGTCGAAAGCTTTTGCAAAGATGGCATACATTACATCAACTTCTTTGTTCTTCTCAATTTCTTTAATGGAATAGAATGTCTAAAAGCGTGTGGGATCACCTTTTATTTTAGCCTTAGATTGCGAATATAGCTCCTGTATTTCAGTTCAAAATTAGATTCAAAATTTTGGTTACACGCAGTACATATTTGTTTACTATCCTGGGCACACAATTTGATATTTTCTTTATAAGCCTTGTTTGTATTGTTTTTAAGACTGACAAGTTGGTCATCATACCATGGAGAATTCACATTGGTTTTCCACATTGGAATATCATTAATAACGAACGGTGTTGATGATTCTTCTGATTTTAACATAACTGGTTCATTAATAGGTATAAGATTTAAAGTTCGGTCTCGTCCATATTTTATTTGAAATTTGAGTCAAATATGGTGTTGAGGAATAGGAACTCATTATCCGAATTAACGTTTGCAGGCATAATCCCCTTCGTTTCTTCATCATAAGCTGAAACTAATAATATTTGAGGGATTGAAATCCCCTGTTATTAAAATTATGTCTGATTGATCGGCCGCATTGGTAGTTTCCATAATTGTGTCGCAGCACTTGGTATACGATGAGTAGGCGAATCAGTATAAGATTCGAAGAAGTAGGCGAATATACCTCTCGTAAATTCGTATTGACTTATTATTGATGACCATTTTTACACACAATTGCTGCTCGTTTAATGGATTCGTTGAATCTACCCATTCATTAGGTAGTGATATATCACTACCTAATGAATGGGTAGATGGCGGCTATGAATATTCCGCCACCGGACGTATGGGACATGTCTGAGATGAACAACACAAAACATAACTACAAAATAAGTTTACTTTTACCAATTCGAAAAATAAAATGTTTAATGCTTTTTTCAACGGAAAAAATATACTATGATACGAAAGTCATAATTTTGCAAAAATAATAGCGATTGCACCAAAAGTGACCATGAAATGAAAAGCATATGTCAAGAACGTGATTGAAAGAAAAATCGAGAACTTGTCATTCATGTTTTGCTTCTGACATGAACATGAAAGTAGAAATGTATATGTTTTGTCTCACATTCGTCTTCGATCGTGCACATCCATTGAATGAGAGAAGTGAGCAACTAAAGTGACTTGTCATAAATTAGTCTTTACACATTTAGAAAAATGATAGTTTCGATGTCGAGTATAAAGCAAATCCATCAGCAGCATTCTGTTATTTGGAAAAACCTTACTTGGTTGAGAAAATTTTCTAATTTCTTTGAATATCTTATTCTTTTTTTGACTAGTAAATTTCTCGGTGCTTCGAGAATACTTGGGTAGAGAGATTGAACAGGGTGCGGTAGTAATTCTGTTCAGTATAATAATTCTGACAAAGTAATACAAATTTTTTCTCGTCAGAATTACAATGCAAAACCCATTTTACAAAGTAAATTAGCGGTTTCCGTGATTTATAGAAATTATAAGGAATTCACATATAAAATTTATTTACAACATTCACCCTGAATATTTCCAATAAATTTGTACCTGTGTAAATAGGTGTTTCATGTCTTTCACTTTACTAATTATAAGTGACTTCAGGGTCTATTTTTTAATTTCACTCAATATAAGTACATACAATAAGTAACTGAAATTATTAATATTCATAATAATTGTAACAAACAAACATAATTGCACAGTAAACAATTCAACAACGATAAATTCGTTCCTAGGCACGTAATATTTACTTTTAGTACATAATATTGTTATTGTAAGATTAAATTGAAATTTTGTTCCTAGAAACGATTTATTCATAGAACAAAGTTCTCAGAGTAACAATATTCAATTATTGTCAATATAACAACAAAAATTATTTAATTACTAAACAATTCAACCGAATAATTCGACATCGTTCATTGCATTATATACGCAACGCATATAGGCAGAAATTTTAATTGGGAAAACTATTATACGTATAGGAATTGTTTTTCACCAAACAATTTTTTTTTTTATTATTATTTTAGTGCATGATTTGCTTGTAGTATATATGGGACGGGACATTGATTATTTTTATATATGTTGTGTGTTGTTAGGGATATCACAAAATATACAATATTCAGCACACATATTTTATTATGTCTAGCTGTTGCTTAGCTTTATTTATCGATCACATGCTATATTGAGATCTTATCGTTTTTCCTCAACGAAATAAAAATATATAAAATTTAAATTTTTTACTTTAATGTAATTAAGGTGGGTGCGATTTGATTTTTTTTTTTTGTGTTTGTGTTTGTGAGTGTATATGGTTTAGTTTAGTATGACGGAAAATGAGGGTGAAAATATATTCGAAAACTAAAAGAAAATATTTAACATTTTTCTTTAATATTATATACATAGAATATCCGCCTTTGGCGATTTTCTTGCTATTTATGTGGTGTAACACGAAAATGTGTTACATATTTTTAGTTTCTTGGTTTATTATTTTTCTCCAAAAATTTATAGTTTTTCCGACATTAGTTAAAAAATAAAAATATACATAATTTATATTTTTGGTTTTAGTTGGAATTTTTCACAGAAATGTTTTATTCTCGTAATTTTAATAATATTTAGGAGTAATGTGTTGTTATTTGCGGTTTGGCATATTATTATATATATTTACTTATGTATACATTTTTACGCGTGTTTTTATTTAATTACATATTTAATCGCTTTTTATCTATAAAAGTATATATATTTTGATTTACTTAAAATAATTAACTAATATTCCCACCATATAAAAAAAACCTTTTATAAACCATATACTTTGTTTTATTAATAATTAATATTTTTATTTAACAAAAAAAATTTTATATATATATTTATTAATATTAATTAATTTGTGTGTTTCATTTATATGCTAAATTAGTATTTTTCTATATTTTTTCTTGGTTTTAGATAAAAAAAAAGTACTTTAAATCAAAAATGGCCGTATTGTGACTGTTCTGCACCAAAATTTATATATTCATATAAACAATAAAAAATTAATAAGTTTATATATTATATATAAAATTAATTAAACAATTTTTTTCCTAAACAAACAAATAGCATTTAAAAATTATTTATTTATTTTTTTTTTTAAATGTATAATATGTTAAGGTGATGTGTAATAAAAAAAAACCAGAAAGCTTTTAATTTTCAATTTTCACTTCATGTTTTTCTCTCATTTTTTTATTATTATTAATTTTTGAATGCTTCTTGTTTCATTTGTAAGACGTTGTACTTTTCAAAATGGATTTTTAATTTATAAAAAAAATATAAATTTTTGCTACATTATATTCCCTGCATGAATATTTTATATAATTTATCGTTTTATGCGTGTCTAAAATGAGTAGAGATCGCGACTATCGTCACAATATGTACATCGCGTGATCTTGTGTATAATTATCAAAATTACGCGAAACTATAATAGGAAATTAAATTTCACTTCACGTTTAATTTTTGTGTGTACAATGTGTGTTTCAGAATGCGGCAGACAATATTGAGGTTTTATGCTTTAAAAATTAAACAAGTTTAATTTCACTCTCAGTCGCAACGTTTACTATTCCGAAATTATAAATGTTTATTTAATCACGTTAAATTTTTTATGATTACTTTTTCGTCATGAATCATATTTTGTAAAATGTAATAGATAAATAAAATTTTATAAATCACAAACTTCACGATTTAATGCATGACAATTTGGTTATCAATTGCTGCCATTGGTGCAGCCAGCTGTTTATTTTTTGATGTTAATCAATTTCCTGTTCTAGTTCGAGGAACTATTAATTGTTCGTGGAGCTGGAAATATGATGGTTTCAGTTATTAAAAGACAACATGGTGTAGTGACACTACATTAAAAATGTAAGCCTGCAAATATAGGCTTTTAGTTGTCATTTCTCCATGAATAAACTTGTGTCAGAACATCGCTTGTAAATTGTGCAAATTTATTTCGAAAATCGTAGTTCAGTTCGCAAAACTTACCGTGCGCTACGCCCGAAAGAAATTTTGCTGCTGAGGGGCGTAGTATTAAGATGAACTTGAATGAGTCGACGCGATGGGCTATCGTGGGTAGCAGTTGGAAATGTGACCATATCCATTATGGACGATTTTGCGGATAGATCTTGATTAACGAGCTTTAAAAGTCCTACCCAGCATTTCTTGTTTCACATTTCTTCGGTTCACATTTCTTCAAAAATTATGCCGGCTTGATATTGATGACAGTAGTTTGTGATTTAATTTGAAAAGTAATGTATAGGTTAGAAGTTTCAGGCAAATATTAAATTTCAACTGAGTTTGTCTTAAAATGTTTATATTAAAATTGGTACGGCATTTTTAGTTTCAAATTTGCTATTTAATTTTTTGTTTATGTCTAATAAAACAAATACGGGATTGCCCTAAATTTATAGTAGGTAGTGCCTTAAGACCAGTTTGAATTAAAGGTCTGTACAAGCTGGTCACACGACAAATTTAGATTTTTCTTTACTCGGAGTTTAGCTAAACACGAAAATTCTTAAAATGCTAGAATTTCAGGATTGTATTTCCTTGGAAATCTCAAAAACTATAAATCGCTATACTTTCACAAATAGAATTTGATTTTTTACAACTTTAAATTTCATAAAAATATTTTAATTAAACAAATTATTTATTTAAATTAATATTGATGCTTCTTTATCATTTTCGAACTTTAAAATTGAATTTTAAATTTTAAAATATTAGCCGACCCATCGTAATTTAAAGATCATACCAACCTCTGAATTTTTCAGAGCGAATTTGAATATGGTTTCTATTACAAATTTCTTCAATATTTGGGATTTAAATAAAATTGGACGAATAAAGTTTTGCAAAACTATTTTATTGATCTCTGATTTGCACCAAAACTTTTAAATGCTAAATTTTGGAGGTGCACTTTGCAATTCGACCACAATTTCAATGAATACGACATAGATCCGTAGCACCACAATTTAAGACCAATTTCGGAAACCAACTAGACTGCTGAACGTATCCCAAATCCATTAATTCCAGCAAGTGCAAATGACCTTAACCATCAATCTCCAGTAATCAATTAATTTGATATTTTAAAGTTCCATTTCCAAGTTTGGAGCCCCATACAATTTACGAGAGGCCAAATTCCTCTGGTTTACTAAATCAATACCATTTTTTACTATTAATTTCAAAATTTGGTAATTTAAAGTTCAAAGTTTCAGAAATTTTTTATTAAAAAATGCGAAATACGAAATTGTATAAAATCCCAATTATTAAATATTTTTACAAAATCGCTCCGAAGATGAATCAATCAACTTAAATAAAAACAAAATTATTGAATTTTTTTGATATGATGAATTGGTTAAGGACTCAGCTTATCACATGCCGTTTAAGAAAAAATTTGACACTAAAATTATTAGACAAACATTTTTTCTTTACAATTTAAATCTCTTTCAAATAATTTTTTCGGTCTACACGTGGCTTGGGAGTTTAAATACAAATGGTAGAAATGTGTCCTAATCCCACCAATGACCGAAAATGAAACGAATTTTTAAGTTTTGATTTTGTAAAACCTTAAATTTTAACTGCTCTAAAAGCTTTGCGAGTGTGCCAAAAATTTAGAACAGAAAAGAAATTAAAATTCAACAAATTCGAGAAATATTGCATTTACAATTTGGAAAGCTATGAATTCAGATAGAACCATATGGGCATTCTTACTGTCTTGTAGGCTTCTTGGTTAACCTGGCTACCGAATGTCATTTGCTAATCGGTTTACAATTTGAATTTGATAGATTAGTCGCGGTCTGAGCGTTTAAATATGATGATGAGTGAAATGCAAACTTTATAAATTTTTAAAATAAAACCGCTTTAGTTTATTTTCAGAACTAGAACCTACATAAAAACGGTAGGTTCTGAAATCTATGCTAACTTGAAACACCTTGTACTTGGCTCTACTTGCTAGTGTGATAATGATAATGATGATTGGTGATGGTGTTAACATTAAATAAAACCCAAATATAAGGCACAATGTTGCTTCTGAAATTAGAGTAGTACTTTTATAATATACTATATTATAGTTGCATGTATGCGCACGTTAAATAATTTTTTTTTACATAATTCAACATTTTTTGTACAACATCTATAATGTGACTCGATAATTTTAAGTTTTAATTAGTTAATCAAATAGAAAATTGTTTTCTAATCTCTAACGCAATTTTGAACAGAAAATAAAAACAAAATTCCATTTTGATGAGTACAAATCAAATAAACTTATTTATTTATTTATTTTTTAATTAAATTTATAAATTTTTTATTTGTGAGGTGAAAGGTGGTTTCATTATTTATTATTATTTATATATATAAATTAAACATTATATACAAAAAAAATTGTTTTTATTTATTTTTTTATACTGTAGATAGAAATTTTCATGATTGTATTTTTTTACTTACTTAAAAATGAAAAAAGACAACAAACAGAAATTAAACACAAAAAAAAAATTACCAAAAAATAAGAAGAAATATTTAAATTTGTATTTTGAAAAAAAAAAAATCCTAAAAATGCCAAACATCTTAACGTTTATAAATCTCTGTACTTACTTTTTATTTGTTTTTCTTAATTCTTTCGTATGTTTTTTATAAACTACTTTCACTTTTGAGTGTTATGCTACTTTGTGGTATTTTTTATTTTAAAGAAATTGAATGCAATGAAAAAAACATTTAAATTTCTGTTTTTTGTATACAGTGGTGAGCGGAAATTTAGTAATTGCATGAGCAATAAATTAACAATGAATTAAACCAATTTCTGATCATGACCTTGTTCAGACTAATCGATGCAATTAAACAGGCAACACCGATTACCATTTCAACATGTGTTATTACGATATTTTTACTTGGGCACACAATGGACATTGGAATTTAATTCACCACGTTGCCCAATAAATTTGAAAAAATAGCAAAATTCCCTCTTTAAATTGTTATCATAATGTGTAAGTAGCTAAACGGAATGTATTAAATTATTTATAGATTTAATATTTATAGCAATTTCGTATGAGCGTTGCATAATGATTTCATAATATTTGGGTTCTTTCAATAAGTCACTTGCTGTATATATAAAAATTGATTACTCGAAGTAATTTTGGAATGTCGCAAACTCTTGATTTGTTCGTAAATGTATGACGTCCCTGCTTATTTCCCACATAGAAATTAGAAAAGAATTTAATAATTAATTGTAGCAATTTTTCTTTGGAAAAAATGTATTTATAGATCTATTTCAAAATTATATCATAATTATTAGAACGGAAATAATTTATATTCTCAAAATCATATTTTCTTCATTTTCAAATACACTGGCGTTATTTTTATCTTGCTTGCTTCCGCCTCATTAATGAGGTTATATAATCATATTAATTTTGGATTAATGTTTGATTGTTTCATTGAATCCTAGTCAGCTTCCCAAAGCTGTTGGAAAAGACAGACTGCTGCTGAATGAGGCATACGGCGTACCTGAGAAATAATCTCGTTTCTTTGTAACAGTGACTTTATTATCAATTTTTTTAAATTAATTATCCAGTGGTTTTAATGTCCTTTTAAGATCAGTTAGTACCTCCCCCCTCCCCCACTTTCATTCACGTACACACAACCCATTTACCTACTCACACTTACAGTATATCACCTGTACTTTGCAAGCTCCATGTCAACCTGTACACTGATATGGACGGTGGGTCGGCGTTGACTTCTGCCGTCAGGGTAATAGTTGTGTATATTAGCATCACCATCGTAATCGATGACGAAAATTCGCTTTGCATCCAGTGTCCGGTTTAATTCGAATCCAGTACCTCGTCGTCCAAGCGCCGAAGCTTCAACCACTGCACCACTTGTCCGAATTTAGAATCAAAATTCCAACAAACCGAGTTTTAGTAGAATAGCTTAAGAAATGGCCTAGGTAAATTTATATGACTTATATTGGCCAAATCCTAAAATTTTACAACAAATCAAATTATAATTTCACTGTGAACATTAAAACAAAATTTTATGAGAAACGGTTGAGAAATAGTAGTTAGTAAAAATTGGCTCTTTTCAAAATTTTTGAAAAATTTATTATCTCGAACCGAGTAATATTGGATAGATATAACTAAAATTGTGTACCATACTTCACAAAAATAAATTAAAAATTTCGATATATCTAAACAGAATTTTATCAAATCGTTTAAGAAACAGCAAAATTTCATATATTCCAAAATGGGCCATATCTCAAACCTAATAGCAATAGAAAAGCTGGTTTTAATAAAATTCATTAAGAAATGAATAGGCTCTCTAGTTTGCCAAAAAATGGCCATATTCCAAAACTTGTTTGAGGAGTGGCAGAGTTTTATTAAGCATGAAATTTGTTAGCCTTATTCCAGAAATTTCCATAAAAACACATTTTATATCATCGAAGATCCAAATTGCCCATATATGTACTAAAATTGGAAAAAATTTATATTAATTCAAAATCGTTTAACAAATGATCGAGTTGGCTTTTACCATGGAAATTGTTGTTTACATTCCAGAACTTCACACTTAGGGCTTAAGAATGGCCAAGTTTCAAATAAAAAGACCCATATTTGGCGTATCTCAGAAGTTCGATTGAGAAATGGCTGAGTTTTGTTAAGAAAGGTCTCTGATGCTCATTTTCCAAATGTAAACATTTAAGAATCTATTACCTACCAACCCTGAATTTGAATACAACTGCTAAAGAATTGGTAAAGTTCCGAATAGAAAGGCCAATATCCCAGTCACAAAAAGTCAATTTAAAATTGCAATACCGATATCAAGGTTAAGCAATTAACAAGAAAAGGTCCAAAGAAATTAAAAACTAAAGTATTAGTCATTACTATGATTTTGAGAAAATTAAGTAAAATATTTCCGTTATACAGTTAATGCTAAAATTATGGGATTTTACGCAATTTTACAGAAGGGCATATAAAAGTCAAAGTTTCAGTTGTTTATTGTATTCCTTATCTGAACAAACTTGTCATTTGTCTCTGGTTTTCAAAGCGCGCCCTAAATATTGTAAATTTTTCTCGATGGCGATATCGTAAAAATATTTCAATGTATTACTACAATCATGGGTGTACACACCACCTTGTACATACCACGATTAAGTAGTTTACGCAAAACAAATAAAGTTAAGAGAACAAATCATTACAGTTATTGTTCTCAAAACTACTTAAGTAAATACAATTCCCACGCCATAAACTTATTAAAAAAAAAAAAAAAAATATTCATTACAAATAAATAAACCAACACTTTCGCTCGCCACTGTATAGCGTACACATATTCAATCTTTGTGAAAGTATTTTTTTTCTTTTCATTTTTATTGTAAATAACCGGGTTAAAAGATTGCCTTATAAAATTTTTTTATTTTGTTTTTGCAAAAAAAACTTATAATTTATTTGTATAAATAATAATTTGTTGATTTTTTTAAATAAATGTAAGTAAATTGTGTGCGCGCCGCAACCGCTAAACTTTTTTATTCAAAATACAAAATATAAAAAATTTCTCATTATTTTTTTATCGTAATTATGTTTCGTAATAATTAATTACCAAAAATGCTTATCTTTTTTGTGTTTGTTGTACAAAAAAAACTTAGAAGTACCTATATATTGTGATTTTCATTATTACAAAAACACAAAAAACAATTATTTCCTCTTGTGAAAATTGCATGTGCTAATGTGAACAAAAAAAAAATATATTAGATAAAAGGAAAATTACATAAAAAAAAAATTATATTAATAAATAGTTTTTGTATTTTATTTTACTATTCAAATCACATTTTCAAATTAACACATATTATATACTATATAACATATAAATTATATAATAAAATAATACGAGTATGTTAAAATTTATAATTTATCAAATTTATATAAAAGTGAATTTAGTTTTTTTTTTGGAGTTGCGGATTATTTTCTTGACCTATTTGTTTTACTTATTTGATTTTGTGTTTTTCATTTACTATTTTTTTTTTGTTTGGTTGGTTTCTTTTTGGTGTCTTTTATATCAATACATATAATATACATTATACATAAAATAATAATTATCCAACCTTATACAAATATGTTTTATTTACTTTTTTTTGGGTAATTTGATTGTGGATATAATACAAATTAATTTAATATTTAATTAAAATAGTTTTCTAGATAATAATAATAATAATAATAATAATATAAAAAATATTGTAAAAAATAAAAATTAAACCTAAATAAAATTCATTTTTAAATTAGTTAATTAACAATTTTGTGTATATAAAATATAGAGAGGCAAAAGGTGATCGTATATAATGCAACTTTAAAGGTTTTAACTATTTGCCCATGAATTACATACTTTCTGCACTATTTCACTATTCTTTACAAAATCATTTTTATCTTTAATTCTGCAGTACCACCAACCACCTAAAGTTATAATTGTCTTTTCAGTATATTCCATATATAAGCAGACCTAAAGTGTATTTTAAATTCACTCTCATACCACCCATTACATTAACCATTCAATTTCCAAGCTCGTTGTTCGTGTTCAGGTTTACGAAGACCTCGGCGCCATTTACCGATAATACCGGTAAATTTTAAAGAAATTTGACACTATGGTCCACTACTGCAAATTTATATCCGTACTCGATTTGGGAATTTAATGGTACATTATTCAATTGAATCATCATTTTGCCCTCTTGCCTATATACGCAAAATAAACTTAGTCACCATTATGTAATACAAAATACCTGCAATATTTAATTTATTGTTTTTTCTCATTTTCATGTGCAATAATAATTTAATTATAATCCATGTGTTGTAAATTATAAACAAAGCGAAAAATCATTATTTCTTATGGGATTGTTGTAAGCTTTTTCATATGTATACATTTTTGTTTAATTTATTGATTGAAATATGGGGGTATATCTCTAAAAAATTCTTTTTTGAATAAATATTAAGATTGCACGATTATGTTCTTTTTGTATTTGTTTTTTTTTTTTTTTTGATTTATTTACTACTTCTATATATAAATATTAGAAAAGATGTACTCTTGCCGCGCGTGAGTATGGAAAATGTGTTAATTATATTTTTTTTTGGAAATCGCGGTTAAATCTACAACTTAATATATATACTTGTGTCTTTTTATATAATAGTGGTGTGTAAAGCTGACGAATGTGTAATATATAATGTTTATAAGGTAATATATAGTGAGCGATTTACGCGCTGGTTATTTAGCACGAAGCATGTTGTATAATTTTTATAAAACTATGTCTAGAAAACACATTTGCTTTGGTGTCCAATAAAAAAAAAAGCTTTATTTGTTTACTTATAAATTGTTTATAACATTTTCTACGAAATTTTCATTCGACCATTATTGTAGGTTTCTTTTTTGTTAGGTTAGTGGTGGTGGTTTTTGCCTTACCGTTTTATTTGTAGTAGTTAACTAACTTTTTTTTTATTACATGACCTTTTGCCAATAATCTATTTTCTATAAATAATACATATTCGGATTTAGATCTGTCTTTTTACCAAGATAGCCCGTTGAATACTATTTAGCTGTTATAAAATATTTAACCTGCTGCGTGACATAAATACAATAAAGCTGAACCTCTAAAGACACATTGAAAATGTTTTTTTAAACAAGAAATATGTGACTGAAACGCCCTTTCATAAAAAAATCTGTTTAATTGATCTACTTTCTAATTTTTAATTAGAACTTCATTCTTTTTTGCCTCGGCCATAAGAATGATTGTTCGCATTAAATATATTAAAATAGGTCCCAATATAAAGTGGATCTAACCACTTCGAAATAGGTGATTTTTTACAAATTTAAAATATAAGTAAAATATTTACAATGGGTTTTAGGTTTAGGGGTATTTTTATTTACTAAGCCTTTATATAGTCGGATTCGTTAAGTGCTTTACAAGAAGAGAATACTAACACTTTTGGATCAAAATGAAATTTAACGGAAATTTTTTAGCTAAATAACTCGAAATGATCACAACCTTGATCGTATTAATGGTATTTTAAGGCTAGTTCACGAGTGCCGACCGTGCGCCGCGTATTAATTACTCCAACATAAAATATCAAACCAAATTTAAAAACGGGCCACTATGTTTCTTTTTGATGCGAATATCATGTAAAAGCATTAAGAAACGTTTATACGATTTCAAGCTAATATTTCAAGGCTTTCAGAAAAAACGTTTAAATTTTTAATTGAAACGGTTAGATTCCAATTAAGTGCGCAGTCGATGCCGCAAAGGTTCAATATCCGCGTATCCGTAGCGATTCTGTCAAAATGCTCTATTGATTCTTGGTAAAACCAGAACCTGGGTCGCTGCGCTGTGCCTGTGCGTGTATAAGGAGCAGAACAATCTGTGGCTAATACAAACAGTCAATGAAAGGAAAACATATTGGCTCCTATGGCAAAGGGTAGAGTGGACGACAAAGAATGCCCTATAAGTTCCACAATCGAATACTTAGATACGTATCACATAAAAAAATTTCAGGAGTTAGTATAGCCAGAACTAATGATTTGTAAATGGTAATTATGAGGCGCTTAAAAATGTATTCTGGCTTTCCATGGGAATAGGAAATTGGGAAAAATTATGTCTCAATTGTATTTTTCTTTCCTATTGATGGAATCCAGTTTGGTGTAAATATTTTAGAAACAAAATGGAATTTGAAGCTTTTGTTCGATTTTTTTATTGGGAAACATTGGGCGCTTTCAGAGCACCCAACAGTTGGCAACATGTTGAGTAAGATCGAGGCCAACGCTATGAAAACGTTTAGAAATGAAATATTTAAATCAAATTGGCGATGATTTTACTAATATTGCATTAAGGTGAGGAATACTACGATTTTTTGCAAAGATTTTAAAAGATAAGAATTTTTTACCGAACTATTCGTTCTTGGAAGAGTACGTAATTAGTCTGTGTGCGAAAATTTAATCAACCATCGTAGGAAAAATGTTAGATTGTTCAGGATCACAACCAATGATATTGCAATCAGGAAAATGATCGCTGAGAAGCAGTTCAACTACCTCCTAGTTAGTAGTTACGCGTTCGCGTCACAAACAAATGGGGTCTTAGTCAACCTAACATAAATGCTACAAGTTCCTCCAAAACAGGTGGTTTTCAAGATTCGCTCTGGCTTTCGAGACATGATTCTAGCTTCAAATCCTCCAATAAGATTTTATTCCTGAATTAGAAAAATGTATGTGTGATACAGAAAACAACTTCCTAAGCTTACTAGAAACAGATCCTGTCCAAGGCGTACTATAACAAAAACATCCTGCCTAAGGCGTACACGAAATAATAGTAGTGGCTCGTTTACAACTTGCAAGGAATTTTCTAGTTAAAGTATAATGTTTTGCCACTGAGATTTAACAAGATTTCTGAAGATGTCGTGTGGATATTCCAATTTGAAATTTTGTTCAATAATTAAGTAAAAACGTCAGCCGACAAAATTGAAACAGTGAAACTTAAGAAATTAATACATTTGCGTAAGCTCTTGGAACCGCTATTAAAATTGGGTGATTGAATGAAAATTAAAGAGTCTTCGATTTCTTAGTGTAAACATCTAACGTATTGGTTAACGAAGATCTCAAGGTTGCAGTTTATTTGGTGGCCAACCCTCTGTGAATGAAACGAATGAATCGAAATTTAAGGTATACCTTTAAAATCAGTTTCAAAACTGAGTGGTTCGCATTGGACTTGGAGGTTCTAAAAAACGGTAAATTCCCCTCGAATTCGAGAGCTAAGAATGGTCCTAAGGGGTTTAATAAGAATTTATGATGATTTCAGTAGAAGGTGAATGGTAGAGGAGCACGAAGAAAGTAGTTCATTTTCTCTGTTCTTGTGTAGTATTAGCATAGAACCCTACAAATGTAGCTCTGAATGACTTCTGTAGAGGTAAGAAACGAGTAAGATCCTGTATTGTATTTTTCTAACGTAGTTGTTAAAACCACTAATCACCGATTTGCCACTGGTTTATAGAACCTATATAGATTTCGTATAGGGATACTGTATAATACTAGGGCAGTTTGATAAGTCAGTGACTTTTGAATAAAAGATAATTTTTTCGGCAAAGTAGGGTTTTCTCAACATAGTCTGCTTTAAGATCGATACATTTAGTACAGCGTTTTTCCAATTGTCCAAATTCCTTCCAAATAATAGGCTTACTCAAAGCCCTCAAAATAAGCGTTTGTTTCAGTGATTACCTCTAAAATTTTCGTTAGACCCAAATCTCTGAAGAATATGCTGGATGGGGTAGCAGTTCGTAGCCCAATTTACAGAATTTTGACCATGATCACTACATACGTGTGCACCCATGCATTGTCTTGATAGAACAGCACTTTTTTCTTCGCCAAATGCGGCGCCAAATACTCAGTTGAGATGCCTACAGCGACCTGAACGTTCGGCATCAATTATGCTGGTACGACCACTACCGAACTCAGTAAACCACTTTTTTACCATTAAAATTGATTAATTAGTGAGCGGGCTTGCGGAGTCATTTCCTTGGCTTCTAAAATAATGCTTAATTAGCATACGAAATTCATTTTTTTCCATTTTCAGTAAAATTCACGAGGTTGTCCGCAATCAATGGCTGTCAAACACAATCTCAATGACGCAGCTTGTTCTAAATTTGACGTTAGTCTATTAATAGGTGGCAGTTGACGGAAGCAGTGTTGCATTCTCAATGTTGCACTCTCATAATCTTAGATGTTTTCAACCTAATGTTTTGGCCTCACAACAAGGCAACAGATCATGTTTTGTATAGAAAAATATGAATTTTAACAACTTTATCTATCAACGTATCTCTCTCCGCTCTATGTTCGCTGTACAAGATCAAGATTAGTCAAACAAGACTTCCTTAGCTTTCTGGCAAGGAATAAATGATTGAATGTGGGTCTATAAAGTTTAAATCGTAGTGGAGCTTTTACGGCACACTTTAGACATACTTGTCCGTTGAGATAACACTACGTACCTACCTAATCGCTCGAAATCGACATTCATCTACTCGCACCATTACGGTACCATCTGCGCATTGTGAGCTCCATGACGGTCTGTAATATGGATCATGGATCGAGATGTAGCTTTAACCACTGTCCACTTGATCGGTTTAAAATTTTACTGATTGTGGTTGTAACTTTAATTCTCTCCAAGGTAACCCGAGAATAGTGAGACAAAACAAAGGGAGGGATTTGATTTTTTTGTTTTTCAAACACAATTAACTTCTTTGGTGTTATAGTGCTATTCGTTATTCATTATCGTTAGGTGCAATATTTCCCTATTGTTGTTATTACGTAATATAAACGATCATATATCCGGGTTTATGGAACCTTGATACATTGATAGATGAGATAAGCATTATATTAGTTCCACCAAGTGGTATTCGAGCCCAATACTTCCTCAGGCAAGCTAAAAGAAATAAAAAGAAGAAGTGTTTCAAAATGCTTCCGAACCTGCAGCGATATTACACAAACAGCTTTACACCCCTGCAACCGCGCGTAATAAATGAATAATTCTCATGTTGCTTAGATCATCCATCACTATATAAGCATTTCAAAACCGAAGTTGACTTAAATTTTTATACCCATAAGACTGCGGTTAATAATAAATAAAGACTATCGTATTATTTATTGCTTAGTAGGGTCAATTAAATGTTGACACGTCAGCGCATTCTCTCCCCTCCATCGCTCGTTCAATTATTATAAATTATTATGAGATCCCCCATTCCATTAAAAACGAAACACTAACGATTTATTTAAAATATTATATTATTGCAAATGAACTTGAACAATAAACAAATACGCGAACGAACAACTATATATTGTAATAATTATGAACTTTGATAATAATTTAATGTATGTAAATTTTATTTTTTTATTTTATATAAAATACTCCATACTATAATACATAAATATGTAACCACCATTATTTCCTGTTTATAGTAATATATGTGACTCAAAATTCACGTATCAGCTTAAATAAAATTAAAAACTACTAATTTAAATTCATCGTTTTGTACATAAAATAAAAACTATAAATTATGGGAGTCTACTGTATTCCTTCTATACTTTAATCAGCTTCAGCTTATTGAGACACACCCACACATATATAAACACGAGTTTCATTAATACATATTTATTTATTGTATACAGGGTTCTTTCGATAAAAGTTTGCGCATGTCACATTTAGTTTTTTTTAAAGAGCCGAGAGTGGTGTTTAATCATTTTTTTTTGTTGTTTGCCTTATCGAAAGAATTCGCCAGAGGAATGTTTAGAGAGCTAAATATATTTAAAAGATTTATTTATAAAAAAATTAGATCTAATACCAATGTATGTTTACGTTCGTGCCTATATGAAGTAATTTCGCATGATTACCGTATGCAGCGAAATTGTTTCATGGGAGAAGTTTTTTTAACAAAGCAAATTATGCTTAATAAAAATATTTTTAATTTAATTTAATAAAAACATAAACATTTCCAAAGCACCCTGAATTAATTTTATCTACTACTACTGCTATTACATATATGTAGTTCGAGGGGTCGTAGGGTATGAAAATCTGACGAAAAGGTACATGTCCAGGTTAAAAAATTCAAAATATGTATACATTTTAGCTTGATTCAGAATTGCTACGTTATAAAACTGTTGTAAATAAATTTAAGCCTTAATCGTCAATATAATCTAGCGCAGAAACTTGTTAAATTCCTTACGTTGTGCACGATAATCTCAAAATGTGTAATTATTTCGTAATACGTATAGCCGATTTTTAGACGTTTCTGGAAAATATTTTATGTTAAATTAAAGTAATTTATGGCTTAATTTTTTATAATTTAATATTATTAGTTTTATTTACGTATCATAAAATTTAATTTATGGTAACAAATTATTAAATAAAAATATGTTTACACACCAATAAAAACTAATCGTACAAATAGCCATTTGCCACCTATCCATAAATTTAATCCTCTGTGTAATGTGTTTACTGATTTAGATCAACGAATAAGAAGTATCACTGATTATGATCTAAGTTAGTCTGATCGTTCAATCTATCGCACTGACATTGATTACCGGATTTTGTGAACCCGAATATGTGTACCGCAATATGAATATGGCTAAACATTTTTGTTGTTTATAATCGTATATTTATGTAAATTGATTTCTGAGGTAGACAATAAAAATATCTATATATAATGGGTGATTTTTTGAGCGTTTGAATTGCAAAAGATTGCAAAAATGTATATGAAATTTTTATGTGAATCGATATAAATCAACGTTTGCCATTTACTTTTTAAAAATTATTTCATGCAAGGTCCATGCGAGATGTCCAATTTTTCACGCCAACAAAACGCGGGATAAATTGCTCACCGAACTAATTTCTCAATAAGTTCATGGTTTCGCGCCCCGTCTTGCTGAAACCACATATCGACCAGATTCAGTTGATGCATTTTGGACAAAAAAAGTTCTAGATCATCGATCCACCAATTGGCTGGACATTTTGTCGTCTTCATCAACACTAGCTGCTACAGCAACAATTATTTCCTCTGTATGCATTCGACGCATACGATTTGGTGAATTGATGTCCAATAACATGAAATTGGTGCGAGATTTAGTCACAATGGCTTGAATTTCTTGATCAGTCAATTATGACGTGTCCATAAAATGGACGAAGTGTGCGAAACACATTTTTCACTGAGCACGTATTTTGATAATAAAATTCAATAATTTGTAAACGTTGTTCAGGTGTAAGTCTTTCCATGATGGAATGGCAATGGTAACTGAAAACAATTGACTTTGACAGATGTTGTCACGAAAAACCAAAAAACAAAAAAGATCATCTATTACTATGAAAAATTGATAATAAACTCCTTCAATTTTTATTTAGTAAATTTATTTTCAAGCAATAAAATAACGACTCCTAAAAGTCTATCTTTGAGTATAAAAAATGAGGAAATTTAATTTTTTGATACAAATAAAGCAGCTGCTTTTGGAGTGTCCCAATATTTGCCAATTTTTTTGTCCCAATATTTTTTTTTTTGACTCCTAGATGGAAAATTTGTAAGAATCACAACAACCAGTCTCGAACGTGTCCTCCACAGCAATATCATTCAATTTAGTAACAGTAATTGCTTGACCAGCCTTATTTTCAAAAAGTATGGTTCAATGACTCCTCCGGCCCAAAATCCGCACCAAACAGTGACACGTTGTAGATGCATTTGTTTTTCGACAATCACATGTACCAACCAATTTCAATCCCAAATGCGGTAATTTTGACGATTAACGAAGCCATCAAGGTGAAAATGAGCTTCATCGCTTGGTATAATTTTCCTCGAAAAATCAGCATTCAAACTTTCATTATTTTTGAATATTGTTCAACAATGAAAATGCGTTGTTCTTTCGTGTAGTGCTGCATGTTTACAAATTCTAAACTGTCAGCTGTCAAACACTAAATTAGTCATTAGAGATTCAAAAATAATGGTCTTGCACTTTTGGCAATCACTTGAAACATTCCAAGGAGCTAATTAATCAGATATCGCTCAGATTTTTATCTTTGTTCGTTTGCGTAGTAAGAGCTATTGGGCGTCCTTGGAATAAAGAAAATATACTCAAGCGTTTTGCTGAGTGTATACGAAACAAAAGGTGACATCAAGACCAGGGTTTACTTCGTGTTAAATTAGAATTTCTGTATGACAGTTTAGAGCTGTGCCTGGGACATTAGCTCAAATGGAAAGCGCATATCATAAAGAGAAAAGTAAGTTTAACATCGGGAGAAAATCTGAGCTAGAGTAACAAAAAAAATTGCACATGCGAAATAAAACTATATACCCATTAGTTTTTGTTTTTTTTAAATATCCGAAATGGAAACTACACAAAAAATTTGTGCCAAAAATGAAATAAAGATAAGTGATACGTGATGATAAAAACCGATGTGATTCAATTATTTTTAGAAGAAAACAGATTTTTTTAAAATTATCAACATAATACTATCACTTTTGAATTTTCGCGCCAAAGGTTTATAAACCTACCTTTAGTTTTGATTAGTTCGTTGAATAGCCAAGTGTTTATCAAAACCGGCCGATTAAAAGTGAAAATTAATGCCGTTCTCAGCGAAGGAGTTTCGTATCGTAAAATTATAACTTATTAAAATTAGGCTGCCATCATTCGACTCGTAATATTTTGTAGAGATCCAGCTGTCTATGAGAAAGAGAACACCAGAGGATTCGTAAAACAAATGAGCGCTAAGTGCTCAGAATTTGATATTATGTTAACTGTGTCTAGGAGCAATGATGGGATTTAAAAGATGTTATATACCTGAAAGATAATAAAATGAAACCAAGTATCAAAATTATTTTGCCGAACATATGCACGGCTTAGCTTTGGCGCGGTAGAAATAATTTTGGTAGTTGGTGCCTTTTTGGTAAGTTCAGGTGTCAAACAACTAAGTTTCGTCTGGACCTCTAAAAAAATTACGATAATCGCCATGAGTGTGGCCTAGTTTTTTTAAGTCGATTTGACTAAAAGAAAACCCTTCGCCTAAAAGGGCTTTAATTTTCATTTTTATTCGGATTATTGTTAGTCGAGGGACAGAACATTTAAATTTGGTAGATAAAGTGTAATTTTGAAAAAAAAAATCGCATCATGAACGAAAATTACGTGTTTCGGCATTTCGATAGGGTAGTCGACGTATAAATAAAAATAGATAGTGAAATTTTGCTAAAATTTATTGTTGCAATTCTGAAAAAGGCTAAATATTCACTTTGAAACCTCATAATCTAACTGCATGTACCTTATCGTTAGGATTGCTTATTCCACGGCACTTGATCTAATATAAATTAATAATTTAGTTGTCAATCCACAATGAATTTTTTTTTGTTTAATGGCTTTTTGGCATAAAGGTATTTTTTAAGTATGTATTACTTTTTGAAAATTGAAAATTATTACATTATAATCTCTTTTTATCTCTAGAGTAATTTGTATGATTGGTGTATTTGTTTAATAATTTATTGTTTTTTATTTATTTATATATTTTTGTATCAAATAATATTATTATGTAAAAATAAAAACTGAATATTTAATTAACAAATAAAATTTTTTTAAAAATTAAAAATATTTTTGTAATTTAAATTGATAAACAAAAAAAAACTGTTGCTTTTGTTGGTTAAAATGGAGCTTTTCAGCGCGGTGTTTACCTAAATATTTATATTATTCATATTTTGAGCTCGTATTTATTTTATTTACTATTGTTTGGTCACCCATTTTAATCAATGAATGATCCTCTATTTTTCACTCATTATTTTATTTATTTATTTATTATTTGTTTTAATTATTTTTTTTTTGTAATATACTAACTTCATTTGTTAACCACCATTTTGTATAATTTTATTATTACTTTAATTTAATTTTCACTTAAATGTAATAAACCAGCTAATTTATTTATTTAATTAAAGTATTTTTGCGAATTTATAATTCTGTTTTATTATTATATATTATTATTTTTTTGGGAATTTGAATTGTTTTGGTAAGTTATATATGTGTTATGTATTTAAAAAAAATAAACAAAAAAAACTATAACCGATCACACTTTTGCTGTATAAATTTTTATATAAATAATCATCACCCCCAATCTATATTCATTCAAGCCTACCACCTACCTATATCTATACCATTATACCACCTGCCTACTACACCTTTATGACAATCATTTATATAAATTTATAAATAAAATAGAATTCTACTACTACTAATTAGAAATTTGCATGTTGATAAGCTATATATGGAACTCTCTTAATAAAAATATTAAACCACCCAGACCTAACCGGGTTTTTAATTTTATACATATTTCCCCTTCCCTGTTAAATATATAAACACAGCGCATTTTGTAAAACAGCATGGAAATGGTAATAGTTACAAATATGTACAATAACAATAAACAACTACAATTGTAAAATTTATGTGTTTTAGATAATGGAAAACCTTTTAAGCATGTATTGTAGATTATAAGTATTTTTTTGTTCCAAAAAATATTTCATCGCCGAATTTGATAAAAATGAGTATTTTTCATTGTATAAACCACTCAATTTTTATAGTAGTGTAAAAGTGAAGTTACAGTGCATCTCTGATTGTGATATGCTTTGTATTTATTTTATTCGCATAAATTAAAACGATTTTTTGTGTATATTCACGTGTTTAGCTGTATTATGGGTTATGGGAACTAGCATAAAATCATTTTGTACAACATAATTTAATTAGCATAACAAACCAAAAAGCAAGTTATATAATTTTGTTGCCAAAATATGCCGCCCTTCTATATTAATGTGATGGTTTAAGTGTTTTTCGTTTTTTCTGGCAACAGCGTTATAGTTCGCAAAGTTCTTTTCAGATAAAAATTTCAATTTGAAATTTTTTCACAATTTTAACATTAATTTTATCAATTACAGACCATAGTTTTAGAAAACTAAAAATTATACACTACGGTTCACTTGATTAGAGGCACTTGCAGTTATACTTTTAAATGTAAGTTTTATGTTAATTTCTCGCGGAACCTAGAAAATATTATTGAGATGAAAGGAAAATCCTTACTCTATAAATCCATAATCGATAATTATTCTGAGTAAGGAGATTACTTGCCTTTCAATTTTTTCAGATTTTTTTTTCAGTTCAGTTTTTTAATTATGTCTACTACCCCCATTATTTAAAATTACTTCAAAGATCCTGTCCTTGAGGGAATCATATTAAGATTTTAAGAAGTCCAACGAAATTTCTGCCCTGTTACTGCCAGCTTAAATTTCTGCAATCAGCTCTTCGTTGGATTCGTATTGTTTACCTCCTTCATAAAATTTACGAGTAGTCCAGCCTCAAGCGTTTTCGATGTTAAATATCATCAGGGGAATAAGGTGGTCATGGTAATAACGTTTTGACTCGCAATCCACGACTTTAATGCACGGCCATTATGTATGGGCACATTATCATGTTGGGAAATCCACTGAAGGGGGCCAAAGGGCTCCTGAATTTCTGAAGAAACTGATTCCAGCATATCCTTATATGAATTTCCAGTCATTTTATTGAAAATAAAATTCAATTTAAAGCTCTCCAATATGAAATTGCTCCCCATACCATTACTCCTTTTCTGGAATGATGGTCAAAAATTGTTCTTTGAACATAATTATAGCCATCTGTGGCCCCATTCTGGTAATTCACCGAGAATAGGGAATTGAGGAAAGAATTTACATACAAATTCTATTTAAATAATTTTATTCTGGGATACTGAAATAAAAAGTCAGTGGCAATTGTTTTGAAAACAAAATATAATTGGGAATAATTTTCTTTGCCAGTTTCGCTATGGTAATATTATTCCCAATTTATAAAAATTTCCACAAAATTTTTTTTCTCAGTAGGCCAGAAAAAACAAAATTTTAGATAAAACCTATGTCAAATTTTTCCCTAATTCCCTATTCCCAGGGAATTACCAGAATAGGGCCACTGCTTCATTTAAGTAATTGTTTTTCATCCGAATAAACGATTTTTCCAATTGTTCATTTTTTGCGGATGCACCCCAAATCATGTACTGCTTGGCGAATTCATTTGTTGATTAGCTGGCATTAAGCCCAGCTGCAGTTCTGATTTTATTGATGGGACGGGCTGAATTAGACGCTAGCCTATGTATTTTTCTTGTATCTTGCGGCATCAAAACTGTCGCTGACAGTCTTTTGTATTTGCTTCCATTCACTACGCCAAGTGGTAGGCATCGATTTTGGCCCTTTCTCTCTTATTTAAAGTATTTTTTCTACCCATTTTAATTATTGATCAGCTGAATACTTGTTTTGAAAACCTTGAAAAAAGTTTTAGCGACTTACAGAAATTTACTCACAAATATTTTTAATATTTTACAAAGAATTCAATTGAAGCGATCTCTCTCTCTTCTCCATAAAAGTATATTCTTGGTTCCGCGAGAAATTACAGTAAAAATTACATTTAAAAGTAAAATTGCATGTGCGTCTAATCAAGTGAACCGCAGTGTGTAAGCCAGCTGAAAATTCCTAATCGTTTCGCCCAGTTATTTCTGAAACAAAAAAATGAAAAAAAAATTTAATAATTCGCATTTTTGGGAACAAAATATTCAAATTTTTACCAATTTCGAACATTGAAATCTGTCTTTCATTTACGTATTTTATTTTGGATTCCGTTCGATAAGCCGTTTCAAATAGTTTTACTGTTACATTATTCTCTTCACACTTTCGAAAACGATTTAAGGGGATTAAGGGGATCTTTTTTATGATAGATTATGTTAGAATGAACGTTTAAAGACATGAACTTAATGATACAAGCATGAAAATCTCAAAAAAAAAAATTTATTTTATTTATTGCGAAGTGCGCCAAAGTCGTTTTTTACGCGGTTATTTCGAAATGACGAACTTTAAACGCGGTTATCTCGAAATGACGTTTTGGCGTCGTTTAAAATTTTAACACGTTGATCTACATATATTTTTGCTCAGATTGAACTACGAAAGGAATAATCTGCTTTCAATTTTTTGAGTTACAACTAATTGGGGGGACAAAAAAGCAACATTTTCGAAAAAATGGCGCCATTTTTTTATTTTTCAACCAATTTTTTTCCTTTTAGTTCATTCCAAGGGCGATTTAATGCTGAATAAAACCCCGTTTTTTCAGACGTTTCTGAGAGTAGTTATGGTGCTCGCCGCGAATTTTCAGTGTCAGAGAATAAAATGTCAATGGAAAGTTTCATTAAAAGATATCTTTTTATTCCATTAAAAAAAAATCTTTGAAAAACTTTTATTTTCAATTTTGAAGGTATTATGTCTCCTTAAAAGATAGCAAAAAATTATTTTGGTTTTGTTTGTACGAAACAATATCATACGGTGGGTGGTTGATATTGGCCAGAAATAAGAAGGTTTGAATTTTTGAGGAATTGAGTACTGAATATATCTGAAACGTATTTTGTACGTTTGCCGACCACTAATATTTCCAGTAACTAAACCAGCAAAATTCAAATGCGATTCAGTTTGATTGCACTCACATCAAACTAACATTTTGCAGGAGCCAAGTGAAAATTTTAATTAAAGTAACTTTGTTCTACAGAGTTTAGGCAACTGTAAAATGAATATCCAAAATCGTATATCAATAAGCTCTTGTATCGCTATACAAATTTTACTTTTGTGAATTCAAGATTTTTCTTGATCTGTTTTAATGATATAGCCATTTTTATTGCACCATTTTGCGATATTTATCGCCCTACCTTTTAGCGAAATACGATTAACCTATTCGAGACCACGGTTCAGAGATTCATAAAAAAGAGTTGTTTTTTCCCGGCGCCTTTAAAGATTTTGAATTTAGCTCAAAATTTAGCTCAAAGCATTACTAAAAATTGTTCGAAAATATGGAAGTACCTACCTGCAGCCAAAGTATCGATAAAATTACTTTATACCCCTATTATGAATCTCACTTACGCTTCATCGAGTGAAGAGACGTCACCATCGTTCAATTTTGGCATTATGATTCTCACTATGAGTATAAGAATCTCACATATCCTCACATACAAATTCTTGGCGACACCAAATGACAATTTAAAATTATTTGACAAAAAAAATTATTTTTTTATATATTATTTTAACTTAATTTGCCAAAAAGGCTCAAATTTCCACTTGGTATCACCTAGAAATTGTATGGGTAAGGGGATATAACACTAAAAATGAGAGTTATACTACCAAAATTGAATTATGCTGACGTCTCTTCACTCGGTGACGAGTAAGTGACATTCATAATAGAGGTTTTAGTATCGATATACGTTCCTGGTCCAAGCTTTACTGATAATGAAATCGTTAATTTCCGAGCGCTTGTTCTCGGAAAGTTGAGGTTTAGGAGGATTTGCATACAGAATTAAGATCTTTGACCGGTGAATTGGCTCCGGCCCTGAGGGTAGTTTTAATATTTCGATGAAATAGTTTAACCAAGTCATTCGCTTGCGGGTGGCAAAATGTTGACGGTAACCGAGGTGGGTACAAAACTTTCACTTATTCGGCGAATGGTTTGAATCCGAATTACTATCCTTGGTCGGTTGTGCTGTTGAGTGAAATGCCGAATCGTGGTACGTAATTGTTTACAAACGTTGTAGATATAAATGTGCAAAACAAGTTCACTATTAACTATTTTTTTTATTGCCTTAACCTTCATTATTTGTCCAATTAAATAATAGTTAAAATTTCTAAATGTTGCCGCTGTTTGATGGTCGGCTGTGGGTTGATGGCAGAGTATAGACTTAATTTCAATATCTTCAGTTTATCTGTACCAGAATTTATGGTTAATAACAATTTGTTACCACATTTTGATTTCGGTAATTCCTTCTCAGTGGTTTACCAATCGAGAGACATGGCCGTTTCAATACTTCAATAAAGTTTCTAATTTTTTCCGATGACAATTCACCCGTTTACCGACTTAACCTACAGTTAACCTACACGATGTTCCAGGTTGTGTTGATTGCTCCTACACTGTACGACTGAGGGTTATATCTGTTTGCTCCTTGCAGAATCGTGGGGCCATTTCTAATCTGGTTAAGGACCGATTAAGGCATTTTTTTCGTCGTCTGTGTTCTAAAAATAGACTAAGGGTCACGTAATATCGTGTAGCTCATTGAAATATTGATGGGAATGTGATAGCAGATTTTTTAGCCTGGTTCACGCCTGGAAATCATTGGACCCGAACTTCAAAAACTACTTTCATCTTAAAACTAACCACAAATGGCTTGCTTGTTCTACTTCAAATCTTGGGCCGACCCATCTTTCATGCAATATACAGATGATTCTTCGTAAATTGGACCTATAGCCGTAGGTCCTCCTATAGCCGTACGTCCTCGATTTTGCAAGCAATGCGTAAGGTTGGACGTGAAAAGCAAATTGCGAAGGAGTTGGAATTGCTTCGGCCCCCCAGAACAGATTGCATAGATTAAAACATAAACAAAAAGTATCGAAGCGTAGAATAACCGTAGTGTGTGGTGCATCGACAAATTCTTTACATAATTTAACTTATCTAATTTATTTTCCACATAATCTTTCCGTCTAGAAATTTTTTGGATGTCTCAGAAGTAGAGTAATGTGCTTGTTTTCTAATCTTATGGCGCCCGATTAAACCGTGGTGCAATTTTTGAATCTTTCCACCATGCTTTCTTGTTCTGTACGGTGTTCTAAGCTGAGATCACGGCTTAAACTCTGTGCACTTGAGGCTTTGAAACTTGACATAACAGAATATGACATCACTTTTTGTACAGATTGTAAGGCCATGCTCAATCTGTTAATTAATTTTTTGGTTGATTCCAAACCCGTTAGGGAATGTAAACATTTCGTCAATCATCTCTGTCCATCTAACAGTGTAGTTGTGTGCGTTACGTGGGTGTCAGCTCACCGTAACAATGTAGGAAACGAAATTAGTTATTTTCTAGCCAAAGCTGATCCACTGCTAAAACTAATCGGTCCCGAATCCAACCTAAATTTCACTAAATATGTGATTTTCTTAAAGAGGGCCGACTTAAATCCACGTTGATGTTTTTTATCCTCGTTGTGATTCTATCGGGTCATGGTCGCTTTAAAAAACATCTTATTCGTATGGCGTTGCATCTGACCACCTTATGCGGCGTCCGCTTGGAGAATAAAGGCGATGATTCATGTGGAACTTTTGTCTGACAGGCATAAATAATAATCGCTCGATTAGTTAATATTTTTTCGTCTTATACGATAAAAACAAAATTCACACTTAAGCGATACATGTATAAAATTTTGTCGTTTGGATATTTTTTGCATTTTATAAAGCGAGCAACCTAAAAATTTGTTTAGCTATTTTGCTTTGGCAAAGTCCGCTTAGCTTTGAAAAAAAAAATTAGTGGCCAATTTTGGTTTCAGCAATATTTGCTTGTGAATTTCCAGTAACGTAAAATAATTGTTCATCATAGTTGGCTTTTATGTCAGTAGGAATTGTAATCTGAATCAGTTTTATGAAAATCTTATTTTTTTAATATTTTATTTAAAGCCAACTCTACTTTATTTACTATTTATAAATACGCCAACTATGACGAGCAATTATCTCCATTACAGGAAATTTACAAGTAAATATTGCTGAAACCAAAATTGACCTCTAATATTTTATTTTCCAAACATGGTCTCTCCACCTGCTATTGCTATCTAGTTATGCTAGAGAATTTCGATCAAATGGCAAGAGACTCGCAATAATATTTATAAGCTATGCTATGTCGGCAGACCTAGATAGCATGTATATTTTGACGTTTCTTCTATTTCAATATGGCGTCTACTGTCTTTTTAAGTATTTATTCAAATGACTAGTGGTCTAGATAGACTATCGACAAAAAAATGATTTTTAAACGTCAAATTATAGCAAGTTTACCACACCAGACTACATCTTGATAAATTTGAATAGTATTCAGATAGCAGGTGGAGAAGCCGTGTAAACGGACTGCCAAAACAGCTTTGATTTTTGTTCTTTTTTAAATTTTTTGTATATTTTAGAAATGTATTCTTTTGTTCTCACTGCCATCAAATCTTATACGTACGATAAAAAAATATGGCCGACCTTCAACCAATCAGAGCGATTATTATTTATGTCTGTCAGCCAAAATTTGTACATACATGAATAATCGCCTTAATGATGATAGTACCTATTCATTTTCGGTTTGCGTCATGATTTTCGTCTT
This sequence comes from Nephrotoma appendiculata, assembly GCA_947310385.1. Taxonomy (NCBI): domain Eukaryota; kingdom Metazoa; phylum Arthropoda; class Insecta; order Diptera; family Tipulidae; genus Nephrotoma; species Nephrotoma appendiculata. Next base: position 318,457,941 of record OX371223.1, read on the forward strand.
AGTATGTGGGGTCTTATGGGTTCCAGCCAATTATATAAAATTGTTCAACTGTTTGTATTAATACATATTTTTTTTTATTATTAACTACGAGCATACGAGTAAATCTCAATTATAGATTTTCATGAGGTGCGCATACTTTGAACAAGTTTCGACAAAAATCTCATTTTAACAGATGATTGTCGTCATATATCAGAATAATCGATCGAATTCTTCAAACATTCAAAGTTATTAGGTGATGAAAAGTGGCCCAATGTAATGATCTTGAAAGAACTTTTGTATTTTTGTTATCGATTTGGGAATCGTTTTTCCATTTCACGAGTTAGGTTATAGATTTCTGGTCGACATTTTCTATCTAAAAAATGATGTTGATGGAACTTTTAAGGAACATTTATTCTGTATTTTTGAATTATTGGATTATTTTCCAAATTGCTAATGCATGGGACCATCCTTTAAATTGTTGTCAGAAATGTTTAAGCACGACGGTGCTTAAAACTATTATATAATTTTGGTATCCGGTTTCATTTCAAAAATATTTCGGTTTTGCGATGAGGCCGAAAGGCATTGATGCCAGGAGTACGGAATAGGGAACAGTTTTGATCGAATTGCCTGTTTTAATAATGTTAAAGTTTTTAATGTTTTCATGTCATGGTATGCTAGGTAGGCGGTCAGAGAGTCTTATGTCAGAGTTAATAAGAAACTCATAGTTTTATATTAGGTTGCACGATAATATTTCTCTGTTGTTTTCTTAAGCAGTTTTAACGCAAATCAATTTAATGTTGGTGCCAAGAGAAGTTAATGTCTTAAAACACGGAAAACATTAAAGTTTTAGTGTCGTTATACAACACATTAATTATCCATATATATTACAATATAATCGTTAATCTTAGTTTTTGATTCCGCAAAATTTGTTGCGGTAACCTGTGCTTTTGCTACAAACCTTGTGATTAATTAAGTTCACAGCTCATCCGATGAGTAAAGATTACACAATAAATTATTATGTCACTGTTGCCAAAAAATGTTTTATACCATATCAAAATCAAACTGTATACACACGTTCGTAATTTCTGGACCGTGTAGCAATAAAACGATGTTAATTCCAGCGTTCTTTGTTCATTTTTATGGTTCATATCATTGCGAAATTTTCTTTTCTTGAGGCGCGGCGGCCTCGTCTCACCTTTTGTTAGATTTGCTTATGCCGTTTATAAATATCGAGTTTTAAAATTTTATCCAAGTTTGAATCTAGGCTATATACGCATATACCTATCTATAGAAATATGTACGTACACTAAATTGTTAAACATCCATATCGTTTTCAGTTCACTCGTGAATGTCGAATTAAATATTCAGTTATATATATGATGCGAGAAACTTTTCAATTATATAGATACAAAAAATTATAACGTATAAAACGAAAATTATTTAGCATGTTCGAGAAATGTGTACTACACTCACCTTGGTTAAATCGGGGACACAAGATAGTTGAACAATCAAATTACATGTTTACATTGAAAAATGAAAAACTATTATATATACAGCATGTATGCTCCATGTACGCGAATCATCGATTTCCATCTAAAATGAAACTGAAAACCCGAATAGAACAGCACCCCTATATACATGTTTTAGTTCATCGAACCCTTTATTCACCATATAATATTAAATTTTAAACAAAGACTTGGTTCCCATTATTCACTTTCATTACACACACACATATGCACAATAATGTACTAAAATAGTGGAACGACTCTATGATGTCATCTCGCGAATAGACTCATAAATCTATTGTCGCATGCCGCTGTGAAACGCCAACGACCGATCATATGACAATTGTGTGAAAATTGTTATGAAAGGAAAAAAAATTCACTTTCCGTTTGAATTGTTGTCAAATTAATATTTAACAATAAGTTTAACGATATATTACAATGCAAACTAACGTGTGCGTTTAGACGTACAAAAACGAAAATTTAAGTTTTTCACTTTCACTAAATTGTGTGACTGTCGTTGGTTCACCAACTTTTCATAACGCATTGAAATTTTATACATTTTATACATCTGGTTAATGATATGCGAGAGATACGAGATGATTTTGTTATGTGCATTAATTTATTATTATACTAAGTCGACGGCGATGCGGTGCTTATAAACCGCGAAAGTTTTGTTTCTTCAATAAATTCATCGTGTCTCGCGTGGACATTTTGAAATAAACGTGCCGATTAATAAAATGCGTAATAAATAGTCGTTAAATGATAGTGAAACTCTGAAACAGGTTTTCGCGTCGTGATATAGTTGGAATAGGTCAAACTACTATTTTATTCGCGGTATGTACAAAGCGTTTACGAAATGATAAATTTTTGTTAGAAATATGTATATTCAAGCTTAGTGATTTTTGATTTGAAATCAATAAAAATATAATATCTTATCCGATTTGAAACCGAAATCACATTCCTAATATGGAATTATGTATGTTCAAATCTTGTGGTGATGATTTTGTCATCCTGCGCACACATATGATTTTCTTTTATGAACGTGTTTCTTTGTTTATTACTTTATGGTCGAAGATTAAAATGTAAATGTTACATACTCCCATGATTTATATTTAATGGTGATTGGCGAAATTTTTGCAAAGCTATTTTTTCGGTAATTTAAAATATTAATTTTTCCTATACGCCTGTTATTTTGTAACCTTCTTTCTAAATTAAAAAAAGGCGTTTCTAAATCGTGGGTAAGTTGTGTTGGCCGTCAGATATATTCAAGGTGGTTTCTGCTCAGTTTTCATTGTGTGTTCGGCACCTTCTCTAATTAGCATTTAGTTTCCTTTGTGAGAAACTAAGTTTTGGTGGCTTTATAGTAGAGCTTACATTAAACCCCCCGGAACGAAAATCGATATTATTACTTCGATCAGATCGACGATTTAGCCTTCAATTTTTTTACAAAATAAGCTGAGAAAAAATTTGTAAATCTTATACGTATGCATCGGTTGTTGCATTATGGCCAATATGTTCGGATGCATCGCCAACCAAGAATAATATTTCAAGCTGTATTTGATTTCTTTATTGACTGTTTTATCACATAAGTCTGTGGATGTTGTTGTGAATTTTTGACGTAGTTCTTTGCCTACTCTCCGTCGCGGCCTTCTGGATCGCTCCCTTGATAAGACAAACCATCCCCCTTTCGTTTGAACGTAAACTCTCTTTAAGCCGACTTGCACTATTCGAACTAGAATAATGAATTTGCCTCTTGTCCTGGTTGTGTTTCTTGAACCCTCTGTGGTTTTCTCTATTCCCGGTGACTGTCCCTCGCCACTTTTCACGTCGCTCATCTCGGAAATCAAGCTGCCTCGCAAACGATTATCCCATCGTTGCATACACTTTCGCATATAGTGACCTAATTTCCGTATCTGAGACATTTTCTTTAATTTGTGATGTCACCTGGCTCACCACCTGACTGATATATTTTTTCTGTGGCCCCAATAGTTTAGTGTTAGTTGCCTTAACTCCTCTGTAATAGCCTTTATCTCCGCTATATCCTCGTAATCCAGTTGGCTAAACTTGCTCTAGCTGTCTGATATTCTACCGCCAACGCCAATACTTCATTCATGGTTATACCTCTAGCGTTCGTTCTCAAATGAAGTTTCAGATGGTCGTCCTTGAGAGCACTGATAAACGCCTCCACTGTTAGTCCGCTCAACACATCTGCAGGTGCCTTGCCATTTGCTTGGCGAGCCAATTTCTTTATCTCTCTCTCTCTAGGTGTAGCAGGCTATTGCCCCGTAGTTCCACGAAGATTCAAAACGAGTGCGCCAAAAATTGTGCTGCACTGCTGCCTGAAACTGCTCTTCAAAATTCTCAAATGGGATCTCGCCATTGAAATTCAGAGGTTTCGAAATTTCCCTTGAGATTCCAGCAACTCCTTCGGTCGAAAACGTTTTATTTAGCTGGTCCTCTGAAATAGCGCGCGATGTGTGCGTTTTGAGACGGGCCTCCACTTTCTCTCTCTCTCTCTCTCTCTGGCACTATATCCCGTCAAGGGGTCTGGCCGCCTCAAATGAGGTTTCATAATCATATTTTCGTTTCGGATAATGAGTGATTAATTCATTGATCCTAAACCAGCCGTGAAATTTTTTCCTTGTCACCACCGGGAATCGAACCCGGGACCTCCGGTTGCTGGAGCAAGTATGCTAACCACTTTGCCACCGGGGGCCTCCACTTGCTTTATTTTATTTTCACGTTCCAGCCTGGTTTGTTCCTCAAAGCCCTTGAACTGGCTGTCGACCTTCGCCTCTAGAGATCTTGGTCTGATCGTAATTCAGTAAATTGCCCGCCTTGCTGGTCAATTTTTGCATCTTTAATTGAAGTAAAAGAGCCTTCATCATATCTCACATGTCCAAGACGGGTTTGTTGCTCGGGAGTATGCGGCTGTACTGATATGGTTGCTTCTTTTTGCTCCATAGCCCCGGTTGTCTCATTTTTAACTTCTTCGTAAGGCTGGTCTTTATGTTCGTCGTTTTTAGGGAAACCGGAGGAATCAGTGATGGTCCTGGCTTCGATGATGATTGCCGCGATATCTTCACCCTCTTATTTCAGCATCCTTCTTACATGGTGATCTGCAGTCTCGAAAGCGGCTCGCTTTTATTGCCTTCGGTTGAAAATCGGATGCTCTGCAGCTTTTCCCTCAACTGCTGTGATGTATAAGTGTTTAGATTTTTAACCATTGCTGGTATTTGCCAAATACGTCTTCTGACACCAATTGTTACGAATTTCGAACGTTCGATAGGATTCGTGCACGATTTTGCAAATGATTCACACTCAGCGATTTAAGGTTCAAAGTTTATTTTCCAACACAATCGTGCTTTCGTCGTTACTTGCATATTCCCCTCCATTTGGAATGCCAATTTAAAATCCAATCCCTAATCAGTATTGTATTGGAGGAATACTCGATCCGACAAGATCGTTGATGTGAATAATAATAATCGCCTCAATAAAATTATGGACTCTGACTAGGTTAGAACTGGCGGACCTTTGGATTCACAACATGTGGAGGTGCATTACTTAACCACTCGACCACCGAGTGATATACGTGATTAGAGTATTTAAAGATTAACAAGGTTATTAAACACTAATAGTGTTTTCTGTGGCACAAAAATCTTGATCCCGGATCAATAATATGACGTAAATTTTTGATCCAACATGCCTTTGCTTACATTTTTTGTCTTTATTTTTTGATCCCGGATCAATTATAAAATCCAAAAAATTTGTTGGATTTTTGTTGAAGTGATAAAAAAACTAAACATCATATGAAATTGTCAAAAAAGACGTGCCATTTCTAATTTATTATATTTGTGATTGTTTAAAGCGCAAGTTGTGTTTAAAGTGCGATTTTTTTTTGGTTTTCTGTGGCAAAAAAAATTGATCCAAAAGGGATTTGCCACCGAAAATGGTATAAGATGATTTATAAGTATTTGAATTATATTTTATATAATACCTAAACACGCCGTTCGGTCTGACAGTCATTACAAACTTTTTTTAAAATGATCTTCTCTTTGCCCGCTAGGCAAAGTTCTCATTTTAGAATACTGCATTTATACATAGTAAGTTGAATTATGATTTGCTGTTCAACATCTCCCTATTAGGGAATTCAAGTCGGTTCTACCCGGCTTCGTGTAGTTGGGCAATTACTTACCCCCCAGAGACACTCGAAACCTTCGGGAAATGCTGCAAACAACCGAAACCGACAACCCTCCTATGCATCTTAACGAAAATGGAAAAAAATAGAAACGTATGTTTGTAGAAACCGGTGGGTAATGGTAAAAAAACGGAACCGAAAGTCGGGTACCCGAAATTCGGGTAATTGGATTCCCTAGTCGAGTAATTGGATTCCCTAGTACATACGTTTATGTTTTTTCCATTTTCATTCAGATGCATAGGAGGGTTTTCGGTTTCGGTTGTTTGCGGCGATGCCCGATGGTTTCGGGTATCTCTGGGGGGTGGGTAATTGCCCAACTACACGAAGTCGGGTAGAACCGACTTGGATTCCCTACTCCCTATACTTGTTCACAGACGTAGTCTGCTAAATAAGTTGGTCGTCGTTGTGGTTGAACTCCTTCAGAATTGTCCAATTGTTGTGGGTACAATATCACTGATTATGATGGTCGTGATTGGCCTTATCTAGAGAATCCTGAACTGAACGGTCCTCTATCTTGAATGATGTCTCTACATCAACTGCTGATATCGAATTTGTTGCCATAATCAGATTCAATAGTAATTGATCGGACTCGGTATTATTATTCTCGGTGTAGCGAGGTCTTAATTGATGAGCAGAACACCGTAACGTGCAATCCGTGTCAATAAGACGTACTGAATATATAACATGGCCCATTAGTTTTTCGATGATATCGCATCCCCAAAATTGTTCGTTATGGCAATACGTTTTTGCGTATACATTGTTGTTTGGAGAGAAACTATTGTTCTTGTTGAATATCGCGATCCGCACCGTGTTCTGGAATAGGTTTCAACAAATCGAGTTCCATTCGAATTGGACGACTCACGAACAGGTCTCCTGATGATTTAGTTTGTTGTGCGTTTGGGCTTTGTCTTGATTCAATACGCATGGAGGAATTTCGTAAATATTTCCTTGTTGGTTTCCTCCCTCTCCACCTTTTTAGTGATCTTTTTAGTGTGTCAACAAATCGTTCAGCTCGCCCGGTCAATATCGGGTGAAAGAGCCGCATTAAGATGTGATTAATTCCTCGAGCACGACAGAAATTACTGAATTATTTGTTGACGAACTACCAATCATCCCGTTTTGCTATAATGTGAGAAGAATTCTCATCTTTCCGTTCCATAGGACGACCAGCGCGGGGCCACGATTGTTCTCGGCGCATTGGCTGCAAGAGTGCGCGAAGTCTGTGATGTCGTTAACAATTTTAGGCCAGTACACATATGCCAAACAACACAATCGGAAGCAGTCGATAGTGATCCAGTCGGACTCCCAATAATTTACTATTACTCTAAGAGTTCGATCGCATTTCGTTTCAGTTTCGATTAAGACATTGATTGTTTCCTCGATTAAGTCTAGTTGACGCGAGTCTTTTCGGGGATCCAGTTTCCCGACCCAAAAAAGCTAAGAAGTGGTTTGTGCTCGGTTACCAGTGTAAATCTCCTCCCGTAGATGTACCCACTTTACCGTAATTATTCTGAGCTATTGTTAGAGTTCGCGATGCCTGCGAACTCCTTTTCTCCGTTCCTTCTGAATAAATGTAGAAAATCGGTAATTTCGATTCCTGTGTTGCAATCATCAGCGTAAACTTTGACAGTTTGTGGTGAGTCGTAATGAATGAGGAGTAATTTGGATTTCAGAATGCGTTTGAATTTGTCAAATAATTGTTGACATTCGCGTGACTATTGGTAATGGTTTTATTGTATTCAATAGTTAGTCTAATGGAGACGCAAAACATGCATTTGTTGGATAAAGTTTCCATAGAAGTTTAGTTCTATAGAATGCAACATTTTACTATGGAACTAAACTTCTATGGAAATTTAAGTTGTGTGACGTTTTCAGCGGCCGGCATTGAAGTTATCGCAGTAATTTTCGATGGTTTGGTGGTATGCCCTGGCTATTGAAACAAATTTACGTTTAGTTAATTTTACTCGGAAGCCGTATTCCTCCAGTCGTTGAAAAAATCATTTTAGGACCGCTTTGTGAGGCTGCTGGTCCTTGGAGTGAACAAAGATATCGTCGAAATAAGAATGGACCCATGAATTTCAGCCAGCAAAGCGTTTACGTTTTGCAGGAAAATTTTGGGCAGCCTACACTCCGAAAAGTAGACGATTGAAGCTGTAGAGTTCCTTGTGTGTGTTGATCGTCAGGAATCGCGTCTGACAAATAGATTTTGAGTTATGTGAATATTGCGGAGAGATGGTTGCGAGAGGTCCAGTTCGCAAACAACTCCTTCTAATGCGGTGTCGCTGACGACGGATTGAAATTCGTTTTTCAATTCCGTGTTCCAAAGCAAATTGGATTGATTGGACGATCCCAAATGCCAAAACGTGCCATATCCAATCTATGCATAAAACATCAAGCTCCATAATATTTGTGACTAAACATTTACCAGAATATACTTGCCGATGTCAATGATCCTCATTTCACTGTTAAATTCTGCAATAATGAGGACGCTGTCCATTGGAGCCGATTTTGTTCCAGTGAGGTTGGTTATATGTGATTCCACATGCATGGTCTGGTTGCCAAGGTTGCTCTGATCATAATCTGTGACTATCTGACACTGTGTTGGTCTATAATTTTATACTGGTTCCATTTGTCTCGATGTTGACGTATTTGCGTCGGGATATTATGCTGCTACGATTGTTGTCGTTGATAATTCCATTGACACGTAGAATGTGTGATGGTGGATGCCTATTTGGCTTGTTGGATGTCGAAATACATGGCCTGTGGAATGACGAAGCACGTGGCTTATTCAGTTCACAATAATCGTTCTTATGACCACCAAGAATGTGGTATTGATTGCATTTGTGTTTCAAGAATTAACCCTCGAACGAAGTGAATATCTCCACAGAACCAAACGTGGTCTGGATAGTCCAGATGGTTATTTGTTGTTCGGGGTTAAGTTGCTCGATTTACCCATAGATTGTTTCGAGTCGTCACAATTTTGTCAAAAAACACATTCGAATTTCAGCAGCTTGAGAAGATTGTAAACCGCGTACGAATGAATTCCTCACATTTTCGGTTTACTAGTGCTGCGTAAGTGACAAAATCTGTGCTAACATCCTGTTGTTTTAAGACTCTTCTATCATATATTGAACAACGGTTGTTGTATTTCGAAAATCATCTTTCGGAGATTTCAGGGGGAGGATGTCTTTGAATTTTTTATGGCAGATTATGTCCATCTTGCACAAACACAATCGAATTTTTAACCGCATCACCGAATTATTTGGCGTCTTCCTGGAAAATTTGCTCGTATCATCGATTCCGTGCCTCGAATGTGTGTCCCTGATTTGGCTCGCAATGCAAATCCTGCATTCTATTAGCATGGCTTTCTATTCGTTGTTCTGAACATCACGTGTCCTGTGTGATTTGTCTTTCTACAAAGTTAAATGCTGCACGTTGACTATATGTATAGCATGCTTATTCGGTTAGAAACGAGCAAGACGATTGCCTTTACGAACGAAACACTTTCTCTGCTGATTTGAATGCAACGTTTTGATGTCATCCGCCTTAGTATCGCATTCACGAACTTCTTCTGCTAACAATTTTTCGGTGAGGTTTGTCAATGTTCGCTCACTAGTTTGTGTCCACTCCCACGCTGTGACGAAATAATTATATTTATCCGGCAACGTTGCAAATATTTTAGTCATAAGCATTGTGTCATCAACCTTAGTGTTTAAAGCGGGTGTGTAACGATATCCCGGTTTTCAAAATCCAGGTTTTTAAAATCCTGGTTTTCAAAATCCCGGTACTCCCGATTTTTAGGAAATCCTTGTTTGAATTTTTAAAATTTGACATGTGGGAAAATGGGACTCTTAAATGGTTTTTTTGACAAAATTCAAAAATGAGTTTGCGATAAAGTTTTAGAAAATGGCTAATAGGGATGGAATTTGGCCATTTCTTAACAGATTTTGTTGAAATTCGGTACGTGCGATGGAAATGGGATTCTAAAATGATTTTTCGATAAAGCGGTCAATAGAGATGGAACTAGGCCATTTCTAAACCGATTTTGTTGAAATTCTACACGTGCGATGGAATTGGATTTTTAAAATGATTTTTTGATAAAATTCTGAAATATGGCCATCGCTATGGAACTAGGCCATTTTTAACCGATTTAGTTAAAATTCAGCATGTGGCCCTAAATAGGATTCAAAAAATTCGTTTTTGATAAAGTTCTGGAATAAGGCGGATAGGGATGAAACCTGGCCATTTCTTAACCGATTATGTCGAAAATCGACATGTGGGATCTAAATGGGATTTTAAAATGAAGTTAGGGATGGAACTACGCCATTTCTTAATCGATTATGTTGAAATTACATGTGATGGAATTAGGGTTCTTAAATGATTTTTTGATAAAGCTTGCGTATCTGGACAAAAAGGGCGATATATTTCAAAACGTAGTCAAATAATCTTAGAACTTTATTTGCATCACACATGTCGAATTTTATCATAATCTGTCAAGAAATAGCCAAGTTCTGTTGCTAATGGCCATATTCTAGAGCTTTAGCAAAAAATCATTTTAGAATCCCATTTAGACCTTACTTGTAGAGTTTTAACATAATCAGTAAAGAAATGGTCAAGTTCCATCCCTATCGACCGTATTCTAGAACTGTATCAAAAAATCAGTTTGGAATTCGAATTGTTAATTAAAATAGAACTAGTAAAACTGCTCCTTTATTCCCGACATGTTTTTGAACCCAGCTTTTCTGGAATTTTTTCCTAAAAGCCCTCGGAGGGCTTAAACGGAGGGGGAGGAGCGATGCGACTTTCCGCGTGCACGCGAGAGTTATTGAAGCCTCTACAATTCGATATGATATCAAATGAAATGAATGTCTAAGGACTGAATGTGTTGAAGGGCAGATGTCTCGAAGAGCCAAATGTTTCAAAGGGGTTACTTATCGTTTTTGGAAATATAATTTTTTTAATTTGTTTTAAGGAATATTTCGTAATTTTTTTTTTTATCAAATATTAATGAATTTGCTTGATAAAATTTTCCTTCACCAAAATATATCACTGACGTGGAATTTTGACTTTCGGCTTCCGCCCCTATACTCAATTATATTTGAAAACAAATAGCAAAATTACAAAAGTCAAAAATAAATAAAACATTAGTTAAACAATATTTCAAAACTCACTTATTATTTTAATTCCTTTCCATTTTATAAGGACGTTGTTCTCCATTTAAATATACTATGTATTTATAAATGACAAATATATTCATACCAGTTCGATCTTTAGGGCTCGCAGGAACAGTCGTAATCATCAGCCCAAATTTTCTGCATTTTAAGGCAATCTATTTCCAAAATCTGCCCAAATTGATCGTCAAAACCGATATCAAAGCAATTTTTTTTTCTCAAATAATTTGTAAATCATCAAAATAGTTTACTGCTGGTTTTAACATAAAGGTTGATTTATATTATCCGTTCCTTTCAGTTCCTACACATATCGTGTCAGGCATGTTGTTGTAATTTGACAAAAAAATGGGAGTTCAGTTTTTTCCGACTCCGATAAAATAGCACGATTCCACGAAACCGACTCGCAGACTTGATTTTTTCCAGAAAAATTTTGAGCAAGATATCTTATTTTTATGTTATTATTATTAGTCCGACCGGCCCGAATTAATAATAAATATTTTTTTTCAAAATCAAGTCTTTAGAACTATAGAAGAAAAGTAAATCGGAATTTTAAAAACCGGGATTTCGGAAAAACATACAAGTTTACAAACTCGTATACATGTAAATGTTACATGTATACGAGTTTGTAAACTTGTATGTTTTTTATAATCAAAATTATGTTGACTTTGTGGCATGGGGACCAAAAGTGCTAGCCCAAAAGCTTAAAATGGCACATGCCTTAAAGACCAAAAGGCTTAAGTATAACAAATGTTAATTGTTTTTACGTATGGATTCTTTAGATCAATTATCAAAATACTGATGAACTTTTAGTTATTTGACGCACCACTCGAGGGTTCCGCACTTTGATAAAAAAAAGCAGCAGGTCAATGCATCAAAAAATGCTCACTTGTGTGATATACCATTTTTACTTCATATAATCTTATGGTGCAAGTCACCTTATTAACAGAATACTAATGAATAAGTAAATAATTCCATAGAGATTATTAATTCCCGTTCACACGACACCATCAAGCATAGCATTTTGAACCTTACTTTTAATTCATATGCATAAAGGCCATAGTTGGGATGAATTAACATATTTCTTTTCAAAGTTTGCTGAAGAACATAACAAGAGTTCAAATGATAACAAAAGGTGATACATGTTCTCTGTTGCCTCGTTCAGTCGCACCGGATAATTCTTTGTTCCGTTTTCCACTATAATTTATGTAAATTGGTTATGTATTTATGTATTCGCATGTTTTCACATAAAATGAGTTCACATTTTCATTGGCCGACTCATTTTTTTAAGCAACAGCTGCACATAATTTAAACCGCTGTATTGAGACGCGTAAAGTATTGTTAAACTTCATGAATTTTAAATTATATTTTAATGTTGTAAATTTAATGCATTTTATTTCTTAAAGTCGATTACATACGGTAGAAGTTCAGAACGTTTCGATATTTGCTCGTTTACTTCGGTCCTCTTTTTTATTGGATATGGGTAGGTTTTTGTGTACACAGGTTCTTTTGTTGTTGCTTTAATCTCCGCTCACAGATTTGTGTCGATAATTTGTTCATCGTTGATTGATCCGAAAAATGGTAAAAATTCGTTGATTATGGCTTTTAATTTTAGCTTTGTTTCCAAATGGTTATCTCTGATTTTAATGTTGTTGACATGCTACTGAAATTTGCGGAAAAATTCTGCAAAAAAAGAACTGCACTATCGATCTCCTTTATATACATGGATCAGCACCATTTTTTTGTTGTTTTTGACCATTTTCTGTAGAAAAGCGCATCTTTTCGGCCGAAATTTGAGTAAAATTCAATTGTTTGCTATAAAACTGCATTCACATAAGCCCAAGAACTGTTTTAATAATAAATTACTAAACACAAGTATAGTAATTAGCCCGTAATGTTTAAAACGGTCATCTTGGAAAATTTCGTATGAATCCACTCAGTAGTTTTTGAATTATGAGGTGCTAGTTTGGTCCGTCGAATTATTTTAATCAAATCAAGTTTAAGATAAGGGCAATACAGTCCAATTAATTAAAACCAAGTCGCTTGCAAAATATGAATTGGTTATATGGATTGGTTGAAGTTACACAAATTCGCAAATTACTCGAACACGATTTGTCGTATTAGCGGACAAAGAATTTGAGTTGCGCCTATAGCAGTGACCCCCTGTGTCAAAAAGCAAGGCATATTTTATGTGGCATTCAGTCCAAATGCGGCAGTTTTGTTTAAAAATTCTCATTTTCTTCTTGTTTTTCTATGGTCCAATTTATGAATTTCCGACGTGATGCGTGGTCATTTGGCTATAATTCTTGTGTTAACTGTATTTTGTAAGCCTTTACATGAAGTTATTTGTGTAAAATATTGAAGAAAGTTATTGGTGTGAGGTTTAATTGCTGTGAACGACGATGTATTGATGTCCTTGGCTCTTCAGCAACACTTGTGCTAACAGCTGCAATATTTTCACTTCAACGACCACTACGATGATAAATTTTGCTTCTCTGATCTTGAACTGAACCAATTTCTTCAAATTTATCAATGATAAGTTTAACAGCACGATTTTCGGAACATTTTTTCTATCGTATTCTGAACGAAATTTTCTTCCAACTGCTGAATAACTTTATTCATATTTAAAATAAGTTTTAATAATGAAAACACGTTGTTCAATCATATATCTCTTCATTTTAATTAACCGGAATGTTTGTACTTGTCATTTGTCAAATGTCATGATACTCTAGTACAAAAATAAAAATGGCGAAATACCTCAAATTTGAACACCCGTTAGTAAACAATTGAATTTTACACAAATTTCGACCGAAAACATGCGTTTTCTACAGAGAATGGTCAAAAACAACAAAAAAAAATTCTACTGACTTTCCAGACAGGATGAATACGCTATAGGTAGAGTTGCCGGTCTTTGGATAGGGACGATTCTAGAGACTTCGGCGGACAACCCTGTTTCCTGTTTTCACCTTAAATCACTATTGGTGGTTGGTGTGTGCAAAGAATTCGTCTATGCTTCTATTTCCTTACGTTAAATTACTAAGCTGATGTTCCAAGGCACGTTGGTCTCGCTTGTCCGGTTAATGGAGTGACAGGCAGTTCTTAATTTCATTCCAATTTCCATTGAAGACATATTGTTCAGACATATACTTTGGAGAATAGCGCGATATGATTTAAATGTGAATGAAGTGTCATTATCTATAAAATATTGAAATTACGATGTTCGATAGTTTGTTCAGTTTTAGCATTCGCCCAGAAATATTCTACAGTACGCCAATTTTCAGTTGCCGTCGCCTTATAAGTTGAATTGAAAATTTCTAACACGTGTCTATTTTTCATGTTTCCAAAATATGTTTAAAAAGTATTTTTGTTGCTTTACCATCCTCAAGTCTGACGTTCGAGTCAACCGCTCGAAGCACATTAAACAAGTTATTACTGCGGTTACGAGACATGCTTCTTGCACCCCACACAATTCCCACGGTTGATGATCTTTATACTTTTCATAAATGTCAAGTGCGTCTTACTTTTACACAATAATTTCTCTATATTGCACTTGTCGACTAAAAGCGGAATGAATCCGCGCTTACCATTAAATTTATAAATACTCCGCCGCCTACCCTAAATCGACATATTTGGTAAAGCAAACGATTTAAAAATAAACAACACTAACAACGAAGTGAATCATTTCATATATACGATATGAATAATACACAAGTAGCAATATTTTACTTATACTTACTGACAATTAACCATCTATCGTTATAAATTTGCACTAAAACGGTTTAAGCGAAATAATTTATTAGGCAGAAGTGATTTAGGTTCTAAATTGATAGGCGGCCATTGCGAATAACGTTAAGTTTCTATTTTAAAACTAAAAAAAAAAATATTACAACGTGGGCTCGTCCGGGAATTGAACCCGGGACCTCTCGCACCCGAAGCGAGAATCATACCCCTAGACCAACGAGCCAGTACGAAATCATTAAAATCGATTTAATTTAAGTAAACTCATGATCAAGTAAAACCTTGCTTTGTTTGCTATTTTGTTGTACTTGTAAACCATAATTATTTATTGCTAAATTAATTACAAAATAGATTTGTATTGTGATGTGATGCTCGGAATTATGAATCAAGACTTAAACATAATATATTTTTGCGCGCAGTCAACGTCATCATGACATATAATTATTACTTACTATGGCATTGCTTTGAAATTGATGATTAATTTTATGCTGGTTGTGCGAGACTTGGCCTGACCTTCGCGTTTGTTTTTATACTTTTATACTTACTACGGTGGTAGAGTGGAAGTACACGCAATTTCAAGGATAATCGAATTTTTTATGCCGTATCGTATGCAACCATTGAACCAAACTGATTAATAAGCACACATCTCATAAAAACTATGTACTCGTCGTACTACACGATATCGTTCGTTGCTTGAACTTTGCTGAAATGGAAAAATGGAATACATGTATAAAAACGAAACAACACAAAATGTAAATAACGAAATATTAAGATAAGATTACAATTTGAAGTAATACGTCGTCGTCATCATATGCATGTATTTGACTTATAGCTCATTAAACATAAATAATTTTATATGTGTAATATATCGTCGGCTTTGTATATACATATTTTTATTTAATCGGATTATCAAAATGCAATTTCAAAATATACATTCAGAACAGAGACGGTAAATAATGCACGCGAATCGAAAAATCAATATTGATTGGAAAAATTATAGGCGCGATGCGACATCGCGATCTAATTTTTTTTTTATAAAATGCAACTCTATGTGGGCGTCGTATAAAAATAGAATTTATTAGATATATATTCTTAATATCAAATCCAGATATAGCCGCGGTTAGTATTGTTTATATATTTACATATATATAGATGTCGCCGCGCGCCGATTACTTTCATTTCTTGCTATTTATGGGGAAAAGAAAGCGATATTCAAGTGATAGTTTTGCGGTTTATTTTAATAAAGTATAAAACCAGATAGAATTTTTCGGTTATTGTTGTTGTTACACATTTTTTTGATAAACTCACCTACAATACTAAAGTATACAGAAATGAATGTTGTTCTGTGTACAAGACCATAATGCCTGATATTACAGGCATACGTATATAGGAAAGGAAACCGACAATTTTTTTTTTGGGTTATCGAATTTATGACGTGCATTTTGATATCTTTACGAGCATAGTTTATCTTTATATGTATGCACAGTACTCTTAATCTATTGACTCTCTGATTAAATATTGAACTAACATTTATAGTTTCTATAACCTTTGTGAGTTGTCTGCGTATACAACATAAAATTTTTATCGGAACTATTAGTCGATACTTAAGTAGGGTTATTCGTTGAATGGCGTCAAATAACGTAAATGTCTCATTTATAATTTTTCAAAATGTTCTACCGTAATGTAATAATAATTTCCGGCTCAGTATAGCCTAATAAAAACTTGTATTCACCTAGCAAAAGGTGTTAATCTTCGGTCGCGGAACTATTCCTTTCGGACCAGCGTTTTGGATGTTAGTAGAAGCCAACTTTCCTACTCATTCGCAAGGCTTCAACTATCCCAAACCAAAGTAACGGGCTTCATTAACAATCTAAGTTTGGTTCTAAGAGTTCGTCTTAACAGATAAAACGCCGTTTCTTTCAAATTGACACGCTTGTCACATGGATTTTGTAAAAACCGTAACATCGTCTTTAAAATGAGATATTTTAAACTGAGGTTGTTAAATTTGGATTCCTTTGCTTCTTTACTGCATCTTTCCTTCTTTACTGCATTCTGTACTTGCGAATGCACGCACATCAAAAGTGTAAATGAACTCATGGTTTTTAGGTCGCCATTGCTACATCAGATTTAGATCCGGGGAGTGTGCTGGCCATAGTACCACATGGATTTTCTGTGCTTCCAGGCAGTCTCTGGTAATTATTGCTGTGTGTGCTCTGCATTGTCATGCATTAAGATGAATTCTGATCCAGGTTCCAGTATCTCTTTGATGTAACTGGCTGCCGATAAGTTACCTTCTGGAAAAACGAGATCACTTCTTTTACCACTCATACTTCCAGTCCATATCATAACAGTGCCATGTCTCCGCATCTGGGTGAAATCCGAATCTTGACTGAAGTTTCGGTGGACTTGCAGTTAAATATAACGGTCCTGCGCTGAAGTTGTTAATCTTACTCGACCTGGATGTCTCGCGTACGGACACCCAGCCATTCATAATTACGATGTGTATTGCTGTATTCAATATTTCTACACTAAATTTTAAATTTCACAATTTTAAAATCACTCTTGTAGGAGGTAAAACTGAATAAAGTCTGAGACAACAAGCAACTCAAATAGGGTAAAAACAATTTTTTCATTAATACAATAACCTGTTTTACCGTTATCCCTGAATTTTTTTATGATAATTGCAAATACAACATTGATGTATAGTAGTATTCAAATCTCGCTGGAATTCTGACAGTTCTCGCGCAGGCAAAATATGGCGGATACGCAGTGATGTATTAAGTATAATAATACCAGTTTATTGTTTACATTTTTATGTTGTATTTTTATTACTTAACTGTATAAATTAACTTTGTAAGAATCACTGACACTTTTGAAATTAATATTTAATTCGATAAGCAACGAATTAATTCATAATTCCATTAAATTGAAAACCTATTTTGCTTTTTTATGTTGTTGTGGTTTTGTTCGATATGAATGACATTTGGTTATTTATTTTCCCTAGTTCGTACCAAAATTAAATGTTGACATTGTTTCCAAAGGCGTGCAATTTTTTTATAGATGTATTAATTTTCACTTGAAATATCATTGTAATAACATAAATACATGATCATTTTGAATATTTTGTGTATTAAAAGTGAAATATAATTCTTTTTAATGGTTATTGATTATTTTATTTAGATTTACTATCTAAGATAAATGCGACCCATCAAAATTTTTATAATTTTTTTTTCTACATCACTGAAAGCTGCGCAGAACAATTAAAAAAAAATTTTTTTTAACATCTGAATAGGACTATATCTAGTGATTGCAATCCCGGACCGTTTTACCAATCCCGGGATTATGGGATTGAGTTATTTTAAATCCCGGGATCTCGGGATCCCGGGATTAAGGCTATATAAAAATCAACAAAAAAAAAAAACAATTTACGTATTCTAAATATGTAATCAGTTTCATATAAGAAATAATTTTTTTTCAAAAAGTTTAAATCCATACTGAAATAAATGAAAACTCATATTAAAAACAGAAAAAACGTTATTTGTCACAGCTTAGGTAAAGCCGCAGCCACACGAATGCAAACATCGGCCAACGTTGGTGTATTTTATGTTTGGCAAATATTGGTAAAAATGACAATTGGCAAACTCTACTGTCTACACGATTTGTAGTATTTGTTTTTTCCTTTGATCTTTTTTGAAAAACCGCCTATTGAGCGACTGTGTTCGAATGTTGGACAAATGTAACCTTGATTTGAATTTGTCATTTGATTTGTGGCTACACGATTTGTTATTTGGACAAGTACGCCAATGTTGGTATGTATTTGCATTCGTGTGGCTGCGGCTTAAGACGCGAAACATAATCTTAAACATTGGGATATATACTCGATCGGCTAGCAATAAGCAAGTAATTTGCTAGTTAAAATACTAGCTACTCGATTAATTTTACGACGAAAATTTGAATTTCAAATTATGTTTTTCAAATTTTTTTTTGTTTTTTTTGCGATTAATAAATTTTGCGGCTTCAAAATTTGAACAGCACATTTTTGTGCTATTTTACTGTGCAATTGCAAAAATCAACACAAAATTTTTAACAAATATAATTTGAAATTCAAATTTTCTTGGTAAAAATGATTGAGTAACCAGGATTTTGGCTAGCAAATTGCTTGCTAGCTAGCCAATCGAGTATCTACCCCATATTCCACATTATTCTTAAAGTATGACTTTAAAAAACAAATAGCATCGATCGAGTTTTCTCCTATTCTGTTCCCCTGAACAGAAATTACAATTCCTGCCGCCGAAAATGCCGGAGCGTGCATTCTACACTTGTCGGCGGAATTGCAATTAAGTCACACGCGAAGCTACTTCCGAATGAACGTTTTAGGTTAATATAAAATTGAAAAGGAAAAAAATCAGTAAACGAGTAGTCTGAATTTTTTTCTGATTAAAGAAAATATACTCGTATGGTGGCGAATTTGTTAAAAATAACGGGAAACACAGTTTTATTTAGTTTTGTACAATGATACATATTTTTTAAAGAGATTATAATATCAGGTTCCTATATAGGAGAATATAAATATAAGGAATAAACTAAAATTGTCAATGGTCAGCGGTCAATTAAAGAATGTAAGAGAATTATTAAATTATATTTATACTCTTATAAAACCCCGGGATTCGTTTAAAAAAATCCCGGGATTACGGGATTCAAATATGAGCCGGGATCCCGGGATGGGGATCTCGGGATTCCAATCACTAGATGTATCCTTTAGAAACAAAACAAAAATCAAACCAAATTCAAGGCAATCGCAACCTAAAAACCATGTGCTCCATTTACACTTGTGATGAGTGTAGGTTAGTCTTCCATTGCATTTACGAACACAATCTCCCGATAAACATCTTGTGCTGCGTTGATTTATTCTCCTAAAGCTTCTTCTTGTATAATTGATTTGACAGTTGTATTCTCTATAGCCTAATGCCATTTTTATAGGATCGTACTCTCTTTGTGGTATTTCTAATTTCTCCAAAGTAGGTCATGCATTGACTCTTGGTGGATTTAGTCATTTCTAAGCTTCTAGTCATTTTTTCTCACTCTCTCTATGTCTCTCTTTCTTTCCCTCTCTTTCTCTCTTACTCTCTCTTTCTCTCATCGGTTTGTGGTGAAATACCTGAAAACCACATTGATAGTCATCGATGATGTTTTCGGCAAGGAGAATGATTTTGACAAATACAAAATTTGGAGCAATGTGTGCGGTGTTTAAAACAGAGCTATTCTACGGTAATTTTCATATTTGAGACGGTCACCTTTTTTATAGCGCGGACAAATGAGCGCGATCTTACATTTCACAGTTAGCTGCTCTTGGACCCAGATCATCCCAATGAGATCATAAAAATATGATGAAAGAGTATACCTCCTCCGTGTTGTTTCAATAATTCTGCGAAGATTCCGTCGAAACGGGTGCTTTTAAATTTTTTAACGTACTAATAAATTTTAGCTGCGTTTACTTCCACTGTGTGATATGGGACAAATATCTCCTCGCCTGGTGGAGCACCAGCTGGAATAGGGGTAACTTCGCCAATCCAATTTAGTAGATTTTGAAAGTAGGTTGGCCGTACTAAGATAATGTTATGTATGTTTGTTATCAGTTCTCCATTTGTGTTTTTGATGACTGTGGATCTTGTATCTTTTGGCCTTTTTAGAGATATTCTGCAGTCTATGTAGAGATATTCCGTCTGATATCTTCTAGTGTTATTTCAAGCAGCTTATACGTTTATTTTCGATGAGTTGTTGGCACTGATCGTTGAACTAATTCGACGTAAAGAATAAATCTTTCACATTATATAATTTGTCTGTTGGCTATAGTTGGTGCATGTGCATTGACAATCGTGATATTGAACTGTTTAGTGCCTAATCTAGCCGAGAAAGCTGACTCCAACTTCTTCTCTATTCTGATGTCCGCTAAAGTAGTATGGATACCACTCCCATACCATCTATCTCTTGTAATGAAAAGATGTCTAGTGTGCAAATTTCCATTTGGCTTGAAGGGTTCTGGAGATCTCCCGATATCACAAAGCCCAGGACATTCTATGTTTCCATTTTTATAGCGTTGTCCGTGTACATTTTTTAATGTCGTAGTTATGTTGAATCCTATTCCGAGGCCTTTGTATAGTTGTTCTTTGTTTAAGGGACCGACACTCGACCCACATTTCACATGTGCATGTCACTTACAGGTGGTAGATCTTAAGGCACCCAGTCATAGCTTGAATACATTTATATAGCAAACCACTTGCTACAAGACAGATGCCCGCTTCAACTGCCCTTAATCTGGGCCCCTATTATGAAATTTTTCCAACGTCGGAAAATCCGTCTCGCGTCGGATTTTCATATTATGAAACTAAAAAAATCCGATCCGCGCGGATATTATACTATTATGAAATAAAAATCCGAGTTAGCGGATTTTACGACAAAATTCAATTGTCAAATCCGACAGCTCGTTAGGTGACGGATATTGAAGTATATGCACGGAAAATAGATAATTCATACTTTTTATATGTTAATGAATTATTTAATAATTTAATAAATTTTTAATTGTAAGTGCATATCTCTATTAAATTATTTTAATCAAATTTAAATGTGATAAGTATATACTGAACATTTCGAGCTTGACTGTAAAAATACATGTTTCATAATACGAATATCCGCCGCGGATCGGATTTTACGACAACGTATTTTCCGACGGTGTCGTATTTTCCGACCAATTTCATAATAAGCCCCCTGGAGAACAGACGCTGATGTGGTATAGGTTTTGCGCCGGTAATAACTCGCTGCATTATGTAGTGTTCTGTAGGCAGAATTTTGTTTTCGTTATCCCAAC
Organism: Nephrotoma appendiculata; assembly: GCA_947310385.1. Taxonomy (NCBI): domain Eukaryota; kingdom Metazoa; phylum Arthropoda; class Insecta; order Diptera; family Tipulidae; genus Nephrotoma; species Nephrotoma appendiculata. Next base: position 318,479,394 of record OX371223.1, read on the forward strand.
TACATCGCCTGATACATTAAGACATAACCCAGAGAACAACTAGAAGGTTTCGTAGGACTTTGCCCCCTCCGTCCGCTTTAACCGAGTCATTTGTTTATTGGATATCTCGAACATCTGTATGTCTTCGATGTTCCATATTACTTACCATCTTTACCAAATGCAATAATTTGGATTCAGGAGTTAAATCATTTGACGTTAATAACGACAAAGTTGTCTATGCTATCTTTAGGTAACTTCACAAACAACAAAAACCATTCCAAACAAGTCATTAATATAGTCATTTTAAGTCATTAAGCCTCAAAATCAAACCTATCAAATCCATCTACTATATACCACCACGCCCAATTGACGAACCATATAGATTACCAATTCTCAATCAGCAACCCGAACTCATTGCTAGCACCTAAACCTCTACTATCTGATATCGCTTTTACCTTATCCTTAAGGGCAATACCAAACTTAGTGTCCATCTTCGTCACAGAACTTCTTCCTAAAACCACTTCGGACAATATTGCATCATGTGAGTGTATCGTTCTGGAATTAGAATCTCCAGCTTGCTGGACTGCCGGAATTTTTGTCAAAGAGTTTGTTTCTAGACCGAATAAACGGCCAAACTGCCCCACCTTTTCATCAAAACCAAAAGCACTTTCAATCTTCTATACCAAAACGTAAGAGGTCGTCAAACTAAAACTGACACTGCTTTATCTAATACTCTTGATACGGTAGTTGGAGGAGGAGTTCTTATCTCTATCCGCTAAAGTATTCCAAGCCGTGAGTTTTAATTTTTGATAATAATGAACTTGCGAGTCTCTGTGTTCAAATTATAACGTATAAGAGAGTTATATATAAGAGAGTTTATGTTCGGAACTGTTATGTCTTCTTCTTGTTATTTCTTCTAGGCGACGTTAATATGCACAATATCAATTGGGTTGCGGCTGAAGACGATTGCTACAGGAAAACAACTGCACTTGCAGCTACCGGTGAACACGTTTTCATTGATAGTGTTAATTCAAGTGATTTGAGATAGCTATAGCAACTCGTTTGTAAAACGATCAAATCTGCCTATGTGGTAGACGATTATCATTCACCATTGTCTATGATCTTTGTTTATGATTATGATGCCACTGATAATGACGTCATGGTCGAAGATTCAATGAAATTTAACTCCAGAAAAGCGACTTCGATCTTCAAAACCAGCTCTTACCTTAAATAGAATTTTCATTTATTGCTGACTTTTCCGATATTGATACGTGTGCAGGTTTATTTTACGCCAAAATGTTGGTGTTTCTTCACAGTTATCTTCACATCTGTGGTACAATAAAGAGCTTCACTTATTGCGTAATAAGAAGAACTCGGCATGGCGAACCTACATTAAATCCTGGAACCCATCTGTTCATTATAAATTTAATCATCTGATCCAATTATTTAAGTTGAAATCGGAACTACTGTACAAGAACTACCTCATAAAAGTTCAAACTGGAATTTTTAAGGATCCACGTCAATTCATTAAAATCATCAATTTCAATTTGAAATATGATGGCTATCCCACCATTCTCAACTATTTTTTCCACAGGTCTGAAGGAGGTATAGGGTTACCAAATTTCTCAAATTGAAAAAAGTTCATGGGGTTTGTTAATTAATTGTTATTTAATTTATTATTTTAATTCAAATAAAAATGATATTCTAAATTAACCTATTCTTGGAGGACTGGTGAATTCTGGTGAGAAGAAGGCAGTTTTATTTATGTCCATTTTGTAACTCTCCAAATTCGTTGTGAATAGCGCTACTACGTTGATGGAAATCGGTAGTGATTTCTTTCATTGAATGGTATATCTCTTAAATTAAACACAGTCCTTCTACGCAGCCGATTGGAATATTTCGTCGCAACCATGCAGTCGTTATGGCTGTCTTGTTGGTTGAAAGAGGTATCATTTTACGTACACGGTCATTTTCTTGAATTGAAACTAGACAAATCTCATTGATCCATGTGTTATTACGTTTAGATGTATATTTTCCTATATTTGCCGTTAAGTTTATTGTCGTCTGTTATCCACTGTTCTTCCACATAATGGGATAGTGGTTGGCTGCCCAAGATTCTCGTTATGCTAGCATCACAGTAAGCCCGAGAAGCCTGATTGTTCAATGCTTCAGTATTCTAACCTGAGATTTGTTGGCATCGGTTATACGTGGAGTAGTCAGGATTGGTGTTAGCGCCATTTTGTTTTTTAAATATCTCTATAATGGTGGATAATTTTACCATAGAAATGCATCCGTCAGCAAGCGATCAATTTAAATCACCGCGACTCCAGCTTTGATTTCCACGTGGTTTTATGCATTAGCTTGTTTGGGAAGTATGTGCTGGCTACCACCAGAATATATAGGGGGAGGCATGGTGGTGTACATCCTGTTGTTGTTGGTGCAAGGTGTAGGGAGTATTGACCGATGGTACCACGATGAATACCTACTGTCTGCTTTGCCGATTTCTGTTAAAAACACCAAAAAATAATCTTGAGTTAGATAGTCAACAGTCATGACTGTAGTCGACGATGTTGTTGCCAATAGCAATAAGTATAATTTCTTGCAGAGCAATTATATCGAGTTTGTACTGCGATACCTGATCGAAGAGTTGGTGAGACCCATGCGGTTTAAGTTGAGTACATTCCAATTTTGAAATTTTAAATCGTTGTTCTTAATTCGTGTCCGAGTTCGTTGTGCTGAATCAAAGTTAATTCAAATCGTCTGTAGAGGGACCGCCCTGTACAGGCTTGGCCTACCCATGTTACTTCACTTTGCATCATACATAGACGGCATAGAACGTGAGTCTAGCGTAATCCCTATGACTGCACTTCAACCTGATCACCAGACATAGTTAATAATTCACATAATTCAGTTCAGTTGAATATGCCTAAAATATTGCAAGTGCAATTAAAATGTTCTATCAACTAGTAAAAATATAAAGGCAAAGGAAGGAAATGCAAAGAGATCTCCACACCCCGGGAAAAAATCAGTCATAGAATTTGGAACCAATTTTTTAAAAATCCATGTATCCAAATAACGAACGCGGAGCATTTGATTATATTTTCCCTATTTAGTTTAGTCCCATAAATACTTGAAGTTTTGTAAAGAACTCTGACGATATCTCATTTGGTCCTATAAGAGTTAATAGAGATAACCTCAGTAATACAATCACAAAATAAGATTAGATCCAAATTTGTATGTGTTATTCGAATAAATAAGGTTGGGCTCTTCTGACAAATTTTTAAATATTCATTTGTGATTGATCGTAATATGGGAAACTTAGAGTTAACTAAGCGTTCTGCATATAGAATCACTCAGGCTCGTATGCTATGAAAATTACACCTATTAATTTGGATATGCTTTACTGTCTATCTATATCAACGATTCTTAAACTATTGTCCGCGCACCTGAGTGAAATCATCTAACTTAGAACTGTTTCCAATAATTCAAACCCAATTTATTAATTTTTGGAATAATAAATTGTGATTTTTTATAAACTGACTTTGTTTATGGTCATCTGAAATATGCTATTATTTCATTATGGCCGTTAAACTGGCGATTTCCAACAAAGTAGCTGACATCTGGTGAACAAAACGCGAATTGCAGTTTGCTATGAAGCAAGAAGGATCAAAACTGTCCAAACAGTGGATTTGGCAATTCTCGTCCCTCTTGTACACGTAGAAACCAACGCGATCTACATTGGAACGAAATTGCGAATAAATCCCCTCTGAACCTTCTACAACAGCCTAACCTTTCGAGGTATTTCTCGACGACTTTTCCGTAAATTTTGGGCGTTATTTTATCTTTATTTTGATGAATGGTGTTTCTTCAGTGTTCCAACGTTTCCGATTTGTTTCGCGACCTAAAAAAAAAAAATATTCAACGACCGTAAATCTCATGATTTTTGCGGCCAGTGGCCCTATTCTGTCTTTCCCTGGTAATAGGGAAATGGGAAAAATATTTTCATAGCATTTTTGTCTAAATTGTATTTTTCTGGCCTACTGAAGGAATAAGTTTAGTGCAAAAATTTTCAAAACAAAGTGAATTGGGATACTTTTGTTCCACAAAATTTTTATTGGGAAAAATATTTTCCCATTTCACTTTGTTTCAAAAATATTAACACTAAACATGTTCCCTCAGTAGGCCAGAAAAATACAATTTAGACAAAAATGCTATGAAAATATTTTTTCCAATTCCCTATTCCCAGGGAAAGACAGAATAGAGCCACAGATGAAATTACCGAAACTTGATAACTTTTTACACTAAACATACTACGTTGTACTATATGTGCGGTTTGTTGCACGGCCTTGACGCTGCTTGACAAAAATGCGAGCTACAGAACAATTTAAATGCGTCCATCAATAGTTAAGCGATCACTTTCGTAAATGTATTTTTGCAAACAAATATTTAACACACTTTGAAAACACGTGATTAATAGGCGTATCCAGCACGTTGAGATTTTCACTGTTTTTAGTAAGATCACTTGAAATTTTACATCAAACATTTCTTTGTTTTTGGTGAGAACTAACTCACTCAGTGTGTCGGATATGCCCATTTACTCTTGCTCAGCACTTAGCACTTTGATTTTAAAATGGATGCTTCAGCGAAACGGATCGGAAAAACAAAAAATACAATTTAAAAATCGACCTAGTATGAAGCAGAATATAAAATTCCCCACACTTGCTAAGGCGTTTATTTTGTGTCAAAATTCTATTTCATACTAATCACGTAAAAACAAAAAAAAAATTCTAACCCTAAATTTTATTTTGTTTTTTCATTTGTGTTTGTCACTCAATCCACACGTGGGTTTCTGAAAACCGGTTTTATAGGTAAAAGGAAAAAAATGTAGAATGAGTCCGGATTCATGAGTTCTAGTGTGGATGGGCGGAGTGTGAGTATATAAAACACGGCCGTACATAAAATTATAGCTGCTACCGGGCTGCAAAAATTCCCCACTTTAAAATTTTGTTTGATGGTGAAGAGCGAAGGGACGAAGCAAAACACATTGTGTTGAAGAAGACGACAAAAAATTAAATCATCCTATACTTTGATGGGACTCAGCACCATTATAACGAATCAGCGATGTAACACAAATTTTTATTAAGTACAAATGGTCGATATAAACGTTGTACAGTTATGTATGTTCTTGTTAAGATGCTACAAAGTAGCATGGACTTTTCAACAAGCCTACTTAGCTCGTATACCCAGCGCATGATCATTTAAGTAAAGATTGAATTACTCATTTCGTGGTGAATTATTGGTTCTACTTGTCACCCGCTGTGGGGTAATTTTCTGTAAAGTTTTGTGCGTCGTGCCGGGCTAAAACATGCAAAATTTTACAACTATTCAGGGGTGTTGTAGACTATTAATATTGGTTCTGGGTTCTTACTGCTGAGAGTTGACTTCAATCCTCCTTATGCGTGGTGGATGGAGATCTTCTAAATTTAAAGTACAGGAAACCCTCCAAGAACACGATTCATTCGTTCCGGGTTCTCTGAAACCTTGTTGTTCGAGACTACAAAAAAATAAAAGTAAAAGAGAATCTCAACAAGAGTATTGTTTCAAACGGTATATTTCGAGAGAAGGGATATCCGTGTTTTTCGAATACCATGTTCTTGGAGGGTTACCTGTCTCAACTTAAACAAATTCAAGATTAGTAAGCAGCCCGAATAGTGTCTTGAGGATTTTAAATCTCGCTATATATTAAATTAAATAAGGCCTAGTTTAAATGTTAATTGGAGGATTTTTCGCTGAACAGAAACTATAATAAACTAAACCAAACTGTCTCGGTGGAGAAAAATGGTACTAACAACTTTATGAAGCTTTTAGAATTGACATCAGAATGTTTTTTGAAAGTAACATTCGATGATGGCAACACGGCTATTTGCATTTGGCATGTTTTATTTCAAAGTCTTTTTATATCTTAACCGATAATATTTAAAGCTTAAAAGCCCATTTGTTCATGCTGTATAAGATAGCGGAAATTTGACAGCGGAAATAAAAAATTACGCTAATCGTCGCAAGTGGCAGCACTTGCAACAAAAGATACTTTTTTGTTAAATTAATAATTACCAGCGGAAATTTTCTATTCATTTTGTATCTCTTTTTGCACTAAATAAAACATCCCAGGGGAGTAAAATATTAAAAGTGATCCTTAAAACGACAAATTGATTGATCTCCGAAGTAAGGGAACTCGGTAAATGAAATCTTGAAATTTAACAATATTCCATTTTTCCGCCTGGATGAAATCGGTATAGTAGTATTGATCAGGGATTTTAAAGTAAGTTTTAGATAAAATTCTAGGATCTGTTCATGCTGGACTAAACTTGGCCATTTCATAACCAATCCTTATGAAAATTGATTTCTAGATTGATTTTTGAATGAAATATAAATTTTAGATGAAAAACTGGTATTTGTACATTCTACACGATTTAAATAGATTTTAAGCTGGAGAGAACTAGGCTTCTCTTAATTAATAATTGTAAAATTTGCATCGCACACAGGGATAATTCGGGCAAATTTTATTGATTAGAATTTTCTCAATGTAATTTTATGATTTTCTGCGGCCACATACGTCATTTTCAGGTTTTTGGCCAATATCTCAAAAACTTCCACCAGTAACCAAAACTTTCGGTTGTTTTCCTAATTGCTTAGGTCATAGTGAGACTACATGGAAAATTCTAATCCGAAAATCTTCCTCAAATTGTTTATGTAGCCCCATCAGTATTGCCTATGCTATTAGAAAACAACCGAAAATATAGTTTTTGAGATATTGGCCAAAAACTGAATATAACGTATGCGGCCGCAGAAAATCATAAAATTATTAAAATCCAAAATTTAGTCTAAAATTTACTTTAAAATCCCTGATCAATACTACTATCCAAATTTCATCGTAATTTGTTAAGAAATGGCGGAAACATGGAATATTGTTAAATTTCAAGATTTCATTTACCGAGTTCCCTTACTTCGTAGATCAATCAATTTGTCATTTTAAGGATCACTTTTAATATTTTACTCCGCTGGGATGTTTTATTTAGTGAAAAAATAAGATACAAAATGAATAAAAAATTTCTGCCGGTAATTATATAACAAAAAATTATCTTCTGTGATAGTGCTGCCACTTGCGGCGAGTGGCGTAAACTCTTATTTTCCGCTGTCAAATTTCCGCTATCTTATACAGCATCATTCATTCGATTCGGCAATTGATAAAGTTACAAATCTAAAAAACATGTGTGCACTCTACTTCTCAGCAGACTTACTTAGGTCATCGTCTTAATCATCTGACAACCTGATTTATTCGACAAACATCGATAACCGTACAAATTTATTGAATATAAAATGATGTCTAAATTATTTATCAAGACTATGCGGTAGTCTGCTTCACTTTTCTATATTTTCACCGAAATTCCCATAAGCCGATACGAGTACACACTAATCTTCTAGTCGATTTGCCACAACATTATATATAGCTACCCAATCTATAATCGACTGACCGCATAGACCTAAATTTATTATCTCTATGTGTGTGACACAAAACTACTAACAATTGAAATAGAATTCAATGAGCACATAATATACAAAACTATAATGGAGTACCAATAGAGCTCTATAGAGATAAATACGATTTACCCACAACAACACAACAGCACACAGAAAATTATCTAAAAAGCGTTAAGTTCAATAGAAATAAATAATACACAAGGGAAATTAGATATAAGAACGTTTGTATATTTTGTGTGGTTGTTTGTTGCTGCTTGCTGTACGATATTTTGCTGGCTTGGTTAGATTGCTGTTCCAAATTTCAATTTCAATGGAAATGAGCGAACGAATTTTACGTAAACTGTAATCTTATACATTTCCTTTCACATTAAAATGGAGTGCAAGACAAGTAATGCGTGAGGCAACCATAAGATGGTGCGATGATGAACGAAGGCATATATTTCATTGTCTTCTTGGTAAATCAAATTAGAGATTGTGAGATATCTACTATTTGTATTTAAATGTCTATATGTGTTCTTGTATTAATTTAAGTTTTTTGATTTACTTTCTTCTTCGCGGTTCTTGAATTTTCGTTTCACGGAAGGAATTTGTAATATACGTTGGATAGACATGCAACGTGAATTGAATATTGAACATATGGCTCTTTATCTTAAAATATGTAAATATTTTTATTTTAGTTTTTCGTTTCTTATCTTTCGTCGTTTACTTTATGATGATGTGTTGATATTCTTACTCAGCGAAATATGGCAGTTAAATTTTCATTTCATTTTCAATCATTTATCCACTTTCAATTTTTTCACTATAGAAAATTAAATTTGCAGCGAAGTGCATGTGGCGGCGCCACATATGAATGGCAGATGAACGCTAAAACATTTGTCTAAATAACATGTTGGGAACGCATGTAGAAAATTAATTAGGTTTACTATCGATATATGCGGGTTAGAATACACCGTGCTACGCACAATACAATGGAATATGTGAGTGAGGTCAATGCTTTATTGTTTGCAAATAATTTATTAACGTTGCTGAGGTCATTATCTTCATGTGACATTAATTTTGCTGTTGAATTATTATTTTTAATTTTGTAGTTTACGTTATACCAAGGTTATATAGATAGCGAGGGTTGTCGTTGTGTGTCCCGCCCGCACATTACATTGATGATCTTATGTAATCAATTTTAAAATGTCAAGTGTATTTTACTCGAATTTAGGTTGAGTTAATCGGTTAATGTTCCACTTTTGGACATAGGTTCCAATCAATACCTCTGCGTCATCAGGTACCACAAATTATTATTTATTTCTGCACAAAAAATAGCCCTAAAAGCAAGTTAGCTTAACGTACGATTAAATGCCAAATTTTGGCTTGTTCTAAACGGCAACTATAAACGGTTCTGGGCGTTTATCTAGATTCAACAAATTTTTTATATCGAACTTTATGAAATATATTCTGTCAAAAAAGTGACGGTAAATGATCATTAAAGAGAAGTTTTTTTGTCGCTAAAATGGCATAACTGTCCTTGCTGTGAAGTTTGAGCGCGATCTGTCATTTATTTTGTTTACAGTGCTGAATAAAAATATCGAAAAGGAGTTTGTCTCAAATTTTGTATTGCAAATGGAATTTCGTGTGGCGAACCGCTGACAATGTTACAGAAGGGTTACGGTGAATCGATTACATCAAAATCACACAAAGCGGTCGAGATATGTGGTGGAAGATTTGCCTCGCCCTGGTCGACCATCAACATCTTCAGCTGAAGTTAACATCAATAAAGTGAAGGAAATGGTGAAATAAAATCGCAATTTAGTTCCGAAGACCTGAATTTTCTTCAAAGACTCAATCGCGTAATGTCGCTGAAGAAATGCTAGAACGAGTCAACTCTAACTTGATCAAAGGCAAGGTAATGTTGACAGTCTTGGTGGTGAGGTTTGTGGAAAGGAAACCTCAACAAATATCATCGAACAACCACCATATTCAGCTGATATGGATCCGGCTTCCTTTTTTCTCTAATTCCCGTTACTTTTTTGACAGAACGTACACTCGAGTGCAAAAATTACGCATATTGATCAATTTTCGCAAAAGTTCAAAAATATCAGAAAATCCAATGTTTGTTTAATTTTCTTGAATGCATGTTCTATTTCAACACCTATCCAGTGGTGTTTTTTGTACTTATACCGTGCCAATAAAGTGATTTTTGGGGTCAACATGACTTCAGATGAAGTCGTTTTTTGTGAATTTATGATCATGAAAATTATTGGTACGAATCCAATTAAAACTGGAAATCAGGAAAAAAAAACATTTTTATTAATAAGGAGTATTCCCTCCCCAGCCCGAATGACTCTTCCATTCGATGTTTCATTGATTTCAGTAAATCAATATTCAAGTACTTAAAACAACACGCAGTTCGATATTTAAACACTACTTTAATTGAAACGATATTTACATTAAGTGAGGTTATACTCCCCTCCCCCACCAAATAAAAGATATATAGGTGAAAATAACCCTATGATGTCGATAATTGATACGAAAGTTGATTGAATTATGATTGCTGCAGTAGTGGTTGGATGAGTAATTGTCAGTGCGATGGATTCTCGTTCTTTTAAAACTTCAGATAGTGTTTACATATGTTGAAAGGAAATCAAGAATGTTTACAATTAAAAAGTAATGTATATCGTCGACCTTCAGATCTGCGGTATTTTATACAAGAATAAATAAGTCAATAAAAAACCTGAAACAAAAGAACTATGCTCCGGAAATATTCATCATTATTGTTGTATGTATGCGCATAGCCGGAAATACTGAGGGCCGTGATATGTTTTCTTAACATAATATTTGGAATACGTTATTCACACGATCGTATAAAGTGTTATATACAAGGTATTCATACATACATATAAAAATAACGTCATATATTTTTATTACGTGCGACCGCGGTACCGTACACTCACTGCACATAAATTCACACACCATTATGGTATAAAGGAGGCTATGTAGTAAGGATATCCTTCTGACACCAAAAAAATTAGAAAACAAATTTATTTTTTTAGTATTAATCGAGCGACCAAACCTAAAACGTGTCTGCTTTGAAAAACTATATAACACATTTTTCTGTCTTACTTTATTTTCAGAGGGGAATTTGCGGTGTGTACCAAAATCCATACAAAACTCCACAATATTCTAAACCTAAATACTTATCGTTGTTTGTTGTTCTTATTATTAATATTTTTTTTTTGATTAATTATTCTTTTGTTTGTTTGAGTTAAAATAATTATTACATTTCCAAAATGTCAAACGTGTTGTTATGATAAGTAAACAAAAGGAAAATCGTAAACCAAAGTTATCGAGAATTTATTTGTAAACTGCCAGCAGCATCACCACCGTCAATATTCTACACTAATCAACTACTACATCCTGTGGTCATCTCTATTTGTGTGTGTGTTTGTGTGTGTATGTGTGCGTGCGTTTGTAAATAGTTTAAAAAATTTAAATCATAATTAATAATCGGGCCGTTTGTGATTTCCAATTTAGAGTTTTATATAATAAAATATATCGTAGTGAATTTAAAATATTTAAAGTGTTTAAAAATAAAATTTAACAAAAATAAAGTGTATTGTGTGCGTGTGTGTGTGTGCGCGCACATAAAAAATGAACCCGAATCATTCGGGATCATCGCGGAGATCATTTTCACGTGGTGCTATACCAAAAAGTCGTTCGAGAATATCATTCCCACCGCATCAGCATCATGCCCAACGTAATCATGGCCAATGGTATAAGGAGATGGAAAATTGCTATTCACATGGGTAAGAATATTTATATATGTAAAATATTTTGATTTTGTTGTTGTTTATATCATGTTTGGCATGATATCAAAACTTTATAATATTATGATTATGTGTGTGTGTGTATTTAGTGATTCGGTTGTGACAGTTTAACTGGTTCAAAACGTATTTATGAGCCGTTAGGGATTTGTCAATGGAAATGAAGCAAACAAATAAGCGCACGATGATGTAGGTTATCTACCTATGTGACACAAAACTATTCGTAAAATAAAATTTAACGCCTACACATATCATATACCAATAATAGAAGATTAAAAAAATTTATGGTGTCAACGAAACGTACGCAACAGCTGGTTTTGTCACTATGTCTATATTATACTGCGTGTATTATCCCGGATACAAGATTACCTTTTATAAGTTTTTTGTTTTTTTTTCGTCATCGTCACTGGACTAATTTTAGAGATCTCAAAAAGTTTTGTTTACTTAAGTTTAAAAAAAAAATTGTACAAAGCATAATAATTTGACCTGCGGTTCAGTTCTGATAAAGGATGATAGCGTTCTTAAAAATAAAAATGTCAAATTCACAGAAGGACTAAATCACAACTCGTTAGGGATACATTTGGTAAAATTCGTTTAACAGTGACTTTATCTGTTGTACACGTTTATGTCATATCCTTTACGGATTTATCTAAATTTTTTAATTTCGGACGGTTTGCAATATCAAACGTTTTTCTACTGTTGTATATATAATGATGTATGAATTTTAATCAGTACCAAGAAATTGTAATTTGGAAATTACAATACTTATTTCAGGCAAATTACGTTAATTTTTATGAATTACGCGTGCTGTTAAACAAATAACGAGGTTCGAATTACATTTTACCGAGGATTTTCGAGGAACTTGTTTTGAGTTACAACGTGTAGTTATGATTTAAATCCTTGTCTGGTAACTAATTCTGGCAACTATAAATATAACCCTTATTTTCTTTAAAATAAAGTTAAGCGTTCCTTCAAAGTTGTTCAGAAAACGTAGTTAATTCTACACGCACGCACCTCCTATTTCACAGGTTTTCCTTAAATTATCTCCATACAATTTTTGTATGATATAATCTGCAATTTACTCACCCGTTATTTTGAAATTTGGTTCATCGGGTTGGATTAGCATATTGTGCATTTTAGACAAAGTGCAGAAAACTGTCTGGAACTTAAACATTCAACCCAATAATATTAGAACAGGTCTAATTGCAGAATTTCTACGAAATTTATTGTAGGAGCTAACTTTCAAAAGTTGCAACCCCTTATCATTTCATGATAAATGGCAGAGAAATAGCAGGTTTTTGGCCAATACTATGCCAACTTCCAGAATTTCTTCCCAATTTCTTTGCTGAAAATCCATTTCAATCTTATGAACACAAATACGAGAAAATGGCCCAGTTCCATGCACGGCATGGATCGCAGAACTTCACCCGAAATTAGATTCCTAGTCCAACCATACGAATGGTTGGTTAGAAAATAGCCAGACTTACAAGGTGTAATGGTAATTCAGCCACCTTTATCATATGATTGTATTCTAACTTTTTTAAACAAAGTGTAAAGCGTTTATAATTATTCAGTGCATTATTATTCTACTGTCCACCGAAGGTAGCATTACCAAAAGATAATCTCTGGCAGTATGTTATGCCAAGTATTCCGTACCGTTATTACTTGCCTCAGAAAACCTTTCAGCAGATTTCCCGGACTGGCGAACAACTAGAATCTTAAAATGCTAGTTTCTAACATAAAATTGAGATAAAGTTCTGGCGTTACTTTACATTGCTTGACCTTTCAACTTAAATAATTAATTTGGTATTTTTCGCGAAGTTCCATTCAACACTTTCATTTATTAACTAAGAATGCCCAAAATCGGTTTATGGATGGATATATATGTATCTGGAATGTATGAAAGTAAATTCGCTATAAGTATACATTTTTCTATGCAAATAGAAAATTTGGCCATATCTAAATCGATTTCTTGTCATATTTGGATTTTAGAATGTGACAGAAATAAAGTTCTGGTATTTGGTAATGCTGAGTGGGATTTTACTATTTCCAAACCGGATATGGCCAAATCAAGCATTTAGGGCAAGATTGAAAATGGCCTTAGGCCAAGCTTCTTAATTAGAAAATTTCTTGTCTGTTTCTGGCCGAATATTGATTGTAAGATGTGATTGAGATTCTTACTTGAATTTTGGACAAAGTGTTGAAATTTGTTCTTTCTAAATGCAATTTGGCTGAAACGTGCCGAATGCTGCGTGCTGTAATTTGGCCTTCCTAAATGAAACGTTGCTATTTCTTAACAGATTGTTAAACTTTCAATACACATTTTAGGCAATTGGGATTATGACATGATCATTCAAATGGATATTCAAATCCTTAAAATATTATAAAATTTTTCTTTCTTTTACCGAACTTTACCATTTCATCTTTCGTAGTAGTTTGCTTACTCGACTGGTGTTTTTTGTATTTAGTATTTTCGTGTCGCAGTTATTATATAGCAGTTATAACAAAAACCTTCCCCATATATTTAATGCCAACAGTTTTTCTTAGATTCAAAACTCGACCAATTTTATCCAATTATCGTGAATATTTTTATACAACTGAATTGAAATTATGGATGAAATTCTTTAAGTTAAGTACGCAAGCTGGTCCTTCTTTAGCAATTATTAAGAAATTTTTCGTAGGGTGGGATTATAATTTTTATAGGAATTTTAGATCAACTACTGCAAAATGTCCATTCTAAATAAAACATCCAATTCTTAACTTAAATTGATCAACATAGGTTTATTTATGAATAAATATAAGACTTCCCAGTTCCGGAATAGAAAATCCCGAAAATTTAAATTCGGAAATCAAAATTTTGAATTTTACAATCGTTACATAATCCTGCATTTAAACATTTAAACAAAACCCGATTCTAGTTTTCAAATGTTAGAGATAAAGTCCTGTTTTTGTATATCTTGATTTTCCAGTTAAAATCCATTACGGGTCATCTGGGCATTGATGGTTTTAAATTTGAAAATACTGTATGAACCCGACTATTATTTAACCGACTATGATCAAATTCGATGGTGAATTATAACAGATTTTTAACAGAATTCTAAAACACTAACTAACTATAAACTATCTGGAGTTTGGACATGCTGAGTGAAGTGCTGAACTACATATTTTCTAACCGACTATGGTCAAATTCGGGATTTAGGACAATATTGATATCATAACATGAGAATGAAATTCGGGAATATGCCCGGTCGTGCCGAATTTTATTTGACAGTTTGTTTACCGATTTTGATTAGATTTAGAGGTTATGATGCGATTGGGATACTTACGTAAATTTTAGGTGGTCTAAATTCGGCTATTTCTTAATCGATTGACGACTATTTCTTAACCAACTATGGCAAAATTCGGTGTGTAGAACATGTTTGGCATTTTAACTCGAATTTTAGATGAATTTCTGGAAAACGGACATAAGAGGATAAATGAAAACCAAGGCATTTTATAAATTGACCATTCTTCGGAATGGGAGTTTCATCCCAAACAACTAGATATCGATCGTAAATCAATATCTTGCATTTTGTGATTTTTACTCTTCAGAATTTTCAGGATTTCCAAATTCGGGTTTCCAACACAATCAATCCCAACCATAAAAAATTCAGTTTTAACTACCGAAAATCTGTTGGACTTATCTCTATTAGTCGCTTATGAGAGTTTTGAGGTATTAGAAACTGTATGACCGCAAAAATTTCAACATTTAGATCGAATTTTAAACAACATCCAAATTTTTAGTTTGGGTTGGCAAATATTCATAAATCTTTTCATAAAAACGGTAACCCGAAATCGAAATCCTGAAAACAAAATCCCGAAAAATGAAATCCTGAAAATGAAATCCCGAAAAACGAATTCCTGAAACACGGAATCCCGAAAAATATTGTTCAATACATACTGCAATCAAGTTTTTTAACCGCGGTGGTTGAATGATCAGCTGTCGAAAAATTTTTTTCGATAAAAAATAGTTGGAAAACTACTCGTAAAATATCGATTTTCTTTCGTCGAATTGATGATCGAATTTCAACTAAGCCACTATGTTTTTACAAACCCCCACCTTTTCTGTGGCCCACTTTCTTTCAGAATGCTAGAGGAAATAATGTAACAGTAATTGATGATCCATTTCGTGACATGTTCCGAGCACCCCGAATTATTTGTCGCATCACACGTAGCTCATTGATACGTTGCAAATTTGGCAAGAAACTGTTACTGGCCGGATGATGAAAAGTGATAGGGTGATTCCCACAGTCCATTGATTTGACCCACCAATGTATATTAAATTTTAATCAATTAGGTGGAAGTTGCAATCTGCAGGTAAAACTGGTGTTTGAAAACTGTTTTAACCGTGTTCAGTCTGCGAGCTTCTAATACCCCAAAAATCTACTTAGATCTATCAATTAAAAAATAATGTTGTGATTGTAAATTTGATTTGTCGGAAGTTCTTCTTGATGTAAAAATTTAAACTTTTCTGTTCTTAAACACATCAATCAAATCTAATTAATTTTTTTAACTTAATTCTCAATGTCAATCACGAATTACGAATACATAAACTAAATTAAATTATATTGTTTGATTCTTTAAAATTCCGTTTGCAGATTTTTTTGGGATGGCCCCATTTTATTCCTTGATTTTTCGCACACATCAATTTTATTACATCGTTCAAGTTACCACGTCCGGCTAAATACACTACTGCCGGTTTTACATAATAAACTCAATGCATCAAATTTTATTTGACATGGACATCTCTGATACCGAATATTGAAAAATGTCAAACAAATTCCTCAAATGGAACGATGTACGTTTACTTTGCCGGGTACTTAACCCGCGCGTTGCGTTTAGTCTTATCTTTAAGATTATTGTACGATTACACGTGTGATCAATTATGTATATGTCGTATCGTGTTGTTCTTTCAAACAGACTGGATATAACGGCATACGAATAATATATTTCTTATGATTGTGTACCCTTGTATTACTGAAGTACAAACAAATCCGATTCTAAATTTTAAGTCCATAAACTCAACAAGCAACAATACACAGTGGCGTGACTGACCGCAATTTGATTACTCGAAAATATTTTACTTCCTATTGTTTTGGTTTTTTAGTTGTACCTAATTCATATATAAAACATACTATTGTAGTATGATGTCTACTACATCGCACGAACCACACGCTGATGTAATCGCGCCATGCATTAAATCCATAAATTTACTGTTACTTCAACCGTAATCCCTTCTTAAGTTGAATTTCGTATTATTTTCTTAAAACTCAAAATTTCGTTTTCTTTTGCATATACGCGTTCTGTTTATTGGTGTTCCATCGTCATCATCATCATCATCATCATCCTCATCATCATAGAGAATAAGCGCAAAAATGATTCACGCGATTTACTTAAAAATCATTAATGAATTTCGATTTTCTTTGTGTGTCGTGTGTATGTTGTGTATGTACATATATTTTGATTACCACTTTCGTCGGCGGGGTGTGAACGGAAATCGTTTGCAAAATGAAAATTTATTTGGGTGGATTTTAGAGTGGGTCGATTTTTTTACCTAACATAGATTTTTATTTTTTATTAACTGGATGACTCGATATAGGTGTGCTCCTCATAGACATTAGACATGACCGTTAAATTGTTTTATTTTTTTATCACATCAGATACACACACACACATAAATATTTTGTAGTAGGCAAAATGTAAAATTGATTTGTTTTGCTTTTCGCGTACTACCTTTCGCGAAAACAGTTTGAAAAATTATAAATTTTAAAATTTTTGTGTTTTCTCATTATTTAGTGCGGGCTCAAGTCAATCAGAACGACGAATGGATATGACGGATAGAAGGAATGGCGGAATGGGAGGACATTCTATGGATCGCCATATATCGGTAAGTGTGCTTTGTGTGGTCAACATATTTGGAAATGAATCATTTAACATTTTTTTTTGTATTTTTTTTATGATTCAACAGAATCATTATGATTCAGGTGAACAATCACAAAGGGGGTCGGATTATAACATGGATACGCGGACCTCATTAGATATATCGCGCGGTATAAATTCAATGCGGGATCGAATTAGCCCGTTCTACAATAGTAACCATATGAACAGTAATAGTAATAATATCAATATGAATAGTAATAGCAACATGAATTCTCATTCGCATCATTCACACTCAAATTCGTCCCATAATTCGCATCATAATCATCAAACGCCTAGCCCACCGTATTTTACCGAAAATGGGAATGGAATTAAATCTGATAGTCCGTCGAGGAAACGTCGACGTGTCTCAAGTCGAATGCCTAGTCAATCACCGCCCGCTGTATGGGAGCATAGGCGATCGCCGCGATCGCATCCCCCCAACAATATGGTACAAATGCAACAAGGTAGTCCGCCAATTCGACGTCCTCGATTGCGAGAACAGCACCAGCACCAGCAACAGCAGCAGCCCCAACAACAGCAGCAGCAACAGCCTCAACGCTCGTGGGAACCGTTACCAGCAATATTTCAACAAACAACACCACCACATCAACCGCCACCGTTGGTGGTTGATATAAATCAAGTTCCTGTAAGTTTACCATTGCGCCATGAGCCAATTTGGACATATTCAACGGCGCCTCATATATCATTGTGTTCAGGGCATCCGCCGCCGCCACCACCACATATTCCACCACCTTGTCAGGTAGTATATCAATTTAAGAAAAACATAAATATTTCATTTTAGTCCCTTAATTTGTATGTATTCTTTCGAATACCCCAGATGCACCACAGTATGTATTCACAACCATTTGCTCAAACGTGCGGCATTGGAAACCATTTCGGAGGTTTTACATCGTCCGCACCACCAATTCCAGTACCTCAAGCGCATCAAACACATTATCAACATGCTCAAATTCAGCAACAGGTAATTTATAATACAAAATCAATTCTCAATTTATCTCGATGTACATGTATATATATACATATATATTTATGGTGGTCTGATCGTAGTGCAAAATAATGGAGGACTGTTTTTTATCTATATAGGTTTAAATTATGTTTGCTAATTAAATTTATTTATACAGCGTCCAGATAATTTAGGAATGGATGGCTTAGACCAGCAACATCCGGGCACCCCACCAATTCACCATCATCACGTATCAGCACTATCAGGCCATATGCATTCATCACCCCAAATGGCACAAGTGTCACCGCCTCAGCCAATATTTATTTCAACGGAGGCTCGTACAAATCAAATGGGTTTATTGCATCGAACCGCACGTCGTGCAATTGCCGCACCGCGACGTAATTACGCCCGATTTCATTGGCCACCACAGCCACAACCACAAACAGCATCCGCACCAAATCCACATCCGCATCCGCATCGTGTCTCGCATCAATCATTGGGGCCGCATCATCAGCCAACCGTTTCATTCCAGACAGCATCACCGTATCCGGGACTATTATATCATTTGCTGTTAGTTTCACATTCAATACTACGTTCTTCGAGTGATGTTAATTATATTTCATATCTCAGAGCTATGCTACCACCAATGTTCCCGTTGGCAACGACTGCCTATGATCAAGCAGAAATTAGTTCACCCGATTCACCAGAAACGGAAAATTACGAGGCATTATTGAGTTTAGCGGAACGTCTTGGTGAGGCAAAACCGCGTGGTTTAGCTAGACCGGAAATTGATCAGCTGCCTAGTTATAAATTTAATGCTGATACACATACAGGTAAGTGGGGCATGTTTGTACATAATAAGTATTATTCAACATTATATATAACGAAGCTATTTTATATAAACCGAATTTTTATTCTTGTTTTATATAAAAATAAAATATAAACTGAAATCTCCTCGGAGGTTTGTACCCAGCGCTACCGCATCTCCGATTTTTCGGTTTGAATAAATTCTAATTAATTTTTTTTGGTTTCTTTTCTTTTTTTTTTGGCTACATTTTAGGTGATCAAACGTCGTGTGTTGTGTGCATGTGTGATTTTGAGGCCCGCCAAACGTTACGTGTGCTGCCATGTTCACACGAGTTTCATGCCAAATGTATTGATAAATGGTTACGGGTATGTATTCAAATATTTAATAATATCTCATTTGTATTCTAGTGTCGGTAGTCTAGAACGATTGATCGATCCCCTCCATTATATTCAAAGCATAGTACAGAAAGCTTTTAATATTAACGAATAACCCTCAAAATTACACACTTTGTGGTGGCTCGTAAATTGAACATTAAAGGATTAAAAAATCTTTTTTGTAACTATAAAGTAACTTCTGAAAATTGTTGTTGATGAAGCTTGATGTTGTACAGAATCAACAGTTCCTGGAAGCAGTTTGTTAAGCTTTTCAATAAGGAAATATTTTAGGGATCTATTTATTATAAACTCAGCTTGTATAGTATATTCTATTACCGTAATATTTCTAAGACCAAAAATTAAAAAGCTATTTCATAATAAAACGATGATGGGGATGTACCTCATTGAGAGCTTTTTCATTAAATTTTACTATTTCCTTTTAATAAGTTTTTTTTAAGCGTATATGATATACAGGATCTTAAATTTTATGGGATTGCAGTAAAAAGCTTTTTTTGCAATTTTTAATTAAATGCCTTAGAAAACTGAAGCTTTAAAGTTTAATAGCTTTATGCACATGTAAAATTTTTGTTGAGTTTTCCACCAATAACATTTATAGAATTTTACGACGTTATGCATCTACATTTTGCAGCGACATTTGATTAAAAGCTTTTATGTTTTCAATGAAAATCGTTAATTTTGGGGCTTCTGTAAGCTTTATATAGGTTTAAAGGAAAAATTAAATTAAAAAAATTGAAAAATTAAGTTAACGTAATCAATTTCACTCAAGATCTATTAAAAATTATGAAACCATAAATGAGTAATTTATTTTGGTTTATGGAAAACCCGAAATAATTTTGTATGGGAAAGTTATTTCATTTAAACTTTGCAAGAAGAGGCAGCAGAAACAAAAGATTGTTCAAATTTTGTCTATCCTCGTAATTTGAGTACGTAGATATTTAAATCAATCGAGATGTTATGTTTATAATGTTTCTTAAGCAAATGAATATACAAAGTGGTAAAATCTTTTGCAGAACTTTAACTTAAGAGATCTGTCAGGACGTACTTAAGCTTAATTACATAATTAACTTTAGAATAAATTCTAACTTTGATGCTATAGCTGAAGGCAAACAATAGTGGCACTATGAAATGCAGGAAATATAATTTTCTTTAGCTTTACATATCAGTTTGTGTTGGCTTTGCAAGTTGGCCAAATATAATTTAACACGGCGGATTCGATTGAGTTATCGATATTACGGGGCTGAAAGCGGTCCGACCACTCTATTCTATGATGATCAACATTTGAAGCAAGCCATTTTGCGTCGTTTTTGAGTGGACCGTCCTCTAAAAACTCTTAACGACATGAACCAACCCTGACTTCGTGTAATGGGTTTTGCTCTTCTTTGTTCAGGTTTTCGATGTAGTCATTTGTTCGTTAAACGCTGAACACAGCGAGATATTGTTGTGTGAGCAACGCCCAGTTTCAAGCCTATCTGACGTAAAGTCATCCCTTTTTGAAAAGAACTCTTTACTAAAGCATAATTTCATGACGGGATTTAACACCGATGGTTTTCATAGCTGGCTAATTATTTTATGCTGAATGTTCAGAAAAGACAGACAGTCCTACAACTGGGTTTCGCCAAAAATTAGCAGCAGTGTTTGGTAAATCTCAGCGTATTTTGATTTTCCGTCAAAAATATATTTTTTTTTTTGGTAACACCGCATGTAAGAAGGTGGACGTTAAAATGAAAAATACTGGGTATGTCAAAACGCGTCAAGGTGCGTTAACTAAACGGTACATTTGAATAATTATTTGTGCTTAATCGATGTGTTCGTAAATAGTAGACTTCTTAAGATCTTTGTGAAAAACGAGAAAGTTCCTATTGAACTGTTCCAGTACACCGATCTCCGTCAAATTTAATTCCTTAATTTTCAAAAAAAGCTTAAGTTTGAAATTAATCTAGACCAAATTTGTTGTAAATTCAATTTAAAATCCTTTTGTTCTTAATCGATTTTATCCCAAATGCAATACTTCTTAAAATAGACATTAATAGCGTTGACACTATTGTTAACTCCCCCCACCTTTAAGATCCACGTCCCACACATGTGGGTCATTTGCTTAGTCTGACAAGTTGAAATCGCATCCCTCGTTGACTGCTGGGGATTTCGTTTAGTTGAATTTACATCATCCGTCTCCGGCATTTGGTCCTTACTTTGTTGATAAACATGAAGATTAAACCGCAAATGACAAAAAATAATACCAGAATCGATTATCGCTGCTTCCTCGTTTTCCTCAAATGTTTTTTGTACCTGTTCAATGTTTTCCAGGGAGTAGATTCCGACAAAATGACAATTTGTTGTGACATTTGCTTATTGGTACAAATTGAAGTCATAGAAGATTTACGATTCGGATAAAATGATTTATGACATTTACAGCAGTTTACAGCAGCTGCATTTTTAAGTTATATCAAATATAATATGAAGTTTTTAAAATGATAAATACTCACATATATTTTGGATGAAAACTTATAAGTCACGATAATAAAAAACAATGACAATATTATTAAAATTGTCAGCTTATTTTTGGTGACATTTCGGGAAAGTCACCGCATGCTAACCGCGATTTAGTACTCACAAGTATTTGTCACAAAATTGTAGCAGAATTTTTAGTACAATGTCACAAAAAATTGTCATTTGTCACTTGATCAGAATCTAGAGCCAGATATAGACTGTGTTGATATCTCGGATCAATTCTGATGTCGTCCTCTTTAATGTTTGTCCGTGATACCGATGGCAGGATTTGGAATGTTTTTTCTTTTTTATCGGTAAATGTTGAAGTATTAATTTTAATTGTTTCTTTATTGTGTTGCACCAGAAAACTTCCTTCCAAGTATTTACTGGTTTTGTTGTAAGAAATATTTCCGTTGAAGTTGCTTAAAAATATCGTGTTTCCGTCCAGCCTTTCGATGATTTGATTTTTAGTGTTGACGATTTTTTTGCCTTTGCCAATTGTGCTTCTCTCACTATTTCTTTTATTTCCTCTTTGACAATGAGGAGTCGAAGTGCCCATTAACGCTTCGTTGATCTTATATTGTTGACCATTTGGTTTTGGCTTTTGACAGCCTAATCCCAATTTGCGGCGTCTGTGATCGTGCGATTCACTTCCATGTGCTCCCGATCTAGTTGATTGATGGTTTGGTTCAGGTGTTTTGTTTTTTAAGTTCCGAAATTAATTGCCTTATTTGGTACAATTGACGATGCAATTGAGGCTTGTTTCAATGTTACTAATTTAATCTTGTATTTGTAGCTTTGGGTTGGGAATCCGTCTTCCAGATGTAGTTGTAACTGTGACATTATTGTCTTTAGCCTTTCGGAACTTTGGTTTATCTTTTGACTTAATTTGCTTGATGGCAGTGTAGATTGTATCACCGAGATCGAATACTTTCGGTTTGTTTCTATTTGAGTTTTCTCCTATTAATTTTGTCTCCTGCGAGTGACCGCATGTATGTAATTATAGTAGCGATCTACTACTATGTTGATCAACTCCTTCACCGTTAAATCTTTGTATTCATCCTGTAAGCATCTCGTGATTTCAATCACTGTTGAATGGACTCTTTCGATAGACCCGTCCACCTCACTTCGTTATGAAAGTGTTAAGTATGTAGACTTCGACTGCCAAGGTTTTCAGGTAGTCTATGATGACTGGACTTACTACTACTATCAGTCTTGGTACCGTGAAGTAATGTAACGCTTTAATGATTTTGTTTCGTATATGCAGAATTGATTTGCTTTTAATACGGAAAAATTTTGCGAATTTTGAGGACTTGTCCATCACCTTGTGTTTCTGCAGTTGGACATGACCTCGATGTCTGTCGTACTTGTTGATATTACAATTATCACAATTTTGTGTGAACTTCTTGATCAAACTTGCCATGTGAGGAAAATAGTAACGCTTCTAAATATGTTTCTTGTGCTCGAGATGGTTTCGATGTGCTCGTCTGTGTTCCTCCTTTATGATTGCGAATTTGTTCTCTTCGTTACAGATGTCGTCAACTATCCTTTGAGTTAGTTGTAGTTTGCATGCGGAAAAGCATTCTTTATAAACCTCTTGTAGTACCTGGATGTATTCTTGGCGAATTTTTATTCCGTTGATTATGGTTGGACTTAATCTTACCTTTTATTTATATCTGGTAGACTGATGTGGTTCTGTAACCTGGGTATGCGTAGATGTTTTTTCCTTTCTTAATTATGAGCTGGTTTTTGAGTGTATCACATTATTGAATTAATTCTGTGGCAATTCAACATAATCACTTAACTGAAATTCAGTGAATATTCAGTGTGTTTTTTTCCAAATTAATAAAGTAAAATATAGCAATTCAGTGCAGTTAAGCGGTTTTGTTTTATAGCACCAACATGGTCAAAAATCATACAAAATCGTCCAAAGTTGGCTTAGATCATAAATGATGCGAAAAGGAACAGATACAAATTAAATTTAACAAAACCACTTAACTGATATTAACTGGTTATGTTGAATTGCCACAGAATTTTATGGTATCTTCCTCCGTGCTATGCACTGTTCCGGTTGATAATGTATTAGCTTCCAATTCCAATCTTGCAAAGGTTTTCCAAAGCCCAGATGATGGCTAGCATTTTCTTCTCATTGGCCACATAATTTTCCTCAGTTGTATTTAATGATCTGAAAATATTGGTTATCGGTTTACCTTTTCCGATTTGACCTTGTGATAACACCACGCCGATTGCGAAAGACGATTCATCGGTTAGTGTAAACGGCTTTTTGAAGGCCGGAAAAGTAAGTATCTCTGAGGATGTCAGCAGCTGTTTAATGTGTCGAAATGCTTCAAACCCGGCGTAACGAGAAAATCAATTGTGTTGTTTATGCCTATACTTTTGATAACTTGCCCTCAAATTTTTTTGTTAGAATATTTCCAGCTGCTGATCTGATTTTGAAAATTGATGTTGGTCGAGATGGCGGTTTCGACTTATTCTGGTTTTATATAATTTTTGTTAGCTCCGGTGTCAATTAGAAATTTAAGGATGTTGCCATTTTTAAGTTTATATTTTATGTGTGGTATGCTGGAGAGGCTTCCGTCATAAAATCTAATTCAGGATTTTCCTGTAGTGGCTCTTCATGAATTATTTCGTTTCCCATGTGGTCTTGTACGACTTCGTTATGGCGGTTCTCCTATTCCTGTTGAGTTTCCATGTGGTGAACTCTCTGCCTCTTCCGTAGTTCATTGAGGTTCGAGTTTTTAGTGATTTGGGCAATTGATTTAGTTTTCTTGTCTTCTCTGTACCGATGGATCAATACTCATTGGTACTGGTGGTTTCAAACTGATCGGTCTGGATCTGGGCGGAATTGTGTTGATTAATATTATACACCATGCTCGGACTGTTTTGATGTTGAATGTTATACGACATGTTATTCTGTGATAATGGCATCTGGTTAGGACTCTTTTGTGAATTGTCTCGAAGTTTTGGCAGAACATGGTTTATGAGTGCCAGGCAAGATGTGTATGCAAGATGTGATTTCCAGGCAAGATGTGTATGCTTCTAGAAGAATTTACGGTTTTTGGATCATTAGCATTTTTCCAGATCCCCATTCAATCCTCTCATGAATACGTCCAGTGCTCGATCCCAGTAAGTCTCGACGAGAACGTTGTTCCATCAGGTGTGTAGTCTTCGGTTTTTATTTTATTAACGATGAGTAAAAACAGGAGGTTTACGTAGGGGGAAAACTCGTCCAAACTCATAACGGAAAAAGTGCTGCGTCTACGTTGCCTTTTATCTTTTGTCTCACGCTTTGCAAAATACCTCGATATATGGGCTTGTCACATTGCACATTGTGCACCCAGTAGCCCTATTCTGGCAATTCCCCGTGAACAGGGAATAATTTCTTTTTGTAGCAGTTATTCCCCAGACATTTTTCCCAATTCCCCGTTTTCCAAAAGTTAATTCTAGCGATTGGGGAATACATTTACGGGAAAATAATTTAATTATTCGCGGTCGACACGCGATCGTTTAATTGGTTTTTGTTGATATTGTAATCGAATTTTACTTAAAAGTAATTTTGTTTATTAAAGTAAAAATTCCATATTGATATTTCAAATTAATATTACCAGTTTTCACTTTTCAGTATAAATTTACAGTCAAAATATTGCTATAAGTATAAAATACAATAAATTTCCGTTCAATTCTATTCCCAGTTAATTCTTTTCTAAAATAGGTATAGAAAAATAAACGTCAAAACTGCTATAATGGGGAATAATTTTTTCCCAAATAGGGCCACAGGAGACGTATTAGATGGGATTACCATCGAAGTGTTGTTTCTTCTTCAGGTCCTGCTCCGTTTTAGGTGTTGTTACCGTTGGTGTTGCTATGTGTTCTGTTGGGTTTTCTAATTTGTTCAACCGTCTGATTGGTACACTTGTAGTTATCGTTTTTTGCACTTCGTGTAATAATTGGATAAGCCTTAGTTATCCCTTTTAGTGATTCACTTTTATGCTCGTGGATACGGCGGTACGTCTTTATCACCTTTACTTCGCTATATGACACGATTACACGAGTTATCACGTGGAAAGTTAAAAAAAATTATTTTAATCTTTTCTCTTCTACGGCTAATTTACAACTAACTTTACAATTTATTTTCACTTAGCATTTTCTTGAAACACAAAATGGTTTTAATTTCAATTATTTTCCCATGAAAGCTAATGAAAACATGTACAAGTAAGGGCAAAATATTTGTTAATTCAGCAAGATAACGGTTCTAATCTTCAGTGCGATTTTATGTAAATCTGCGTCAAATTTTGAATTAAAATATGTTTATTTGTTGTCAAATTTTTGATGCAGGGATGCCAATTCACAAAACAAAAATTGTAAATGCTATATGATTGTTAGCGTAAATCTCAGCTTACTTCATTTCAAAGAGCGATAAATTTTACCGAACAATTTTGACGCAAGTAACATAAATTGGTCTTAAAATTCTGAAATTGATCTAGTTTTTTTATAAAAGTTAACTGTTAAAAACATTATTAAGGTATCCATTTTTTTTTATTTATTTATTTTTAGACCAACCGTACGTGCCCTATATGCCGTGGAAACGCTTCCGATTATTTCGAAAGCAGTGAGGAACAATAAAATCTTACAATATATATATTTTACGTATATAAATTTAAATAATTTAATATCTTTTGTTTTTTAATTTAATTAATAGTGAAAAAATTGCAATGTGTTTTTTTTTGTATTAAATTGAAGATGATTGTGTATACGTTTAACCCCTTTTTAATATTTAACAAATTGAAAAACAAAAATAAAATTAAATAATTAAATTTAATAGAGAAAATGCCAGAGTATATATAAATAATAAACCTGCTATATATAGTATATGCCTCAATTATAAATATGTAAATAAATTATAAATTACAAAACAAAAAAAAAAAAGCAAAAAAGATGAATTTTAAGATGTTAACAATTTTTTTAGACTTTTGAACTCTATTATAAATATATATTTATATATAAATAATGTCTTATGTACTGACATTTCTTGTAAAATTGTTGTAATACTTTGTTTTAAACATTTACTATTATTAATTTTTTTATTTTATTATACGTATACATCATAAAAAAAATACCAATATTATAAAACTAATTTTTATTTTAGTCAATTTATAAGTTTTATTTTAATTTAGACATCAATATAACTTTATACATATATATATTTTTAATTATTAAGTTTTATGTTTTACTACTATTACTACTATTAATATTAATCAAGTGATTGCGATTTGTTTTAAAATTATTTTTTTCGTTTAATTTTTATCTGCGGTGTGATATGATAAATATAATTTAGAATTTATTTGTTTTTTTTTAAACTATTATAATATAAATATTAGATGTGAAGAGAAGTGATGTGCATAGTTATAGATGTCCCATTTAATTCAGTTCATGCATGCATATAATAGTTACGAATGCGATTTGCTATATTTGCACATATTGTAATCTCCCTCCCGAGCTTGTTACATATAATATTATTATGTATGTGTGTATTACACAGATAAATGGGGAAATTTATTCTAATACAAGCCCCCAATTCCGGATCGATGAGAAACAAGAGTGAGAAACGAAATGTGTTTACTTTAAAACATTTTCATGCCCTTTTACATGTAATTTCGGTGTATGATTTAAAGGACTACCACTCATTCTTATTTCTCATGAAACCGGAATGGACATTTAAAAATGGCTCCCAATCAATACATCACTTCTCTTAAGTAATAAACGTTTCTTTTCTGGGTTTTTATAAATAATATTAATGTATAATTTAAATGTTAATTTTGTTTTTACTCTTTTTCAAAAGCAACACACTACTATTATCTTTATTAATTAATTCATTTTTGTCTATATATTTATAATTTAGTTATGAACATTCCAAAAATTAATCAAAAATGCTAAATTAATACCACAATAATAGTATAAATATCAGTAATAGTATTTCTTCCGATTGCGTTTTTTTACGTTTCATTTTATTTATTTAGATTTTAAGCAAAAACAAAAAAAACAAAACAATAAAATTAATTAATTAATTAATTAATTAATAAAAAGCTTTTTGCATTGATGTATTTTCTATTATTATGCCAATTTATAGTCTGATTACAAAAAATTTATAATCACAAAAAAAATGAATACATTTTATATTGTGTGAAAAATGTTTTTTGTTAGTTTTTTTCTCTCTCCCAATATTTTAATATACATAATTATTATAAATATTATAAGTTTTAATTAATAAAAAAAAAACTATTTAGAAAAAATAATTTTTTTAAGAAAAGAAATAAGTTTTTTTGTTCATTTCTCACTTCACACGTTAAGTACTCATACTCTGTTTTGCATGACCATCCAACTTTATAATATCATTTGTTTACATTATGTTTTTTGGTGACCTGCTATTAATATGTTATGTTGATATATATAATATTTAGTGTTCTGTTTCTGTGTGCCAGATCAAACCATATACATATACACGAATGATTATAATCTTCCGTTTATTTATTTTTGTACTGTACTCAGATGAACTAATATGTAATTTAATAAATTAGTTTTTGTCTCCTGCCCTTTGTCCCCTTTGCGGGCCAAAAGGTTTCATTTTATACACACTTTTATTAAAATACACTAGTTTTCTTAAAATCGTAAAATATCACAAACAATTTTATTTAGTAAATTAAGAACATAATTTAACGTAAATCAACATTATTTTGAAATTTCGGATATGCATCCTTCTTCAGTTCCAATATTTCAACTAGGTAATTATAAATTTGATAATTATATTCTTTATATATGTACTTTATATAAAAAATACATTCGTCCAGTTTTTTGTTGGACTCACTGTAATATCTTCTCGTATATTTAAATTTGTTCTAGTATTACGTTTGTCATTGAGTATATTATTTCAAAATAATATTAATTTACTAAATACAATTTTTTGTGATATTTTACGATTTTAAAAACTAGTGTGTTTTAATAAAAGTATATGAAAGGGTGATAAAAGTGACCACAGTGAAAATGGGTTCCTGCCATCTTTATAATAGGTACTCATTTTATAATTTCGCATACAGTATAAGTATTATTTATACCATCATTTTGACTGCTTTGCATAATCTAAAAACAAATTAAATCCCAATTTCATTGTTGATCCTTAAGCTGTCGAGTTTCTCACTTTTAGTGTTTCGTAGTATTTTAAAACTACAGAAACTCCTTTAAGCCGGAATTGTACGGAACCGAATGTTTCCGGCTTTGAGGAATTAAAATTTAATTTATTTAATGCATAGAACTGTCATATTAATTTAGGGTATTTACAGATTTGTGTTAATTACATACATTTCATATTTCACAAAAAAAAAGTAATATTAATTATTATTTATTTTAAAAGTATTCGCAATGTACAATATGGTATGGTCATATATGTATTATAAAGTATTCTATATTCTGTGGTATGGTGATTGGTGACGACAATTTTTGACATAATTTTATTTTTAACCCATCTGAAGTTAGTTAAAGTTCCCGCATAGTGAAGTTTTGCTTTAGGTTTTATACTAGAAATCAAATTTCTTCCCCTGCCTCAGGTTTTTCGCCACAAGGTCTCAAAATTGGATGTAAATTAAAACGAAAAGGATTTAATTTGTTGCATTTTTCCGCAGTGAACAATTTTCCGTGATTTATATTTCCGTCTTAGACGGATTACGGCTTATATGCTAAATCTAGGAGGAAATTAATATTTCTTTATAATGGACGGCTATTTCGTTTACATTATTGAGCATTATTGAACAGATAGACCTGAAAAGTAATAAAATATGTTTGACAATCTTCAATTATGGAAACCTAAAGTATTAGAAATAATTAATAAATATTTACTATAATAATTTTTCATATTGAACATCGACTTGAAGTGTACGAGCCCAACGAAAACAATAAACGAAAATCAAACGTCTCTTTCCTTACGTCTTTTATTTTGATCAAGTTGTAAAATTCCCCTTTTGCCAACGCAACAAAACTAAAAATTGAGTACGTTCGTATTCAGAAATACCAATTTATTTTTGTATTGAATAAAAGTTTCGTGACGTTTGAATAAACGTAACGTATACAGAAATAGGACCCCAGTACGACTATACGGCGGATCACTCACTGAATCGATGTTTCGACTGCTCAAATATTCAATTGTTTGTGCCAATGTGTGAGAACTTGCATTGTCGTGGTGGAGAATGATCCGTCGTCGGCGGTTGGTTTTCCTTATTTCGCCGAAGCGTTTTTGCAAACAAATGGTTGTTTACTATTATATTTAAGCACAATAAACAATACTTTATTATGTATTTTATTTCTTTATTTTAATATAAAAATAATCCACATCGGATGCATGTTGCTCAATTCAATCTTATTTTACTTCAAAAACATTTATTATTTCCCAACATGCATTAAAAGGTAATTTGCCCTATAAGCATATATAACAGTTCTTCCCTCCTTAATAGTTTCTCCAAATCTACTTAATAGTATTATAAAACTCATTATATCATAAAAATTACGTGAAATCTAAAACAAACAAAATTCTTAATTATAAATTTAATTTAATAGGAGGTTTAAAATATCTAGCCAATTTCCTAATACTATTTTTATTAATAATATCTAAATTTTCATTGTAAGTAACTGAAACTGAACTTTCATTCCCTACATTTGTATCTTCATTACGTACGACTGTAGTTCCTTCATCCATAACCGAACCACTGCCACCCACGACCGGAATGCTACCATCAACTGAAGCCTCGTCATTCATCACAACACTATCATTTGGAATATCGCTACTATCCTCTCCTTGGTAATCGATACGGTCAATATGACGCTTACACTCGCGACCGTCATTCAACCTTATCATATAACGCAATTTGCCAAATTTTTCAAGTACATTTCCAAAACGTGACTTTACCTCCCTATCCATATATGTATTCTCGTACCGCGACTCTATCGTTTAAATTAAAATTTCTGACTTTTATATTTGTACCGTCTTCCATCAGCAACGTATCCATATTCGGAACCATTAAATCCATTCGGGATTTGATTTGTCGATTGAACATTCGCATGGAGGACGAAATACCATCTGGATGAATGATTTTCCGATATGTCAGAAGAATGTTGCAAAGTTCCTTATTTAAACTTGATCTATCACCTTTCAAGGATTTTAATTTGTTTTTGTTGTTTGAACATAACGCTCAGCTTGACTATTCGTAGATCGATATGATCTTGTGAATGATACCATTTGATTTTAAAAAAATGTCAAATTCACGTGACGTAAATTGTGTTCCTCGATCCGAGACCAAAACAGTAGGAATCCCGAAAGTAATAAAAATTTCCCTTAAATTGGAAATTGCAGTTTCGGTTTAGATGTGTGTGCTCTGTATTCTAACTTCAGGCCATTTGGAAAACGCATCCACCACAATTAAAAAGTAAATACCTAGATACAGTCCTCCAAAGTCTATGTGTATGCGTTGAAATGGATAAGTTGTTGGATCCCAACAATGAGTAGGCACCTTTGATGGGTTTGGTTTGATCAATTGGCAATCTGTACAATTTACCACAGTGCTTTCTATATCTTTGTCTATGCCTGCCCACCAACAGTAACCTCTGCCATATGACTTCATTCGTGTGATACCGAAATGAGTTGAATGTAATTCATTCAACACCTTTCCTCGTAGTGTTTGTGATATATACACCCGAGTTCATCGTAAAATGTAATTTTGTTGTAACGCAAATTCATTTTGGTCAATACCAAAACGATCTTCATCCATTTTTCAACCCACTTATTAAATTTTCCACCAAACTATCTTTTAATGTTTCTTCCCCTAACTCTTTTACTGTCAAAGGTAAGGTCTCAATAAAATTGCATTCTACCACATCAATTTCTTCAATTTTTGAATAACTCTCCTTCGAGGGTAAACGAGACATATAGCATTAGCATTACCAGGCTCTTTCGCGTTTCTATAGACTATGTCATAACCAAACGCCTGTAAGAATATAGCATAATGTTGCATGCGCATTGCAGACGTTGTTGGTAAACCCTTTTTGGAGGATAAAATTAACGGTTTATTGTCAGTGATCAAAACAAATTTCCGACCATAAACATATTAGTAAAACTTCCTAATACCAAAATTAATTGGATATGCCTCTCTGTCTATTTGTGAGTATCGCTGTTGCGATCGGCTCAGCGTCTGTGAAGCATACTGTATGGAACGTTCTGAACCGTCAGGGTACATATGACTAAATACGGCCCCTCACTCCATAAGATGATGCATTCGTCGCAAGTACCAGAGGTAACTTAGCATCATAATAGACTAAAGATTTACTTGATTACATTTCAGTTTTAATTCTGTTAAACGCCTCATCACAATTTTCATCCCAAACAAACTTAACCTCGTTTTTTAATAAATTATTTATCGGGTATAAAATAGTAGGTACTTAAATTTTTAAAAAATCTACCATAGTAGTTAATTAACCCGGAAAATTCTCGAATTTCTTCTTTATTCGTTGGTCTACGCATATCTTCTTGTATTCCCGTAATTTTCCTCTGAATATTGTGTATTCCCTCTTTATCTATCATGTATCGACAAAATTTTATTTCCTTTTCGAAAAATTTACACTTATCTTTATTCACTCGCATATTGTAAGATTTTAATCTAGACAAAACTTCTCTCAATCTACTTAAATGAATACTATCGCCAGGGCCTGTAATTTTAATGTTGTCTAGAAAAATTGTAACTCCTGATATATCCTGCAATATTTGTTCTATATGTCTCTGCCATATGGCAGGTGCAGAGCCGATACCATACATTAATCTTGTTGGTTCATACAGTCCTTTATGAGTGCTCAATGTCAGCATTTCCCTATCTTCTGGACATACTTCTAACTGCAGATATGCTTGAGGCAAACAACTCCTCGATCGTGGGTAACGGATGTTCATTCACTAATAAATTCCGATTAACCGTTATCTTGTAATCCCCACATAATCGAATCTGACTATTCGCCTTTGGGACTGGAACCACCGGTGTAGCCCAATGACTATGATATATCTTCCTTAAAATCCCATTTGCAACTAAATTATCAATCTCGGTCTCCACTAAACTACAAATTAGAAAAAGGAATAGGTCGTGCCGTTATGAAAACTGGTTTTGTGCCTGGTTTCAAATCCAGCTTAGGCTGGATTTTGGAAATTTTACCCATCGTCTTGTCAAAAACCATATTAAATTCGTTCAGAATTATGTTTATTTTGCTCTCTTCTATTTGTAGATTGGTGTAATTTAGATCATTCACTACTACCCTTGTATTTAAAATGTTCTTCCAATCCAAACATAAATTTCGTAACCACCCGCGTCCAAGCAAGGCTTACCTATTCGACTTAACTACGTATAATTTTAGTGCTACACTTTTATTTTGATACCTGATACACTTCCATATAACCGATCACTCTAATTTGATTATCGCAATAGCTAATAATTAACTCCGTATCCGTTTCGTGCCAGGTTACATTCTCGAAATAACAATTCTTGTCACTTGTATTAATAATAGATACGGGCGTTCCACTATCAATTTCGAATGTAAGTTTAATTTTATTTACGCTCAACGTTACAAAAAATTTTGATCTATGATTATTAGAAACTATACTATTAATTTCGTCTATTTCTACTATACTATCTTCAATTAAATTTGTATGCTTTTTATTGGATTTGGCCTTAAGACATGCATTGCGCAAATGTCCTATTTTGTGAAAGAAATTATATTTAGAATTTCTATAGCGACATACATTTGATAAATGGCCTCCAACCCCGCATTGATAACACAACACTTCCTCATTGGACGTTTCCTGATTGAGTTTCCTGGTAACTGAAAGTTTGATTTATTAATATGTACCTGTGTTTACCTTCTGATTGTCCTTTTTAGCTGATTAGTTGTTAATTTTTGCCTGATGAATACTGTTCACTCGTTGATTGTTGAGCTCGGCACCCCTTTTGTTGACATTTCTAATTAAAGTGCGAATTCAGAAGCTTTCTCGTATATAAGACTTTTTATCTCCGGCAATCTGTTTTGTGTTTTTTGACTTCGCAACCCAAAAACAAATTGATTCCTAAGTTCTGTATTCTAGTATTGCTCAAATTTGCAATTTATCACTAATTTACGGAGCTCTTTCATGAATTCGCTTACTGATTCTCCTTCGTTCTGCTTGCTTAGATGAAAACGGACATTTTCAAAAATTTTAAGCGGTTCAGGGTTGTAAAACTTTTCCAGAATGTTCACTATCTCCTTATATTTGTATTATTTCGGCTTCTTAGGTGCGATTTTATCGCATAGCAAATCAAAAACTCCCTGCCCCATATAATGAAGAAGCAGGTTTAATTGAATTTTACTGTCGCCTATTTCGAAGACCGCGAATGCACCTTCCAGCCTTTCTACCCATCGATGCCATTTCGTCTTTGATTTATCGAATGGATCGATTTGAAATGCTCCCAAATTTAATTTATTTTCCATAATTTCTACTAAAAACGTAAAAACTTATGATGATGTTCCAAAAAAAAAATCCAGCACATGACGATCTTGCGGTAACAGTTCATCATGTACAGCATCAGAAACAACATCCGATTTTGGATGGCCTTGATGACGCGTCCAAAGTTGTAAATCGCACTGAAATGAAATTTTGAAATCACTATAACAAAAAAAAAAAAAAAATAGCGGCGGTATAAGAAAACATTCTAAGTAAATATACCGTCTAAAATTTCAAGCTTGACGATAAAGACGACAGTTACAGCACTAGGTTTGCCCAATCCCGATGTATAAAAGACTACCTTCTTTGTTCACTAATGGCTGGGTGTCAGATTAGCAATTATCAAAGAATTAAATGTTTTCCTTCGTCTTCCCATCAGAACAAGCTGCGGGCGGCAATGAAGATCGAGAAACGGCTTGTTGTGTAAACGAGTTATCGTATAGTGGTATATGTGAAGACTATTGATGGTTTTCTGTTTTTTTTTTAAGTTTTATTATTTCCTCGACCTCGAGTATGTTTAATGTTAAAGATGATATTGTAATAGAAATCACCCTTTCTTGTCCATGGTGTATGTGGCGTATGTTGCAAAAAAGAGGCTCTACCTGACTCATAATGGAGGAAATTTGTAATGTTTCATCCTTAACGATACATCTCGGGCTGATGGAGGACATCCCAGTGCCTTGAAGATTAAGTGTCGTGATATGTGATTCATAAATTAAGTCAAACGTAATCTTTGATGATTTTGATCAAATGATGTAACTGGAATGCATGTTATGTTTTCGTAAAGGCATGTTTATCTCACATTCTGATACAGTTGAACATTTGAAATTTTCTTGGTTGATTGATGCATAATGCTCCCGGTGATGATCAACCAAAAGGCGTTCTAATAATGGTATTAGGCAGGGATATGTACAGATATGATATGAGTGCATATAATTGGGAGAAATATATCCTCTCGCATACCGTTAGCGAACGTGTATATTGATGTTACTGCTTGTAATTATGGATTCGGTTTTTAATCCCCGGTACAGATTCATCAAGTCTCGGTTTTCTGCCAGGCAGACTTTACTGGAAAAGATGTTGTCTGATAATATGTTGTGCTTTTGCATAGATTTCAATATTAACATCAGCTGCAAAATGCTAGTTACTATAATATTCTTGAAGATGTTTCAATTCCAAATCCACTTGCTGCTGATGTTCATCTATTTTTTTTTCAGATGGGGTACGGTCTAATTGTTATTATGCTTACGTTTGTTGTTTGTTATTATCTATAATGGACGTTTGAACCTTTGGCAGCTGTAGGAGATGTTGCTGATACTACTCGTTTAAGTCAAAGTTCGGTTCGTAATTTATTACTTCTCGTTGAGATAAGGACAACATTCAATCATGCCTCCAACTCCTCACTCGCGATGTCTCTTTGCTTTGATTTCAAGTAGTTTATTTTCTTCTTTAATGTTGGCAAACTGTAGTTTGGGTTATTGGGCAATGATGATGCTCTGGTAAGCCACTCGAGATTCCTCTGTGCTTTAGTAACTTCGTGCCAATAATTCTTCATGTTGCAGAGCTGAACCTCTCCTATATTGTCGAAACATATGTGAGCTAACATTGCAATCTTAGGAATTTGGCATGAACCTGTTTCATAAAGTTTGCTTGTTTTCTTCGTCAGTTGATGGACTCTCACTTTCACTTTCTAAGGCTGGCAGAGTGCATAATTTTGTAGTAGAACGTTTAATTTCTCATTTGAGAATGGAAATCGTGGCTTCTCTTACAAGATTATCTTTAACCAGGTGAATTTTATTGATTCGACCCCTTGCCCAGATCAAAGAGGTAAGTTATCTAGAGTTGAATTTCATTTAACTTACAAATCATTTTCCAGGGAAGCCAGTTAAAAATGTCCAGAAGTTAGAAGTTTCATATTATCTGCCATTGGATACAGGACACAGAGGTCATGACTTAAAACATGCCTCGATCATGCGTAGCATGGTGGATAATTCCTCATATACGTAAACGTTTGATTTCTAACAAGTTGGCATAAATTATGTTTCAGTGATGTAACCGAAGCCACCCACAATCCTCCAAAATATGGAGCACTTTGAGCTATAAAGTGCTATGTAATGTTCTATATTGAAAAATGATCCGGGATAATCTTCTCCCCGTGCGTCTCTTTGGGTTAGAAGTTGGTTTGCCCACGATGTAAATCTGTAAGTGGTGTAAATTGCCGCGATGCAATGACAGGCGGATTAGCAGCCGTTGAGCTTGGTTATCTTATAGGTGTTGTTAGACGCAGCGTCCTTATTGAAAACGTGATAAATATTTTAGTGGAGTTTCGAATTTTTCGTGCCCGATTAGAAACGAACGTTTTCCATTTTGTATGCTGGTTTTTATAGCCAAGCCTAAACAATTGTAGAATGTGTCCATGTTTAAATATCCGTCCGTTGCACCAATTCGTCTCTCAAATTCACCCATTTTGCTATAATGTCTTTAGAAAGCTTAACGTCGCATTTTATTTTTTCTGTGATCCACATTTCTTGTAATATAAGTTTGGATGTGATGGTAAATGGCGATAAGCCGATAACCATCCCAATGGATCAAATTTCGAGGTTATTTCTCTCTTTGTTAGTTCAGTTTCTGATGATATTTGGTTTATGTTGAATCTGAAACATCATTTGTTTAACCCTTGTATAGAATGCAAATATTTTGGATGGTTGCTTGACTACTCGCTCAGTCCAAATTGGCCTTCTTGAAGTAATGTGATTAGCTGTTCTAGTATAGATGCAGTGCATCGTGTAGGTTATCACTATCAGCACCAGTTAGAAAGTATGCATGTGAAGTTAGACCTAACTAGAGTAAAACAAATTTAAGAATAGTTTAGCACAAATTTCACACGCCCGCGCAAGCTTTTGAAGTTAGAACTAAATTAATCCTAACCCAACAAATATAAATAAAGATGAGAATATATTGGTAAAAATAAAATAACGATAACATTTAGGCGAATTTTTAAAATGTTTGAATTAATTTTTTAGTGTTGAAATATTTTGAAAGGAGTTCGTAGGCGCCATACACATCAATAACATTAAACGGAAGGCTTTTATTAATAATCTGAATATCTGGAGATTTAATACGTTTATCACCTCATTCTGTATTATATGGTACTAAATTAGATCTATCAACCTTTTAAACCATTTTAAAAGCAATGGGATTCACGCGCTTGTAAGTTAAAAGATCCTCTGTAAAGTACCACTTTCTGTGGACCGATTTCTAAGAAAAATAACTGTGAGTTAAATATTTATAACGAACACTTTTATGTCTGATATTTCACCTTAATTAGACAGTTCTTCTGGGTTTCAATCATTAAGTTATGACAGACACGCTTTAGGATTTACAAAAAGGTCGAAATTCACATTTTTTATTATTACTGTGCTTTATTTTAAAGGAAAATTACATATTAATTCTCGAGATATTCAATTTCTTAAGAATATCCTATATTTTTTGGATGGAAAAGATTATTAAAGTATTTATTTAACTACGCTAATTCGAAAAATGTTTTTTTTTCTAAATAATAAATTGAATTGGAAATTAATTTAAATATTTTAATAGTGCGCCTAAATAACATTTTTATTTGTTTTTTATCCATACAAACACACTTCCGTTTGTTTTTGTTGGTTTAGGACTAGTTTCGGTCTAACTTCAAAAGCGTTAGAAAAACCACTATTAAGACCTGTCGAGCCTTTGGATTGTTTTCACCTTCAAGCCGCTGATGTGCTATATATAATGGTAGTAAAGTTGTATTCCTGTAATGGTTGGTTCAGGATCTCTCTCCATTTTGATAATCTTGATGTTCTTTTGCTACTACAATTTGTTGATACTTTTTGATTTAGTAGGCTCTGAATAGAATAATACTATTTAGTGTTTTCTCAACTGTAGCATCGATAACGGCAAAACCGTACTCCAAATTTTCCGTTCTCATGACCGCTGTAGTGAAGAGCACAACATTTAGGGCATAATTAATCTCAGGTTCGACGTGCAAATCTTTTACTGATTGAAAAGGCTTTGGAGATCGTCAGGGGAGCAATTTTGGTAGACAATGGAGATTAAAAGCTAGGAGTTTTATCTTTCTTTAATATGCGTACTAGATGTAAATCTAGTACATATACATAAAACGACAGCCAAATTCTTAACTCTCAATCTCAATTTTGCACCAAAATCCGTGCACAGATCTTAATAGGCTAGACCTCTTCTATATTCTGATTTTAAAAACTTTGTTCCTGGCTTTCGCTGAGAACTGCGAATTGAGAAAAATGTTTCTATCTAATTTTTGTCTTTCTTATCAAAGTTCTAGGATATTTGTATCCTTTTTTATGTTTAACTTTGTTGCGAACATATTATACAAAACTTAACCCATTAATAAACCAGAAAACCACAATTTATACAAAAAAGCTATGAAAATATTTTTCTAAATTCAATTCCCAGAGTATGCCAGAATAAGGCCACTGTATATAATTTAGCACAGTGGTCAAGTCTAATTTTACATAATCGCTATCGCGTGTGCTTAATATATGGAACAAATTATTTTTTAAGCTTAAACCCCACCTATGGGTTTTAGTCACTATTATATAGCCGATACTAATTATATAGCCGCAAGACAGACGCCTTTAGCCTGTCTTAATCTGAAAAATAGATGCTTATTTGTTATTGGTTATAAGAAACCCGTTGTGACTTGTAATATCATTAGAGTTAATTAGATTGGCCTCTGCATCTCATCTTAAATACACTTCGATTAGCCCAAAGAATACCACGAAGAGGCGGTAAATTTAGAATAGAAATAAATATCTGATAAAACAATATAACTTTTTATTCTGTTAACACAAAGCGTTCCACAAGTTTTCATTGACAAGGAAGAAGTGAAATAAAAAATACAAAATCAAGTTACATTTCACTGAAAAATCAAACTAGTTATCAGTAGAACTTAAATTAACTTTATCGCCATCTATTGACAATAAT
The DNA here is from genome assembly GCA_947310385.1 of Nephrotoma appendiculata. Classification (NCBI taxonomy): domain Eukaryota; kingdom Metazoa; phylum Arthropoda; class Insecta; order Diptera; family Tipulidae; genus Nephrotoma; species Nephrotoma appendiculata. The sequence goes on from OX371223.1 coordinate 318,518,911, forward strand.
ACGTAATTGTTAATTAAATTGAATTTAATCTACGTTATTCAACATTCCTCCTCCAATTTAATTACGTTAATATTTTGATTTATTTTAGTCCACACATTATAAGCCAGTTTAGTGCCAGATAATCGCTTCTGTTGGACAATATTGACATTCGACCGTCCTTTTTTTTACACAATCTTTGGTGAAATTATATTGTACGTCAATGTGTTCCGACCGGTTGGTGAAACCTTCCCGAAAAATTAGTGCTACGCAGCTTTGGTTTTCTTCATACATCACAGCCGGACGAGACAGTTGGATCTAGAGCACGTAACCAAACTACCTCACGGCAAGCTTCTGTTAACGCTATAAACTCTGGTTCGGTTGAAGGTAGAGCTACACAAGTTTGCTTTTTGCAGATCCAACTTATAACTCACCCAAAAGCTATAAAAATGTAACCGCTGTTAGATTTCCTATCTGATTGATCTTCGGCCAAATTTGCGTTTTACATTGTCAGTCCAAATTTAAAATGAGCTTCAATTTTATGGTGCCTTTCAAATATTTTACCATCCCGCCTCAATTCATTGTAATCTTCTTGAGTTGGATTTATTGTTTTTTGAGCTAATATTGCGAAACTTGCTACTATATCAGGAGGTGTATTAATTGATACAAACAAAAGACGTCCCATGAGTTTTTGATGTTCAATATTATTTAGCAATACTTGAGATGATGGATCCTATTGATATTCGGCCTTGATAGATATTATCCATAATTTCCACCTCAATTCCAACGTAACATTTGATTTGTCCTAAATTGTCAACTTGGAAACTTTTATTGAGATTGTTTTGGATTTTTTGATTTCGTCACTTTGGACGAAGCCATAGCCATAGGCTCCTCCTTAAACGACATACTAAATTTTTGTGTTTGACTTCAAAGCCCGGCGGCTGATTTATATAGATTTCTTTTTTAAGCTCACCATTTAAGAATGTGGTTTTTGCATCTAGGTGATGTACCAAAAACTTCTCTCTGCTAGCGATCGTCAACAACAAACGTAATCTTGTTTATCGTGCCACTGGCGCAAATACTTCGTCGTAGTCAACTTCAAATCGCTGCAAAAACCTTAGGCAACTAATCGAGCTTTGTATCATACAACGCTGCTATCCGCATTCGATTTCCGACTGTTTTTCGATCAGCTGGTAATTTGACAGTGTCCCAGGTGCCATTTTCTTTGTGTGCATTTATTTCGTCGTTCATTCGCTTGTAGCCATTCGTCTTTATGTTTGGAATTTAAAACATCGTTAATTGTTTTTGGCTCAGAAACAAATAAATTAACTTTATTTATTTTTTCGCCGGTTCGGTGGAACACCTTTGTTGACTCTTGATGATCAACGAATATTTAAGTTATTTTCGCTGTTGCTTTCATCCGCTTCTGATTCATTATTTTGTTGGTCATCAGGTTAATCTTGTTTGTTATCCGAATTATGGTTATCGTCGTCTTCTTTATTTGCGTAATTGGATTGTATTGCATTGGTAATCGATTCAATTGGATGGTTGCCAAAATGCATTTCACGACTTATTAATAATTTTCGTGCAGAACGATCATAACATCTTTATGGTTTAGATTCCAAATCGTAGCCTATAAAAACTGCTTCCACTGCTCTTGAATCCAATTTGTTTCTTTTTTCCTTTTCTATACTTGTACGAAACATTTTTGTCCGAATATATATAAATTTTGTAAATTCGGAATATTGCCGCTCCACAACTCGTATGGTGTTTTTGGACTTGACTTAGATGGCAACCGATTTTGGAGAAATGTTGCCATCATAACTGCTTCGGCCCAAAAAATATGATCTAAATTTGCACTGGCTAACATGCAACGCACCATCTCAATCAAGCTTCTATTTTTGCATTTCGCAACGCCGTTTTGCTGTGTCGAATATGTAGCTGGATATTGCGAAAACTTTGTCTTTGCTCTTTGATAATGCTGTATATTCCTTTAGATTATCAAAACATTCAGATTTATGCTTTAGTAAATAAATCTCCGTATAACGTAAATAATCATCAATGAATGTAAGGATGTAACGTTTACCATTGTGTGATGCAGCCTGCATCGGACCACATATGTCTGTGTGTACCAGCTCCACCGTTCCTTGGTTGACCGCAATGGAACTTTCGGAAATGGCGTTTTCGACATTTTACCTTTTAGACAGAATTCATAAATATCGTTGCAATTGCATTTTCTGACCTTCATATCGACCTTATGCATTTGTCTCAGACGGTATTGATTACCAAAAGCCTCGCCAATATTATTGATTTTATTATTCCTCTTGATGAATATTTCGTTTTTGGTAAATTCAACATTTATACCTTTTCTTGTCAATTGTTTAACTGACAAAATGTTAGACGGAATTTCCGGAACATATAAAACATCTTTTATTATGGCTGACATATTGATTTATTTTTACCTATTTTTACCCGTACCTTTGCCTATTGACCAGTATTCTTGATTATCTGCATCACGAATTCTTTCATTATAATTTGAGATAAAATCAACAAAATCTCCTTTTTAATGGCCGTTTTCCTTATGATTATCCTCTGAATTGTCAATTGTATTTGCTTTATGAGTCTCTGTTGATTTCCCTTTATGTATTTTTTTAGACCATTTTTCAAATTTTCTGCATTCGCTTTTTGCATGGGGCCTTTCTTTTGCAAGAGAAACAATTCAAGATGCCTGAATTGACTTTCAGAACATTATCACATGCCCCGCCAAATTGATTATCACGATGCAGGTTGCGTTTATAACCTTCAATTAATTTCGCTTACACTATTTTTAAGTTTAAGTCGCTGTCTTTTTGTGTTTGTAGCGCTGCAACCGCAGTATCATAGCCGCATGGTAGTTGTCCAAACAATAGACCGATATGCCACTTTTCCGACAATTTTCCTTCACCGAGTGCGTCTATCTTCTTTTGAAACATATGTCAGCCAATGAATATGCCTCTCCATGTTGCCTCGCCTTCATCGAGTTTACGTGTGCAAATTTCTTTAATTATAATGGAACACTATATTACACCTGCACTTTTTTTGTGATATTCCATTATTTCGTTCCACATCGATTAAAATGCTCTCTTATGTGCACGAATTGACTGTCCTCGATATTTAATCCAATACTCGAAACTGTACAGATATTATTGGTTCTGGAGCATCAGATGTAATCGCAATCCGTGAGTTCTCTTTTTGCATCAACAATTGCATTCGCAATTTTCAATTGAAATAATTATCGTTGTTTAATTTATCGAAATGATACTTTAATGCACGATTTACATGTTCCAATTTTTTTCCCCAACAAATTATTTACTGAAAAATAGAGCTGCACGCATATAAAAAAAAAATATTAGTTTAAAAGAGTCCGCAATACAAAACAAATAAGGCAATGCTATAATTTTGTTTTTATTATTTTCCATTTTTATGCACTTTTATCACTATATTTAATTTTAACTTTAAAAATGAGAATGACTATGTTTCTTTTTTGTGATAATTTTATTTTTTATTTTTATTTTTATCTAGAACTAGTTTCGAGTCTTCACTCTTCTTCAGCTAATTCGTTATTCTCGAGTTAATGAGAATAACGAATTAGCTGAGGAAGAGTGAACACTCGAAACTAGTTCTAGATAAAAATAAAAATAAAAAATAAAATTATCACAAAAAAGAAACATAGTCATTCTCATTTTTAAAGTTAAAATTAATTTTTTTGTATGTCCCATAAATTTTGACAGTTCGAACAGCTTGCGTTTAAATTAGATAACGAACAACATCGAATTGCAAGTAAAAATAAAATATTTAATTACCGCTCATGTTTGCTCGTTTTGTTTAAATAATGTTTGTGGCTGCTTGAGGTTTATTTGGAAATTTTTGAATTTTTTTTTATTTTACTACTATAAAAATACTCGTAGAAGCTATATTTTATGGCAACATTTCCAGTTTTATGCCAACATTTGCTCAAATTAAAAACAAAAAATCCAATTTTATTTTAGTGGAATTTGTTTCGTGCTCCTCTCGCAAACGAAAATCGTAATATACTTAGCCTTTCATTTTTTACTGGAAAAAAATTTGGAACATGTAAATCGTGCATTACTCCGTAGACATTTTTATTTTTTTTTTGTTAATATTATTGTTATCCTTTATATCGCAGTAGACACAATTAACAAATTGAATTTATTTAAAATTTCACTTTACTTGGGTTACTGGGCCCATCACCTGTTAGATAATAAAGAATAACAAATCCGAAGAATGAAATAAATATCTGATAAAACAAAATACGCCATCTATTGACAATAATACTAACTGTTAATTAAATTGATTTTAATTTACGTTATCCAACATACATAAAAACAACTATAAAAAACAACAAACACCGTAGTCTTTATGAAATTTAATTTTTTAAAACAACAAACTGTCCCTGGATTAGCTAGGTACATTTGACTAACTTTCATCCAAACTCTGGATACCTTTTGAATAAGACGATAACTGCAATCCATCAAAGTGTAGATGTTCGTTTTAGTCTATAACCTCATCATCCTGGCCATAAAATTGTATGCTATTCCGTTTTAGAGGTAATCAATGTAGAATAGTGATCTGAGATGGCCAGGCTTCACCACACGTGAAGTCGAATTCCAATAATCTCGTTATATAAAAATAAAATACCAAAAATATCAGTTGTCATGGAATTTTTATTTTCTTGAATACATTTCTTGAAACAAATACTTAGGGCCAAATCGACAGACAAATTGTCTCTTTTGATATTTTTAAACCACAATAAATTGACACTTTAAAGTGATAATTAAAGTTGTAGTCGTGGATATCGGCGACTACAATCGACAAGTCTATCGACGTTTAATTGCGAATTTAAACTTCGAATTTCGAAAAGTTCTTAATTTATAAATCATCAAATTATTATTTATTTATGTTGTATATATTCTTCTGGACATATTGAAATAAAAAAAAAAACTGGGTCTGCGTCGGACCAGACGGTGGAAGTTATACTTCTTTGGCCATTTGCACACGCCCACTCACACACACAGACAGATAGGATATGTAAATGAAATATAAGACATTTTCCTCTGTTATTCAATATATTTCTCTTCAATATATTATTATAAATGACTTCAATATTATACTATACACCTATACATTATCATTATCAGTAATTTCTTCTATAATCATTCTTTCATCTTGGGTATTTTCTGGTTGCTCATTAGAAATCGTATTATATTCCAAGAAAGACACAATCGGTTTATGATAACTAAAGTAACTAACAAATATTCTAGATTCGAACTTCTCAAGATATCTACTAAATACAGCATCAATGGTCGTTCCGTATTTCGTCGTACTTTAATTCTTATCATTCGACATTATCAAGTCTAGCTTGTCTTTTAGGAAATGTATCAATGGCTCTGTTTTTGCATCGGAAAAATTTATGTTGAAATCGCCGCTCATTATCATTGGGATTTCATGAAAATTTTCCTCGAGCAGTGCGGAACCTTCTCTAGTATACATTAATAAATTTTGGTGTTTAAACTTCACGATCTGGTTAACAGTTTTACCAGGGGAGATGTATATCGCCACAACTACAAATTCTCGACCAGTTTCTGGAACGCATTTACTGATACAAATTTCACCAATAGCAGACTGTGCTGCAACGAGAGATTCTGATGCCCCCGAATGAACTGTATTATTATGGTCACTTGCATTGTGATAAATAGCTACTCCCCCCGCAGGAACATTTTCCCGTTTGTACTTTGCTATGCAATGAAAATTCGGAATGTCGATGTTTTGCCCATCTCTTACATGTGTTTCCGATAATACAATTACTGTACATTTTTTGAATACGCTGTCATTCAGTTCGAGTGCATGTGCAGTGAGACTTTGGCTATTTATTGAATAGAAACTTATTCCTCTACTATTAGAAATGAAACTTCCCAAAGACTCAATAATTGTTGATAGTCTATTGAGTGATAATCTTTGAAATTCTCTTTGTATATCTGTCGTACCTGAAGAATTTCTTCTGCCACTCGTCACTCTCGATAAGGCAACATATACTAATTCTATGGAGTGGCTTTTGTCGTATTCATAGACAATTTCATCAAAAGTCCCACCCTGCGATTTATGTATCGTAATTGAACACGATGAGACCAATGGGAAATGGTTTCTTCGAACGTTAATTGTTTTATTATTATTCATTGGTATTGCGGAAGACCTTCGCAAGATAGGTACAGCATTGCGGTCAATATGCTGTTGTGCAATGTATCCTGCACATTTTTTGCGCAACTTCTGCCCAATTTTATTTGGGAAAACAAGCCACACTTTTGAAACTTCCCCATCATCGTTCAATTCTATATGGCATAATTTTCCGACTGTGCCATTTGCCAGACCATCCGAAACATCGATGTTCGTGGTTATAATATAATATGTTCCTTTAACAAATGTGAGTTCGTACGGTAGCTCACCATTGCCCAAAACCTTAGCGTAGTCTCATTTCTCAATCAGAAAGTTCAGTACGGTGAGCAAAATTTGAAAGTCAAATCTATGATCGAACATCCAAATATTGCCCAAAACCTTAGCGTTGTCTCATTTCTCAATCAGAAAGTTCAGTACGGTGAGCAAAATTTGAAAGTCAAATCTGTGATCGAACATCCAAATATTGCCCAAAACCTTAGCGTAGTTTCATTTCTCAATCAGAAAGTTCAGTACGATGAGCAAAATTTGAAACTGAAATCTGTGATCGAAGAAAATATTGTTCAGAACTTTACCGAAGTCTCAAATCTCAATTAGAAAGTTTAGTGCCCTGAGTAAAATTTAAAATCTGTGATTGAACGTTCAAATATTGTTCAAAAACTTGAATATTATAACCGCACAATTATACATTTCTGATTGTTGATTAATTTCTATTTTCACTTTCACTTTATAAGAGAAGGAGTACTCACTGTTTTGCTTGATGAACACTGTGGATGGAATTGTTTTTTTTTGTTTACGTTACACCACGTGCGGAGCAAGAATCCCCTGATTGTAGCACAGATTCCTTGATGAAAATACGATTATCAAATCAATATAGAAAACAAATTATTCAAAGACGATCAATAAATAATCATGAAAAAATATTTTAAAAACGACCAAAAACTACAAATCAAAGTAAATCAAACAATGAAAATGAACAACACAATGACGCACAGTAACGAAAAATTTCTGCATGCGTATGGAAAATTTTTCTTATTGTGTGATGTCGTTGTGTTTGTTTTGTTTCCAAATACAAAACCGAGACAAGTAAAAACAAGCCTACTGCCTATACAAAAACGTACAATCATCGAATTGTCTTACTTTTTAGCGTGACGCGGTTTCTCGACCAGCACCCCATCCCAAAAGTCTCCAACGGGCGCAAAGAAGTATAACTTCAAAAGTAATTTTGTAATTTGAGTCTAATTTTCTATTACGTAAAAATTGACACTTTTAGTTATATTTAAAAATTACAATAAATTCGTGAAATATTTGCAGTTACAGTGTGGTTTAAAAATACAGAATTCGAACATCAATTTCGAAAAATCACCGACTACAACTACAACTTGAAGTTGCGTTTGTCGATACGACCATTATAGTTATAAATACTTTAAATACAGCTATTGTTTGCTTGTAGATAGCATGTGCGTTTGTAACGTGGCCGTAAATTTTCTGAAATCGAGTTTATAGTTCGTTAGCACGGTACGAATTATTCCGTTAAATGCTCATTTGTAAATTGTGAACGGTGCTTTGATTTTATAAACTTTATTGTTGAAAAAGGGCTTCATAAAAATATGTTGGACCGAACATGGACAGTAATCTGCAAGTAGCTTTTTTCAAATTGAGGTACTTTGATTGAGACACTAGTTTTCAAAATTCATTTGCAGATTGTGTTGATTTGTGGTGCAGTTTAAGAATGTGATCCTCCTGAAGTTGTAATAATTCCATTTCTTCTGTCGCACTTTCATTCAAAATATAATGTGGAATCGAATGGATTTACAACAAAATTTAGAGACATCTTTAAATTATTCAAATCATCAAATCGCACATGAAAGTCTTTTAATAACTACTAATTTACAATTGTATATTCATTCAGTTTTGTATCTTCAATTTTAGAGAGTCTATTCTTCAGACGAGGAAAGTGAATGAACTTTTTGTAAGTAAATCGCGTTTAAAAGCTGATTTTTATTTTATAAAAATGAGAATCGTTTGAAAAAGATCAGTAATAACTTTATCTTTTCCTTGTAATGCTAGAATGAGGGATTGCAGATGAACCAATATATCAGTTAGGAACTCCATTCATCATCCTTTAGTTCCGGATCGTATTTTTCTTTTTCTTTGAGAAAATTGCTGATAGGTTCCATTAAATCAACAAACCGGCTTAGAACATTATAGGTCGATAACCATCGCACAAGGCAGAAGAATGATATATCTTGAGGACGATCTTCAAGATCCAATTCTTCAAGAAAGTTCTTGAATTGGCGATGGGTTTTTGGGTTCGTTCAAATATAGTTCAAAATTTAGGTAGCACAGTTTTCATTACGTTATCGTATTTAAAATATTTTGTAACTAAATTTTCGCGATGAACAATGCAATGACGTGGTAAAAATTCTGGTATTCTTGGATCGTTTTTTAATAGAACAATAAGGCCCACATTTTTTCCTACCATTGTAGGTCTGTTGCTACACATACCAAATTGTCCAGTTCTTCAGACAATATGTTATCAAGTGCACTCTGAATATCAATTCCACGAGTATTATTTTTAAGTGCTACCAAATCGAATAGTTAAACTGTCTCATCGGGCAGCGCGTACCACCGGTGGCCCGCACTAGACTACCTAATCAGGCTGTGTTACGTATTTCATTGTTCTATTAGACGGTACGTAACACCAAATATTTAGATAAAAAAAAAATACAAAAAAAAAAAAAAATAAATAAAAAAATTACTGGTAAAATTTTACTGTCAATTTGAACAAACAAAATTTAGTTTGGTTTTATTTTTGCGATATGACACCGCAATATGCATTTTTCTTATATGGGTAAAATCATCACATTCATTCTATGTTATACAATTCTATTTTTGCACCTCTTATTTATTTATAAATAAGACTTTTGTTTATTTTAAAGGAAATTTTACAACAAAAAAAAATTCCCTCTGCCTACACTGTAAAAATTAAAATTTGTGGAACGTTCGTATTCAGAAATACCAATTTCATTTTCGTATCGAATTGAATTTTCGTATTGTAAGAAGATTCGTATCGTATTCAGGAATAGGGCGAAAAGGTTTAAGCGCAGCCGCCAGTGATTATCCTGTATATGGGTTAATTCCTCAATGAGCATGTTCACTGATGTTTTTCTGACATAAAAAATCGGTATATTTTTGACATATTTTACCCCGGCAAACTTCGCTTCAGTAAAATATCCCAATTATTTTTTATTACACGAGTGAACGCGTTTAATTTTGGCTTGGCATATAAATTTGACCGTTCAGTATTTTAAACGTAAATTTCCTTTACAACTGAATTTAATATATTTCCTAAAGTATTGTTTAAATCTTAATAAAATATTAACGAAAATGTTTATGATTGAATCAAGTTTAGCCAGCTATTAAAAATTGAGTTTTTTCAAAACAAAACTCAGATGTCAAAAAAAACACGAAAAAATCCAAAACAAAGTGGAGTTAAAAATATACCGATTTATAGGGTGCGCTCGGTTTGTAGCTCAAAAAAACCCGGATATTTTTTATCCTCTTGTACATGAGTGAACACTAGAAATGGCTATTTTTAAATATTCTTCTAGTCGCTGCATACAGTCTTCACCGATTTCCGTAATACGTTGCTCGGTTATATGACGTGATACTGGAATATTGCTAATTAGTCTGTGCAGTCTGTTGCAGCGTAAGGTCCTTTAGCACGTACGATGTTCCAAGCGATCATAAAACTAGCTTCGGTAGCATTATCAGCTTCTTTACTAAAAGTTGGTACATAATAATGTTTGCTGACTATTTTAAAGATTTTATTTTGTTTGCCGAATGTCGGTATTTAACGGATAATTAGCTAAAAATTTGCTATGATTTTTCTCATGATGCTGTTCTAAATTACTGGCTTTATCATGAGCATGTGACTCATTGCAGATAAGACACAAAGGTTTTCCCCCTTTATCGACGATGATTCTGCCCATTCTTGATTGAAGTTACGATTTTCTTCTTCATATCTTGTAGTCTGACGACATAATTAACATTTAAATTAATCTAGAATACAAAGCGCAATTTATTTTACTGTTAAAATAATAGTTAAAACTTAATAAAGCAATTGAAATCTGTGGATAATTACCTTCAAATGATCGAAAAGAATTGCACAATTATTACGCACAAACTTATAACTGCTGATGTAACTTGAAACAGAAACAACAAGTATTACCTTTCTATCGAAAAATATAAACACAATACTTTCACTTTGTTATTTTAGCAGCAGCCAGTGCACAATGATGGTTTTATCTCATTCCAAAATTTGATTTTCTTTTAGTTTAGTGATTCCCCTAACAATACAATTTATATTCAGTAAAAATGATTTTGTGAATATGCTCACAAATAATAACAGAAAACAATTTATAATTTTACGGCAGGAAAAAGAGATAATTTTTTTTGTTTTAACAAACGGAAATTATCCCACTTGTCGATATTTTCGATTAGAGCACGACATAATTTTAATGAATTCATGGTTCGAATTTAATGAAATGAGCTGCATTCCTTTTGTCAAAGCGATGCATGCGACTCGGAAGCCGCAATTTGGCCATGTGTGTTTTATATCATTACCTTTTCATTGAAATCATACGTAGGCAGTTTTGCACAGAGGCGAGGTTGGAGAGTACTTTTTTGAAATTTTTTTAAGAACTAGCAACAACGAATTTAATTGTCTTTTAATGTTAATTTTATATTTTAAAGGCCTACTAATTTTTAACTAAAGGAGCAAATACCCTTATGACATGACCCAACTCATACCGTCATATACTACGTATATATTAAGAATTCAATCTGGATTGAACCCGGATCGAAATTTCAATATATACGGGATCTAGTCAACTTCGCGTTAACTCGATTCGATCCACCAAATTTGTAGAATCGAGTTAACTCAATCCTTAAAAACATCAATGTATACGGAATCGAGTCGAAAAACAACAACAACAATTTTTTATAAAAATGTTAATAATAAAACAACGCCATTTTTATTTCATTTACGATTATTTGCGAATGTATAATTTGTTTTCAAGTATTTTAATTGTTATTTAAATTTAAATAAATTTAGAAATATGTATTTAGAATAATTTTTTTGAAGTTTATCTCAACTCGGTTTCGATTCGATCCAAACATAAGTCGCCAATATATACGCTAAAAAAGATAACTCGGTTTCAATCTAACGTTAACTCTAAGTTGATTCGATCCGGATTGAACCTCTAATATATACGTAGTAATACATGATTTATTCCCAAGACACCATTTTGAAAAATATAGCTGCTCATTCCGCGGTTCCACACTTTGATTCTTTCGTCGTGATTCTTTGCTCGTTTCCTTCCCCTTCACCTACAAACTGATTTTAGTTTGTACGTGAAGGGGAGGGAAACGAGGAAAGAATCACGACGAAAGAGTCAAAGTGTGAAATGGCGGATTAAGAAACACTACAAACAATTATTTGCTTATTATAACATGTGATTGAATATAGATCTACAAAGTAAAAAAAATATTTATCTCATAAAATTATTCTGACCATAGGGACGCGATAAAACACTAACAACCAAAGGTAGGAGTAAACAATTTTGTGATTAATTTTTGATTTTATTGAAAACCCGGCTTTATGTTTTTTAATATCGGATTTAATTTAAATCATGCACCAAACGGAAAGAGTATAGAAAGATTAATAAATTTTTAATTAAAGAATTTTGGTGTTGAAGATATTGTGGCGAAATTAAATCACATCAGTTTTTAATAGCATCAATGTTACACAAATGCAAAAAAAATGTTGCAATAATTTTTATTTAAGAATCACCCATTAAAATAACTCAGAAATCAAATCAAAATACATTTTTTGTTTTGTAAACAGTGCATGCTTCCATTATTTTTAATTAAAGTTAATAAATAAACGAAAACTAAATACAAGTTGTAACAACCGTATGAATTTAAGTTTTAAGCAATAATTAATTATAAATATTTATAAAAAATAATTAGAATTTCGGTGTATATTTTTTAAATATTATTTTAACTATACTTACTATTACGTCCACAAAACTAAATAAATAAATCTGTGCTTTTATACATAAAAAATAATAATAATTTATTTAAATAAGCTTTTCTGTTTTTTATTTTTATTTTTTAATTTTTGTTTAATTATTAGATGTAAATAAATGTAATATTTTACATATTATATATAAATTTGAATATTTTTTTAAAGAAATATGATAAATTTATAATAAAATCTTAAAAAAAAATCTAAATAAATAAGTCTATTATTACAAAACTATTATTATTACTTAGTGATAAGCTTTTTAATTTATTTTATTAAAGTTAAATCAATGGTTCAATTGTTTTAGTATTAAGCTGAGTATTGTCACATGCGCATCGTAATAGGGATCCGCTCAAAACGCAATATTTCAAAACGCGATATTTTAAAACGCGATATGGTACAGCATAGCGACCTGAAATTAAATTTCCCCTTTTCTAGAATTGATTCCCAGCAATAGCTTTCAAAATTTGGCTTTTTAAAAGCTAGTGCTGGGAATATTTCCTTTCAGTATTTTATAAAATTACATTTAGTTATATTATTTTGTAAGGTTTTTTTATTATTAAATAATTGTTTGGTTTTTTGCTTAAACGTTTTGTACCACATCGCGTTTTGAAATATCCCTTTTCCGGCCTGCGACCACTATTGTGTATGTGAAAAAAACAAAAATCATTACAAACTATGGTTATTTTGCGTACACATTTGTGCACGATGGACTTAAATTTCTTAAAATAAAATGTTGTCTGGCCGGAAAAGGGATATCGCGTTTTAAAATATCGCGTTTTGTACCATATCGAATTTTGTACTGTATCGCGTTTTGAAATATTGCGTTTTGATAATTCGCGTTTTAAAATATCGCGTTTCAAATGGTACCCATTGCAATAATAGTAAAGAACGTTATCATGGAAAAGGCATATTTTACGCACGCAAATCAGTGCGCAAAATAGGCAGCCAGTAGTTTTATACGAAAAAATTGAACTATTTGTTGAATTTTAATTAATATTTCTCTTGTATAATTTTGTAAACTGGAATGCAGCTCTGGATACACATTATCAAATGCAGTCTCCCTACCAATTTTGTTAAACACCTTGTACATACATTTCTTTTATCACGGACGTGTATATTACAACACAATATCATTCTGTCTTTATCAATTTATTTCAATTTAATTTAATTAAAATTTTATATAGAGATTCATCCATTTATGATCTTTTGTTATACATCTTTGTGAAATGCTTTATTATATTATGATTTATATTATCTACTCGTATTATTGCTAATCAATTATGAAATTAAAATATTTAATTGTAAATTTATATTTTAGGCGCACATACACAAACCGCCAACAGCCCCGCCCGATGGGTTAACATATATCAATATAAAAATTTTTGTTTTTGCATTTGAGAGTTTTTATAGTTCGGAATTTGCATGCAATCTGTATATCAGTCATCATCAGGTGTATAAAAGTTTTTAGAAAAGTTTTTTCTGTTTGTTTGAAAGTAAATAAGTTGACGTGCATTGTGCTGGCGCCATAATTAGTGCGGTGTGGTAGTTCATTAATCCATTCATCACGAAACGAGACACAACATATTATATGTGTTCAAAGTGTTAATACACGGAGTCTGTGGACGTGGTCATCATTATCGAGTAATATTTGGTATCTCTGGCTGATAATTTATAGTGTATTTTATATATTTTAAATAACAAATTATTATAAAATTATTTATATTAAATGTTGCACTTAACTAATTCCTATACATTTTGAAATATATAATATTTTTTAAATTCTGCAATTTAATTTTAAATTTTAGATAAACAAATTTTGTTAAACTGGCTAAAATTTTAGAATCATTTTATTATTATTTTCAGATTCAGTACTGATATTGAATGGCTGAGCTATGTAATTGTTGTCTACCAAATCAACTCCGTAAAACATTTCTTCTTTATTATTTTATTTTTATATTTAAGATTTTATTCAGAATTTTATGCAATTACAATCTAGCCTATTGTTTTAGGGGTTCATCCATTGATGTTCCACAAATTTTTGGCATTGTTCAATCAAAGAATGCTTTATTGTGCAAACCGTATTCTACACTAACTCAAAAAGGTTTTACTCTTTTCAGTCTTCTAATTTAGATTATTTCTATATTACTCTGCTTGGTACATAGTGAGTTCAATCAGTGAATAGCGATCCTATTTTTCGCTGTAGAGCATAAATGTTCTTAATTCTGCGACGTCCCACAATTTTCTCAAAGTGGATCTTATTTCCGGTGGGTATTTTGCCATGCATTTACTTCAACAACATTTATGTTAACCAAGAAACTTCTTTATCGACTTGGTCGACCGATATCTACGAATCTGCATTATCTATGTTATTATACTAGAAACTTTCGGCAAACTTGGTTTGCAATTGCCAACAAAGTAGTTGAAAGTTTGAAATCCTATCTATACATTTGACAGAAATTGCAATAACTTGGACGCTAATTAACATAAAGATAACAAATTTGATTTTCACAATTTCTGTGTTTAATGGGCCATGCGATTGGTGTTAAGGACTAGGTATAGAAACGAAATATTTCTTGTTTCTTTTCACTCTAGACTACTACATCGTCTCAGTACGTTGACCTCTTCCTCTTCGTCGAATTATTGGTTTCGTGGAGTTTTCTTGACCTTGATATGGTGTTAAAGGTATGGTGTTAAACCAATTATAATTTTATTCCTGTCAGTCGTATCAATTTCAAACGTGTCCCACCTTATCCTGATGTCCAAGGCGACGTTACTGTAGTCTCCATAGCTAGGGGGTTATTTCTGGAATAAAATTTTCAGATTCAATGATGGTCCTATGGTCCGCGGCCACATCCTCTAATAGCCGAACTTCCCTTCCGAATTTTACAAATACTGAAGTTTGTCCCGTGGAATCTGTTCTAGTGGTGTTCATAGCAAATCTAATGGAGGGTATATTTTCTGCCCACCGTGTATGATCATTTTTAGTTATAATGGCTAGTTGCATTTTCAAATCAAGATTTTTTCGTTCCATTGAGTTCGCTTCTGGATGATATATGGGTAATAAGCTTTGTGTAATATGAAAACACTGTGACGCGTATTGCATTATATCGTTAATGAATTGCGATCCATTATCGGAGATCACTCGCCTCGGCAATCCATACTTCATAAAAATTTCGCCGGTCAAAATCTTGGCACATGCCTACGCTGTCGCATAACAAAGCAGAAATAGTTTAACCTAACGGCTTGTGGTATCCTCTACAACTAGTAACCTTTTATATCCCTCGAGAGTAACAGGAAGTGGTCCAAACAGAGCGTTGCTGCATAACAGACGTTTTGAATAATCCACTTAGCTTTAACTTACTAGCTTTACATTTTTGATACTCATTGCAATGGTTTTTTACTCAGCGATGTATTTTCGTGTAAAGGAATACAATAGAAAGAACAATACAACTCCTGATCAAGAGCGTGATGAAACAAAACGCCTGATTCCATTAAATACCCACGTCATATCCAATTTCCCAAATCGGGATGATGAAGCTGCTCAAAACATGCTATAATCCTCGCCAGTTCACTGTCTTCCAACTGAATTTTTCGAATATCCTTAACCATAAGTTGGAAAATCAATTTGGAATGAATTTATTCCGCAGTTTTGTTTATTTTTATCATATGGTGGTTTGGAGAGAGTGTCTGCGACCAGATTAGCTTTCCTATGCGTATATTGAAATTTAAAATTAAATCCTTGGATGAGCAATACCCATCGGGCAAGGCGACTGGATGGTGATTTTAAGCACACTAGCCATTTGAGTGGCTGATGATCGGTTCCTATTGTTACTTCGGCCCCATCGATATAACCTCTGAATTTGTGCAGGGTCCATACAACCGCTAAAGCTTCCCGCTCTGCCGTACTATAATTTCTCTCTGCGGGCAATAACAAACGGGGGCATATTCAACTGGGCCTTCCTCCGCATCCTCCCTCTGGAGCAACACCGCCCCGATGGCATAGTTACTAGCATCATTACGCAGAATATATGGTCTAGTTTCATTTGCTTCCTGAATAATAGACGCGTCAACTAATATTCGTTTTAATGATTCGAACACTTGTTGTAGGGCATCATTCTATCGAAGTCTTTTTTGTTAGGTCGGTTAAAGGCCCTGCTATCTCGGAGAGTTTTGGAACGCGCTTCCTATACCAGGAACATGTCTGCAAAAATAATTTGACTTACTTATACCCTCTCCATTAATAACATGGCCCAGAAATTGTATACTCCCTCGAAAGAAAAAACATTTTTCTGGGTTAGCACGCAATTTAAATTGATTCAATCGATTAAAAATTTTCTCCAAATCACTCAAATCCTGTTGAAATATCATCCAGTGGCCCTATTCTGGCTTTCCCTGGGAATAGGGAATTGGGAAAAATATTTTCATAGCATTTTTGTCCAAATTGTATTTTTCTGGCCTACTGAGGGAACATGATTGGTGTTAATATTTTCGAAACAAAGTTAAATGGGAAAATATTTTTCCCTACAAAAAATTTGTGGAACAAAAGTTTCCCAAATCACTTTGTTTTGAAAATTTTGCACTAAACTTATTCTTTCAGTAGGCCAGAAAAGTATAATTTTAACAAAAATGCTATGAAAATATTTTTCCCAATTCCCTATTCCCAGGGAAAGCCAGAATAGGGCCACAGGGGGGCTATTTAGGAATTCGATTCGATAACGAGAGTACTAGATTCATATTTGATTTTAAATAAAAATCGTTCGAATCACATTCAAATCAAATATGATAGTTGTACTCTCGTTATCGAATCGAATTCCCAAATAGCCCTCCAGGTATGCCAAAATCGTGACCCTGGGATTCCCGATTTTAATCTATCAACCATCCGCTGATATATCGCGGGTGCATTTTACAAACCGAAACTCATTCGCGATAACCGATACAACCAATACGAACATATAAAGGGGGTTTTATCACGATCCGACATGCGTACTGCAACCTGCCAATACCCGCATCATAAATCAATAGTTGACATAAACAGAGTCTTTTTAGCCAAATGCAAAAGTTCGTCAATCCTTGCCATTGGGTACTTGTCTGATATTGTAATTGCAATGAGTCATCTATAATCGACACAAAACTGATAAGAATCATTAGGTTTCTCCACAAGTATTGTATAATCAAAGATGCCCAAGATGACTCACATTCCTCAATGATATCCTCTTTCAGCAGTTCGTCCAACTCCTGGCGGATAATATTGCGCTTTTACAAGGACATTTTGTAGGCCGGACGAAAAACAGGAAGGTGATCCTTGGTATCGATACGAGAAAATGGATTCATTTTTTAGAACAAATTTGTTTTTATCTTCCCGTTGTAAATTGGAATGGGAACATCCCTCATCAGCCCTGATGTACATTAATCGATCATATGTGAGTACATTAATCGATCATATGTCTGTGAATAATTTCTGATCAGTATTTTCGTATCATGAATCATGAAACTTCCATTTGTTTTTAGCGAAGTCTATTACGATTTGAGAATTTTCAATAAAATCAATTCCTAGAAGTGTTTTTGTATTGTCTGCGTCTGGCAAAACAAAAGTCGTGGAAATCGGCTGACCTTCTTTCATAACATCAGTTGTCGTAAATCATATTTGTTGTTGTTTCTATATTCCATGCGCCAAAATAATATTCAAATCCTGCTATTCGAAACGCGAATCACTGTTGAAGCGTTGAAAGTTCCAGGAGATGATTTATTTGCATTAAAATTTGAAGGGTTACATTTTGGACATCTACTTTGTATATATCCTAGTGTACCACAGCCGTGGTAGCTATAAGAGGATTTAATTGGCCGCTGAATCAAATTTGACGTTTTTACAAGCTTAACGTTATCTGAACCTTTCGAATCTTTCGGTCTCTTTTAACATTCATCAATTACATGACGTCGCTTTTTACAAAATTTGCAGAATGACTCCAAACCAAGATTCTGAACTTTATCCTTTATTAGATTCTCATCCTCATAAAATTCTTTCTCAATTCGAGCCACTTTTACTAAATCATCAAATTTCTCAAACGAGCTTTTCTGTTTTGACAACAACCCATACATCATATTCAATTGTACAGTTTCTGTTAATGAATCAGGGGGTAATTGTGAAAATAGTGCACGTATATTATAAATCTGTTTTCATCGTTTCCGCTTGAACGTTTGAAAATATTTCACGGTAAATCTTATGTTGTTACCGTGCCTCTCACATCATACCACCATTTTTCAGCGGTGCCTTCCAGCAACATCGGTCCCTTTAAGAGGACATAGCACCTTCAAAATTGAAAAAAAAAAAAAAAGTTTTTCAAAGATTTTTTTTAATGGAATAAAAAGAGATATCTTTTAATGAAACTTTCCATTGACATTTTATTTAACTGAAAGTACAAAAACAATTTTTTTAGATTTTTTTTAGCTCAAGGTCGTCTGCTACAAGGGTTTTCCAAAAACACTGAAAATTCGCGGCGTGCATCACAACTACTCTCAGAAACGTCTAAAAAAACGGGGTTTTATTCAGCATTAAATCGCCCTTGGAACGAACTAAAAGGAAAAAAAACTTTTTTGCCCCCCTCCCCCCCCCCCCCCCCCAATTAGTTGTAACTCAAAAAATTGAAAGCCGATTTTTCCTTCCGTAGTTCATTCTGAGCAGAAATATATGTAGATCAACGTGTTAAAATTTTAGAACGATTGGATAAGCAGTTTTTTATCAATCTTGCACGCCAACTTGAAAAACGTCATTTCGAGATAACCGCGTAAAAAACGACTTTGGCGTCTTTCGCTTTAAACTTGTTTCTGATCTTTTGCAACCTTATCTTTGACTTTTTCGTCATCAAACTACAAACCTAATATGGCGCAATACATAACACCACGCCTAATAGAAAGTATGGGAACCCTAAAAAGCTAATAAAATAACCAATAATACTAATAATCTATTAGGAAACTTTACCCTAAGCAGACAGTTATGTAGTAAACGCCCTATCTCTGTTGGGAAAGTTTGACCCTGAACAGAAATAAAACCATTTAAATTAATTACCGCTGCTCGGAAATTTTTAACACTAAACAGAAGAATAACATGTCCGCTCGGATATTTGCTCAAATTACTCAACAGACGACCTCTCACGATGAAATTCCAACGTAACCGCAGAATATTTGTATTTTTCTTATTTTCTTGAAAAACTTGATATTTCATGAATTTAAAATCTTTAATGCCCTCTTCAATACACAAAATTCACCAAACCATAACTTACTCGCCGAAACCGATGGACAATTCCGCTTGCTAGGGAAATTTCTGTATTTGAAACTTGGTAAATAAAAAAAATATCGCTTTATATCGATACGCTCTTTACACGGTATAATTTGCTCGTCCACTGCAACCGTTTTCTCTAAGGGATGTTCCCAACATCTTCTCAAAATAGAGTCGAGTAGTGGTCGGACTAACTTGAATTTATTTTTGTTTTTAGGATTTAAGTTTGTCCATAAAATGCAAGCAAACTTTTAATTGGTAAAATCTTTGAGACGCATTACATTCTTGACGGCATCAAGGTTTGCTGGGCGTACAAATGAGTATATTTGCTAATACCGGTAAACATCTCACTCGGAATATGTCGAATAAAATATTTTGCTGGCGAAAAAATCGATAACAACATCCTTCGGTGACAATCTTCAATATTTACATCAAACGGAATTGTTTCTCGGCGAATATCGGCTTTTTTCGTATAAACCAATTCTTCATTAAAATCGGTTATTTCAATGTTTACATCCGTTCTCGTTTCTGGTAGCTAGAACGGTCGCATTGTCAAATATCAATTCACTTTGTTCGTCATCCTGTAAAATATTTTCTTCGGCTTCGTAACTCAGTCGATCTTTATTTTTAGATAATTGGGTTTGATTCAGTCAGACCCATGCATTCATCACATTCATCGTCTGAAATTTCCAGCCCTGAATCTTTTGCATTCAGCAGCTCCAAATTTCATGTATTTTCAAATATTTTCCTAGTAGGTGAACGGTTCGTTGGATTTTACACGTCATGATTTATACCAATATATGGATAAATATATTTATGTCCCCAAATAAGGACGCCTCCCTTGAAATATTTTGTCCTCAAATGAGTACACAACTTTTATTGTCAACAAAACAGTTTTTTGAATAAAAAATTCGATAGTAATATTTATTTTAATGAACTTATTAATATTTTATAATCACAAAAAATTAATATACAACCTCAGAATTTGCAACACAAATTAAAAAAATATATATGTACTAGTTCTTACCTGTTTCGACTAGAATCTCACACTTTGAATCACACTACACAACTAACAAGTTTATATCATTGAAAATTGAAATTCGTAACAAAACAAAATAATTGGGGATTTCCCTTTTTATATATTTGAATTCATTGTCTTACACCAAAAAGAGTGTTACCAGCATTATATTTTACTAATAAATCCAACGAAAAGATGACGTCCACAATTGTGGACAAATTCACATAAATTGGCTTGAAATTTTTCTTTTATAAATTCTAGTCACCGTCTCAAGTCGAGAACACTAAATTCCACACTCTGCAATTATTGTGTTAATGGTTGTGTGAATTAATAAAAGAATTAAGTCAATTTTGGCCAGAGACGTTTCCGACCATATAAATACAACCAACATACACAACATACACATTTTTTTGATATTTTTTTTTTGAAATGCTGAACATAATTCGATATCGAGAATTTTAAATTCCACAATCGGCACTCATTGGCCCAATAATTTTTTTAATTAATAAACGAGTAAACGAATTAAGTCAAATAGGCCAAAGACGCTTTCACGTGTAATGCCATATCGCCAATCACAAAATGGAAATTGTTTTGATTTTTTTAAGACACCATCCCAAGTTCAGATTGTTTGGACGAATTCGATTTGAACGTCGAATTGTGGAGTTCTTAGATACCACAGTTTGATCTAGCTATATGCAGTTGCTTCAATATTTTGGGGGACACCGATCCGGTGGTAGGCCGAGGTGAATCTGAGGGGCTATTTTGAAATAATCCAATATCGGATATTTTCCGATATCGAAAAATCCGATCCGCCACGAGTTTTCCTTTTACGAAATTGTTTGATCGAATTTATCAAATATAAGCATGAAGTTAGCAATAATGAATATTTTTTATTTAAATATATTATCCTTATATTTTAAATATTGTTTAATTTAATGTTTTTTAGTTTTTATATTTTGTAAAAATAATATATTGATTGAAATAGTTGAAGAAATTCACATTCGACAACAAAAAATGAAATTTGTCAACTAAATAGCAGTCGAATTTTGACATTCGATTTTCGGAAAATCCGATTTCGTGTTGTATTTTTAGTTTCATAATAGCAGATTTTTCGATATCGGATTTTCATAATCGCAAAATCCACTTTCGGTTCCGATATCGAATTTTTCATAATGCCTTGCACTTGATGGCCCACTATCCATAAGTAGCGAATCCATTAGTTGACCATCAAATGGCTTGGTAATCCAATCACCTCTACAGTGATATATTTCCGAACTGGCAGGAGCAGTTCCTCTTTTATCTGTTGGGTCAATTGTATCTTTGGTATCTGCCAAAGTTTTTGACTCCCCATTGACATAGCCCTTTGTACTACCCTCAACCAAAGTTCCTTGAATTTGGTTAATATGCCGACATTGAAGTTTCTCGTCGACTTCAGTTATTCCGAATTTCCATTTGGCCATTTTGTTTTGGTACCAACTAATTTAAACCGTATCACCTATCTGTAGCTCTTTACTAGATCCATTTTGAGGTTTATTTGAGCACACAATAAGTGCTCAGCTGGACTTTCGCCCATTGATTGATTCGGGACCATCCGAAAAAATTTCACGGCTGGCTTAGGATCAATGAATTAATCACTCATTATCCGAAATGAAAATGTGATTATGAAACCTTATTTGAGGCGGCCAAATCCTTTGATGGGATATAGTGCCAGAGAGAGAGATATAGGGGGGGGTTTGTGTATCACTATCTTTGCCGTATTCCCGTATTCCTCTGCGCATTCGTCGTGTTAAATTATTTAATCTATTTTTGACGGCGGGGTCTTGCATAATATACCATTGAGCAATATACCATTTAAACTAATTCTGATGTTGTTCGACTCTTCCAGGAGGGTAAACCTTTGCACGATTGATATGAGGGCTCTTACTTGCTTTTCCTCTTGTGAAGCAAGTCTATTAAGAATATCTTGAAGTAATTTATTAGTCTGGTTATTATTTGAATCATTGACTGAACCAGAACTATGTTGTCTTCTCGAACTTCCAATAGTGAGTGCATCATCTTATGTTACATTTGGATTAGTTCTTGATCATGTTTAATGCTTGGTGTGTCCTCAAATTTGTGGAGGTTAATTTCTAGTCTGTTACTTATTGAAGTTTACCTTATTTTGTTACGTATCAGCCGTATGCGGTACAACCTGTGGTGATTCACTCGTCTTATGTTTTTATCTTTTTTGTTACGGTTCAAAATCGACCTCGTTTCTTTATTAAGTTCGTCCTCATCTGTTTCATATAATACTTGATGCAACGCCGGACTGGTTGAAGTTAGTTTGAAACTTGAGGTTTTGATATAGCCTTTATGACTCAGCTTTTCTTGGTTGTTTCCAGACACTAAAGAAGGACTTCTTTGCCATGGAGGTGATTAACTATCTTTGCATTATGTTTAAATGGATCATCCACATCTGTGTTGCCATTACTTTGGCAAAAGCAAAGCTTTTGATATTGAGGATTTGCTGGATACGGTTTAGTGCCCCTCCTCCCCCCATCTTAGAATCCGTTCCACGGATCGATAAGCTATCGATGAGAAATTGTTCAAAATCGTTAAGACACTCCTGGGGTAATTTATTTTGTAACTTCATAATAGCCATTATTATTTTTTTGTATGTAGTTTTTGAATAAAATTACCTTCTCCTAGCCTTTGATGAACGAACACTGAACTACAAGGCAGTAGTTTATCAGAATTTATTTCCCAATATCCTCTACATTTACCATGTAGGAGCCTGGGGACCTAGCTTTCTGTCATACTCACAGTCCTGACCTGACTTCCCTTCTGGATTGGTTACCAACATCTTCTGTCAAGTTGCTCAGATCCAGGCAGACGCTTCTGGGTTATTGAAGCTGTTACTTTTTGCTCCGCCCCGGGTATTTTATTTCCGCGGTGCCTGCCATATATGGTGGGCTTTCCCCAACCCGCCACCTGGGAGGACGCTCGATGGAGGAACTTGATAGAAAGCTCCACACGAGCCAAGTTTAAATTAGATTTTATTGATTTCACATGGATAATAATTGTGCGTTTGAGTCAAGCATAGTTGCGACGGGGTCATTTAGATGAGGTAGGCAGCATTAGTTTTGATTAATTTAAAGCCAAAAAAATTAATTCTAAAATTTTAGTTAACACCTATGTTACATACTCCTTGAATGTCTATTTCACACCAAAATTTAATTAGTTTTCTTAATATATAATTATTAATTAGAAAGTGGCGCAAAAATCTATTTTTGTATAAATATAATATATATATAACAATAATTTACAATACTTATATACATATAAATAAATAAACAAAAGCATGTCGTATTTTTTTATAAATATATATTTAATATTATTAATTAATTAGCTTTTAGAATTAATCAATTTAATATTTTATGTTTTAATTCACTATATATATTTAAATTATAATTGCTCATAAAATTAATTATATCGTATATCAAGCAATTTAAATAAAAAATTAATTAACATTACAAAATATATAACATATTTTATTGGTGTGCCTTTTTAATTAATTAATTTATTATTATTATTTTTTTAATTAATATTTAGGAATGTAATAAATGTACCCTTCTCATGTATTCTACATTCAAAATAAATAAAGAAAATGCCACATTTAGTAAATAGAAATTAATATAACAATTTAATTAAGCCATTAATTAGACAAATAAAATTTGGGATCCTAAGTGATTCCATAAAGAATTTAAATTATTTATAACCAAAAGTAAAATTATATATCTCACACACACACATATACGTATATCAGGGATAACTGTGCAGACAAAAAAAAAATTAATTAATTAACGATTATTATTAATTTAAAAAAAATATATATAAATTATATTAATAGTACATAAAATTACTAAAAATTAGGCTCATAACATGTTACACTTCTTATTAGGCTTTGTATATTATGATTTCGGTGTTAATTAAAATACAATAATTATGTATTAAATTAATTAATTAAAATTATTTAATCTTCTATACAGTACGATAAAGTTTTGACGAATTTTCTGCTTATAAATAGCACGTTACACACTCTGGTGGGAGTGTTTTATGTTTAAGTTACCAAAAACCAAAATTTCACGTTAGATATTTAATTTAATATTTCAATAAATTTATTGTTATATAAAATATTATAATTAATTAATAAAAAAAAGAATATGAATAAATAAAATATTTAAAAAAAAAAATTGATTTATTTATTGTCAAATTTGGTTGTAACTGTTACGTCACAATTAGTTACACGTTTACAACAAATTATTACGACTCTGTTTTATTACATTTATCGAGTCGGCCGTGTAAGTGTAGAGTTTTTTACCGTAAAATGTTACAATAAGTATTTAGATTACCTCACTATCTTTGTGATTAATTCGAATAACTTTATGTTGTATATTCGCCAACGTATTCTGACTAGAGTTGTTTATAGGGCAGATGTGACATTTTTCTTTTCGTTTTGTTTCCCATTTCTTTCTTTTGTTTCTGTTTAGTTTTGTCGTTAGTTCAGTAAAAGCACGTGTGATTAGAATTTTTCTAAAAATTAAAGAAAATAAACATAATTAAAATTAAAAACAAGTGTTGTTATAAATAAATTCGTCGTTTGGCCTAATTGTTAAATATATTTTCGGCTATAAGTTGTTTTTGGAGAGAAATTTTCGAGTGGCACGCTGAATTTCGATACATAACACAATCAAGCCAAAATAGCATTCTAATATTCTTCATCGAACAAACTACTGCTATCGATCGCAAGTAAAGAAATTGAAGTTCACACAAGAATACCAGGTCTACAGAATCAAAAAATGCTTTGTAGTAAGAAAGATAATCACCCTAAAGTTAATCGATTTGCAGAAAGAATTCGCTTTAGAAGACAACTGAAACATACGACATTGCAGTATTGCACTACTGAATTGAAGATGATCCTATCCGGCAGGAAGAATAAGAGTACTAAAGGGCCCGACATTATCTCAAACCATGTGTTTAACTTCAATGCAAGTAATGATTGTTTGTTTTTAGTTTTTGAAATCTGTTTTGTTGTCTGTTGTGTAAGCTCGCCGAAATTTCACCAAGGGTAAGGAAGCTTTAAATCTTCACACAATTATTTCACGATTTTATTAAATTATATTAGGTATTTATTTTAGTATTTATATATTTTTAATGTTGTTCTTATACTGAACTTGGAATACCAGCTGTTATAGATCTTAATGATAACGCTCATCTTTTTAAATTTGTTTTTCAATTTAAAGTTTTATATTTGTATACTCGTATAAGTAATATACCCCGATATATATAACACACCGAAGCACTCCTGTCGTGGTTTCCTTTCACGCCTAATATTACGCAGTATCTAAATCAGGGACATAGGGTTATATTTCCAGTTTATATAATGGGTATACAAATAAGTCTCCGCCGTTCGATAAAAGGTGGTGCCACCTGTAAGTTATGGTTAAAATTGGATGATGAAAAACGTCCTATAATAAGGATAGACATCTGTGAACAACATAATCTTAAAATATAGCGATTTTGTATCAGGATCTTATAATTTTTTTCTTGTGAAAATGTCGAGTTTTGAGCCGAATGAGCGTCATTGCTTAAACTTAGGATTTACTTCTTTAATTTGAAAAAATCTGCAGCTAAGGAGTATCGATTGCTTGTAGAAGCATATGGTGCAAGGCTGCCTTAAGTGAGCAGTTGCCGAAAATGGTATCAAACATTTAAGATCTGGTTGGTGAGTTTCATGTCGAAGACATAGAACATACCTGAAGGATGAAAGTGTACGAAGACGATGAATTTGAAGAATTATTGGATGAGATTCGTGCCAAAAGCAAGACGAACTTGCAATTACATTAGGAGTAACTCAACAATCAATTTCACATCGTTTAAAATTATTAGAAATGGGTTATGCTTCAACATCGATAAACAAGCCGAATATTCATGGAAAAAACTCATGTTGTGTATTGGGTGGGATGAGCTTGGTTTTGTGTATTAAGAGTTTCTAAATCCGAAAGAAACCATGGGAGGAGGGCTCCCTACCGAACACAATTGTGGAGATTGAGCCGAGGATTGGAGGAAAATTACGCCTACTATACTCCAAACATAACAAAATTATTCTCCTGCATGATAATGCTCGTCCACATGTTGCGGCGCCGGTCAAAACCTACTTGGGAACACTTAATTGGGAAGGCAGGGTAAAACCAGCTGTATTCACTAGAATTGTTCTTCCGACGTGTTATTCGTGTGCTGCCAGAAAGATACAGTAGTGGCTAGTGATAGACAATACTTTGAATAAAATACAATCAATACCGTTCTTTGACAATAAATGCCCAATTTTTGATAACAATAGCGGAGTCTTATTTGTATACCAATAGAACGATCTGCGTTGCTAGCCTATAGTACTGACATGGAAGATGAGCCGCTCCATGAGTTCTGAATAATGAAAAAACTATTTTGTGTGCTGTCACTATAGGGATTCGAACCAAATACCAGCAAATCATAAGTTCATCGCTCTATAGTCGGATTCGGGATTCCTTGTTTACATATTCGCAAAATCCTACTAAGAAAGTATCTTCGCGTTAAAGCCAAATGTCATCGAATATTTAATGATATTGCGCGAAAGCTTCAATAGGTGATTTAATAAATAAATCTGTTAACTATACAGATTAACTTTCTGATATAAACTTACTCGATCTATTTACGAATGTGTAGTCAAATATAATATTGCTGATCTCATAAATATTTTCGACAAATTTTATTTTAATGCACAGTAAGAACCACATCATTCACGGATTTATTTCATTAAATAAAATTAGCTAAGATAAATCTGTGGCAATTTAACATAATCACTTAAGTCGAGATAAATGGTTATGTTGAACTATACTTAAATCGATAGTATTTCCCGTTTTTTCTTTCTCTTCAATTTTTCATCAAAATCAGACTATTTTTGACCGAGATTATAAGCAAAAAACAAAACCACTTATGTTTGTTATAGGTGTTTGGTATTTACTGAAATCCACTTAATTGATAATTTTTGCAATTGTAGCATGAAATAAGTGATATAGAAATAAATTTAGAATAAATACTTACCTTGAAATGAGTTTTTATTTTGAACTTAATTTGGCGTTTAGCATTTACTTAAATCGATATAAGTATTTTTTTCTTTTTCTAAATGCTAATTGAAAAAAAATGTAAAATTGTGACTACTTAGTTTAATTTGATGAATTAAGCGATTTTGCCAAATTATAAAACTAAAAATATAGTAACATAAAATAAGTGATTTAGTTAAATGTGGGATTATTCAAAATTTTTGAGTTAAGTGGTTTTGCTAAACGATTTATTATAATGTAATTTGTGCGAAAAGATTTTATTATAATTTTTTTTAACACGTTCGCGCAAATGACTGAGCATCCAAATTTATGTTGTTGTATAGGAAAATGAATTTTATAGCAGTCTCGTTTTTTCCCTGTTTATTCTGAAAATGTAAAGCTCAGTACATGCCTGTGGAAATAAAAAGCATCACACCCGCTCCTAAACTAAAACCCAATCAAATTTCTTGAAATGGTTTATGTCCCGCTTACTAGTTCCACACTCCACCAACGTACTCACCATGAACAGGCCAACTTAAGATATGCAGCTAAGAGAGCCGATAAATAATGAATCTTCAAATTCAATTAAAGTATTAACTTTTGATTTGCAACAATGCCAGCCGACACCATATATGAAAACGTCGGTGTCCTTTTATAAACGCCCATTGTGGACCTTTAATTTAACGGTGATATGCTTCATGTGGCATGATATGCTTCATGTGGCATGAAGAAATTGGCGCTAGAGGAGGGAATGAAATAGCTTCTTGTGTTTATCAACATTTGCAACAGTTACCACAAAGCGTTAAATCGATAATTTTATATAGCGATTGCATGTACCGCTCAAAATAAAAACTGATTTGTAGCCACCATGTTTTCAATAACCGTTAAAATTTTCAGCTTAGATGAAATGACCATATACATTTTTAGTTCCTGGTCACACATATGGCGTGTGACAATGATCACGCGATAATCAAGAGAAAGAAGAAGTCAACTTTGGCGAAAATACACCATCCGCGTAAATTCATTTTACATTTTTACAATTTTCAAAACAAAATTTGCATGGGAAAATTTTAATTGGCACCATGTTCTTTGACTACGTTTTACACGTTGATTTTGATCAAATTTTATACAATTATAGTTTGGACAAAGAAGAGCCATTTAAATATTAAATGTTGGAAAGCGTTGTGTAAATCAACTGGCGATGAGTTAAGTATTGCCCTGTTATCATAAACATCTGAAAACTAAGAAAGAAAAAAAGAAAGACCTTTTATCTCTACTTCCTTTATTAGACGGACAATTTCATAAATTTTATCGAAATCTTCAAACAGACGATGATATTCGAAATATAGATTCTGACCTCGATGACTATAGCAGTACCGAGGAAACTTAAATATACATACGAGGGTATATCAAAAAGTCTTGCAATATCATATGAAAAAACAAAGTGAGTGAGACAACAATATATTTTTCAAAACCATTTTTTATCGCGATGAAACTTCTAGAAGAACATTTCGATGTAAATTTTACAGTTCGTTTGTTTTTGTCAATTTAGTAACATGTGTTTTGAATTTTTCTTAAAATGAATGAAATTGAATATCGCGCCCTTATTAAATTTTTCTATAAAGATGGACGAAATGCAATTTATATATTCAACTATATATCAAAAGTTTACGGCGAATCTGCACCATC
Organism: Nephrotoma appendiculata; assembly: GCA_947310385.1. Taxonomy (NCBI): domain Eukaryota; kingdom Metazoa; phylum Arthropoda; class Insecta; order Diptera; family Tipulidae; genus Nephrotoma; species Nephrotoma appendiculata. The sequence goes on from OX371223.1 coordinate 318,548,307, forward strand.
ATATGCCACAGTAACAAGGTGGGTAAAATTATTCAAAAGTGGTCGAGAGTCATTTGAAGACGACAACCGCTCGGGTCAGCCAGCAGATGCCATTAGCCATGAAAACGTAATTTTGGCCGAATCTATTGTATTGGAGGACCGGCGTATTTCTGTTCCGCAGTTAGCGTGGAGACTTTCTCTTTCATACGGTACCACATATACTATATTACATGACCACCTTCACATGTCGAAAGTAAGTGCGCGATGGGTTCCCCGTTTGTTGAATGCAGAACAAAAAAAAATGCGCGTTCAAACTTCAAAGACGATTTTAGATATGTACAAAGAAGATCCAGAAAATTTCTTGGATAACATAATAACAGGCGATGAAACATGGCTCCATCACTGGGATCCAGAATCCAAACAAGAATCGATGCAATGGATTAAACGTAGTGAACCACCACCAAAGAAATTCAAAACTCAACCGTCTGCTGGTAAGGTTTTGGCAACAATTTTTTGGGATGCTGAAGGAATTTTGGTAATCGATTATATGCCAACGAAAACCACAATCACAGGCATATATTACGCAGAGATTTTGCGAAAATTCAAAAAAGCGATCCGGAAAAAACGGCCAAGGAAAGTTAGGAAAAAATCTTGCTTCTTCACGACAATGCACCCGTGCACAAGGCTAATATTGCTCAAGCTGCAATAAAGGACTGCGGCTTCGTGGAAATTCCGCATCCACCGTAAAATCCAGACTTGGCACCCAGTGACTACTTTCTGTTTCCCAATTTGAAAAAAACACTAAGGGGCCGGAAATTTTCCAGTGACTATGAAGTACAGTCTGTTGTAAATGAATATTTTATGGAGCAAAAGAAATCTTTTTTTTTAGAGGGTTTAGGCAAGTTAATTGATCGATGTGACAAATGTATAAACCTTAAAGGAGATTATGTCGAAAAATAAAAATATTGCTGTCTCACTCACTCTTTTTTTTCATATGATATTGCAAGACTTTTTGATTTGCCCTCGTATGTCTATATCATTGATTCGTACATGTATATTTATTTTTTTGCATTTTATGGAAGATTGAATTTTTTTATGTTGAAGAATAAAATTTATTTAATAAATGAAGTCAAATAATAACTTATCTTGTTTTAATTGTTTCAATGAATTCTAGAAAACAATTTATTTGAGATCTTCTTTAGATATCAAAACACCGTTTACCAAAACCACTTATCCCTTAATTTTGAGAATTTCCGGTGAACTCAGAACATGTAACAAGTGCTTGAAGATGTCAATAAACGCAGTGTGAAACCCTGATACCAGGTTCCAGAAATAGTTTAGTTATGCCCCATAATTTTTTCACAAAATTTTAATTTGGTCCCTTGCAAAGTAGCTAAAATATAGATAAGTGGTTTTGTTGAATTGCCACAGAAATATTCAACGTGACACTTTCCATGAACAAAAGTTTACGATTTCAATAATGGGGTCGCTTTCGGGATCTAAAATTTTATGTTATGTTTTGTTTTTTTTTTTGTTTTTTCAATACAAACTCCAATAGGAAGCGGGGAAATAAAATAACATGACAGCAATTTTACGCCACGAGAGTCGGCACGTGGCCCATTATTGAGGCCGAATCTCGTAATATAATATTGCCGTTATGTTTTTTATTTCCCCGCTTCTTATTGGAATTTGTATTGAAAAAATAAAAATACCATAACATAAAATTTTAGATCCCGGAATCGACCCCAAAACAAAGGGGTAAGTAAAGCGCTCCGCAAATTTCATAGAGAATCAATTGGCACGAAGCTAACTAGCGCAGTACAACTATACTAAACAACAAATTGCGCTGCCTCATACACCGAGAAACAAAACGCATCAGAAGTTTTAATTAAAAGCAACTTGCACAACGCTTTGTCTGTAATCACAGTGCAGTACAGTCTCAACGCACATCGTAGAAGCACCTAGAATACGCCGTATAGCAACTATGTGCCAGAATATATATTGGACGCCAACAACTACGACAAATAAATATTATATTTGTAAAGAAGGATCGGGTAATAACGTAACGTAGTTTGTTTCTGTGCAATACTCTGTGATCAAAAACATGGTATTTGGCAGCTGCTTTCTAGTCTAATGCTAAGTAAATCGCAACACAATAACCGACCCACTTTATGACTCGACACTTTCAATAAACCAAATTTTCGAACTGGTTTTACAAAATGTATGGTTGCAGCGTTTACCCACAGCTGGATAAAATTGCTACATCAGAGGACAAAACCATTGAAATTCAAAGGGCCATAAGTATTCATAGAATTGTCATCTATACGTCAGAGCTACTCATCGCAATCAAACCAATCAAACCCAACGTTCTCGCAACAAATCTCGATCCGAATCTAGAATGAGAGCTTTTTCAAACTGCTGTTCGACACTAACATAAAAATTGCACCAAACCTTGTAAGTTCGATGGAAGTTAGACTTCTGCAGTCTTGAAACTAACGGACGCAGCACTTCTCGTGGCAAGTAACAGTAGCCATTCAAACTGCCGCCTAATCGTGCTGGAGTCAACAACAAAACAACAATTTCTCATAGACACCGTAAACAGTCCGTAAAATCCGATCTAAAATTATCAAACACCATGCCGATTGAAACATTCGGCACAAAACACATAACTTTGACCCCATCGGGGCTCCATACGTACACAATATTCGCCGCGAATTTCAGCCATCAGTTTGAGGGATGTCATTTTTTTCTAAATATCAACCTTGTACGGGCGTATCATCAGATACCGATCTCTGAATCAAATATTTATAAAACGACTATATGTACTCCATTCGGTTTGTTTGAGTTCCACCGTATCACGTCCCCGTATATCGACGAAATTTTAGTCGTATTATCTAATCTAGACCAGCACATTGAACACCTGAAAATAGTATTGCAGCGTTTACAAGACGTTGGTCTGGTGATCAATTTGAATTAATCTATAATTGGAGAAAAACATATTTGTTTCGAATGCTTTTGATATATCAGCTGAGGATATTACGCCGACCCAAGCTCGAATAGAAGCAATAACAAACTTCGTGCGTTGGACCACCACTAAAAGCATTTACCGATTCTTGGAAAAGTTGAATTACTATGGCATATTTTTACCCAACGAAGCTCAAGATTAAGAAAAATTATACAAGAAAATCAACGAATGAGAGTCGTGGTACAGCAATACGCAACAGAAGGTTGTCAACCGCTAAGCTCCTTTTCGAGAAAAACAGATGCGAAATAGAAATACAGCACGTACGTTAGGAAACTGCTAACAGCATACGGCGCATTAAAACATTTCAATATTTTATTGGCGGTCGAGGATTCATTCTAAATACCGATCACAAACCCCTTACGTACGCATTACATCAAAACTCTGAGAAGGCATCGCTGCACCAGTGACGGCATTTAAACCTGATAGCTCAATACACTGCTAATATACAGCATATTTCCGGTAACGATATTGTTGTGATGGATGCGCTTTTTGGTGGACGAGCAACGCGATGATGACAGAATTCTAGTATTCGGAACAAACAAATTTCTATTAGGCTGTTTTTAACGACCAATTCGACGTCAAGTACTCGAAGTATTTCAAAATATCTCACGAGAGGGGCAAAACCGTCTATGGGCAAAACATTGTCAAAACATTGCCAAAACTGCAAAATCGCAAAACACGTCAAACGCTATTGCTGTAATTACTTCGTGGTCAGGAACCAATTTTCTAACATAACATAGATCAACTCGGCGTTCCATTTCTTATAGTCCCAACAGAGCATCCCAGTTTGATGCCGCATAGTTTGCCAGCCTAGCCAATTTAGTTGGAATGCAATGCAAGCGTACGACAGCTTATTACCCAACCTGCAATGGAATGGTCGAATCAGTAATGTGTACGATAACGATCCAACGTGAACTAAATCTTTACCACTTGCACTAATTAGGCTTGCGAATCGCATCTCGAGATCATTTCAATGCTTTCTCAATCGAGCTCCTGTATGGAGAAAAGTTAGGATTCCCAGGAGATATGATATAGTCTTCATAATTTTCAACCCAAAACCAAATGGTCTAACAAAGTGTTATGTATTGGATTACCGACCTTCGACTGTAATAAAAATCGGGCAATACTTCTCTGTCCTTTGTACAGATATATAAAATAAACATGGCAGAATTCTAAAATGGACTATATAATAAAGCACACCATGTAGAATATCATTAACAATAAATGTATATAATAATTACTGTGTGGTTTCATTAAGTATATAATAATTGGCGACGAGAAGGCGAAATTACGCGTGTGTCTCAATATATATATACGCATATATAAAAGTGAATAAAATAATAAAAATTAATTACCGCATATTACAATATGGCGGATGAAAACCAAATCGATGTGGCGGCGTTGTTAAAGTTGCTACAAGAATTACAAAATGGCAATCGGGATACAAATATACAATTCGGTACATTTAATGAAAATGAGGAAACATTTTCAATTTACAAACAGCGTTTGGAAAATTATTTACAAATGCGATCTGTTACAACAGAGGAACGCAAAGTACAAATATTAATTAATTGCATCGGCACTAAGCATTATCAATTGCTTAGTAGTTTAACTGCGCCGGACTTACCAAATACAAAATCATATGAGGAGTTAACTGGAATGTTGGAGAATCATTTGTGCCCGAAACCAGATGAAATTACAGAGCAGCATAAATTTCTGCTTAGAACACAACACGAAGGTGAATCAGTGGCAACATACGTGTCAGAGTTGAAACGTTTAAGTGTTTTCTGCAATTTTACATGTACATCCTGCAATAAGAGTACAGCAGAAACTCATTTAAGATCTCAGTTTATACGGGGCATTAGTGACGCGGATACTCGCCAGCGTTTGCTAGAAGGAATTCAACCCAGTATGGATAGAATTGTGAAAACGGCATTAGCAATGGAAGCATCAAAAATTCAAAGTCAATCAATGCAGAAGGTACACCAAGTCAAGGAGAACGCCGAGATATATCAGAATGAACGGTGGCCAAAACGAAATGAAAATACGTCGAAGAGTTTTAACGATGGTGGCTGAGGCAAGGGCGAAAGCAACAATAGACAATTAACTTGCTATAGATGTGGAAAACCAGGGCACAAAGCGAATGATTGCAGAAGCAAGGATAAATTATACTGCAATCAGTGTAAATTAGCGGGTCATGCTTCAAATGTATGCATGAAGAAATGCAAAAAAAAGTTCCAGCACAAATTATACGAATTCAATAAAAATCATTGATAATGATAATTGTCAAGAAATAAATGCACTGCAACTGATTACAGAGTCTGGTGAGAGGACCAAATTCCTGATACGGGTTTCAATTGAAGGCAAATCATTTGAAATGGAATTTGACACGGGATCGGCCATATCGACAATCAGCGAGAAATTATTGCACAGTAAACTACCAAAGGTCAACATATGGCCAACTAATACGAAGTTAAAGGCATACAATGGTAGTATCTTCCCAGCGTTGGGGGTAGCAAAGGTATCAGTTAGCCATGACGGTAAATCTATACGAGGAAATTTATATATTGTGGATGACAGATTCGATAGTATCCTTGGCCGGGAATGGATAAAAGCATTACAACTATTACCCCCATCGGATGCCAAAAGCATTACAACCGTGAACGTAGACGTCAACAAACTGGAGAAAGATCTTTGAAAGCAATGACGATTTATTCAATAAAACAATTGGTACAATTCCACAGTTTAAAGGTTAATTGAAACTTCGTGAAGGGGTTTCTCCAATCTACATTAAACCAAGGCCAGTTCCGTACGTTAAACGTCATTTGATTGAAGACGAAATTGAAAGACTGGAAAAATCTAGAACATTAGAAAAGGTCGAATATTCGGACTGGGGAACACCAGTTGTGCCAATAATTATTCGGAAAATCAGATCAGATTGTGTGCAGATTACAAAGTGACACTAAATAAGGTAATAATGGATGACAAATACCCAATTCCTAAAATCGAAGACATGATGCACAAGTTGGCCAATGGTAAATATTATTGCGTGTTCGATGTGCATAAAGCCTATTTACACATGGCTATGAATGAAGAAAGTGCACTAATGCAAACAATAAGCACGTATAAAGGCCTTTACAAGGTCCATAAACTAATGTTCGGAGTAAAAACGGCACCCAATATCTGGCAACGCTTTATGGATGAAAAAATAACAAATGATCTCAGTGGAACACAGTGTTTCTTTGACGACATTATTGTCGCCGGTTGTACATTGCCGGAGACGATGGAACGAGTACAGGCCCTATTACAAAAATTACGCCGGTATAATATGCATCTAAATTACGAAAAGTGTAAATTCTTCAGAGAAGAAATTACATACTTGGGCTATACAATAAGTGAGGCCGGCATACAGAAGAATTCGGATAAAACTAAAGCAATCGCTGAAATTGCACAACCGAAGGACGTGTCGGAATTGCGTCAATTCATTGGGATGGTAACATATTATAATAATTTTGTCCCCGATAATGGCAACAAGGCTAAATCCGCTTTACAAATTATTACGAAATGATGTGGAATTCAGGTGGGATGAAGGGTGCCAATCAACATTTGCTGACATTAAGACGGAATTGCAAAGCGAATCAGTATTGATGCCGTATGAAGAAAAACTCCTGTTGATTTTGGCAACTGATGCTTCTCCTGTGGGAATTTCTGCAATATTATCACATAAAACACCAACTGGGAAACGACCAATTGCGTATGCGTCTCGAACGTTATCAAGAAGTGAGTCAAATTATAGCCAGCTTCATAAGGAAGCGACAGCTATTTACTGGGCGCTTCTAAAATTTTTCAATTATTGTTATGGACGCGAATTCACTTTGATTACGGATAATAAACTTTTAGCAATGATGTTGAGCCCAGATAAAAGCCTACCGACATTAACATCACAACGGCTACTAAGTTACGCGCAGTTCCTATCCGGTTTTAAATACAAAATTGTACACAGGGAGGCAAAAAACCACATGAATGTAGATTTTCTATCTCGGCATCCGGTGGCGGAAACCTATCAACCAAGCGACAAAGAAGAACTTGCAGCGTATCAATTGTCGGAAGATATTCTACCAATAACGAGTGGAACAATTTCGAAGGAAATGAAAAGTGATAACATTCTATGTGATCTATACAACCATCTACAGATTGGAAGTAATTTAGAAGGTACACCATTTAAGGGGCAAGAAGCTGAACTAACACTACAAAATGGATGCATTTATAAAGGTATCCGGATCTTAATTCCAATCACACTACATAAACAAATCCTTAATGAGTTACATATGGCACGTATTGGTATCGTCAAAATGAAAGCACTAGCACGGAGCTATTGTTATTGGACAGGCATAGACTCCGATATTGAGGCAATGGTGAAGAGTTGTAGAGAATGCGCGAGAATTGCAAAAGAACCATCGAAGGCGCCTATACATACGTGGGAACTTCCAACTATGCCTTGGCAACGAATACATATTGATTTTGCGGGGCCATTTATGGAACATTATTTTGTGGTGGTAGTGGATGCAAGAACAAGATGGTTAGAGGTGGTGCCCATGAAAAATGTCACAAGCTTCCACACCATTAGATCATTACGCGAAATTTTTGCACGTTTTGGCTTGCCACCAATAGTGGTAACGGACAATGGTACTAATTTTACGTCTAAGGAATTCCAAGATTTCTTACGAAGCAACGGTATCACACATAAGCGAACGGCTCCAGCACACCCATCCACCAATGGACAGGCAGAAAGAAGTGTTAAAACATTAAAATTTGCATTACGGGCCGCAATGAATGATCCAGGAGATCTTCATTTGAAACTACATCGATTCTTCTTGCAATACAGGAAAATAATTAATTCAACAACAGGGAAAAGCCCAGCTGAACAAATGCTACGATTTAATTTACGATCGATCATCGATTTAATTAAGCCGACAGAGAGGGTAAATGATTATACGAATATCAACCCATCAAAGTGTACAAGATGGGAGCTGAGCATAGGCGATACAGTTCAAATCCGTTGGTACCAAAATAAAACGATCAAATGGAAATTTGGTAAGGTAATACAGAAAGAGGGTTTCTTACACTATCTGATTGAAGTCGAAGGAAAATTTCATCGCCGACATATTGACCAAATACGTGCAACGGGGGTTGAAGGAAATACAGAAGGTTACTCGAATATATTAAAAAAGTATCCAAATACAGATGAACCGATGGTTACAACAGATGGCGTTTATTCTACGAAGAACAACGATGATGAAACTACTACAACCGGAATGGAAAGTAAAGAACTTACAAATGAATTAACTAATCGGCAATCAAGGGAGTCGCAACCGGTGGAAGTTGCTTCATCAACGTCAACCTCAGGGCAAGCAACGGGTAGTATACAAAAAGAGGTTGAAATTAAATCTGGGCATATACGAATGGATGAACCAGATAGTCTTATAGTCCGACGGTTAAGCCGAGTGTGTCGACCCCCTAATAGGATGGATTTATAATGGGTGAAATTCCTTTCGCCGGGAAGACTGTTATGTATTGGATTACCAACCTTCGACTGTAATAAATATCGGGCAATACTTCTCTGTCCTTTGTACAGATATATAAAATAAACATGGCAGCATTCTAAAATGGACTATATAATAAAGCACACCATGTAGAATATCATTAACAATAAATGTATATAATAATTACTGTGTGGTTTCATTAAGTATATAATACAAAGTCAAGAGTATTTTATGCTGGTCCAAACAACACCGCCGTAAAGCTAACTCCAGATAGTGGCGCTTTCCTGTGAGAGCTACCTGCGCCACAGGCATCCTACAATTTCATAAGTTTTAAAAATGTCCGTTATTTTGATTTCCCATACAAAATAAATTTGGGTGTATACCTGGGGTATACTAAAGGTGCTCCTTCAAATCTGCCAGTGGCTTTTTTTTAATCAATTTTGTTTTATTTGTGAAATCCATTGCTGTGATAACTTACTAAAAAAACTCAGCAACTCAAGAAGCCGTCAAAGGTAAACAATTTTTGTATTCATTGGTTGGATTAATAAAAAGGCAAAAGGTCGATCAACTTTATCAAAATGTTGAACAAGTGTGTCTAGTTGAAAAATAACCAATTGAAGCATCGAAGGTCATATGATTTCCAGTGATCTGACTGTTAACCTGATTAAGAAATTATGAGCCAATTATTTATGGGCTGTGCTGTATTTTGATTTGAAGTTCGATTATTTATCAAAGCTCAATCGTCGATTTCAGGAAAACTGGCCTTTCGGACGAATCATCATCAAACTTGTCATCCGCGTTTAATAGAAATTTGGCTAGTAACGGATTCGTGTCACCTAACGTAAGAGCATAAAATGTGTAGTTATGTCTTATTAGACTCTTTCATAGAAATAATTAGATATTGTTAATTTTTCTTCCTTTATTTAGAATGTTATTGCAAAAATAAAATTAATTCAAAGAAACAATTCAATAGTATAAAAATCAAAATAATAAATAAAATCACAGTCAAATTCATTAGGCATATTCTATTCTGATGCATCATCTGATACATTACTTTCTTCGGTCGAATCGTGTTCACCTTCTTTCAAGCATTATGTACACACGATTTTGGCATGACTGAGACATGATAGCTGATTACAAAAATGGCATTACAATTTAGTTTTAAATCGGCAGATGGAGGGCACAGGTAGCATCGCGAACGTTTACTTGCACCTCGAATCCCCGCTTGGTCTGTTGTGGAAAAGCTTCTTACATCTAAAACTTTGTATTCAATTAGATTGATCGCTGTTTTCATGTTTTTTTAAAGCTCGTGGATTGGAACATATTGGAATCGATCAATTAGATAGTCAATTAGAAGCTTAGTAGCATTAGCAGACATATTGATTTCATCAAGTAATTTATGTTTAAGAACTATAAAATCAATTGAATTAAAAGCCTTCGAGAAATCCAAAAGAACCAACCCGGCCATATCACCAACGTCAATAAAAGTCCTTATAAAATCAGTGATATCGGATAAAACTGTCACTGTACTATTACGAGTTACGAAATCCTGACTGAAAATCCGATAACATATTATTTGAATACGATTTAATCTGGTCAGATAATAATCTTTCCAGAATTTTTGATATGCTTGATAGGAGGGAAATAGGACGCATATGCAGAGGAGCTTTAGGATTTTTAATTTTAGGAATGGCAATAACTTTGCTAATCTTCCATTGTTCTGGAAAGGAACAAGAGATAATAATATTGTTTTATAAATAAGCAAGAAACGGTAATATTGCTGGAATACATAACTTTAAGAATTTAGGGGAAATTTCATCAGGACCAACTGAGTTTGATGTAAGGGACATTACTGAATCTAATATTAAGTCTTCTGTTACCTCCTTAAAGCAAAACCTATTAGTAAAGTTGGCAGGGGGTACCAAACCCTCACTATAATTACGAATATCTTCGATGTCAACATCACTAGCCGGCACCATTGACACAAAAGCCTTATTTAATTCATCATTATCGAAGTAATGATCATCATTTTTATCCGATCCAGCAAGCAAACCTTCATCTTTGGTATTTTTCCATAGTTCTTTAGAACACAGAGCAGGAGCAAGCTTATATTTTATGTGACGCTTTTAATGTTCCCTTTAGTTTTTTGTCATACAATTTTAAAACTTATTTATTTTCCCTGGAACGGCAATTTTTATAAGTAGCATAAGCCATATTACGGATTTGAATGATATTTTTGACATTATAATTAATCCAAGGCGGAGCTCCATATTTTATTTTCTTGACCATTAACGGAATATGTTTTTCATAAGGTGCGTAAGATGTTTAGTAATCCAACCTACTTTAGCATTCACACCAGCACAATTTTGAATATTTTCAAGACCAAGATTATCTGTATCATTGTTAAGGTTAACCAAATTAAGATTTGTAAAACTCCGAAACGTAACAAGTTCATGTACGAATAGAAACTGAATATCAAAGTTAGCAGCAATGAGTTCATGATCAGCAACACCAGGTAACTGGAAGAAATTATTTGGTTGTAATGACAAATTAGAAACTATCACATCAATAAGAGATCCTTCAGTATCATTGATTCTTGTGGGTAAAATTTGAGGTGTAGTAAGACCAAAATGTGAGAAAATTCCTTTAAGAGTCATACTCTCAACCGGGTCCAGAAGGTTAACATTTAGGTCACCCATAAATATAATGAATTTATAATTTTCATAAAATGATGAAATTAAAGCTTCCAAATCACCTAGAGGTAGATTTCTATGATGCATATAACCTAGACCAACAACAAACTTCTTACAGCCCAGACTAAATTCGATAGACAAATGGTCAATATTATAATTAGAGCCTCTGCCCACACATTTAACTTTAGTAAACTTCAGGAAATCATTTCTGATATAAAACGCCTCTCCTCCACCACCTCTACCGGACCTATCCTGTCTAAAGATTTTATAACCATTAATTTTGACCGATGTATTTGTATGGTGTGATACTGTCTCTTTTGAAATAAAATTTGTAGCATGGCATGTTTACTAATAATCGAGCGAACTTTTAAAAGACATACCTTCAGAGAATCCGAACCTAGTCTATCAAATGACAAATAGTTATCAACAGGCATCTAACAGATATACCAGTTTAACGTTACATGAATTCCATACATCATCAATAACAACAATTATTTTCATACAGAGAGCAGTTGTACCTTTATAAAAAACAATCAAAATATAAAATAAAAAAAATAAAAAGGAAAACAAGAATATTAATATTGAAGATAAATTAAATAATATATAGTATTTCCTAAATCCATTAACAGTCAATGTTTAATTAGAAATATTCCCCTCAGACTTAAGTTCATCCAGCTCATCAAGAAATCTGATAATTTGTAATTTATCAACAGAAGGTAATTTAATCATAACTATTCCTCTCTTGATCATCACTCTATCGATTATTCCAGTTTTTATTGAGTTGTCTAACAGTTTGTTGGTAAAACCATTCAGGAAGTCATTAATAAAGATTTTAGACGATGGATAGTCACAGTTGAAAATTTTGATGGTCAGATTATTATTCTTAATAAATTTTAAATATTTCACGAAGAATTCATCTCTAATCGCCTTCTTAAAGAAGCATATGACTATTGGTATTGCACTTTTGTTATTATTTTTTTTCATATTCATTCGGAAACATTTGCAAACTTCTTCTATCGTCACTTTAGGCGTTCCAAGGCGTTCGCTAATGACAAAATAAACTCTTCAGAAGAAATATTCACATCGTTAGGCAAGCCATTCATTTTTAGCTCTCCATTCCTTATTACTTCTATTCTGACTTTTTCGGGAGATAGGACACGGGATTTCAAGTTAGCTATGATAGAGCTCTGATTTACCATTGTAGCTTGAATTTTGTCGTCAACCAACCGGACTATTTTTGGCCATAATTCATCGAGCATTTTATCTATCCAGGTGCTTGTATCAATTTGCGAAGTTTTATTAATTTTGGACCATTCATCCATGGCATAAAGTAATGCCATCTTTGTTTCAGATTTGATAATACTGTTACCGATGCATGTTTTACAGAACCAGAATTTATTTTTAGACAGGGCATCAAAATCCTCAAAACTCGTGGCACTACACTCCCCATGATACCAGCAATCACATTTGTGGCACTGGATCCAACCAAACTTAGAACTTAGCTCACCAACAACACCACAATCACTACACGTGTCCTTCATTATTTGAGGTTATGCTTCCAATGACGAAATGACGATGAAATAAACTAACTCAAGAACAACAATAATTTTCAACAATGACTATAATTCTTCTTGAAGGGGAAAATTACGAGTATAATAATAATCACTACCAGCAATTCATTACAATCAGAATAATTACATAATTATTTATTAAGTTACACGTTCACAAGACATCCATGTGTCAGCACAGTCGGCAGTAGAATGCACTGATTTATTAAAATGCTTTGTTTAAATCTGTGGAATAGAAGTATAGCTAGCATCGCTCATTTTCTGATGTGAACTAATTATTTATCGCCACGACAAAAATAAAACATTTCTATGTATTGCTCACAATTATCAAGAATGTTTCTCTTATTTGAGATTTGAAAACCAAAAATGAAAATATAGCTCCCATCAGTCAAAAAACTTAGCTTAAGTATGCATCGGAACTCATAGTTGGCCTTAGTAGTTGTATTAGCGAGACAATACAACAGAATAACTACATCTGTGAACTGCAAGAAACGTGAACAGAGAACTGTGCCGTGAAAGTTAATTTATTACTAAAGTTTTAGCAGTTGTACAACTTCATTCCAACCAAGAGTGTACTGACACGGATGATGAGTCGCTCCATGAGCTCTGCAGTTCGACAGGCTATCGTTGTATTACAGTAAATTATATTACCGATCGTAAACATTTTTAATGTTCCGATCTCAGTTGTTGAGCTAAAATGTCAATAGTTTTCTATTGTTTAGATCGGAATAAAAACAATAATTTCGAGAGAACGAGCAAATATGTACAACATGTATATATAAATTTTAGCTGCAGAAAGGGGTTATAAATTCGCTACTCGCGATTTGACCAAAATTCAAAAATTTGTTCCAAAAATAGAAGAAATCAAATTAATTACCTAAAACATTTCTCCTCCCACATACATATTTTGAACATTGGAAAATACTAAATTCACATCCCATCACACCTTGAACTCATCTTATTTTATATGGGAATTTATTTTGATTTTCATTTCTATTTTGCTGTTTTTTGTTGTTGTCAAATAATTTTTTTTTTTTTGATTAAAAAACAAAAAAATGTGAATTTTGAAGTTCGAAACAGATTCACTGCAAGTTCATGTTTTCCGTTTTTATTTTTTTGTTGGTTATTACAAGCAATTTTGTTATTTGTATGCTTTGCTAATTATTAAATCAATTTGTTTTGTAAATATTACATGCATCGAATAGTTATTTATGATAATATCGTAGTGTTTTTATATTATGTGTATGGTATATAGTGGAAATAATAGTGTTTGTGATTTGTAGTAAATCGTGTAAAAGTGTTGAGGGAACTCGAGCAACATAACACAAAAATTTACTGTACCAATAGTAAGAAGTGCCAGAACATAGGATAAAATCAAAAAGGTTGAATTAAAATATTCAACTGGACGCAAAATAAGTAGAATTTTAAAATGGGACAATCGGCTAGTTATGCAGGTTAGAATTTTTCTTATATGTTTTTTTCATTCATCCATAGGAATTTTTATTTTACTTTCTACTCATTTCTCTTTGAGTGACATTTCAACTGTTTTTTTTTGTTTTTGTAGTGTGAGGTTATGTTTTCGTGTTTTACAAAAATATTATGTATAAAATGTGCGTAAAATTTGTGCAATTACTGGTTAATGCGTTTATATTAAGTATATAAAGTGAATTATTATTTAAATCGTGTTCGTAGGTTATAAATAATTAACCGGTTTAGTAACGAGTGAATTTTTTATGATTTGTTCGCCCGTATGTATGTGACGAGCATTACTTCAAAATGAATTTCTTATTGGATTATTGACTTGTGATGAACTATGCGAATGAATTTTCTATAGCGTTTGTATGGGTTAATAACCAATAGGAATAAATTATGACAAAGCAAACATTTAAAATTTGTATGTTTAGGACTTTTACCCCCGTTTATAAATTTTATATTTTAGAATTTTCATTGCTTAGTTATGCTTTAAAATATTTTATATGGATTAAGCGGCAATTAATCATTATTTCCCATCAAATTTTATTTTACTTTATAAAATTATCACAGTTCCTCATCGATATGTGCAGTTTGCTTGGTCATGTCTGTAAATCAGTTCTGAATGTGATTACTCCTTTGAGTATCTGACCTTTGAATATTCCAATAGTAATGTTGAGTTCTATTTTTTGTGAACTATTCATGAAATTTCAACGTTCTTTTTACTTCGTATCTAAACCAGTTCGTTTGATACATGCTCGGCTGATACTTCTATAGTTATCAATATATATTTCTTATTAATAAAAAATAGGCTTAACCCAGATAACCACCGCATTTTAATATTAAAAGCCTAATAACCCTTTAGGTTAGGTTAGGTTAGAGTGGCTGCTATCGCACACTTAGGCCAGTAGTGGCCCATTGTGATACCACAGGATCCTATCTCCCCTTTACTCCCGCTGAAAACATCCAGAGCTACTTATGTAGCGTAAAATATCTCGCATTCCACAGCCCGCGAGTTCCGAAAGGCTGTCCATACCGTACACACCTAAATACTTATGTCTTCTGTATGATAGTGCCGGACACGAGCAAAGGAAGTGATCTAACGTCTCTTCCTCCTCTTCGTCTAAACAACTTCTACAAAAGTCATTCGTCTGTAGACCCAGCCTTCTCGCATGTTCCCCAAAAAGGCAGTGTCCTGTCAGTATCCCTACGACCAATCCTACCTCTCGTTTTCCCAGGGTTACTAGTGCTTTGGAGCGCCGCAGGTCCAGTTATGGCCAAACCTGTTTTGCTACCCTGCACGTGAGAGTGTTAGTCCACCTCTCGTTTGTCAAGGCGATTGCCTTTTTACTTAGCGCCGATTTAAGCGTTGCTATAGGCCTCTCCAGACCTGCCCTTTCCGGCTGCATCTGGAGAGTCGTACCATACCTAGCAAGTTCGTCCGCCCTGCAGTTTCCCGTTACGTCCGAGTGACCAAGGACTCAGATTATCTGGATGCTGAAATACTCGCTCATCTCATTAAGAGATGATCAGCGTCACCCGTGACTTCAGACAAACCGCCTCTAGCGACCTGACCGCCACCTGACTGTCCACATAAATTGCGATATCTCGCACGGATACCACGTTATGCTTCAACCATGTCCCGACTTCGCCTATCGCCGCCACTTGAGCCTGATACACGCTGCAGTAGTCAGGGAAACGAACGGAAATATTAACATTAAGCTTCTCACAGAAGACTCCGGTTCCTACCTTGCCGTCTAGCTTAGATCCGTCCGTGAAGAATTGCAGTGCCTCATTTTCCAGTATTGATCCGTTCCTCCAGGATTCTCTCGAAGGACAGATGGTCCGGAAAATTTTCTTTAAGGTTGGTTTAATATAATCTAGATTCGCAAGTTCGTGCCTTAGCGATCTAACTATCGTCGAGTGTCCCGCTTGAAGACACTTCCACTGAGAGACAGCCGAGAGTCTCGTAGCCACATTGGCTGCCATCTGCAGAGCTGGCCACCACACGCCCACCCCGTACATCAGCACAGATCTTACCACTGTCGTACAGAGCCAGTGTACCAGCTCTGGTTTTAGACCCCATCTCTTCCCTATGGCGTTCATACACGAGTAAATGACTACATTAGCCTTATTCACCGTTTCAACAATGTTAGGCTTCCAACTTAGCTTACTGTCCAAGATTATGCCTAGAAATCTCGCTCTGTCAGCAAAAGCCAGTCTAATGCCGTTCACGGTAGGAGGACTAACTACCGGAGTTTTATATTTCTTAGTAAATAGTACCAGCTCTGTCTTGGAACATCCCTAATCGTATCCAGATATTTGCCTGAGACAGCTATCGATACATCATCCACATACGCTACAACCCCTATCCCCTCTCTTTCCAGTTCCAAGAGCAATCCATTCATCACAACACTCCAAAGAAAGGGGGACATTACACCTCCTTGCGGGGTTCCTCTAACCACATGCCTTCTAATGGTGGCCTCCTCCAGTTTCGAGGTAATAATCCTGCTTACCAGCATCTGATTTATCAACCTACATATGGGGTAGTCCACGGTCAAAAATAACAATCCTTCCATGATCGCCTCCGTTTTAACATTATTAAAGGCACCCTCAATGTCGAGAAATGCTACCATACAGAACTCTTGCGAGTAAATTGACTTCTCAATCATGCGTACCAGAACGTGCAGAGCTGTGTCTACCGACTTCCCCTTATAGTACGCATGCTGCGACATTGCCCAACTCCTGGGCTCAATTTTTTATCGAATACCTATATCTACCAACCTTTCCAAGGGTTTTAACAGAAAGGATGATAGAGTTATAGATCTCAGGTCAGAAGACCACTGTGACCTCCGTCCATTTTCTAGGAATATAGACCAGTTTCAGACATCCCCTGAAGATACCCTCCAGCCAGGGGAGGATAACTGCTGAGTTCCTCTGGATCTCTGCTGGTATAATCCGATCCGGGCCCGCCGATTTATAAGGCTTAAACCCGTTCAGCGCTCACCGGATTCGCTCCTTATCCACGATGCCCTCCATCTCTATTGAAGGTGTTACTCGATGAGCTCCAGGCTCTATCGAGTCATCAAAGCTTTCCGGACAATGGGTCTCGATGAGGAGCTCCAATGATTCCACACTTGAAGCTGTCCATGACCCGTCTGGTCTAATTAAATACCTAGGACTGGTTGGTTTAGTAGTTAGAATTTTCCTAAGGCGAGAAGTCTCAGAGACCTCCTCCATTCTACAACAGAAGGGTCTCTAAGATCCCTTTGTACCCTTTTTGTACTTTC
Organism: Nephrotoma appendiculata; assembly: GCA_947310385.1. Taxonomy (NCBI): domain Eukaryota; kingdom Metazoa; phylum Arthropoda; class Insecta; order Diptera; family Tipulidae; genus Nephrotoma; species Nephrotoma appendiculata. The sequence goes on from OX371223.1 coordinate 318,565,875, forward strand.
TAAGGTCCTCCTTATAGGAGTACCAATCCCGCACCTCGCTTGTATTTTTAGCGTTATTTAAAGCTGTCCTACACACTTTCCGATAGGTTCCTAACTCCTTGGTCCACCATATCGGTTTCTGCCTGCCCCTAGACTTTATTAGGGGCACGCAGCATTAAATGAAAGATTGCATGCTTTTGTGATAATATCAACCATGTAGTCCAATTCTTCTACCGTCGCCGGAGGTCGAGGGACCAAAAAAAGCAATAATTCTTCCAACACCTCACTATATTTATTCCAGTTTGTCCTTCTGGGATTCCTGAAGGTTTTCCGGGCAACAAGTTTAATGTCGAGGTTATATGTTACATATCGATGATCAGATAATGAGTGCTCCTTCGCCACTCTCCACCCTCTGATCACATGAAAGATCGTTTCTGACGCAAAGGTGGCATATAAAACCTCCTGTCGAATTTTGACAATAAATGTCAGTTCTCGTCAAATATTGCAAACTAAAAGGTTGGTATTTAATACAAAATCAAAAAATAACTCACCCCTCGTTGATGTCAGTGCTTCCCCATATTGTGTGATGCGCGTTTGCATCACATCCGAGTATAACACCTACCCTTCTTTCATCTGCTTCCCGGATCAGTTCCCCCAAGTTATCCGGTAGAACCTCCTTCTCGCGATCCATATAGGCTGAGGCTAGTCATAGTTTTTCACAGCCAACCTCAGCACTCATCGTTGTAACGTCTCCGCTACTTAATTGTGGAAGAAGCAAAATATTCAAATTATTTTTCGCTAAAATACACGATCTGATCTTTTCAGAGTTGCTTGAGTATAGTAATTTATACCCTTTCATTCTGAGGCCACAGATCCTGTTATTGTCAATCCAAGGTTCTTGGATCAACACCAAGTCCTTATCTGACTTAGTCAGTCTGAGCACGAGAGCTGCCGACTCAGCCTTCTTGTGATGTAGGTTTATTTGTATTGTACAATGCTAACCATTGTAGTCGACCTTACTCACCTCTTCCTGCACTCCCTGCATCGGGATAGTGTCATCTGTCTCGTTGTTCCGGCCGCTATCTTCCTCTCGTCGAGAGCCTGACAGGATGTCCCCATCAGACTCCAGAGAGAGGACGCTTCCTCCCCTTACTATGCGCCCCACGTCCGAAGCATCATTCTCCTGGCCGTCCTCAGCCCGCTTGACCGTCTTCTGTTGGGTCCGTTCGCCGTCACCCCTAGGCTGGCCTTTCGCAGTCGCATCGGCCTCATCCTTTTTATATATTTTAAGTGTGATCGACCTGAACCCGAAGTTGATAACTCCCTTTAATTTTGCAAAGGAAGCACGGGATTCTTTATTGATCTTTATTGAAGCATGATTGCCAATCTAAAGCCTCCCTTAGCTTCCTCTCGCTTTACAATCCTGCAGTCTTCCGTTGGAAGATCGGGATTGCTGGCCCGAATGATCTCGAGGATCTCTACTGGTGTATCCGGCTTGGTTGGTAGCCAAACACGTGCCCTCAGCGTGCTCGGGATTTCCTCCCTGCAGACTGCCTCAAGCCTCTCGCCCTGCCACACCTCGTTTATTTCGGCCACTGCCCTTTTATTCCGGCCCGATCTCTGGTCCGAGCACGCAGTTAACTTCACGCACCCCCGTTACCATCCCGCATCTCTGCAGGACGGGGGGATCCCGGATTTTCTCTAAGGATCCGCAGAAAAATGGAGTTTAGTGCATTAAACACTACCCTCCACTTCTCTGACGTGATGCTCCCATCTTCCTGACTTCTGTCAATGACGACTAGCATCAACACGTGCTTCTTTAGGATTTCACTGAATAGCTTCAGTTGTTGATCCCTAGGAGCACTCGACGTCTTGTCTGCTTGCACCTTGGCTCGCTTACTGTCGCCCGTTTCCAGCTCTTCCTGGGGCCTCTGTCTTTTAGACACAAGGGCCCTTTCCGGGTTATCACAGCCGACAGTTTTCTTAGTCCATGCCACAGATCCTCGTTGTTCTACTGTAAGCTGCACCTCAGGGGTCGCAGCTAGTTTTTCTAAAATTTTGAACGCCGACCGTCTCTCCCTGTATCGACGCTTCGCCGGAGGAATCTCCCTCGATCCCCCCTCCCCTCCCTATTTACTTTGGCGGTTCCGCTCCCACCTGGCTTCGATGCCAAGGTATCGCTTAACCTTGCTACTGATGATAAAGCCCCACTTTCACGGTTAGAGTTGCTCCCTTCTTCCGGTTTTTGAAGGATGCCGGCCCTTTTAATTTTAATTTCTTTTTTTCCATGTTTCTCTCACGGGTATCGGAGAAATATAGGTCAACCTGGGCAGAGATCTGTGTACGCAGGCAAGGCTAAATACAACTGGAGGTCGTCAAAAATCCAAAGGGCTCCGTTCACGAGTTGAGCCGATCATCAGCACGGGTCGCGTAACACCTTAATCCAGCACATTGGCTCTCCTCTCACCATTTGAGTCATTTGTAAATTTGTTTCCATTTATGGAAATCTCCTCTCACCATTTGAGTCATTTGTAACATTCATCCTGATTAAAAAGGATCCAGAATCTGCCAGGCTGTATGAATCAACGGCATCTAATCCAAGGGAAATACCAAAAATATTAGAGTATTTTGATTTCATGGAGAGAAGGTTCCAGTCACTAGAAGCAATGGGCAGCAGAAAATCAACCACATTGCGAGTACCTAACGTAGCACCCTTCGTGCCACCACTAAAACGTATACATGCCGCCAGTATCAGCCCTCGTTGTTGGGTTAAAACAAGTAGAGAACGTCATGGATTAGAGCAACGCGAGCAATTTCGGAAAATGCCAACGTTAGACAGAGCAAGGCTAGCAAAGTGACTGCAACCTTTGCGTGCATTGCCTCGCACAACATAAGTGTAGTTCATCAGTGTAGTTCTACAACATGTATGGTGTGCAATGGACACTATCATACACTTCTGCATCTTCAACCAAGAGTATAAGTCAAACTCTTCTGATTAATCAACAAGGACCTGTGTTATTACCCACCGCCTCAACCAAAGCAACTACAGGCTCTGGACAGGTCGCTACTTTAAGGGCCTTGATAGACTCAGAATCCCATGCCACCTTAATATCACCAAAGGCCGCTCATCTATTGAATGCAAACAAAAGAAAAATCAACGTGAATATTGCTGGCATAGGTGGGAACAAGGCTGGCGTTTGCAGACACTCCATCAACATCAAGCTAAGCTCAAGATCTTCTGGAGAGTTTTCTATGCTTGTTGACGTTTTGATATTCGACAAGCTCACTCAACAGTTTCCTGAAACCAACATTCACAAAAGTAAATGGAAGCATCTGGAAGGAATACAATTAGCCGATCCCCACTACAATCGCTCGCAACCAATCGACTTGGTGATTGGAGCGGATTACTATCCGTTAATAATACATAATACCTCAATCGTTAATTATTAATTCGGACCTCACCCCAGTGGTAATCCGAATAAATAATTACTTCACTAAATCAAAGCAGAGACTTGATTTTGATTTTCAGTCCTTCACTATATTTTCAATGCACGTGTAGTCCTCTGAAATTCGTTTTGTTACAAAGAACTCAATAAGATCTGGTAATTTATGTATGTCAGCAGGTCAATATGTTGGTTTATCGTGAGAGTGAAATTCACTGTTGTTCTCGCGAGCTGAATTAAATAACTCGTTTCCTTTAGAGGTTTTAAGTCTAGATCCCTAATAGGTATTCTTTGCATTAGAATCACCGCCTATGATAAAGTTTGGTCCTATTTATTTAAAAAGTTGACTGTAGTCTTCTTTTTTTGTCTGATGGCGAGGGGAACAGCAAATAGTGGGGATACTGAGGCTATGGTAATCCATTTACGTTCTAAATAATAATTCAAAGTATTTTATTCATTTGATTAATATTGCGATGTAAGCTCATTCGTAGATTCGTGTCTATCCAATCGCTTATATATACAGTCAGTCAAGTAAGAGCGTGGTCGTCATTACCGACAGGTAATGCAAGATTTCGCTCTAAATCCTTTGCGAGCCGATAGAGGGAAGCTTTGTCCTTGATGCATTGTCAACAAAGATTCAGTTGTCGTTGATCTTTTGAAAGAGAATCACGTTAAGCGCCATGAGTGCTAAATACGCGTCGCGCTACGAGGCTGTGTTCCTTTGCACCCACCCGAAAGGTCCCAAAATGTCGCAATCAGCGGCTGCTAAATATATGAGAAAGTCGAAGGCATTTGTACATAAGTGGGTACAGCGATATAAAGTGGCTAAAAATGTCGATGATTTACCAGAACGTGGCTCGATAGGAAAAGTGGACAAAAAAGATAAAAAAAGAATAGTGAATCTGTTTTCGCGGAATCCTGGTTTAACACTGCGGCAAGCACAAGCAAAATTAAAGGCAAAAGGTTTAGATATATCCTACGAAACCATCCAAACCCATCTCCGTACTCATGACCCGAAATGGCGCAACACAATGAAGAAGCCTCTGTTGACTGGAAAACATGTGAAAAAGCGACTCGCTTGGGCGCATGAGAATATCGATAGAGATTTTGAAAATGTCATTTTTACTGATGAATGTTCTGTACGGGCACGTTGTGTCCTCACGCGAGCCTGGTCAACTTCCACCAATAGGCTTGTTCAGCGGACCGTAAAACACGAAATAAATATGCATCTTTGGGGCTGCTTCTCAAAGCAGGGATTCGGCACTTTGTACCTCTTTACCGACAACCTAAATGCCGAAAAAATGATTAAAATCTACAAAAAGGCTTTACTGCCATCTGCCAAACGTTGGTTCATCAGCAAAAATGAAGATTGGATTCTGCAAGAGGACAACGATCCTAAACACCTCAGCAAGCTCTGTACTGAGTGGAAGACTCAATCAGGCATCGTTACATTGGATTGGCCGTCGCAGTCGCCCGATGCAAACCCTATTGAAAATGTGTGGGCATATATTAAACAGAAACTTCGTGGAAGACGCACACACATTTTCTTGCGAAATTCGTCGGATCTGGAGATCGTTGCCACTAGAATACGCCGTCAAATTAGTAGAAAGCATGCCTCGGAGATGTCAGGCAATTATCGACGCCGATGGTGACTGGACACAATATTAACCGAATTGCATCATCGTTTGTAATGTGTAGAATATATTTATAAATATGAAAGTTTCACCAAATAAATTTTTTTATAAATTAACCTGACCACGCTCTTACTTGACTGACTGTATACAGCTTCTAGACCACGTTCTTGTTTTGCTAGGCGTGCATTTATCGTTTCTATGCTTTGGAATACCCTTTCCAGTATTAGTTAACGGCAGCGTTATCTGCGAGTAGGATCTCTTGTCTGGTTCAATGGGCTGTGGTTGTGGTGGCACTCTAGTTGTAGTTTGAATCCTTTCTCTTATAACGTTAGTGGTGTTTTGAGTCGATTACGGGACTATTGATCCAATAATTTTACAAACCAAAGAATTTCATACCGAAGTTATTCTTGTGGAATCATATTAGACATTTTCATGCTAGGTAAACCTTGATGCTAACCTCAAAACATGCTGCCTTGCCATGACGGAACTTGATCTATTACAATGTCACCATGGAAGTCATTTAATAATTATTCTTTTTGAAAACGTATTGAGCCACTCTTCAATACGTTTTCCCAAAAGCGGTAATGTACTCCGGAGGGCTTCTTGAGTGATACTTGTTTACAAACGATTCACGACTTCCAATCCTTCGCCGAAATATTTTTATTCCCAGATGTCCTTGATCTTATTAATTTCTTCATAAAACCATGTGAGTGTCTCATTTTTTCTGCACTTGAAAAATGGCACCACATACATCAAATTAAAACTGAATATTTTCATCTTTCAAATGAAATATTTCGATCGTTCATGCGAACACAGAATTTTTGCATTTTTCATTTAGCAACAGTGTGAGGGAAAGCACGCGATCGTTTTATTTTCGCTTCCGGAATGGTGCCTTATACAATACCTACTCTGTCTGACATATTGAACCTGCAACTCATTTTACACTTTGCTCAAACGTGTTTGCTGTTATAGAGATAATGACATTCACATGGGAACATTTCTTAAAATAAATCGCATATTTCCAAAGCTCTCTCTGTGAATGTTCTTCAGTGTTTAATGACATAAATCATATAATTAAATTTATATTTCTTTCCCATAAAAGTAACAAATTCTGACGTGTTTATTTATAGCATTTTAATTGTTTGTATGCTGTCACCGTTGAAACACCGGCGACCTTGTCTGAATTACAAAAATAATTTATAATATGTAATGTAATTTTTATGGTTGTTTACAAAATTTAATAGCTGCAAATTACTATTTATTCATTAAGATTTTCATCTTAGCTAAATCCATTTCTATATGTAAGACGTTTCATCGGAATACCAAGACGTATAGACCGCATAATTGTGGCAGATGGTTTGTGTGCACACGGTTTATTAAACTGATAACGATAAAATATAATTTAAACCCGCTTTTGTTCACTTCAATTTCCTTATACAAACAGGTAACCGCACACCGCACTATAAAATTGAAGACTGTGCGCAACACGTCAATAAACTTTAATATACTCGTAGTTCCTCCTGCCAAATGTCCGCAACAAAATAATAATTGTCCCAATATAAAAATTTTAATATTCAAATACGCGTGCACCTTGAGATAATTTTCAATTTTATGTATTGTGTTATAAGACGAATTAAAAAATAAAAAGACGCAAATAATATTTAAAAATATGTAATAATAAGAAGAGAATGACGAAGACGAAGATGACAAGAAAACGCAGTATCATTAAAATACCAAACTGGCGTGTGCCATCACCTGCCTTGCTTTTGATCGCTTTATATACTGCACAACCGAGATCCAAACAATAAATTTTACTGTACAATTATACACACATATGGGTAATATGTATCAAAACCGTAATCTTCGACTTCTTCGTCATCTTCCTTCATACGATATAATGCAATAATAAGACAAATTATGTATATGTTTTCATCATATGGTTCAGAGTTGAAAACGGATCATATCATATGTTCAAATAAATTCGCTTTTCATTCATGATTTAATTTTTTTTTTTTGCACAAAAAGGAACTTTTGTGTATGTAATTATTTAGATCCGCACTCTCTTATTCATTTTAAAGTTTTAGTGTCGGGTATCAAACGATTTCATCAAGATGTGTGTTTATGGAACAACAGCAGCGGTAACAGAAGGAGTATCTCCCCTTCGTTTTATTTAAAATAATTTCCTGAATCGAAAAAAAGATGAAATAAAAAATTTATTATGAATGACACGTCTAGACGATATTAATGTCAAAAAATGTACATTTCCACATACGTGAAAAAACAAAAAAAAAAAAAATTTGCATTGGCTCGGTCGCTCACATTGAGCAGATGATCAATTTTACCGAAATTCCGTTGCAACAAACATAAGTAATCATAAGAAAAGAGGCGAAATTAAGTTATCATCTGTCTTTATAAAAACTATTAATTGAAATTTATGTATACCAAAAAAAAAGACGCGGTCCATTCATTAGATTGAGACGATTGCATTACGCTCGATATGATGACCCTGGAACCCTTACCTACCAAATACAGCAACACGAGAATTAAAATTCCGTCATAAATGAAACCGGTCAGACATTTACACTCTAGACACATGTAATTAATACTTTCTTTAAAAAATTTATTTTGATTAAGATTTATTTAAGAAAATTTAATGAGATTTATTTTATTGTTGCTGCCGCTAATAAAAATCAAAATAGAAATGCGATGTGAGAATATGGTGTTTAAAAATTACGGTTACGTAAAAAGTAATAGCCCAGATTTGATTGGAAAATAATAATCGAATACGGTTTGCTATCATTAACATGTGTGGTTTACAGTATTTTTGTGATGCTGATCCGCGGCGTGTAAGTATTTTATCATTTTATGTTTCTATTGTTATCTCATTAAATTAGAGATCGAACCCTGGAGCTCCACTGCTGATGTCAAATATCTGCTCAGCGATGCTTACTTCTGATCTTATTAGTGGAGAGGGAAAATGCCAACAGACAATTTTTTTTAAACAATTTTATTGATATGGCTACTACAATCTTAAACATTATTAATTCATTAGTAACGTTGACATTAGTACTTATGAGATAAGCATAAACTTGTGTGGGTCTGCTGGACCAGTGTCCAGTTCCCTTGGTTTATAATTTTCATACGGTTAGCTCATTTGGTTTGATTCGTTTGAGCCGCCTTACTCCGTTTGTACTGTCCAGTAATTGTATGGCCTCAAGATTGGTGTAGGTAAGAAGTCTCTTTTCATGGTTTATGGCATGTAACGTTCGTAACGTCGTCTATCAATTGTATTTCTAAATCATTGTGGATTTCCTTGTTAGTCACAAATCGGGAGGCGTTGGTGACCATTCGAAAAAATTTATTTTGGCTCCGTTGTATAATGTCTCTATTGGATTTATGTGTACAACCCCACAGCTGCGCACCCACCATCCATATTGGTTTGAAGATAGCCTGGTATACCAGTCCTTTGCAATACAGGTTCATTTTGGAATGATGTCCAATTAACCAGTACATTTGACGTTATTTCAATCGTATCTGTTCAGCTTTTTGTCTCACGTGATGTTTCCAGTTAAGCCTTGAATCTAAATGCAGACCAAGGTATTTTCCGATTCAGCCTGCGGTACTTGCACTCCTTTGAGGTACATATGAAGAGTGTTATTTTTATGTTGGAGCGTAAATGTCACATAGGTTGATTTGAGCTCATTCAGTGTGATTTTCCAGTCAATTGTCCATTTAGTAACGTTGTCATTGCTCGTTGAAGATTTTCCACTGCTCTTGGTTGAGATTCGTCTACTGACATAATTACAGTGTCGTCAGCGAATGTGCCGATGAATGTTTTATTCGTTGTAGGCATGTCCGCAGTATAAATAAGGTATAAAGAAGGCAGAGGAGGACTTCTAACGCTTGCTCTATTACTGCAGTTATTCGATGGACTTGATCTATTGTGGAGTGGATATTCCTGAATCTAAATTGAAAATCAGGAACGTTTACCATTGGCCTTAGACGTTTTAGTAGCAGTTTCTCGAACAGCTTTGATAAGGTCGGAAGCAGTGAGATTGGTGTGTATGATGTTACTTCTTCATATGGTTTACCTGGTTTCTTTAGGATAATTATTTGGGCCATTTTGAAGCATTTGGGTACATACTTCAATCTCAAACAGGCATTAAATAAGTATGTGATCAAGATGATTGCTTTACGTGGAAGTTCCTTGAATAGATCCGGTGATATTTCATCAATTCTTGGTGATTTTTTATGATTAAGATTTTTGTCGATTTCTTCAGCAATTTCCATTGGCGTGGCCCTTTTAAAGTCCTGATTTGGTTGATAAACAGGTGTTACATCAATGTTGGATTGAATGTTATGGGGTTGGAACACTGCTGCTAGGTGTTGAGCAAAGAGTTCCGCTTTTTCTTTGTCTTGTCGAACCCAACTGCCTTGAGCGTTGCTTAAAGGTGGTACTCAAACTACAGGTCGTTTAAATCTTCTGGTTGCTTTCCATAACGAGTAGTCCTTATCCATTTCTGGACCTAGCCCCTTAAGTAGTTATCGAGGTAATTCTGTTTGAAATTTTTGATTTGCGTTATCATAGGAAGGCTATGGGTTTAAACCGAATGACGCCAAAATCGGAGTTCACATACTAACGACTAAGCACCCTCTTAGCCACGCAGCAATCGGCGTATGTAGTACCACCTTAGCTTTGGTGTGCTAGTTTTCGGTCCGCCTCGAGTATTTAATTTCCCCGGTATCTACCATATCTGGCAAGCATTCCCCTATCCGCCACCCGGGGAGGCGCCCGATGGGGGTACTAGCAAACCCCACACAGACAAATGACATAATTACTATTCCATTTTCGCGCAACCCCAAATTAAATTGTAAATCATTTAAGAGGCACAGAAATAATTCCAAAAAAAAACAAAAATAATAATTAATCGTAAATGTGTATAGAAGCATAGAGATGCTGTATAAGATAGCGGAATTTTGACAGCGGAAAATAAGAGATTGCGCTACTCTCCGCAAGTGGCAGCACTATCACTAAAGAGAAATAATTTTGTTATGTAATTACCAGCGGAAATTTTTCATTCATTATGTACCACTTTTTTCACTAAATAAAATATCCCAGCGGAAAAAATATTAAAAGTGAACCTTAAAATGGCAAATTAATTGATCTCCGAAGTAAAGAAACTCGGTATATGAAATCTTGAAATTTAACAACAATCCGTCTATCCGCCATTTCTTCCAATAGTAACCAATACTTTCCGTTGTTTTTCTAGTAGCCTAGGTCATACTGAGACTACATGGCAAATTTGGGGAAAATTCATAGACCAGAATTTTCAGTAGAATTTTTTGATTTTCTGCGGCCAAATAAGAGATTTTCAGTTTTTGACCAATAACTCAAAAAACTTCCACTAGTAACCAATACTTTCGGTTGTTTTTCTAGTAGCTTAGGTCATACTGAGACTATATGGAAAATTTGGGGAAAATTCAGAGACCAGAATTTTCAGTAGAATTTTTTGATTTTCTGCGACCAAATAAGAGATTTTCAGTTTTTGACCAATATCTCAAAAAATTTCCACTAGTAACCAATACTTTCGGTTGTTTTTCTAGTAGCCTAGGTCATACTGAGACTATATGGAAAATTTGGGGCAAATTCAGAGACCAGAATTTTCACTAGAATTTTTTGATTTTCTGCGGCCATTTGTTATTTTCAGTTTTTGACCAATAACTCAAAAAACTTCCACTAGTAACCAATACTTTCGGTTGTTTTTCTAGTAGCCTAGGTCATACTGAGACTATATGGAAAATTTGGGGAAAATTCAGAGACCAGAATTTTCAGTAGAATTTTTTGATTTTCTGCGGCCAAATAAGAGATTTTCAGTGTTTGACCAATAACTCAAAAAACTTCCACTAGTAACCAATACTTTCGGTTGTTTTTCTAGTAGCCTAGGTCATACTGAGACTATATGGAAAATTTGGGGAAAATTCAGAGACCAGAATTTTCACTAGAATAATTTGATTTTCTGCGGCCAAATAAGAGATTTTCAGTTTTTGACCAATAACTCAAAAAACTTCCACTAGTAACCAATACTTTCGGTTGTTTTTCTAGTAGCTTAGGTCATACTGAGACTATATGGAAAATTTGGGCAAAATTCAGAGACCAGAATTTTCACTAGAATTTTATGATTTTCTGCGGCCAATGTTATTTTCAGTTTTTGACCAATAACTCAAAAAACTTCCACTAGTAACCAATACTTTCGGTTGTTTTTCTAGTAGCTTAGGTCATACTGAGACTATATGGAAAATTTGGGGAAAATTCAGAGACCAGAATTTTCAGTAGAATTTTTTGATTTTCTGCGGCCAAATAAGAGATTTTCAGTTTTTGACCAATATCTCAAAAAACTTCCACTAGTAACCAATACTTTCGGTTGTTTTTCTAGTAGCTTAGGTCATACTGAGACTATATGGAAAATTTGGGGAAAATTCAGAGACCAGAATTTTCACTAGAATTTTTTGATTTTCTGCGCCCAAATAAGAGATTTTCAGTTTTTGACCAATATCTCAAAAAACTTCAACTAGTAACCAATACTTTCGGTTGTTTTTCTAGTAGCTTAGGTCATACTGAGACTATATGGAAAATTTGGGGACAATTCAGAGACCAGAATTTTTTGATTTTCTGCGGCCTAACATATGGTTAACATTCTGGTCTCTGAATTTTCCCTAAATTTTCCATATAGTCTCAGTATGACCTAAGCTACTAGAAAAACAACCGAAATTATTGGTTACTAGTGGAAGTTTTTTGAGTTATTGGTCAAAAACTGTAAATCTCTTATTTGGCCGCCGAAAATCAAAAAATTCTAGTGAAAATTCTGGTCTCTGAATTTTCCCCAAATTTTCCATATAGTCTCAGTATGACCTAGGTAGGCTACTAGAAAAAATACCGAAAGTATTGGTTACTAGTGGAAGTTTTTTGAGTTATTGGTCAAAAACTGAAAATAACAAATGGCCGCAGAAAATCAAAAAATTCTACTGAAAATTCTGGTCTCTGAATTTTCCCCCAAATTTTCCATATAGTCTCAGTATGACCATTGTATAATCATTATATAGTAATGTAATGGTAGGTTCGTGAGTGAAATGTTAGATACCACTACTGGTATCGTTTTAAACTTTTTAAAGAATTTCTGCAATTACCTATCCGCCTAAATAGCATAACCTTCTCCTAAATGTAGCTAGAATATTTTATAGTGCAACATGCAGAAAACAAACAAAAAAAATTCTATACATATACTTACAATGCGATTCATTACTATTTATGATACGAAAAAAATTTTGTTCCCATTTCTATTTCTTTTCATATCAAATTGACAAATAAAATAACATATATAATAATAATTAACAAATACATAATTAACAAATAAAATAGTAATAAAAATAATAATTTCATATGAAAAAAAAACAGAAATGGGAACTAAATTTTTTCTTATCATAAATAGTAATGAATCGCATTGTATACTCATATAATGACGCTCTCATTATAACTCAAAACAGTTTTACGCTCAAAAGTAAATAGAAAATGTAACAAAGATGATGAAGAGAAAATACCGATCGCAACTAAGTTGGTTTTGTTTGAATTGCAACAATGTTTTCTAAATTATAGACAAATAATTTTGAACATTAAAATATTCCTTGAAAATTATAAAAAGTTAAAATCATTGGAGATTGTCCATAAAAACGATCTACATTTAAATCCAATTAAAGATTATTTTAAATGATTTTGTAGGTACAACACATACACATTATTTAGTTTTCGTTTCGATAACTATATAGATAGACCACCGATAATATACATACTTATTTACACGCACACATTCAGCAAATCAATGTATGTAAAAGGAAATCGTACATCTACACTAACAAAGATTTAAAAATTGTTTGCAAGTTAATTTCGTAAATTTGTTCGTTTAAAATTTTATTGCTTGTCGTAAAAAGGTCAATGACATAGATGCACGATGCAAGCGTTTATTAAAATTCGAATTTTTTTAAATAAAAAAAATTGATTCCAACAGTTTAGCGTACGATTTCCAACCAGACACACAACACTGAGAGTCAAACAACAAGAATATTGAAAACACCTGATTTCCCACCTATAACATTGAAATATGAAAAAGGGCCTCCAAGAACTTATTAAAAGAATTATCAAGTTCCACAAATTCCTCATGAATGTCCCATCTCACCATCGCAATTTCCTAGTCCGCAACATCAAATTGAAGACGAAAATAAAGAACCCGTTCAACCTTTAAACAAAATTCTCAGGTTTATATTAAATACCCCTCAGAAAAGTAAAATGCAAACAGAAGAAAACACAATAAAAATATTAATTGATAATACACTTGACGATCGACCACAAGTAAACACATTTTGTACTTGCACAAATATTTCATAAATTAAAATTATCTTGGACCCAAGTTGAACAAAAAATGTATTTGGAATTTGATTTTAAATCACCTTCATGTTACAAGCATTTATTAAAGAAAGGTTTTAATTTGCCAGATAAGGATAAAAAATTGTATTATTCAGTATAAAAAAACTAGTACATGTTTTAAAATTTTTGTATGGGTTAAATTTTAATTTTATTTTTATGTGACTTAGAAGGGTCTTAGAAGGGTATTATGAAAATTGTAAAGAGATTAAAACTCTAATAAGCAAGTTAAAAACTACCATTGGCGATTGCTTTCCTATTTAAAATACAATTTAGATAAAAATATTATTGTTTTATCTTATGAGAGATTAATTTGTTTCTTAAGATAAAATAAATTACAACAATTTAAGCTATTGTAGCAACAAGAACTTTCAAGAGCCCAACTGAAATCCCATTTAATTAACCTAATTAAGGTTAATTAAATGGGAGCTTTTATTAAAATAATGCTCCCATTTAGTTAACCTTAATTTTTATTTAGCTATTTGGTTCTGTTCAAAACGGCTACTTATTTCATTCTAACGCCCGTTGCACATTTCAGCTAAGCTAAGCTAGAAACGTAGTTTCTATTAGCATAGTTTAGCTCGCACAGCTCATTCCGCTGCACATTTGAGCTAATTATATCTCTCACGCATACATTTCAATACAAGTAAAATCCTATGCCTGTCAAAAATTAATTAACTAATTTTATTATATTATTTAAGAACTCAACCACTTTTTTGAATTTGATCCACAATACCAAACACAACAATACTCAAATGTCATCCAAATTTCAATATTTTATAAGTACACATAATAATAGCAATGTGAGCAATATAGCTGACTTTTGCAATCCAAAGACAACCCGAGCTAAGTTAGTTTGTATCGCTCAAAACAGAAAAACATAGCTCGCATAGTTTAGCTCAAATGTGCATCGTTCCATTAGGCCCGTTGTACATTTGAGCTAAGCGATGTCAGCTAAGTTCATCGCTCTTGGTTGAAAATAAAGAGTTTTAATGAAACGATGCACGCTTGAGCTAAGCTATGCGAGCTATGTTTTTCTGTTTTGAGCGATGAAACTAACTTAGCTCGCCTTGTCTTTGGATTGCAAAAGTCAGCTATATCGTTCACACATACATTGCTATTATTGTGTACATATTCGCCTATGTGACTATGTGATTCTAATAATATTTTGGCAGACATATAGCATTTTACTTGAATTGAAATGTATGTGAGAGCGATGTAATTAACTCAAATGTGCAGTGGAATGAGCTGGACTCATCAACTCAAATGTGCAGTGGAATCAAATGTGCAGTGGAATGCCAAACTGTGCTAATAGCTGCGTTTCTCGATAAGGCCCCTTGCACACTTAAGCTATGTTCTTTTAGCAAAGTGGGCATGTTTTGAGATCACAGCTTTCGATTTACTTTGCAAAGCCTAAATAAGTGAAACCGAATTAGCGAAGCTTAACTCAACACACTCGTACGTCCCGATTTATTTAATTTCTTTATTTAAAGCTGTGGGATAGAAACATAGCTGATTTTTAGCTGATTAATTACGAGGGCAAATCAAAAATTCTTGCAATTTTATATGAAAAAAAAGAGTAAGTGAGACAGCAATATTTTTATTTTTCGACATAATCTTCTTTAAGGTTTATACATTTGTCACATCGATCAATTAACTTGCCTAAACCCTCTAAAAAAAAGATTTCTTTTGCTCCATAAAATATTCATTTACAACAGACTGTACTTCATAGTCACTGGAAAATTTCGGGCCCCTTAGTGTTTTTTTTTTAAATTGGGAAACAGAAAGTAGTCACTGGGTGCCAAGTCTGGACTGTGCTGTGGATGCGGAATTTCCACGAAGCCGCAGCCCTTTAATGCAGCTTGAGCAATATTAGCATTGTGCACTGGTGCATTGTCGTGAAGAAGCAAGATTTTTTTAATAACTTTCCTTGGCCGTTTTTCCCGGATCGCTTTTTTCAATTTCCGCAAAACTTCTGCGTAATATATGCCTGTGATTGTGGTTTTCGGTGCAATATAATTGATTATCAAAATTCCTCCAGCATCCCAAAAAACTGTTGCCACAACCTTACCAGCAGACGGTTGAGTTTTGAATTTCTTTGGTGGTGGTTCACTACGTTTAATCCATTGCATCGATTCTTGTTTGGATTCTGGATCCCAATGATAAAACCATGTTTCATCGCCTGTTATTATGTTATCCAAGAAATTTTCTTGATCTTCTTTGTACATATCTAAAATCGCCTTTGAAGTTTGAACACGCATTTTTTTTTTGTTCTGCATTCAAATAATCGGGGAACCCATCGCGCACTTACTTTTGACATGTGAAGGTGGTCATGTAATATAGTATATGTGGTACCGTATGAAAGAGAAAGTCTCAACGCTAACCGCGGAACAGAAATACGCCAGTCCTCCAATACAATAGATTCGGCCAAAATTACGTTTTCATGGCTAATAGCATCTGCTGGCCGATCCGAGCGGTTGTCGTCTTCAAATGACTCCCGGCCACTTTTGAATAATTTTACCCACCTTGTTACTGTGGCATATGATGGTGCAGATTCGCCGTAAACTTTTGATATATAGTTGAATATATAAATTGCATTTCGTCCATTTTTATAGAAAAATTTAATAAGGGCGCGATATTCAATTTCATTCATTTTAAGAAAAATTCAAAACACGTGTTACTAAATTGACAAAAACAAACGAACTGTAAAATTTACATCGAAATGTTCTTCTAGAAGTTTCATCGCGACAAAAAATGGTTTTGAAAAATATATTGTTGTCTCACTCACTCTTTTTTTTCATATGATATTGCAAGACTTTTTGATATACCCTCGTATCTCCAAGGTGAAAATAAAAATTTAAATACATTGCTTTACAGATTGGGTAGACTCTGAGATTTATCTACAATATTTCTCTTATTTGACTTTGGAAAGAAACAAAAACGTGAAGCTGTTAAATGAAAACATAGCTCATAACAGTCAAAATACTTAGCTCAAGTGGGAAACGGGGCTTATAAAAGTTTTTTATATACAACCAAGAACGATGAACATAGGTCAGTTCGCTTGTCTTAGTTCAGCTGAAACAGGCCTTATTGTCTTATTAGTAGCCATCGTTCATGAGTATGCAAAATCATCCGAATTGATTCAAAGCGATTCAAGATGGCTGACTTTTAACCAACAAGCGCGCATAATTTTTATGCCTTAAAGGCAAAATCTGTACATGTATCATCACCTTAACAGAGCTCTCACAATAGACAATTTTTTCTTTAGAGTAAATTTTTTTCTAAAGTTTGATTTTCAAACAAACTTCTAAGGCAAAATAAAAATTGTTTTATTGTGAAAGCTGTTTAAAGTCTCCACAAATAAATATTCGTTTCGGAAAGGTATTTAAGTATTAAAACGGTGTAAGACTAAATACAAATTAAGGTTAATTAATTAAATTAAGACATAAAAATAAAATTTTACAATTTAGAGGAAAATAAAAACTGATTTTTTTTATTCAAAATAAAATACACAACGCATTTTTTATTTAAAAAAAATAATTTGTATGGTACATCAAACTAAACAATTTAAAATTAGCGTTCGAATAAAGACGGAACTTAAAAGTAAGCCATTATTTATCCTGCCATAAAGAACTGAAACGTTTTCTTTCAGACAATGCTGAACAATCTCTAGCTTAACTACTATTTAAAAATAGTTTTAATTACAAAATAGTGAGCGGCAACCTAAACTCGTAAGCTATTCACTTGTATATTGAATTTATAAAAAATATCTTATATACTTCCTTATATCCCTTTTTCAACTAAGAAAAATAAAAAATCTTCTCAATTTTTGTCCAACCCACACAAATGTGTGAGTAAAAAATTAACGTATGTAACGGCGTTGTTCATTAAAAATTTCGCTTGATTTGAAGTAAAACCAACACAACTGTGTGTATAGATATAGTGTTTTTTTCGGACGGAAAATAAGTTAAAAAAGAATTCACAAATGTGTAAATTGGTTCAAAAAACATACAAAACTACATATACATGGTACTTTAGCCCTACCCGCACAATTGTGTTAGTAAAACACAAAAGGGATATGTAATTCATTTGAGATGGATTAATTCAGCCCCCAATTTAAACAATAAAATTTATTAGAGATTAACAGATTAGATTAACAGAAAAATGAATTTAAGTTTTGTTAGCGAACCTTAAATGCTCATAATTAGATTATAAATATACGCTCTAGATTTGCACACTGTAAACACCACATGACTCTCATTGGATTCTGTGACAAAACAGATCAAGTCAGACATGCTTTGGTTGAAATTATAATCTTTATAATGACATCCTCGTTTTTTCTATTCCAATGAGGAACAATCCCTTAATAAATAGTTGATTGAAAGACAATAATGAAAAACGACATACTATTGTAGTATGTCCAAGTGACAATTTTCCTATTTTTACGTACTTCTCTTACGTAATATTTTTTATAATAAAATCGAATTAATAAATTTTATTTTAATTTTGAAACAAATATTGGGTTCAATGTCCCTGAACTTTCACACAGATTTGGATAAATAGATAATCTGCCTTTCCATAACAATACATTGTTCTTAATGTATGCATATATAAGAAAATTACTCGTTCATATTTTCAATTATAAATTACCATACTGTAACAGTGCAATCAAGGGCATCCTTTTAAAAAATTGTATTTAGTTGTTCTATATAGATTTCTACATCGTTTTCATTTTTAATCTTTATTCGAATCTTTATTCGTTTGTGTTTGTGAGAACAGATGTATTTAAAATAAACAATAATAATACACAGCTAAGTATGTACTCAATATATTAATATACATATGTATATATCCTATCGTTCATATCTCCTTTCCAATAATGGATTTATTTGATTGAACAATTCATATTCTTTTGCATTTCTATCATAGAAAAAAAATTATTTATGCTATTTTTTATAAAAAGAAAATTGAAGTAAGGTATTCATGATTTGTTTTATTGTTTATCACAAAAAATATTAAACACATTTTCTACATGACCTTGACAATTGTAAAACAATACGAGTTGAAATAAATATATTCTGTGTTAATATGTAGTATAATAAGTTAGAGTGAAGCAATACTATACTGGTTAATGGTATACAAAAATACGCCGTGTGTACTGTAAGTGTATTTAATCTTGCAAACATTTAGGCGAACTAGTAAAATTATTGCATAACTTAGTTTCGATTAACGCGCTACCTGGATTTTCACCCTCTAAAGATTTTTTTCGAATGATGGTACTACTATATATGTATTGCTATGGTATGACCTAAGCTACTAGAAAAACAACCGAAAGTATTGGTTACTAGTGGAAGTTTTTTGAGATATTGGTCAAAAACTGAAAATAACATATGGCCGCAGAAAATCAAAAAATTCTAGTGAAAATTCTGGTCTCTGAATTTTCCTCAAATTTTCCATATAGTCTCAGCATGACCTAAGCTACTTGAAAAACAACCGAAAGTATTGGTTACTAGTGGAAGTTTTTTGAGTTATTGGTCAAAAACTGAAAATCTCTTATTTGGTCGCAGAAAATCAAAAAATTCTAGTGAAAATTCTGGTATCTGAATTTTCCCCAAATTTTCCATATAGTCTCAGTATGACCTAGGCTACTAGAAAAACAACCGAAAGTATTGGTTACTAGTGGAAGTTTTTTGAGTTATTGGTCAAAAACTGAAAATCTCTTATTTGGCCGCAGAAAATCAAAAAATTCTACTGAAAATTCTGGTCTCTGAATTTTCCCCAAATTTTCCATATAGTCTCAGTATGACCTAAGCTACTAGAAAAACAACCGAAAGTATTGGTTACTAGTGGAAGTTTTTTGAGTTATTGGTCAAAAACTGAAAATCTCTTATTTGGCCGCAGAAAATCAAAAAATTCTACTGAAAATTCTGGTCTCTGAATTTTCCCCAAATTTTCCATATAGTCTCATTATGACCTAAGCTACTAGAAAAACAACCGAAAGTATTGGTTACTAGTGGAAGTTTTTTGAGATATTGGTCAAAAACTGAAAATAACATATGGCCGCAGAAAATCAAAAAATTCTAGTGAAAATTCTGGTCTCTGAATTTTGCCCATATTTTCCATATAGTCTCAGTATGACCTAAGCTACTAGAAAAACAACCGAAAGTATTGGTTACTAGTGGATGTTTTTTGAGTTATTGGTCAAAAACTGAAAATTTCTTATTTGGCCGCCGAAAATCAAAAAATTCTAGTGAAAATTCTGGTCTCTGAATTTTCCCCAAATTTGCCATATATTCTCAGTATGACCTAAGCTACTAGAAAAACCACCGAAAGTATTGGTTACTAGTGGATGTTTTTTGAGTTATTGGTCAAAAACTAAAAATCTCTTATTTGGCCGCCGAAAATGAAACAATTTTAGTGAAAATTCTGGTCTCTGAATTTTCCCCAAATTTTCCATATAGTCTCAGTATGACCTAAGCTACTAGAAAAACAACCGAAAGTATTGGTTACTAGTTGAAGTGTTTTGAGTTATTGGTCAAAAACTGAAAATCTCTTATTTGGCCGCCGAAAATCAAAAAATTCTAGTGAAAATTCTGGTCTCTAAATTTTCCCCAAATTTTCCATATAGTCTCAGTATGACCTAAGCTACTAGAAAAACAACCGAAAGTATTGGTTACTAGTGGAAGTTTTTTGAGTTATTGGTCAAAAACTGAAAATAATATATGGCCGCAGAAAATCAAAAAATTCTACTGAAAATTCTGGTCTCTGAATTTTGCCCATATTTTCCATATAGTCTCAGTATGACCTAAGCTACTAGAAAAACAACCGAAAGTATTGGTTACTAGTGGATGTTTTTTGAGTTATTGGTCAAAAACTGAACATCTCTTATTTGGCCGCCGAAAATCAAAAAATTCTAGTGAAAATTCTGGTCTCTGAATTTTCCCCAAATTTGCCATATATTCTCAGTATGACCTAAGCTACTAGAAAAACCACCGAAAGTATTGGTTACTAGTGGATGTTTTTTGAGTTATTGGTCAAAAACTAAAAATCTCTTATTTGGCCGCCGAAAATGAAATAATTCTAGTGAAAATTCTGGTCTCTGAATTTTCCCCAAATTTTCCATATAGTCTCAGTATGACCTAAGCTACTAGAAAAACAACCGAAAGTATTGGTTACTAGTGGAAGTTTTTTGAGTTATTGGTCAAAAACTGAAAATCTCTTATTTGGCCGCCGAAAATCAAAAAATTCTACTGAAAATTCTGGTCTATGAATTTTCCCCAAATTTTCCATATAGTCTCATTATGACCTAGGCTACTAAAAAAACAACCGAAAGTATTGGTTACTATTGGAAGAAATGGCGGATAGTCGGATTGTTGTTAAATTTCAAGATTTCATATACCGAGTTTCTTTACTTCGGAGATCAATTAATTTGCCATTTTAAGGTTCACTTTTAATATTTTTTTCCGCTGGGATATTTTATTTAGTGAAAAAAGAGGTACATAATGAATGAAAAAATTCCGCTGGTAATTACATAACAAAATTATTTCTCTTTAGTGATAGTGCTGCCACTTGCGGAGAGTAGCACAATCTCTTATTTTCCGCTGTCAAAATTCCGCTATCTTATACAGCATAGCATAGAGCATCTAATAGACGGGACCATCTTGCTCTATTCGGGGCTATTGCTTTCAGTTCTCCCCATGTTTTAGCGAGTTGTTTCGCTTTGGCAAGCATCATTCTTTTCCAGGTCATGCTCGTCTTCCTATACTTTCCTCTTCCCTTGCGAATTCCATTCCAATGATATTCTTGTTATATCAACAGTCCCTTTCTTTAGTGTGTGTCAAATCCAATTCCACTTTCTATTATTAATTTCCTTCTCAGTTTTGATTTAAGAAGCATGTGATTAGACGCCTTAGGCATTTATTCGCAAAATACCTACTTAGAGTCTTCTACTGATCCTCTGCGTGTATTTCCATGTTTCACATGCATATTGTTGTTGGGTTTAGCCTAAGTGTATATTTTGATTTATGTAAGATTATCAGTAGTGATGAGGTCTAACAATAAAGAACACGTTGTTAACTTAACTGCTTACTTTATTCTATACTTTCATTATTTCTGTTTTATGCATTAGTCTCATTTGAATTGAATGTGTAAAGTCGTATTACATAGTTAGGTTATAGTATTTAATTTGATGATATATACACTTGGGTGCAAAAAATCGCTCATTGCTCAATTTTCCACAAAAGTTCAAAAATATCAAAAAAATCCAATATCTGTTTAATTTCTTTAATGTAGAGTCAAAGTCTCTAATGTAGAGTCAATACCTATCCAGTGGTACCTTTTTTGTTTTTGTACCATGCCAACAAAGTGATTTTTTGTCAAATGCATATAGCAGGCTTTCGAATTAAATTCTAAAAATAATTCAACAAGATTAATACAATAGCATGCCATGAAATATCATATTGACGCTTAGCCTGACCGATCCTCTATTGATTACGTCTTCAACCGGAGCGAAGAAACGGATACCACACCAGAGGTAGCCGCACAAGTGGTTGCACTAATTTATGCGAGGCAGCACCAAAGTGAAGTGGCTCTACAACTAAATTTGAGCCGATTCTCCGTTCGTCGAGTGTGGCAGAGGTATCAGGAAACTGATGGCTTCAGACGGCGACAAGGATCTGGCCAACAACAACTTCGTCTCCAAGAAGTTCGTGAAGTCGAAGTCAGTCGGTGGTCAGTTAGAAGTCGACTTCGAGAAGTTAGTCTGACTGCACACAGACCAGCAAACGGACCGAAATTGACCGCAGCCCACCGACGAGCCCGTCATGAGTTCGCTCGAGAACATGTGAATTGGACAGAAGAAGAACGAAGAACAGTCCTGTTCTCTGACGAGTGCTAGATGTGTTTATATGGCACCGATGGACGCGGAAGATTATACAGAAGACAAGGAGAGCAATATGCACAATGTTGCATTGAAGAACGAGTCTCGTATGGCCGTGGATCGTGCATGTTCTGGGGAGGTATATCATTAGAGGCGAAGACAGATCTTGTATTTATCACACGAGTCAATACTGGCTGTCGATCAAGAATAATGAATTCTCAACGGTACTCGAGAAGTACATCTTACCTTTTGCCGGGTTTATTGGTGAACATTTTCTGTTTATGCAGGATAATGCGAGACCGCATACGGCTGGTGTAGTACATCAGTACCTTTAAGAGGCGGATGCACCTGTTATGGAGTGGCCAGCTCGAAGCCCGGACCTCAATCCCATCGAACATTTATGGGATGAGTTGAAAAAAAGGGTTCGAGCCAGAGATGTTGCTCCAAAGAGTCTACAGGAGCTGCAACAGGCGATCGTAGAGGATTGGGAGGCGATACCTCAAGATTTTGTGAAAACTTTGGTGAAATCAATGCAGCATCGAATGGAGCTGTCATACGGGCCAGGCGAGGGAATACTTCTTATTAATAAAACTGCTTTTTTTTGTTTATTTCCATGTTTAATTCGATTTTTACTCCTAATTTTCATGCTGACAAATTCACAAAAACGTGCCTCAGACGCTTACCACCAAAAATCATTTGATGGCACGTATAAATATATCAAAGGTACCAGTGGGGGGTAGGTATTGAAATAGACTTTGAATCTGCATTAAAAAAATTAAAGAAATATTGGATTGTTTTTTTTGTTGATATTTTGAACTTTTGTGGAAAATTGAGCAATGTGCGATTTTTTTGCACCCAAGTGTAGCTCAATACCTTATGGTAAATTAACACTAATTTTAATAAATAAAGAAAAAAACTAACTTTAATAGAGCCATAAATAAATATTAGTATGGCTTCGACCAGCAAAGAACCAACAAAAGGGGAAAAAATGTATTATCAATCAGTGATAAAATTGAAATTATTAACAGATTGAAGAGAGGTGAATCTCGAGAAGCATTGATGATTTTTTTTATAATATTGGCAGTTTAACTTTATACGACATGAAAAGTAATAAAGAAAAATTGTTAGAGTTTGCTTCTAAAATGGAAAATGATAAATTCGCCAAAACTAAGAAAATGCATAAAGCTAAACTGGAGCAGCTCGTTTCTGTTTTATATGAATGGTTTTTGTGTAAGAGAAGTGCTAAATATTTCTATGAGCTCTAATAGTAACTGAGCAATGTGTATTTTCGGACGGTTGGTTAGCACGTTTTAAATCAAGGCACGGTATTCGAAAATTGTATATTTCAGGTGACAAGAAATCAGCAGATGAAATCGCAACAAGCGATTACTACACAAAATTTAAAGAAATTGTAGAGATCATCTCATTCGTGAACAGGTTTATAATGCTGATGAAACCGGACTGCTGTGGCGATGTTTATCAAATTCTACTTTAGCTGGAGCAGGGGAAGCTGCTGCTGCTAGCTTCAAACATAACAAACAGTGATTAGCAATTCTTTGTTGTGCAAATATCAGCGGCTTACCACCGTTAATATATAAATACCAGTCGAATGCTTAGATGAACCGAGAAATATTGCATGACTGATTTAAATCAAATTTTATACAATCGGTTAAATCGCATTTCACAACTTTAGATGGCACACACAATCAAAAATGTTTGCTTAATTAGACTACTGTAGAGCTCACCCTTCAACAAGTGAGCTAGTATCAGATTGTGGAAATTTCATTGTTTTGTGTTTACCGGCCAATGTGACATTTTTAATTCAACTGATAAAAATTGAAAATTGATTGCTGCTGATTTAGTGAATCGTTTGAATAATTTTATATCATAAAAGATGCAATTTTTAACGTATAGTTTGCCTGGACTGAAGTAAAATGTTCAACTTTCGCAAATGGCTGGAACAAATTGTGGTTTGGTTGTTCTCAGATTCTAATGAAGATGTACAAGTAGCTGAAAAAGGCATCACTTGGCAAGAAACAGAAACTGGTTTGATGACATTTTTCAAATTTGCAGAACAATGCTCGCAGTATTCTGCTCAAGAAGTTATGCAGATTTATGTCATGCAGAACAATTTTCTTGTGAAAAAAGAGAAGTCTACCAAACCGCTAGATATAAGATCGTGGCTTTTAAAAAATCTATGAAGTTTGAGGTCCAATATTGACGAAGTCTGAATTTTTTGATATTTTATTATTAAATTTTATAATTTAGGAATTATTTATAAATTTTGGGTACTCGTATACATAATAGTTATGTATGTATTTATTATTTGCAATAAATTCAATGAACTGATGTATAAAAAATGGTTTTCTAGTACATAATTTGAAATAAATAAACGAGACTCCTAAAAAATAATGAAATCAAGCAAAATTCCTGTAAAATTTCTAGTTTTAATGAAACATTCAACACATGAGAGCTGAGCAACAAATGCTCAATATGCAATTTATTCAGAGGGCCATGTTACCAAAACATATAATAGTCACAAAACCAACGAATGCAAACACACAACATGATAACTTGGAGACGTTTGCCAGCAGTTTTGCACAGCCAGGTGTTTCTTACCCAAATATCCTAAAAGGTAACAAACCGAAACGCAAAGTTCATTCTAATGAGGAGGACCTAAACATTCATATACCATGGTAAATAAATTAACCGAGACCATCCAAAGTTTCATGATGATGATGGAAAGACAAATGAGCATGATGATGCAAAATATGAATACGCGTATGCAAATTTTAGTCAAATATCAAAAATGACAGTTCTAAAAATAGCTATTTGGAATGCAAACGGGCTCTCGCAACATAAAGCTGAGGTACAAAAATTTCTTATCGAACAAAAAATATTAATATCATGTTAATATCTAAACACACTTCACAAAACAATTTTTTTTAAAATATTACCGGCTATTCCGTTTATGACACCAAACATCCGGATGGAAAAGCACACGGCGGCACTACATTCTTAATAAAAAGAAGATTAAAGCACTACGAGCTCCAGAAATATGCTAAAGATCACATCCAAGCTACAACTATCAGTTTGGAAGAATGGTCTGGGAAATTATTAATATCGGCTGTCTACTGTCCACCAAAACACGCAATTAAAAACAGCAATTTATCGATTACTTTAATCAGTTGGGAATCAAATTTCTAGCAGGGGGTGATTGCAACGCTAAACATGTGCAATAGGGTTCGAGGTTGACGTCACCCAAAGGCAAGCAACTCTACGAACCAATAAACGAGAAAAATATAGATTATTTATCATCTGGACATCCCACCTATTTGCCTACAGATAGAAAGAAAATTCCTGATTTAATAGATTTCTGTGTAATACGAGGAATAGCACACAACAATGCTCAAGTCGTTTACTGTTATGATTTACCATCAGATCACTCACCAGTAATAGTAACACTAAGTACCCAAGCATTAAAAACTGAACCACCCCAACGTTTAACAAACAAACTAACGAAATGGGTTCTCTATAGAAACATAGTAAATGTAAATTGTCATCTTAATGTTCCACTTCGCACACCAGAAGACATTAATGGCGCGATAGAAAACTTAGACAAATAATGGAAATTGCTGCAAAAAAAGCTACTCCGGAGAACAAAAATTCCGAAAAAATATAAGGCTTTCAAGTAACATTCTAAAGTTATTGGCAGAGAAGTGGGCAATTCGGCAGCTATGGCAACTTCACCGATCTTCTTTGCATAAATGGAAATTGAATAGAGCTATTAAAGCTCTGAGAGAAGCAATACTAGAAGAACAAAATTTAGGAATACAGAATTACTTAAGTAAGCTCACAGCAATAGAAAAAACAGATTACTCACTGTGGAAGGCAGCAAGAAATTTAAAAAGGCCAGAGCTATCGAACCCACCGATAAGGAAACCAGATGGTCACTGGGCCAGAATTGACTTAGAAAAGCCATCGCTTTCTCTAACCACCTACAAAAAGTGTTCACCCCAAATGAACAAAATAACGATTGCGTACTACCACAGTTTACGAGGGACAAGTCGAACCCAAAACCAGTCAAATTTAAATGGGAATGCGCCAAAACGGTTATCAAAAACCGTATCAATCCTAAGAAAGCGCCAGGTCATGATCTAATAACTGGAAAAATGATCCAAGAAATACCAGATAGATGAATAAAATATATTACATATATTTTTGTCGCAATTATGAGATGTGGATACTTTCCCCAAAAATGGAAAATATCTCAAATTATCATGATTCGTAAGCCAGGTAAAGACGAAACTCAAGTCTCGTCGTACTGGCCAATAAGAACTAAAACCTATATTATCTGAAGGTTGTATTATACCAGATCACCAATTTGGTTTTAAAGAGCAACATGGCACAATAGAACAAGTGCACAGAATTGTAAATGCAATTAAGCTTTCATTAGAAGAAAAGAAATATTGCTCGGCAGTTTTCTTGGATATTGCGCAAGCTTTCGACAAAGTATGGCCTGAAGGATTAAATTACAAAATTAGAACAATTCTGCCTAGACAATTTCATTCAATTCTTGAAAACTACTTAGCCCAAATGATGTTTCAGGTGAAACCAAATACGGCCACTACTGATCTACCCGAGATAAAGGCAGGAGTACCGCAAGGTAGTGTATTGGGATACTTGTTATTCACAGCTGACTTACCAATAACTGAAAAAATAGTCACTTTAACTTTTGCGATGACACAGCACATTTTCACACAAAATCATCAAACAGCATCGAGAGAATTACAAGAACATCTACACAAAATAGAAGATTGGTTAAAACTTGGCGGATAAGGACGTAAAATTAAACAATATCACAATTCCTCAACAAACAAATGTCAAATATCGCGGTCTTCATCTCTATAGAAGATTGACATGGAAAAAGCACATTGAAACAAAACGCAATCAATTTTTTTTTTTTTTTTTTTTATTTCAAGAAATCTATTTAGTATGTAATATAATACAGTTATGATTTCAAACTTAAAATTACGGAAAAATTAGATAAAATATTAAAAAGTCAAATTCAAGTTGAATTTTAAAAATTAAATATTTTTAAGGGTAGTTCTTCAAATTTGAAGCAGTCAAAAGTAATTACAAATTTAAAAAATATTTTTTCAAGTTAGATTTGAAAGTGTTTTTAGATAAATTGAAGTCGAAGTGATCCTCTATTGTATTAAATGTTTTCACTGATCTATTGATTGGGTTGTTATCTCCGTACTCGGTGGAATGGTGTTCTGGCGCCAATAATCGATAATTACGAAATGATCTACTTGGAACATTAATAGAGATGTTTCCCAGTACGTAGGCAGAATCAATGTGACCAAGTAGTACGTTACCGATGAAAGTGTCATCTAGAAGAAAGAAGGCGTCTATTTCGAAGAGCGCAAATATTGTATTCTTTGCATCTTGTTGAATATGGTGGTAATCGTGCCACATTTACGTGGAATGGTTCTCTATGGTCTGGGACTACGATCATCATTACCAGATTTTTTTAAGTGGAATAACATAAATTTATTTTGTATGCTTTCGATTCTTTTGATGTGAGCATTGTGTGGTAAGGATTCCAAACGATTACGGTGTATTCCACTTCAGATCTTACATAAGCGAAATATAGTGAACATAACGTTTTTATATCCTTCAACTCTCTAGTCCATCGTTTGACAAAGCCAAACATGGAGTTTGTCTTAGCAATACAGTTATCGATGTGCCTGTTAAAACTGATATTTTCAACGAAGGTGACTCCCAAATCTGTAATCTCGTATACCCTCTGAATTTCTACGCCATTGATGTTGTATGCGGTAATTATTGGATTCCGTTTGCGATAAAAAGACATAATTTTGCATTTTTTGATATCCAAATACAATGAGTTTTGGTCACACCACCTACTAAGTCTTTTGAGGTCTTCTTGTAGTTTGATAGAATCGCGAATTTGCTTGATCGTATGAAAAATGTTTACGTCATCGGCAAATATGAGAACATTTGAGTTTTTTTATTATGTTCGTAATGCTGTCAATGAAAACAATAAAAAGCCATGGTCCAATGTGAGATCCTTGGGGAACACCGGAAGTCACGTTGATAACTTTAGATTTCCTATTTTCAATTATTACATATTGCTGACGACTTGTTAAATACGACTTGAACCAGTTGATATATTCCATTGAAAATCCAAATGTATACAAGCTTTGAAGTGCTTTATGATGACAGATAGAGTCAATTCAAAAATTAATTTTCGAAAATGTACTGGATAATCGGTATGCTGTATAAGATAGCGGAATTTTGATAGCGGAAAATAAGAGATTACGCTACTCGCCGCAAGTGGCAGCACTATCACTAAAGAGAATTATTACATTTTTCACTAAATAAAATATCTCAGCGGAACAAAATATTAAAAGTGATCCTTAAAATGGCAAACTGATTGATCTCCGAAGTAAAGGAACTCGGTATATGAAATCTTGAAATTTAACAATAATCCGTCTATCCACCATTTCTTCCACTAGTAACCAATACTTTCGGTTGTTTATCTAGTAGCTTAGGTCATACTGAGACTATATGGAAAATTTGGGGAAAATTTATGGGCTAGAATTTTCACTAGAATTTTTTGATTTTCTGCGGCCATATAAGTGATTTTCAGTTTTTGACCAATATCTCAAAAACTTCCACTAGTAACCAATTTTTTCAGTTGTTTTTCTAGTAGCTTAGGTCATATAGAAAATTTGGCGAAAATTCTTGGACTAGAATTTTCACTAGAATTTTTTGATTTTTTGCGGCCATATAAGTGATTTTCAGTTTTTGACCAATACCTCAAAAACTTCCACTAGTAACCAACACTTATGGTTGTTTTTCTAATAGCTTAGGTCATACTGAGACTATATGGAAAGTTTGGGGAAAATTCATGGATTAGAATTTTCACTAGAATTTTTTGATTTTCTGCGGCCATATAAGTGATTTTCAGTTTTTGGCCAATATCTCAAAAATTTACACTAGTAACCAATACTTTCGGTTGTTTTTCTAGTAGCCTAGGTCATACTGAGACTCTATGGAAAATTTGGGGAAAATTCATGGACTAGAATTTTCACTAGATTTTTCAACTAGAATTTTTTGATTTTCTGCGGCCATATAAGTGATTTTCAGTTTTTGACCAATATCTCAAAAATGTCTACTAGTAACCAATACTTTCGGTTGTTTTTTTAGTAACCTAGGTCATACTGAGACTATTTGAAAAATTTATGGAAAATTCATGGACTAGAATTTTCACTAGAATTTTTTGATTTTCTGCGGCCATATAAGTGATTTTCAGTTTTTGACCAATATCTCAAAAACTTCTACTAGTAACCAATACTTTCTGTTGTTTTTCTAGTAGCTTAGGTCATACTAAGACTATATAGAAAATTTGGGGAAAATTCATGAACTAGAATTTTCACTAGAATTTTTTGATTTTTTGCGGCCAAATAAGTTATTTTCAGTTTTTGGCCAATATCTCAAAAATGTCTACTAGTAACCAATACTTTCGGTTGTTTTTATAGTAGCTTAGGTCATACTGAGACTATATGGAAAATTTGGGGAAAATTTATGGATTAGAATTTTCACTAGAATTTTTTGATTTTTTGTGGCGAAATAAGTTATTTTCAGTTTTTGGCCAATATTTCAAAAACTTCCACTAGTAACCAATTTTTTCAGTTGTTTTTCTAGTAGCTTAGGTCATATAGAAAATTTGGGGAAAATTCATTGACTAGAATTTTCACTAGAATTTTTTGATTTTTTGCGGCGATATAAGTGATTTTCAGTTTTTGACCAATACCTCAAAAACTTCCACTAGTACCCAACACATATGGTTGTTTTTCTAATAGCTTAGGTCATACTGAGATTATATGGAGAATTTGGGGAAAATTTATGGACTAGAATTTTTTGATTTTTTGCGGCGAAATAAGTTATTTTCAGTTTTTGGCCAATATCTCAAAAATTTCCACTAGTAACCAATACTTTCAGTTGTTTTTCTAGTAGCCTAGGTCATACTGAGACTCTATGGAAAATTTGGGGAAAATTCATGGACTAGAATTTTCACTAGATTTTTTTGATTTTCTTCGGCCATATAAGTTGTTTTCAGTTTTTGACCAATATCTCAAAAACTTCTACTAGTAACCAATACTTTCTGTTGTTTTTATGGTAGCTAAGGTCATACTAAGACTATATAGAAAATTTGGGGAAAATTCATGGACTAGAATTTCCACTAGAATTTTTTGATTTTTTGCGGCGAAATAAGTTATTTTCAGTTTTTGGCGAATATCTCAAAAACTTTTACTAGTAACCAATACTTTCGGTTATTTTTATAATAGCTTAGGTCATACTGAGACTATATGGAAAATTTGGGGAAAATTCATGGATTATAATTTTCACTAGAATTTTTTGATTTTTTACGGCCAAATAAGTTATTTTCAGTTTTTGGCCAATACCTCAAAAATTTCCACTAGTAACCAATACTTTTGGTTGTTTTCCTAGTAGCCTAGGTCATACTGAGACTATGGAAAATTTGGGGAAAATTCATGGTCTAGAATTTTCACTAGAATTTTTTGATTTTTTGCGGCCCAATAAGTTATTTTCAGTTTTTGGCCAATATCTCAAAAACTTTTACTAGTAACCAATACTTTCGGTTGTTTTTCTAGTAGCTTAGGTCATACTGAGACTATATGGAAATTTTTTGGAAAATTCATGAACTAGAATTTTCACTAGAATTTTTGATTTTCTGCAAATTGAATATCACAGCTCTATATCTCTTTTGTAACATTTAAGAGCCATGGACTATGATAATGTCCACTTAAAACTAATGCATATGCATCGGCTTTGTTTTCTTAATTATAACATGGCAGGACTAGGTCTTAAATTTTCCGTAAAATTCAGAGTAGTTACTGAATTATTATTCGCAAAGCACCATTTGTAGAACAGAATAGCAACGCAAAGCGGGACCTTCGGGTAATTATTACAATAACATTTCATGGTTTATAAAAAATATCACATATAATGCAGATTCATGATAGTATTTACTTTATTTAGCTTTTACATTTAACTGAATACAAATGGTGCTTTGCAAATAATAATTCAGTAACTACTCTGAGTTTTACGGAAAATTTAAGACCTAGTCCTGCCATGTTATAATTAAGAAAACAAAGCCGATGCATATGCATTAGTTTTAAGTGGACATTATCATAGTCCATGGCTCTTAAATGTTACAAAAGAGATATAGAGCTGTGATATTCAATTTGCAGAAATTCAAAAATTCTAGTGAAAATTCTAGTCCATAAATTTTCCATATACAGTGCCTGGCCATATTAGTATGAATGTTTCAATTATATTTTATAATTTTTGGGTTTATTGATTCTTAAAACGCCATCTATGACTTAAAATAAAATGCAACTATGTTTTATTCCATAGATGGCGACATCAGGGTTGCAAAAAAAACTGTTTTTTTTAAATTTAAAACAAAAAACACGTTTTATTTGTTTAAAACATGTTTAAAACAAACCAAAAAAAAATATGTTTAAAACATGTTTTAAACGTTGTTTTAAACATATTTTCATTACGAATTAAGTTAACTTTTTGTCGATTTTCTTGTAATTTCTCGATACAAAATAAAAGAGAACTAAATGAACGTTCAAAATACAAGCTCAGGTCTAAGTATGAAGCACGTTTACCCAAAACCAACGTAACGCTACGTCGACGGTTTAAAAAAAATCGGTCTCTCTTAATCGATTGAAGTAGCAGCACGATCATTTTTTTCGTAAGTTGCCTTAGACGTGTATTTTATTTTTCTCTTCTATTTTAATGTGCTCAATTTTCAACAAATAAACTCGATCATTTATTTGTGTTGCTGTATTAAAAAAGAGTAAAAGAACTTGTCGACATAAAGTGACGTCATCAGCAAAAGACCAATGTTCACTGTCCCATAGTGGGAGATGGCTCTGGTTACATAATTATACAAATTAATAAAATACTAATACAATATACAGGAAACCCTCCAAAAAGACGATTAATTCGTTCCGTGTTCTTTAAAACCGTGTTGTTCGAGACTACAAAAAATAAAATAAAAAAGACATTACGTTTTATTGTTTATTTTTTGTTATGACAAACAAAAAATAAAATAGAATAAAGAAAATCGTGTTTGAAACCGTGTAGTTTGAGAAAATGGGTATCCATGTTCTTCGAAACCGTGTTCTTCGAATGTCGCGTTCTTGGAGGATTGCCTGTAATTTGTATTTCTTTATGTATGTAGTTATTTATATAGTATCAGGATCTGCATAAATCAATTTTGAATTAAATCGTTTTTCTCTATTTTCGTTTGTTTTACAGAATTCGTCGATCCTTTTTATTTTACATAACTGTTCTTAAATCGTTTAATACAATTTTGGGGAAGTCCTTTTACCAATCGGTTTTATCTTTTTTTGTAATCCAATTTTTAGCTTATTGGTTATCTTGATCCTGAGCGGTGTTGATTATCATTTAAAAATAATAACTCGTCCCACAAAAACAGTATTTGGCATTACTTCACTGAAATCGAAACATTTAGTTCTAATACTTGTGTGCCTGATGTCGATTTTTTTTGTCTGAATTTCCGATTAACTAAATTGATGGTTTGTTCATACCAGTATTGATAGATGTCTCTGTAAGGTTCATAACCAAAATATGTCTGAAATTTAGTTCTAAACTTAAAACTTAGTTTGGATATTTTGTCAATTCTAGATTATAAATGCTTTAGAAATTAATAAATCTTAATTTATTTAGCAAATTTTAATTAAAAAACACCAGACTAGATTTGTGTAGTGCCTCCGAACGAGTGGTTTGAAGTAATAATCAATTTGGTTGACCACAAATTGGGACAAGACAATCGGTGTCAGGCGAAGTATAAACGAAATGCAAAAATTGTAAAAAGGAACTATCTGGTGTCTTGTTCTTGAAACAGTGGAAGTTTCGCCAATCGGAATATGGTTTGCTTCGGAATTCTCTATATTATTTGATTTTTTCACCGGGTGCTCTGATTATTTTTTAAATTTTCTCTGTATATTTCTAAATTTTTGCCACTAATAAGGAAAAAATTCCCACTGCGGCGCGAAGTATTCGAATAATGCAGAGAATTCTAAAGCAAATCGTGTTCCGATTGAGAAATGTCCACCGAAAAGTGGGGCTCCTGGTTTAGTGGTTAGAATGAAAGAGCACCTGAAAAAATGCACGCAATTAAGCACACTTGTGGATGAGTTGAAGATCTAGATACCGACCATAACGCATCAATTAAGGATATTACATATATTGTAAATTAACCAAATTATTTTGTAAATATGATTTATGCAGCGAAATTGCTAAGCGAAATTATTGTTTCTCTGAAGAAACTCAAAAAATACTACATTAGAAACAATAAATAAACGAATTAATTGAAATTCAGAAATGGTTTATACTACGGCAAGCGAGGCTTGAATGTAATCTTCAGATTGCCATTGTTTAAATATTATTTAACCAACATTTCAAATTTAATTAATCATAAAAGGCTGCCAAGTTAGTTACAGTATTTAAATCATTATCATCAAAACCAAATTGAAAACTGAAACCATTTATATAAATGATACTAACTGAATCTAACTGATGAGTTTGGGTTTTGTGGCCAATCAAATTTATTTAATTTTATTGTATAAGTATTTGAAGTAACAGATATTATATTTATAAGATTTACTAAAGTTAATTTAAATAAAAAAAACTTTTCTTTTTGTGCCTAATTAAAATCATGTTTTAAACACTTGTTTAAAACAAAATGTTTAAAATATACCGCTTTGCTTAAAACATGTTTAAAACATTCGTTGTAAACGTTTTGTTTAAAACATTGCAACCCTGCGACATACCATTTTCAGGTTTCACATTTTGACATTTACAGTGCATCTCTACGGTTGGTTAAAAGGGGAATCCCTGAAAACATTTTTTGTTGATCAGATTCATTGAACGGCTTATTTCGGTATGACACCATGACCAAGGTATCGCTGAAGCAGCTGGAGAGTGTGTAAAGGGCATGCCCCGACGTGTGGAAGCACTTACAAAGGCGAAGGACAATATAACAAAATATTAAAATTTGACTAGGGTCAACTAAATATTATATAAAGTCCTGAATTTAATTTTAAATTATAAACTATATATAAATAAATAACTTTCATATTTATATTATATATTCTGAGTTTCTAGAATGTGTCATTAACAATTTCTAAAAAAAGCAACGTTCATACTAATATGGCCAGGCACTGTAGTCTCAGTATGACCTAAGCCATTAGAAAAACAACCGAAAGTATTGGTTACTAGTGGAAGAAATGGTGGATAGACGGATTATTGTTAAATTTCAAGATTTCATATACCGAGTTCCTTTACTTCGGAGATCAATCAATTTTCCATTTTAAGGATCACTTTTAATATTTTATTCCGCTGAGATATTTTATTTAGTGAAAAAAGTAGTACATAATGAACGAAGAGTTTCCGCTGGTAATTTTACATAACAAAATTGAATCTCTTTAGTGATAGTGCTGCCACTTGCGGCGAATAGCGCAACCTCTTATTTTTCGCTGTCAAAATTCCGCTATCTTATACAGCATATAATCGGTAGAAATCGAAACTCTCTGAAGACTGCAAGATTCTACTATGCAAAGCGATCCTAATCCCCATATGGACATATGGTATCCAACTATGGGGCTCAACTAGTGCATCAAATATAAATATCGTACAAAAAACGCATGCAATAATACTTCGTAGCATTACAAATGCCCCATGGTATATTCGAAACAGCAACATCCATAGAGACCTAGGAATCAAAACTGTTAAAAAGACAATTAAATCATGCAGTCTAAAGTACCAACTGAAACTGGAATCACACCCTAACGAATTAGCTAGTGAACTACTAAAGTAACCGAAATACAGACGGCTTCGAAAAGCAGATCCTCTAGATTTAATTAATTGAGAAATATTTATAATCTATTAATTACGCGCATGTTGAGCTAACACACTAAAATTAAGTAAATAATAATAATTTAATAATAATAATGCATAATGATATTAAGTATTAACACAGGTTAAGGCTTAAATAAAAATATAGTTTTTAAGAATTTCACACTTCTTATTAGTTTCGTATAAAGAAAGATTAAAGAATAAAGCCTTTGGCAATAGTTACAAAAAAAAATGAAACATCCAATTATCCGGAATTTTCGATTATCCGGAACGCTCTCATCCTCAAGCATTTCGGATAAAAGGGCTTTTACTGTAGCCTAGTTTTCTAGTAGCTATAGTCAATCATTCGAGAATTTCAAATACTTTAAAATGTTTTTACGAAATTTTTTAATAAACTACTTTTAACCGACGCGATATAAATGTTTGTCAACCCAGATTTCGAAATAAAATTCAAAAATGTACTTTATAATAATTATCTAATTTCTGCGGTTAGAAAGAAATCTTCTAAATGTGTAATTTAGAAATGGACAATATTTCATTCATTGTCTAGGTGTACACACGATATAGTACACCTTACATAACTTTAAGTTTAAAACCTGAAAAGTAATTTAACCTTGATTGAAATCAACCTTTCAAGTACAGAGATTAATCTTGAAAATTTTATAACATTTGTTGACAAAACATTGTAAGAATGCTTCGCCATCATATTTAATTTTAATTTTAAATTATTTAATAATAAATCAAAGATAATGGCAGTAGGTTTTAAACTCTGTACCTCGAAACATTTCAGTTCCGCTAGTACCGGGGTTTTAGGTTCTCTGTATAAATTAGTGTGACAAAGTACAACTCCACAGGACCTATTCAAACAAAGTTTATGAGACGCTGTTTATCAATTCTAAAATAGAATGACTTGGCAAATATTATGTCCTCCAACCAAAAAAAATAAGTTCTTGTATAAAATATGAATTTTGGCACAATCACTGGGGGAAAACTATAAAATTGCAATCAATATGATACCGAGTATCAAGATGAGAATATCATTTTATGGTTAAACATACGAAGAATATAGACGAATCTTAAAAATACATTGAGTATCATAGAAAAATGTCGTGCTAGGCAAAATATTTTGATGTTACTTATAAGATAATGTTGATGACTCAGAACGTTGCTTTATTTTTATTCCGGCTAATTAATAATATAAGATTTTGTTCTTACTGTGTACATACAAAATGTACGGTGGGAATTTTAGTTTTATGTGTACGGTTTCGGAAATTTAATATCTTAATTCAATTGGTTTTGTTTTTACTGCACTAGGGGAATTGTTTATAAATTTGTTTATAATATTGGAATGATTGATTGCATTTTTTTTTAGATCTTAATTTTATTTGTTTTTTCGAATGCTTTGGAATTTAATGATATATCATGTACAGAGTGCAAAGTCAGTTACACAGCTCACCTAAACTACTGATATGTTGCTATACTGAAATAAGAATTATAACTAGGGCAATTTGAGCCAAGCTTTCAGCTCAGGCGGGTCAGTGTGCACTTTTTCTCGAACAGTTCTCTCTAAATATAAAATTTGAAAACAAAACTTTTCTAAACTATATCTAAGATTCGTGTTTCGAATGAACTATACCATCTCGCAACCGAACTGAGAGCAGACAGCTACGGTTGTTAAGTCGCCTTCCTTGGCGCGTAAACTAAATCAATAAAAACCCAAATAATTCGACTATGACATTGACGATTAATTTGTCCAATTAAATATATTAAATAATACAAGATTTTAGAACATTATATTATCTTTAACAATTTGCTTGTTTTCAAATTCGTAACCCACATACTCAAAATTGTCATATGGTTCTGGATAAAGGGTACTCTTTCCCTAGATCCCTTTTCCGCTAATTGGGACTGATATAGATTAATCTTGCTTTCTATAATGTAAATGGAATTTCAATGTGCACTGAACGAAATAAAACTTAGATCAAATGAGATTGGTACATAGTTCTGAAATTAACAAGCATATATTTTAAAATAAATGAATGAGCAGATTAATTAAAATATTGTCCATCGCTGTCCATCCAAGTTTGAAGCCAATTTTCTTCTTCGAAATAAGTGAACCGATGACCTATCAAATCGTATTGCATCCGTTGGAAGAACCAGTAATCAGAAGGAGCAATGTCCGAAAAATTGGGTGTGTGCGGTAAAATATCTCACTTGAGCGTTTCCAAATATTTTTTTATGACTTTTGGAATGTGGGGCCAGGCGTTGTCATGTAGAAGAATAACTTAATTATGCCTTTCCTCATATTCTGGTCGTTTTTCTCGTAATGCACTGTTTAAACGAATTAATTGTTGTCTGTATCGCTCGCTTGTAATGAAATCACCAGGTTATAGCAGCTCGTAGTACACAACGCCTCTTTGGTTCCACTAGATATACAGCATAACCTACGAACCATGAATGTACGTCTTTGGTTTTGATGTTGAGGTCATGGCCGGGCAAAGCGGAATATTTTTCCTCTTGGGGTTATCATAGATGATCCACTTCTCGTCACCAGTCACTATCCGATGTAAAAAAACCCGTTCTTGTTTATCTTTGAAGCAGCTGCTCACAAGAAAAAAACCGCCTTTCCACGTCGTTTCAATTGATAAGAGACCCAATTGCCTTGCTTTTGAATCATGCCCATAGATTTCAATCGTATGGAAATTGTTTGTTGGGTCACTCTCAATGTACCGGCAAGCTTCTCCTGCGCTTTAGTCGAATCTTCATCGACCAATGCCTCTAATTCATTCGTCTACGATTTTTTTTGGCTGTCGCAAGCAGTGCGTATCTTCAACACTGAAATCATCATTTTTGAAGCGTCGAAATCATTCACTAGATGATTTATCGGTTGGAGCCTTGTCCCCGTAAACTTCCATAAGCATTCGATGTGCTTCAGCTGCACTTTTTTCCAATTAAAACAAAAAATTAACACTTTCTGCAAATGCTGTTTAGTTATCACAAAATCCGACATATTCAACACCGTAAAAACACAATTTGTA
The DNA here is from genome assembly GCA_947310385.1 of Nephrotoma appendiculata. Taxonomy (NCBI): domain Eukaryota; kingdom Metazoa; phylum Arthropoda; class Insecta; order Diptera; family Tipulidae; genus Nephrotoma; species Nephrotoma appendiculata. Next base: position 318,604,328 of record OX371223.1, read on the forward strand.
TGAAACTCAAAGCAATACAAACTGAATGTTAACTGCAGATATCTAATCTATCTGAAACAACTGAAATCAGCTGTCACTATAAAAAAATTATTATAGTCAGAGCCACTTTTTGAAAACGGACCGAATTAATTTGTATTCCCAATAATTTTCGCAAATCTTTCTCGTGCTGAAAAATCATTAAGTTTAGCAGTTATGCGGAGAACATCATTGCTGAGGATGTAAATGTTAAAGACCCTCCAATACCAACCATATACAACTAAACGCCATATTAAAATTTAATTTGCTTTAAACAATTTCTAAATCATTGATCGTTTTTGATGAATAGTCATGGGATACCAATTCAATTGAGTCAGTGCAGGATATACGAATTACAAAATTCCTTATTTATAAATTGTTAATTCGATCTATACGTTGTTTCATTAAGCGGTTAACACTCAGTGGTCGAGTGGTTAATGTATACACCACCAAGTGTTACCAACCCAATAGTCGCGAGTTCGTATTTGGTTAGAGTCCATAATTTTATTGAGAAGATTATTATTCTTAACACGCATCGATGTTGCCGGAACAAGTATTCATCCAACACAGATTGGGAATTGGATTATAGAATGGCATTCCATTTGGTGGGGAATATTGAGATAACGAAAGCAATTGTAAACAATGGCCATACTCATCATGGAAAACATTGGAATTAACCAGTAATGGTTAAAATACATAAGCACCTATATATCAAAGCAATTGAGAGAAAGCAGGAGGACCATCAGGAGTTACCTCAAACGATGAGCAAAAAGCCCAGCCTTGCGAAGAAATGTGAGAACTGGAGCGATTGATCAATCAGAAATAACCATTTCAGTAAAGCCCCCTACTCTTGAGCAACAGAAACCAACCTTGTACTTAGGGATGTGATGAAGACGCTGTTACCTCAATTGAAGGAAATGCGTACAGAGGAAGGTGCCAAATTCGACTAGCAACGCGAGTAATTTGTTGTAATTTGTTTGTGTCTACGTAAAGAACAGAGCGTCAAGTGTTAGATTAAAAGTTTTGTCATATAAACTAAGACTTGTGAAACATTAAAATATTTACGAAGGGGTTGACAATTGCTTTAATCATTAAAGTTCGCTAAGGCATTGAGATTATACTTTAAATGTAAGTTCAAAGTATTTTCAATATTTTTGTAGCTTGGTCACTGCAGTTGCTGCAGTCTGATGAGACGACCGAATTTTTTAATATAAAGAATTCAATGTTTCACTAGTTCGAAACCAAACTTCCAAGTTCTAACGTCTTGGTAGAAAGTCAATTTTATAAGACTACTTTGTGTATTATACGTTTACATTTTGTGTGTCGCGCGCAATATAAAATGAGAGGTTCAGATTTGAACGTATCTTTCCTGGTGCGAAGGTACTCTGCCCGAGTGCTCCTAGAGTTACAACTGCGACTTATTTTCGGCGATTTTATTGCTCTAATTATTGAACCAAACATTCCGCTGGTGAAGAAGATACGTGGTTTTCATTATGTTAGATGTTTAGTAATAGCCAATTAGTACCTGTTTTACGTTTAATTTTAATTGAGTGCCGGACCGATTTTTAAAATCTTAGCTCCTTGTAACTGTCAGAGCTCCTACACCCAACGCGCGATCCTTCAAGTAAAAGTTTGATAGCTGCCTTAAATTTGTGCATTTTATAGCTAAACGAAAATTCGAAACCGTTTAGCGAATTCCACTTCTTGGATCTTCAATAAATAAATTAGCTGTTAGCTCAAAATCGGGTGCTAAAAATTATTATTATTTTTTTAAATTCGCACTTGGTTTCCTCAGTTCGAGGTTCCAGTAACTTCATCGTAAGCTTATGTGCATCGTTCTCGTTAAACTTGGCTTGATTTCTTTCTCCCCACTCGAATATTGTATACATATAGTATATATATAGGATAGGGTTATCAGTGCTATCCAGTAAATCATTGGTGCATAACAAAAACAAAGTTGGTGACAAAACTGATCATCGAGGGACTCCAGCATTTGCGGAGTATGTCGTTGGTGACCTCCCGTTTGGCACAACGTCGATCTTTCAGTCTGTAAGAAAGCTTTTTATCGACTTGATGATAATCAAATCCAAACCGTATGTCACAAGTTTATAAATGAGATTCTTATGCCAAACGCTTCGCTATGTTGTTGGCATGCGTCAAGAGATAAAGAAAATATTTTAATAATTTCAAGATACTTTACTAGATGTTGGTTAATATATTTCTCAAAAACTTCGGCATTGGGTGACACAATTGATATTGGCGGGTAGTTTGAGGGGTCAGTTTTATTACAACCACTTTTCAGCACTGGTTGTACCATTGGAGCCAACTTTCTGGCAAACTCCTTCAATATTTAGACAGAAATTCCGTCGGATCTGGTCGCCTTATTTACGTCCATTGCCTTCAGGTGTCTGAAGATAATTTCCTCCGAACCACAATATGGCATTGACGGGGGCGTAACCATCGGTGACAACTACGGTGTAGTTCGTTGTGATGGTGTTTGCCAGTAAGTCAATCTACAAATATGGGTCTACCACCAAAGCACCGTCTGCGCATTTCAATGCTAAAATGGATGTTATAGGAATATTGGCAATAGATCGGAGGTTTTCAACTTCAGCGCTTCTTCCAAAAATCATTTTAGAATCCCATTTCCATCCAACATACCATATCCCTCCCCTCTTCGTATTACATACCTTTTTCATCCAACATATCCGAAATCCCTTTATAATCGGCTAAGAAATGGACGAGTTTCGTTCCAGTTGGCCGTATTCCAGAACTTCTTCCAAACAATATTTTAAAATTGCATTTCCCGTTACTACGAGTACTCCGTTATTATACCAGAACTATACAGAACAACGATATTACAAGAAAATCATACAACTTTTATGATGGATTTTTTTGGTTATACATATAGGAATAAATCTAAATTATTTAATTCAAAAAAAATTAAATTTTAAATTTGACAAATTTGAAAATAGCTATCGCAAACTCTACTCGATTGTTTTCAAAAAACGCAACTAAAGTATACAAACTATATTAAATTTTTTGAGTTCTCAATTATACTCAGTTTATTTATCCAAATTACACAAAGTTTAATATTAATATAGTCCCGCAAATCATTTAGTGAAACCCTATTAGTTAAATCTTATATTGAGCGAACTTTCCTAAATCCGCGCGTGAACTATATAATTGTTGGGTGCAAGTGAAAATTGAAACATTAACATTTGATATTATTCAATCTTTTTTGAACGTTTTGGTTCGACGGTGCACGAGAATCCAAACCTGTCGCCTGTCCAAAAATTCCAGTTACTTAAGGGACATTTAAAAGATGAAGCATTAGTACTTATTCGTCATTTCCCAACAAATGATGTCAATTACATTGAGGCATATCAGAAATTGTGTAAAACATACGATAAAAAACAATATATTGTTGTCATTTGTTCAAACATTTTTCGATCAAAAAAAATCTGAATTACGCAACAGCACAATATATTGCACGTTTACACGATACGCGCGATGAAGTCATACGTGGTCTTAAAGCACTTGGTACGGAAGCAGAGAGTTGAAATCCATGGCTGATCTACATAGCTACTAAGAAGATGGATCCCGAAACGAGACCAATATGTAAATTGGAAACAACGGAGCTGGAAAATCCTACAATAGATAATTTATTATCAGTCTTAAGAAACGAATGGATTCCCTACAAGGAATCAAGCAAGAAAACCGTGGAATCCGAACATCTACAAAACAATCGCACCACCTAAAGACAATGAACACTGCAGTCGCAGTAGATTGTGCATTTTGTAGTAAAGACCATAATGTAACTGAGTGTGTTCAATTTTTAGCCCTTGAGATTCAGTAAAGAAAAGACTATGTGAAGAAAAATTCACTATGTTACAACTTTCTAAAAAATACCTCATTTGGTATTTCAATGCAAATCTAGCCGAAGATGCATTTTGTGCCAGTAAAAGCATCATGCCATTTTACATTTAGAAACCTCTGCAAGTTCCTCCGAGCAAATTACGTGTAGTTATGCCAATTTAGTAAATAGTACAATTGTTCCCACAGTATAATTGAAAATAGAACGTCATAGTGGAGACTAGGAACGGTGCCGTGCGCCTTTGGATTCCAGATCACAAACATGTTTCGTAACCGAAGACTGTTTTGAACGTCTCCGGTTTAAAAAAGGACATCATTTCAACACGTTTCAAGCAAACGCATTAAATCCAGATTCCAGGATGATAACTATAGGACCATAGCAAAAGTTCTTATAGTACCAAAGATATCATCATATCAACCATCGATGACAGGATTGGGCGATCTACGAAGTTTGGACAATATGAAACTCGCTGATCCAAATTTCTGCAAGAACAGAAGAATAGATATCCTATTAGGCAGTGATGTATTTTTCGAGCTACTTTATGATGGCAAGAGGTACATTGCAAATTCCAGGCTAACAGCACACAATACGAGGTTGGGGTGGGTCATATAACAGAAATGCCATTTCAGAGTGATGGTGTCAAAGCATTTCCGGTAAACCTACACATTGATATTGCCTCGACTCTTCGAAAATTTTGGGAGCTCCAATAAATCAAGAATACTATTCCATACACAGATGAAGAGAAATTTTGTTTGAGCACTATCCAAATACGGTTCAAAGGGTAACAGATGGAAAATTTATAGTAAGCTTACCGTTCAAGACAGGTTTACCCAGGCTAGGCAATTCAAAAATGATGGCAGTAAAACGAATAAATCAGAAAAAAAAAATCACTCGCGACTCTGAATTTAAACGGCAATATATCGAATTCATAGATGACTATCGCCAGTTAGGTCATATGGAGATATCAAGAAACATTGGTGGCTAACAGTATTTTTTACCACATCATGGGGTGATCGAGGAAAGCAGTACGACCACCAAGCTGCGGGTTGTATTTGATGGGTCAGCCAAAACATTAGAAGGAAGCTCACTGAATGGCCAGCTAGCAGTAGGACCGCAGGTGCATTCTATTCAACCTATTATTAAGATTTCGCGCTCACAAGATTATCTTCACGGCCGACATCGAAAAGATGTATAGGCCAATCTGGGTAACCGAAGAGATAGCGACTACCAAAAAATTATATGGAGAGAGAAGCCATTTGAAGAATTGCACGTGTACAAGCTACTTACTTTAACTTTTATTTTATCATCAGCTCCTTTTATCATCGAAGATGTTTTTGGCGTCGCATTATATAGAAAAGTTCCAAGAATATGCAACGAAATAAAAAAAAAATAATTAAGTAAATACGAGGGAACCAAAACACGCTGGTGCGCCGAAAATCAATTTTTGGGCTCAAACTTCTTTATTTTTTATAAATACAATACTCTAGCCCAAAAAATCAGTAGACTTAAGCTTTTTTATTTAGGCATTAAGCAAAATTTCAAGCCCAATCTTCGATGTTTAAATTTTTAGCCTTAGGCTCAAACTTGGGATTTTTTAGTCACGCAAACGCGAAAACAACTTGCTTTGGATTATAAGAAAGAATATCTAGAAGCCGAGATAAAAGATAGTAGAACCAGATTTCTATGTCGATGACCAACAGCCTAAAAGATGCTAAAATCCTAGTTCAGGACCTGATAAACATAATTAATAAGGGAGGATTCAATCTTCGGAAGTGGGCATCTAATAGTGAATAGTTCATTCGTTTCATTCCTGAAATAAACCAAGCCACCAAGAGGGGAATTATTGAATATCATTTCCATTGAAGGATTTAACCTCAAAAAATGGACAAGCAATGAAAACGCAATTTTAGAAAAACTTCCGGAAAACCTAAAAGAAACGAAACTACACGTGATAGAATTTAATGACACAGTCAAAACACTTGGACTACTCTGGAACTCCACAACAGATACGTTTCAATTTAAAGTTTCCATGCCAGATACAAACACTACCGTATCTAAAAGAACATTTTTATCAGAAACGTCTAAGCTTTTCAACCCGCTAGGATGGTTAGCACCAGTAGTGATCCAGACAAAAATCCTACTTCAAGCTTTCTGAGATTCTGGTGTAGGATGGGACGACAAGCTAAAATTGCAACAGTTAGAGAAGATTAGAGTTCATCGTTGGATGAACTACAAAACAGCTCAAAAATTGAACTACATGGTTTCTGTGATGCCTCTAATCAAGCTCTGTCTTTAATCAAGCTCATTTGTCTGAAAATATTCAGTGATTGCGGGACTAACTTCGTTGGAGCAGATAAACAGCTACAAAGGCAAGCAAAACAACAGGAAGGTGGAATCAAAAACGAAATAGCACAGTTGGGAACTGAGTGGCACTTCTTGCCTCCGGAAAGTCCTCATTTTGGAGGCTTGTGGGAGGCCGGAGTCAAATCAATGAAACAACATCTCCGAAAAGTAGTAGGAACTCACACGTTAGTATTCGAGGAGCTTGCAACACTTCTAGCTCAAATAGAAGCATGTTTGAACTCCAGGCCATTAGCCCCTCTCTCAAACGACTCAAATCAAGACGGATTTTTAAGTCCGGCACATTTTTTTATAGAGAGAGGAATTATAGCAACACCCCAGCCTGACATCGAGAGTATCAAGACCGTCACAAGGTGGAATTTGCTGACCAAACTCAGTCAAAGCTTTTGGAAAAAATGGCGCACGGATACCTCAAGGTGGGAGAACTAGTAATCCTCAAAGGTGAACAACTACCCCCTACGCATTGGCCAGTAGTCAGGTTAGAGTCATCGAATTACATCCGGGACAAGATGGACTATAGTCAGGGTAGTTACACTCAAATATAAAAACAACACGTTGAAGAGGAATCTTATACGAAAGTATGCCGCCGTCCCTTAACTAACGAGTCTGAAGACCATGTTAACATATACTCGAAGAATATTAATCCTGCTCATTCGGTAATAGACAAAAAAGGAAATCAGTATCAACCAACAGCACAAAATACAACAACAACCATGCAAGATGACAATACACAGTCCACAAAGAACAACCAAAAATTGAGAGAGCAGCCCCAAAAACGAGCGGACGCAAATCATCTAGTGTTAGCAATGCTCTCAACTTGCTGTTTGCTGTGGTTCGCGCAAGCCCAAATCAAAGTAACGCCATTTAACCATTTGCAGGAATATATTTCGAGGATCTAGTAGACAATCATCGAGAGCATTTTGCATCTGTAGCAACGGAAGAAGTGAACCGTTGCCAAGTCTTAGAACGAACACCATCGCTCGACGAATTATGCAATGTTGAGTGTGAGCCTAACGAATTCAACCAACCACTTGGGAAAGCTTCATGCTCCAAACGAATGTATATTCGTAATTCCTAACGGAACAACAGTTGATTTCATATGTGGATCGAACATCAATTCATACAATTTTCAGGGATCTGGTTTAGTGACAATAAACTCTGGTTGTACATTAAGAGACGAAAATCTCCACATCATCACTATTGGCACAGAATCTAACGATATTAGTAAATCGTTTTACAAATCATCTAATACCATAAAAGCAGCCACCAATTTAAAGAATTTTGGACGACAAATAAAAACCAGGGGGCTATTTGGGAATTCGATTCGAAAACGAGAGTACGAGATTCATATTTGATTTGAATGTGATTCGAACGATTCTTATTTAAAATCATATATGAATCTAGTACTCTCGTTATCGAATCGAATTCCCAAATAGCCCCCCCCAGAACAACAATAAACCAAAATCTCAAATTGAGGCAAGAGCCTGACACTACAGATTTGGAAATGGAGCTGGAAATAATAAAAGTAAATGAACGAATGCCAACAGTAAAGGAATCACCACAACATTCATAATTACACCATTTCCTACTCAACTATAGGAATCCTGATACTACTTTTCGCCATTTTTGATTTTAGGTTCAAGGCGCAACGTCCGTCATCAGCGCCAGTCTCCCCGAGCTGATACTAATAGTGAAGCTTAAACGACAGAACTATACCAACTTCTGTAGATTCCGGAGCGACTATAGTTAGTTTTGTTTTCACTTCAACGTTTATCTAGAAATAGCGGTTAAGCCCCTACCCTAGGTAAGCGCACTATTTCCTAGATAAACATCTGTCCTAGGTGGCCATTTGAGCAGAACTTCTAAAGATAATTTTGTAATACCTTTGTTATCCAACATACCCTTTATACCCTTTACAATCGGTTAAGAAATGGACGAGTTCCGTTCCAGTTGGCCGTATTCCAGAACTTCTTCCAAAAAATATTTTAAAATTTCATTTCCAACAACAGGTTTTTCTCAAAACGGTATTCTGACTATCAAAAAATTTAAAAACCAAAATTTATTATCTTTTTAAATTGATATCTCGAAATCCAGGAATTTTCTCATGATCCGGGATTTTGATTTCCAGAATTTGGACGGTACATGTTAGGCGATTTATCAAAAATGTGAATGATAATCAGAAGCCTTTTTAGATTCTTTGTTGTAAAAGCTATATAATATTGATCATATTTGGATGCCACTCGTCTAAACCTACTTTTAATGGATCCAGCAGTTGTCTCGTGAACTTCTTTAGGATCGGTGGTGAAGTATCTGCAAAATCGTCTAAAATAATTAACTTAAGAATTAGAAAATAGTTTGTACTTTAAAATAATGCAAATGGTAATATACAGGCAGCTCTAAGATTACAGCTATAATTTAATATTTTCCACTTTCATGCCTGTATCCACCTCTAAAAAATACGTTCGGTTGATTAACTGTACTTAAAGGGTGCTCCCATGTCTGTAAAAGAATGACATAAAAAGTTGTCGCATTTCTCATCTAATTGTGACTTTTACTTACCTCGCATTACAAAAACAACAACATATCAAGAATTTAGTTCAACATAATTCTTTCGCACGGCTAATGGTATCCGGATGCTGGTTGGTTGTTTAATGTCTTTCTCAATATTAACCTAAATTACTTATCTAATTGGAATCGGATCTATTTCCGTTTTAGCCAACAGATAATTGGTTTGTAAATTGCACGCGTGTATGACGCGATATCGTCGCGTTATACTTGCGCATTGCAAAAGTTGATTGGACTCTAAAAAATTAAATGTAAATATTGTTTCTGATGTTGTTGTTGTTGTTGTTGTCAGTATGTAAATTATTATAAACAATTTCTTGTGAATGAACACAACAATAACAACAACAACAAAATATTAACAATTTTTATGAATGAATGAATGCGCGAGCGAAGCGGAAGCATACCGTTGTGTGTTTGATACGAGGATTAATTAATAAACTAATGTAAAATAAAATTGATAATGATGATGTTGTAGTTTTTATAGTTTTGTTTTACCTGAAGAACGTTTGTGTAACACTATATCTGTCTGTGTTTCTTTTCTTTTCCGATTTTTTATTTTGTCTTGTTATTATATATTAACCACTTGGATTTCCGTTCCTCTTATAAGACTATTTTTTTTTTCAAAAATACCCACGGGTATTAAACATTAACGCACTCTCCTGAGGCCGCGGTGTTAATACTTGGACGATTTAAAACTTTATTAGAGTATTGATTGTGCAAAGTGTTTGTTGAAATTTCTTATTATCGCGCGCGCGAATTTTGAATGTAATTAATAAATTTGATAAGATGTGTTTGGAGGTGTCCGCGCTCACCTACGCGTTTGTGTTTTACTATATGCTTCTTGTTTTTGATTTTTTTGTGTGTATATTATCGCTATCGTATGTTAGAAGTGTGTACTGATAGTGGGTTGTGCGTGCAAGTGTGTTATACTAATAATAGATCTACCAGTATATTATGTATGATTGAACAACAAAAGATTGTCTCTAATGAATATTAAATATGTAAATTGGTTTTTACGTATGCAACCTACGGTCAATCTAATCGCCCGCCACCATACAGTTGAAGTTTGCCTAAACAACTACTTATACGGCAACAAATAGGCGTCGTTATAGAAAATAGATACTTAATGTTTTACTAGTATGTAAATCAAGTGCGCTCACGCTCTAATACTTTTGAAATCCCCACCTGGATTTATTATCGTTCAGCCGTATCAGTAATTTTTGTGATATCTCGTGTAAATTCTTAAAAATATACTTGATTTGCTCTGTAATTCTTATATTAGCTCAAATGTAGGTTGAAATGCTGTAGAACGGCAATAGATAGATTATTGAAATGACCTTGCGTGTGAATTTGTTAAGTTTTCTGCGAGGGCGTTAATAAAACCACTTCACTTAAGTTGGTGTATAATTTAAGTAACATAATGTTACAATACATTCAATTTGCAAATTTGTTTCGATATTTTTGCCTGAAACTAGAGCTAATCGATTTCAGTATCAAGAAAAAATTTTTGGATTGAGCAAAATTGATGATGATATTTATCCAATAAAATGGCAAAATTGTAAAATTATTACTCAAATTTTGATTTTACAAATATTTCAGTTTTTCATACATATTGAGCAAATCTTAGTTATTCTTTTTTACGAAGTCATAATTTGGGCAAATTTCTCCCCGAACTTATTTGTGACCAGTCAAATACTCATTTTGAATTTCAATTTTAATAACTATGGGTAAAACACCACTTGTGTAATTTGAGCAAATTGTTGCTCAATTTTATTAATAAAATTTACAAGGTAGTTTGGTTGGTAATTTATGAAATTTCGTTAAATTTGTTTGTTGTTTTGATTATGAACGTCATAATCAAATTGGGCAATTTCATATCTAATTTTTTAATTTGTTAATTACTATTATGTATTACTGTGTAATTTAAATTATTGCTTGTTTTTATTGTGACAAAATGAAACCTATTTTGTTTTGAATTTTAATTAAAAACTTAAGGTTTTATAGTTATTTTTTTTCGGTTAGACATTTGCAACATAAATTCTAAACCCATAAAATTGTGATTTTCATCTTAATATAATTTTTTTTTACTTTAACACTTTAAATCTTTAATGTTGTCCATAAGTTTAAACGTATTTATCAAAACGGCGGCGTTTTCTTCGATAATCTATAACTTTTTTGAGAGTAGTTGAAATACCCAATTGTAAAATTTTTCAATTCTAATTAATTTTGTAAAAATGAATGATAATTTATATCTAATTATTATTGGGCAAATCTAGACTACTTTTTCTACAAACTATCAAAATTAAGTTAAACGGTTTGGTTTTAAAATTGAGTTATTTATAGTTAATTATATAATCTGTATGTATCGATCGATTTTTATATTAACAGAAAAAATCTATTCGAATAACATGGATGAAATTTCTCCCATAACTCGACAGACTAACTCTGTAGCCGAAACTAAAATATCCCAATATATGCCATTTAAACTATTTGCTCATATTTATATTTATCAATATCAATATACACCTTATAAAAATCTTCCATTCATATCAAAATTAGTTGTCTTTTCATATTGAGCAATTCTATACTTAATTGAGCAAATTTTAAATTCTACATTAATTAAGGCATGCATGTTTACTAAAATAACCAAACAGTTAGTTTATATAGTTAAAAGTATTTTAAGTATTTCTGTGAATGATAAATCCAAAGTAATTTGATCACATAAGCTCATTTCAAGTGTGAGCAAGGTTATAAAACCTTAAATGTTTGAAAAATTATTAATAGGATTATATAACTTGTTTTCAATAATTAATGTTGATATATAAATTTAGTGCTGAAATTAGTTGCTCATTATAAAATTATTGCTGAGCAAAATTATTGCTCAATATAAAATTATTACCCAATTTTAATTTGAGTACTCAGATTTAATCGTTTCTTCAAACTGCTCTCGAGTTTCTTTCTGTATTTCAGTTTCTCAAACTTTATTAACTAAATAGCTTGGATGATTGCCCGTTACTGTTCGACGACCAATCTTTATTTCGGTGTATCATTTAATTTAATGATATTTGTTAGATTACCCTCACTCGTTAGTCTCGAACAGCTACCTCCTTTGGAAACTTTGTCGTCTAAACTATTATGTTGTATTTCTATAGATTTTTATATAGAATTTTCGTCTTCTGGAATTTTCTAGCTTACAAAATTATCTTGTTGAAAATTTGTATTCTTCTCAGGCAGGCAGGCCTCTTTGGAATCGTTGCTTGTATTCCTGAATAGTCATATTGCTCTACCATTAAGTTTTCTTCAATTCATGCCGTACAGTCAGACTCGATTTTTATGGCCAATCCTTGTGTTTTTTTTTCTGGGAATTATAGGCTATCTGGTAAAATATCAAGCCGGCAATTTCAGATATTGTGACTTTTAACGTCTTCCCACAGCTATACACCTAAATTTCCCTTAAATTTTAAATTATATAATTTATGTGTCTCTCTTTCTCTCTCTGTGGCACTAATATCCCATCAAGGGATTTGGCCGCCTCAAAATGAGGTTTCATAATCATATTTTCATTTCGAATAATGAGTGATTAATTCATTGATCCTAAACCACCCGTGAAATGTTTTCCTTGTCACCATCGGGAATCGAACTCGCGACCTCCGGTCGCTCGAGCAAGCATGGTGACCACTTTGCAACCGGGGCGGCAATTTATGTGTCTTTAACTGTAGTATTTCGAATGATATTCTTGCCCGAGCTGCTTTGGTTTTGATGCCAATTGTCAGAGTGTTAGATCATCGTCCTAATTGTATTGTGCTCCTTAAAGTGGAACCGCTTGCAGCTCAACTCCTAAATGTTCCTAATCTTTCATAATCGCCTCCGTACATTTTAAATTCTGTTTGGCCATTAAATATGAGGAAAGACTGCGTTTTCTGTTTTAGTGGCGTCCTCCATCGGCGTGTGAGGAACAATTTTTTATCTTTAAAATTTTGTCTTCAAGATGGTTGTAATTTTATTTTTTTCGTTGACCATTTTTAGTTCGGATTCTAATGATCAACTTGTAAAACTGGAACTCGCCCATATTTATCGGGGTAAATTTTCACTATCATACCAGTTTGCCAACAGTTCCTAAAATTTTCGGGATCTAACACGATTGAAAATTGATGTATGTCAATCTTTATAGACTATTTTGTTCATTTGCTAGAAATAGGCATGCGACAAGTATGCTTTAATCCATATTTTCCAGAATTGTGCCATTAGTTGTTGAGTATCTTTGCTTAGTAATTTAGAAAATATTGAATCAGTTCTTTTTCACCCCGATAACCGTGACAGAGGGCATTCCAATTAAAACTTTACGGAGTAACCAAATCTTCGTTCGTATTGGAACCTATTGAAAAATAGGAAATTTACACTCAAACACCGAAATACGACTTATAAAATATGCCAATCATCAATCATTGATTTTGTAAAAATTTTCCGCATTTCCATAAGGTTTCTCAGGATTTTATAGTTAGTGCGTGATCTTTAGACATTTGGTTTTTGGAACTAAAGCCAATTACGGAAAAGGAATTGAAATGGATTTTACGGTAATGAACGATGGTATGACATGACAAATATACTATAATAAATGACTGGGAGAAACCACCAGGCCCTAAACGGATAATTTGTGACTGTTGATAAAATTGTTGCGTGGTAAATTTTCGACACCCTTCAAGACATTTTCATTGATATTCTGCTTATAAACTAAAAATTTGTCATCAGCGCCAAGACGGTGGATTTGTGGACTTAAGTGCTAATAACAGAATTATTGTTTGCTCAAAGACCTTTCAAACAATATGTCACATGATTATTTTTATTGGAATGAAAAAGTAACACTGCCTCCAACGACATAGTGGTAGTTTTCAGTACTAAGGTACTTCAGTTAAATTTTCGGAATTCTTCAAGAACTTTTCAATGATGTACAACGCGTATATTATTCTAAACTGGTAATTTGCCATCAGAGATAGATCAGTGGTTTTAATTAATTGAAAACCTTTCCAAACGATTTACTACACGCGTTTATAGGAATAATAAAAGAGACTCTTAAGCTATATCGGTTTGTTGGAAGGCCTTAAAGATGGTCCCTAAAGCTTTCCAATTCTCCGAATTAAAAATAGAAGAAGATAGTCCAAAAAATTTTCAAATTGCATAAGCCACTTTCGAGTTGCCATCGTTATCGTTTTTCGGCTCAACGACCTTCAAAATATCGACAAAAGTGATTTTGAATCTAGATTTATTGCCAGAATTTGAATATGTTGATCCTACGGGCGGAAGTTAAATGATTTGCTGTCAAGTTTTCTGACTCGCTGACTCCAATGACATGTTTGTCGTATTCGAAAAATTTACTACTAGTAGATCCTTCGTTTTTGTCCATATGAAACGGTATCAGGCACCACCTACAACGATCCTGTGGAATTTATACACGTTCCATAAGTTGTGTGCAATTTATAAATATAGCCTGTGACCTTGCAAGCAAAAATTTTCACTTCGTGTGACTTTTAAAAGTTTCAAAATAACCAGCATTGCATTTAATGCATTTAGTGCATATTTGGTTGATAAAAGTGAAAACAAAGGTAGCTTTTAGATTTTACAATTCTCCAGCACTTTCAAATTTATGAGATATGACGTTGACCTACTAAGTTTTTCAATATCCGAGTCGTTGTTTTATGTTCGAATCTTGATTTTTTAAGCACATTTCGAGGTTTTGGCCGTACGTATGGTTGTTTGCATATTCGCAGTCTTAATTTTTTAGTTGGATCAACTGTTCGTTTTCTTTTACAAACTGCTTTGTCAAGATGTTTTGTCATCCGGTTTGGATGATGACGTTCGCTCCTGGGACTTAAATGTGGTTATATAAATTGCGATTATATATTGTACTTTGGTCTTCGAAAATATGTCTTAACTGCTTAAAAGCCCATATTTCATGCGGAATTTTGAACGCTGAACATATGTTCCAAAGCCTTCTAATTAATCCGAAGAAACTCACATAATCTTTAAAACAATACAATAGAGTTACCAAATTTGATCGCAAATACAACATGCCTTAAAAATAAGGTAAACATTTTTTTATTATGTTCCACATTTAATTTTAAAATTAAATTAAAATCTGAAATATTCAATCAAAGTTTTGAATATTTATCAAGTGACACTGTGAAGACAATTTTGGTATATTTTTTTGAGTAACTCATACGTTCCACAAATTTTATTTCTATCAGGTCCACAATTTTTATTAATTATGTGATTTTTCGAAATTCAAGTATAATTTTTTGAGTAACTCATACGATTCACCACTTCATCAAAAACTAAACATAGGTTCCACAAAATTTAATGTACCAAATTATAAGTCTCATAAGTACCACGCCTACATCTAAAACTAAACATATTTTTCTTACAAATTTTATTATTTTCTTGGTTCATAATTTCCATTACTATTGTGATTTTGAGAAGGTCTGGTATAATTTTTTGAGTAAGTCATAAGTAACAAATTTAATGATGATATTAAACACAATACACACCTATTATATGATAAATACCACAGCTCCTTCGAAATCTGAACATACGTTCCGCAATTGACTTATTGTCTGGCTTCTTTAATTTTATTACTATTACCATTATGATTTTGGGAAATTTTAGTATAATTTTTTGAGTAACTTATAAGTATAGAAAACCATGGCCTTCTTATATTAAAAATATGTTGCACAAATTTTATTATTGTTAGACTATAAATTTAATTGCGGAATTCTGATATAATTCTTTGAGTGCTTCATAAGTACCACAGCTTCATCAGAAACTAATTATACATTCTAAAAAATCAGGCTCCACAATTTTTTTACTTTTATGATTTTGAGAAACTGTACTTTAACTTAATCAAAAAATAATCATACGTTCCACAAATTATATTTTTGTCGGGCTCCACAAATTTCATTAATTTTGTGCTTCTGAAAAATTCTGATTTAGTTTTGTATAACTCACAAGTATCAAAACTTTACCAATTACTATTTAAACTTCAAAAAATTCATTACTTTTGTTGATTTCCAGAAATTTTGGTTTAATTTTTGAGTAACTCATAGGTAACCACAGCTTCATCGAATACTAAAACACGTTCCACAAATTTAATTTTTCATTGGGTGCGCTTTACCACAAATTTCAATATCTCAAACTTAATTTTTGTTCAAATTTTGTTACAAGTGTGCTACACGAACAAAGAATACATAAAATATTCAACTCTTGATAAATATTTCTTGAAAGCTTATAAGTTTTTTAAACATGTCGGGAGATTACATAAAATCAATAAATATTTTAAATAAATTTGTATGTTGGTATGTTATGCAATGAAATAGAAAATATAAATTTATGACGGGACGTTGATTCTTAGCAAAAAAATTTTGTGTTTGTGTTTTGTAATTTCGCTTGCGGCTATCACAATCGATAAATTTGTATAAATTTGTTAAAACAATAATATTCGGTTGTTTACAATTTTTAATCGTTGCTGTTGGGTAAATGTTGTTGTATTGTAAAAATTATCACACAAGTTGTATATTATGTACCGATAACAAAAAAATTCTCTGTTATCGCCGATTTTTTTAATGTTTTTAGACTTATTCTCAAGTTCATATCGATTTTGTTCACTTGGATTCCTAACAATGTTTTCGTATGGTCGAGTGCAGTAGACACTAAACCTTTTTGTGTGATCGAAGATAAATAGTTTCTATTGTACAAGGTTTTATCTAGGTTAATTTTTTTTTATGTTTTCGGGGAATACGTGCGTTGCGTAGTGTGGTCCGAAATGTATTGATATATAGTTAATGGTGTATCATTGAAATTGTAAAGATATATTATTATTTTCTTAAATAATACAATTTACTTGTATTGCACTCCTACAATAATTTCCATTTTGCCCAATTGTTACAAAATTATTCGAAGCTTCAATTTCACCTGTTTAGTCAAATGCAACTGCTTTCTCAATCAATTTTCAATAATATTCAATAAGGTTACTGAAGATTAAAAATATTTGGTTTGCTTCAAAGGAGCTCTTTCTTTGTCCATAGTGGCTCACATCTGGGACATGTCATAATATTGTAAAATTTTGTAATAATAGAAAGTTAACAGTGTAAGCCCGCTTTAGAAATAATGATGTAAATTCTATGTTTGAACCATAGTATTGTTATGAATTTGTGGTCAAACTTAGGTGTGATTATTACTGGATTTTGGATACTATTAGAAATTTGGCGGTTTACTATAACAATTATTTCATTTTATTTACCCTTATGTCTTCAGTACGTCTCGTTCTAGATGTCACTAATTTCATAACCCATAAAGGAATAGGTAAAATCGTAACAGGCAGCCCATATAGAGCTGTTTATCCCATTCAAACCTACCGCCTCTGTAATTTAGTACGTATAGTGCCAACTGTTCAAACCTCTTGTGCCTTTGCCTCTTGGCGTAATCCAACCTTGCAATTTGATGACCCTGTATGATCCCAGTTTCAATCCTATTGCATTCTTGACGACCTGCTCTGTCAACATTTCTTATTGGCCAGCGATTCTTCAGTGATCTTCTTCATCGTCGCCTGAACTTCTTGAATTTTAGCGATATGGGGTCCAGCTTGTTCCATATAGTATCACTGTGACCCCCGGGGAAGAAGGGGGTGGCAGGGGGCGCCCTCTAATCCGACCTATTCTTTTCCCTTATTCACCGGTCGTTCATCCACACGCGTCTTTGCCTATGCATTCTGTATATATTCCTTTTCCTGGAGATGAACGATGATCGTCCTCATTATGATTATGCAGGAACCTGCCTCAGATGTCTGCCACTTTTGTACAATACCTTTCTATCTTTGGGCCGCTGCAACACGGGAAACCAGCCACGCTGACATCCTTCCTGCGAATTGCCAAAGACAACTTGCGAATACTCTTGCTGCCCTATAACTCGAGACTAATAGATAAACCACAATTTCAATTCAGGTGGGCCGGTTTCCCCTCCACACATGTTAATTGAACGTAGCAATTTTGGCTCTTCGATATGGTCCAAGAACATCGCTGCATCTGCAATAATCTTTTCATTTCTTTTTAATAAAGCGCCGTATTGTTCGTATTTAAAAATCTGTGTTTCATTTTGTCAGTCCTCATCAGCAATATCAAAAATAAAATACAAATCATTGGGTAACATTAAAACAGTAGTGACATCTCAGTCTAGAATTTAAATAGCAATTTCGTTTAATCATAATTTATTCTGACCAAGAAATTGAATTCCAATTTTAAATATTCAAAGATTCTCGTTAAAAACTAAATTTTCCTTCTTAACATAACGTCGATTGGATGTGTCAACAAAATAATGTTAATTTCCGTTTTTGAGTGGTTGTTGGTTGGTTTGTTACAAATGATTTTCTTTTTCTTTGATTAGATTGGCGCTAATTTGATAGCTTAAGTTGTCCATTGATTTTCTGTTCAATTTAATTTGTAGTTCTGGATTACTGTTGTTGAGTATGCGTACATTTTAAACATAACTTGACCAAATAGTTAGGAGTTTTAGGAGTTAGTCAATTAGTTTCTAATAGGAGTTTTTCTTTTGCCATTGCTATTCGCTAATAAATCATAATTATGTTCCACTGCCATTTTCTAAGCATTGTAAAATGCCTATTGCATCAAATCGATTATGATTTCTTTTAAATAAATGGAGGGATCCATTTACTATGGATGTAGTGTGAATGTATAGTAACCCCCTTCTAATAATCCTTGTTGAAAATTAAATCAGTAAATTTATTTGAACTTTTAATTCTTTTTCGTTTTTTGTAAATGCTCTACTTTTTAACATCCTTGCAAAAAATTGAGAAAGCTTCCATGGGACTTTCAACTTCCGATACACAGATTTCCACCAAATTTCGCTAGGTTCACCCAATTATTGGAAAAAGGTTAAGTATGACGTTTGATTCCTAATAGTCAATTTGTCTGGATTGTAAGGATTTCGAATTTTAACGAAATAAAGCTTTTTTTATGAAAATTCGTCATTTCCGGTAAAATTGAAAAAAAAATGTGCTGGATAAATTATATTTGAAACATATTTTACAACGAAAAAGCTTATATGGAAGCTCCCACTTCCTATGAACCGATGTCGGACAAACATCACTGGGAGCCACCCAATTTATGAAAAAAACTTAAGTATGAAGTGTCACCCCGATCAATTAATCCGTCAGAGCTGTATACAGCCTGAATTTAAGTTAAAACATTTTTTTTCATAAATCGTCATTTCCGCTAAGTTTTGGAAAGCTGATCTAGACCGATATTATTGCAAAATTAATTTAAAATCTTTTAGTTCATAACCATTTTTCTCATAAATGATAAACTTTTATAAATATTTGCAAAAAACGAAAAATCTCCTGTGGAGGCTGACACTTCCGGTGGGAAGCTTAACAGTTCTGCTTAAATTTTGGAAAACTGACCTATATTGTTGCAAATTTAATTTAAAAACTAGTCATTTTTCTCGTGAATGATATACTTTTCGAAATAATTGCAAAAAAAAACCGGTGAACCGATTTCGGCCAAAAACGCTGATGTTAAAATTTATGTAAAATCTTAGGTATGAAGTATCATCCCGATCAGTCAATCCATTTAGGCTGTTTTCTGGCATTCCAAAAACCCAGCACTATTGTTTTCATCAAATTCATTGAAGCTGTTTAAAAACCCTCTTGACCCTTACGAGAAAGAGAAAATTAAATTTTTATTAAAATGTGTTTATTAAAAGCCGCCCCGGTGGCAAAGTGGTCAGCATGCTTGCTCCAGCGACCCGACCCGGGTTCGGGTGGTGACAAGGAAATACAAATTTCACGGCTGGTTTAGGATCAATGAATTAATCACTCATTTGATGGGATATAGTGCCAGACAGAGAATTTATTAAGAGGAAGGGAAAGATTAAGATTTTACCCCATACCGCATAGATCGATGTTTACACTTCAAAAAATTACTGACAATCAGTTTTCTCATTTTGGAAATGATTTTACCGGTGGACAAACAGTTGAAAAATAGCTTTAAGAAGAATTTAAAGAAAGGTTTTATCATCTGATAGAAATAATTTTGTCCATAAAACATAACATTTGTTTTAAGAGATTCTTTATGAATACTTTTTAATTTTACTCAAAAGCAATTAATAATTTAATGGGTGGACAAAATTAATAAGCATTTTGTCCACCCATTAAATTATTAATTGCTTTTGAGTAAAATTAAAAAATATTCATAAAGAATCTCTTAAAACAAATGTTATGTTTTATGATTGCCATCACGTTATTAACTTTGTCCACTCATAAGAGATTTGTTCAGCTAATGTTGTGTAGGTTATAATAAATGTTTGCTAATAATTTTATTTTGTTTAATGAAATTTACGTGAACAACTATAATTTGTTTTAATAATATTGGCATTTGGAAGTACATATTATAAAGAAATTTTTGAAAATTCCACCAAATCTTGAGAGGTACAGAAAATGAATACAAATATGTATATGGGTGGCCACAAGTATTATCGTCGGATTTATTAATATAACTTGAACACATATTTTATATTTCGATGTTTTATTCGAAATTGTAGGCATTAAACTTAAAATAATTGAAAATTTCAATTTTAAAATTTTTTCCCTAAGTTATCAGTAATTTAACTTATTTAAAAATGCTCTGAATTAAATAATAAAAACATACATGAAACGTAAATTTCGTGTTAGGTTGAGTTCTAATTGCCATCATATTGTCAATTTTGCTCACTCGTTATACATATACAAGTAAATTTTTCAATTTTATTACAATTTTAATGGACAAAAATATAAATTTATGGGCGAAAAATAATTTATTTCTGCATTCGAGGGTGGCGATAAATAAATAAATTTTTGAAATCTATTCCAAACGATTTTACAAAATTTTAATGGACAAAAAACTATTTAAAAATAATTTAATGGAGAATAATGCAAATTTACATTTGATAGTGCTGATGGGAAGGTAAACATTTATATGTATAATTTTACTCAACAAAAAATTTGTGGATGACCAAAAAGTAATTTTATGGGTGGACAATAGTTGAAATACGCATTTGAAGAAGCCGGTACATAGTTCACTCAATGTTTTTTATTTCACTTTAAAGGAAGCGGAAATAATTAGTAAATGAAACGCGATTGTTGTTTTAAATTTTAGATTCTAATAATTTAAATCTTCTGGTTGTCCAAATTTACGATTAATTTACTCACACCATTTACTAAATATTTTCATTGATTTTCAATGAATTTTGGATTTTTTTTTGAGTCGCACACTTTAATTTCTGGCTTTTGAATTATAATAAGAATGTCCTTAAAAGCTCAAATGGAAATTTAGATAAAATAAATAATTTAGTTATTTAGTTGTATGTTGATCAATGTATCCACCCCTTAACTAGTTTTACCCACCAATTAAGAGAACTACGAGTATTTTTAGCGTAAAATTTCACACTTTGTATTAACGAGTTTTTTTTTAAAACTTAACGAATAATGGATAAAATTGTTCATTAGGTGGACAATATTATGTCTTTATAATTTATTGAATATCTTGTAGGTGTGCAATACAACATGCAGTGAGCTAATGAGAAGGGAAACATTTATTAATGGAACGCAAAACAAGCTAAAATTAGTCCATTAGTTTTTCTCACAAATAAATTTATAGGTGGACAAAAAATAAATTTATTGGTGGAAAATAATTCAAATTATCATTTGAAAGGAGGAGAACAATAAAGAAGAATTTTTAAAATCGTCCGTGAATTTAATTTGTTTTAAGATCTTTTTTTGTTAGTAAATGGCCTCTTTGTTTTCTGCGACTAAAACTGTCGTAAACATTGTATGGGTGTCCATTAAAATAATATTTTGTCCAAAAGCCGAAAAAATCTTAAAACAGAGGAGAACAATGTTTACTGAATGTTTAAATCACTTACGAATCTTGCCTAAATTTGTTCTTCATTTTCACGTAATTCACTTCTATCTGTTTTCTAATTCTTTGAATTATGAGAAAATGCCAACTCTTTTGGGCCAACAAACCAATTACAAGGTTTAATATTTATGAAGGCAACTTATCGTGAAAACTAGACGTCACTTTAAAATTGATTGATTTAATGCCTACTAAATATTTTTAATAGTTACGACGATTGATAGACCGCGCGCTATTAATTAAGGTTTGAAACCTACACAATTATTTCGAAAATTTATAGAAAAACACCAACACCAAATACTTGCCGACTGAATTAATTATGAGATACCGAAAGCTTGTAACTTTAAAATAGTTCCAATTAATAAGTTAGAATATAAGAATGACTCACGCATACACTCAAATTATCTTTGGTATGCTTATCGCGCGCACTTGTAGGTTCATTTCGTACAATCAAGTCCATTGCAATTACAACTTTTAGCGAAATCAAAAAAACCTCAATAATAACCGAGTCGTGTGTAGTATACGATGTAAGATTATGAAATGAACGTAAGTTTGATTTTGTTAAAAAAAAATAAAAAGAAATAAAAAAGTTTTTGAATGTTGTACACAGCGGATGTATTTTCGATTAGGTGGGACGTAAACAGAATACCATTTTTTGTGTTTTATTTTCTTCAATTTAATAACAAACAATTTAATAATGTGTATACTAAATTAGTAATACACAGCTTTGATACAAAAACAGCTGGGATATAAAATTTTATAGAATTTAATTTAACATCAACTCTGTGCACTAGTAAAAGAATTTAACCGCAACTGTTGCACAACACAATAACAAAAACCAATTTAATTTATTTAAAATTTATTTCTTTACAAAAGATTTTATTTATTATAATAGTGAGTTGTATAAATAAAAAAAATATTAATAATAGTGGTAATAATAATAGTAATAAATTAGTTTAAATTTTATCGCGCGAATTACAAAATTAAAAAAAAATTTCTATATCTATTTAACGCTTTTATAATTAAAGTTTACGGTTGGGGTGTTCTTGTGTATATTCGTATCGTAAATAATTAACACATTTCAACAAAAACTAAAAAAAGATAGTTTTACAAAAAAAAAAATTAAAATTATGAAAATTAGTTCGTTTATACTGGTCTGGTTAAGTTGAGCAAGTTGTGAAATATAACAATTAAAATCCAAAACAAATTTTTTTATTCAAGATGTGCAGTGTAAGTGTCTCTATCAGCTATAAGCACAGTGGTAGTGATTCTAATAGCGAAAAAGCTTTGGGTGGTAAAGCGAAATCTAAAAAAATTGTAAACAAACGAAAATGTAAGTAAATCTGTGTTAGTGCCAAATATTGGTTTTAATACATATGTACAGTATTTTTATATCAGCTGTGAACATATTATACGAGCATATGATTCATAGATATGATATCAACCAATTTATTTATTGCACTACTGTCTTGTCAATTTGGTTGATGTCATTGTAAACCCATTTTAAGTGGATATTCAAATTAGTATACAGTTTGTGTTAAATATAAAAAATAATATTTCCCAAAATGAATTTTAACCAATTTGGATGTTGGCGAAACTTGTGCCGCTTTAAATAGGCAGCATATTACGTGTCGTTTTATGTTAGTTTATAACAATATAAAGGAGCTACGCTTCGATAATTTTGTGTGGCTTCTTTGTTTTTAACCTTTAGGTTTTATTTGTTTTATTCAATTTTTAAAATCTCAGTGTCAGAATCAATTTTACAATAAATTTCGAAAGTGTTACAAATTTTTAAAACACAAGGTCAAATTAATTAGAGATCCTATATTTGTGATAAATTTGTGGAACTTCCAGTTTGCCACTTGTTTTATTAGATCGAAACTGAAACGGTTGAAGTAATTATAAAATTATGGAATCTTGCGCGCGTCTTTCAAAGTTGATTGAATTGGAATTTTTTTGTGGTACAAAGTACAACCTTTTGTTTACTGGTTATTATTTCCTAACACTAAAAATTGTAGACCGCCAATCATTAAACGCATTTTCTATTTTCTAGTTTGGTGGATCTAAGCGTTCCCTCTCTCTCTCTCTCGATAATTTCACGTAGGTGGATTAGTAAATCAATTTTCTTACCGGCTGTTAATAAAATACGTCACAATTAGTTAAGCTGCTGCTTAGTTCTATTCGAATTGGCCAATTTACAGATCCTGCAGTTTTGTACCAATCAAATTGGATATTTTCAAAGTAGCAGCCGAGTTCCATCCGAATCTTTTAAGATAGAGCTTAATTCCATCCAATTTATTCATTTTGCAAAATCACATTTAGAACTCAGTTTGCAATTATATTTCTAACATACAAACAGAGTTGTGTCTCAACCGGTTAAGAATTAAGAAGGCCTAGGTTCATTCAAAGTGGCAATTTTCCATAGGTATGTCCAGAAATTATATTAAAGTCTCATTTTCGTCATATAATTTGAGTTGAAACCCAATCCTTAGAGATATGGCTTAGGTAATTGTGTAACAAGACAGAATATGACAGTCAGACTGGACAACCCTTGCCAAATTTCTCGAAAGCACAATCCATTCATAACCCTCGCAAAATTTTCGACCCAAAGAACTCACTCGGACCCCACTAAATTTTTTGAAATTAAACCTCATCGAAATCAATCTCTGTCACTCGAATTCCCTTCCAACGAAAA
This sequence comes from Nephrotoma appendiculata, assembly GCA_947310385.1. NCBI lineage: Eukaryota > Metazoa > Arthropoda > Insecta > Diptera > Tipulidae > Nephrotoma > Nephrotoma appendiculata. The sequence continues at coordinate 318,628,797 of OX371223.1, forward strand.
TCGTTCTACCTTATCAAAACCGTTCGAGCTGAACAAAATTAAAAAAAAAGATTTTTTTTTTCTTGGCTTTTAAATTTAATGACATTTATGTCGAGTTCACGTATGCGATCAAAAAATGATTCGCGAATCAAGCCAATCTTTGAGCGTAATTATTTTGCATTATTACTCATAATTTGTAATTATTTTTTATTATATTGGATGCTTACGATCAAAATTTTCCCAAAGTTAAAATTATTGCATCTCGGACGGGGAAATTTGTATATGTTTTCAATGATTTAATTTTCCTTTGATTCGCGAATCATTTTTTGATCGCATACGTGAACTCGACATTAATATTATAGATCGATAAATTCTGTGGTCACAACCAACAACTGCTTAAGTCGTGTTTTTTTTCCAAAGCATTTTTGCCAATAAGCCACTGTCAAATAATAAATTAATATACAGAAATTGTTTGAAGCATAAATACAGTCGCGTTTTAGGACAATATAAAAATAGCCATATTATATTGAATTCTGTCTAAATTTCTAAAACCTGAAAAATTTCATCAAAACAAATAAATTGACTTAAGTCGACTTTAGCAGTTATTGGTTGTGACCACAGAATTGGTGAAAAAGCATTAACTTGATAAAGAATGATACAAATCAAAATTGCCATTCAACATTTTCGAAAATACGCTATTAACACGCTATTAGCACGGAAAGTTATCCCACGATTCTATCCCGCCCACCCCCCCCCCCCCCCCCCCGCCCCCCCAAAAAAAATATTCACCAGGCAATATACTAACCAATAAATAACAATAATCTAACAATTTTTTCTTCAGAAGAATCATTATCCGAATCGAATGACAAAGAATATAAGTTGCAACCTAAGACTAAAAGACGCAACAACAATCTGGTAATATGGACACTGAGAATCCACGCACCACCTATCGTAGTATTACACTTTGTCCACAGTTTTCCACCTACGTTATAAAGCAAATCTAGAGCAAAGTTCCAAATATAAAGATCGCCCAAAAACCTGCGAGAACTTGGCCCCTTCATGTACTCCAACACAAAATCTAAGATTGGAAACTTAAGAAATCTTTTTTTTCTAAACAAATTAGATTGTATACAACACGGATAGACGTCTGGAACAACAAATACAGAGCCATAAATTCGGACCAGGCACTGCGCTATTAACACACTCGGCTGAATTTAGGCACAACTTCGATTTTTACAACCCTCATATTTTGCTAAATTCTTCTATTTTTGCTATTTGGGTTATTTATTGGTTAGTATTGCTCGATGATTTTAATTTTATTTTCGAGGAAGGAATCGTGGAATAACTTCATACACGTCAACAAGTGCGGGACATAAAATTACGAACTATGATCCAATATAACGCCGAATATCTAATTATCCCAAACATGATGCAATATATGTTGAAAGATTCTGCGATATGTTGCAGCACCATGCAACATGGTGAAAGATCATCATGGTGGAACCACCAGTTCCTAAATGATTTTTCAGATATCACAACCCCTTAAAATCCCTTCCTGGCACCGCGCTTCATTAATTTTTTAAATTGTTTAATCCGAAATATGTTTGAAAATTGGATTCAAACCCAATTTGTCCTCTAAACAAGTTATCTCGTAATCAATACCCATTACAATAACTTAACTCCAAAAATTCCTCGAAATTAATTTTCTCAATATCCGGACTCATCGCAATCAATTCTGTGCACTCTAACCACCCCTCTCCACATCAATTTTTATCAGAATCCGTGGAGCCGAAAAAATTTAGAAATAGGTCTATGCCCTATCTGACGACTCTTTAAACGCATTTTCTCGAAATTAGGCCTCAATAGACTACTTTAGTACTCATTAGAAAACCCCGCTTACCAATTTTCCGAACTCGGGCCTCACCGTTGGACTGGCTCAGAAATGTTTATCAATCGTTTAAGCTGAGAACATTTTTGAAAAAAAGAACCTCAGCTTCATCGGACATTTTTCTCTAAATCAAAACCAATGTCGATCGATTCCTGTCACAATAAAACCCCTTTCTGCTGTTATCATCTGCATTATGCTATCAATCTATCACTTGAGTTAAGCAAAATAAAAATTTAAAAAGAGATCCGGACCCCGTTGGTGGACATTGACGAATTTCCCGAAATCACGGTCCATTGGAAACGACTGCTGGCACTAATTTTTATCAAAGTTGTTTGAGCTGAAAAAAGTTATTGGAGTGGCCTCTAAATGAATTTTCTCAAAATCAGGACTTATCGCAATAGATTCCCCTTTGCAGCAATTTTCATGAAAATTGTTCGAGTCGTTTCCGAAAGCCTTGATACAATAAATTCAAATATTTTTCGTATATTAATAGTTCCTCGAGTACCGAGCTAACCCTCTTTAATTCTGAATACAAAAAAATTATGATAAATTAGGATATCGCCAAAAACTTAACCACATTCCTTTAATTTTCACGGACCATCGTTTTCTATGCTTCACCCTTTGGAATCGTCATTACTTGTCGAACTAGTAGCTTGCCGGAAGTAAACCTCTCGGTGGCATCACGTAGGTGGTTTTTTAAATAAGTTTTCTTACCACCTTTTTCAATTTAAGGAGCCGGTAGTTTTGTTTCAATCAAATTGGATATTTTCATAGTACCAACTGAGTTTCATACTACTCGTTTGAGTTAATCATAGTGGAACGAGACGCAACATATCGACTAAAACGGAGCACTTTTATACAAATTTCCCAAAATTTCCTGACATTCGAAAATATCCTTTCTCAAATTTTTTATCAAAATCGTTTGAGCTGATTTTTGTTTTTTTAAATAGGTCCTGGATCCCATTTGGGAACCATCTAAACAAATTTTTCAAATTTAGAATTCATCATAAATTATTCTTAGCGCTCGAAAACCCATCTCATCCATTTTTACAAACATCGTTCGATCCGAGAAACCCTAAATGAGTTTTCCCAAAATTGGGCTCACCGCAATCCTCCTGGAATTAGAAACCCGTTTTCATCGCAAGTTTTAGCTAAATCGTTGGAGCCGATTTTTTTTAAATTGCCCGGGGTGCCACCGAAGGATCCTTAAACGAATTTACCCGAAATTAGAAACCATCGAAATCGATTCATGGCCTTTGATCCCTTTGCACTCCCTTCACCAATTTTTATCAAAATCGTGCTAGCCGAAAAAAAATCTTTAAAACGAATTTACCCGAAATTAGAACCCATCGAAATCGATTCATGGCCTTTGATTCCTTTGCACTCCCTTCACCAATTTTTATCAAAATCGTGCTAGCCGAAAAAAAAAATTAAATAAAGAGAGTGGGGCCGCATCAGACGGCATAAAAATCTTTTGAGGTAGAAGCAAATCTGAAAAATGGAGCAAATCCAAATTAGATAGTGAATGCTACAAATCAGTATTGTTACTCATACCCAACATTTTCAAAAGGACGCCATTAATGTAACCATATAATGTCATCGTAACGCAACCATCATAGCCTGGCGCAACATTCCGCAATATGATGGAACATAACGCCAGATATCTAATTAACGAAAAACACAACATCCAACACAAAGCAACAACCCATAATATGATGCAACATTAATCAATATGGTGTGAAATCTCACAACAAGGTGTAATATAATGCAACATGGTCAATATGACGCAACATGATGCAACGTCCCACAACATGGTGTAACATGCCACAACATGGTGCAACATGCCACAACATGGTGCAACATGCCACAACCTGGTACAACATCCCACAATATGGTGCAACATCATGTAACATAGTGCAACGTGACTGCCTATCCGGAGGACTCCTAAATGAATTATGAAGAAATCATAACTTGTAATAGTTTAATTGCATTCGAAAACTCTGTCCGTTCAAATTTTATCAAAATCGTTCAAGCCATATGAAATGTTTAAAAAAGGCTCCTAGCCAACATAGCGCAACATTGTGCAACATTACACAAACATTTTCAACAAGATGCAACATCAAGCAACATACTCAACATATTGAAATATGACCAAACATGATGCAACATCCCACAATGAAGAGCAACATCCCACAAGATGGTGCAACATAACGCAACATGGTACGAAAGATCATTCAATATCGTGCAACATCATGCAGCGTGATACAACATCACACAACATGGTGAAGTGCAACATGGCGGCCTATCCGGGGAATCCTAAATGAATTATCCAGAAATCGGAATGCCTTGTAATCGTTTCCATGCAATCGAAAACTCTGTCCCGCTAAAATGTTAAAAGATTCGAAGCACCCAACCCCCCACCGGGTGCCCTTTGGACAAATAAGTTTTCTAGAGCATACATAAGATGTTTTTATTTACTTATAAAATTTATTATAATTTTTGCCTATTCGTAAAACTTGTTTCAGCACACCTAAATGTTGGTAAGACAGTTATAAAGAAAGAAACCACTTATCCTATTAGATCTAATCCACTGATCTATCCAGTTTGAGGGCTAATTATAATTTTTGCGGAATTGGTTAGAAAAACAGGAAGTTTTTATTTCTTTTTCTTAAGGTAACTTTCAAAAATGTCAAACTTCAGAACAAGGAAAAGTGTTCAAAAAATTCAAAGTTGCTGACTGCAGTATCCGGGCAATTAGCCGGGGAGTTATCTGGGCAAAACTCTGATTTATAAATAAAAAGGAGAGGGAAATTAGTCCAAGGCATACTGTTATTGACGGATAATGCATCAGTCAAAAGGTGCAAATTGCAATGTCACGTGGTTTTGAAGGAATTGACTACTCGTCGTACAGCTTGTTCCAAAATTTTCTTAAAGCTTCGTGGCTATCTTATCTACTGCGAGGCTTTTTTGGAAATTTTTAAACATTTTTCCAATTTCACATTCCCAGAGAAACCCTGTGCCATTGATAAACGTACCGTATTCGGTTTTTTGAAGTTGTAGTAAGGTTTGCGGCTTTGGTAAGTTTAAGTCTATTTTTCAATTTGTTCTCCAATATTATGTCGATTGGTTTGTAGGGACATAATTGCGTCATTAATTACGAACGGTGTTGGTGATTCGTTTGTGTTCAATAGGACTCGTTCACTGGTAAAAATTAGGTCCAATGTGCAGTCCATTTCTTGAGATTCCTTCTCAGATTTGAATCGAAAACTCTGTTGATGAACACTTAATACTTGTTATTGGTTATTCGAATTCACGTTTAAACTTATTGTTGATTTACTGATTAATGGAACTGTAATTGTAATTAGGCATGCGCCATAATTCCCTACATTACTTTCACAATTAGTTGAAAGACTATACAATTTCTTCTCACTCATGTTACATTGTATTTATTTTAGTTTTGCAAAAATTGATAAAATTCGTGGTCAATAACAAATGAGTCTACGTCCTCGTATGAAAATGGAGATACTTTTTATTTACCTTTAGCTAACTACGCATATTTACACTGGGTCTGTTGGACATCTCTATGAGTTGACCAATCTTCGATACAGCGTCATTAGGTCTTGTAATAAAAGGTTTCGTAATAGAATAGTTTGCGATTTATAATAAAATGTAAATATTTCAAATTTCGTATTAATCTATTGATTTGAATTTTCATTTCCCAAGTCGGTAGTTTATTAATTGCTTATTAGCTTTAATTAACTTTTCTGAAGAAATTTTTTGAATAAATATAACATTCACTGACCAAATGGCACAGTGGTTAAAGCTTTGACGGTTGGATCGACAGGTACCGGGTTCGAATCCCGATAGGGTAGGATGAAAAGGGATTTTTTATCATCTGATTGCGATAGGTGATGGAAATGAACACAATTATGACCTCCTGTCGGAGTGCACAATTCAAGGGCCGACCTATCTTCCATATCAGTATAGGCAGTGTACGCTGGCATAGCTATGCAATGTGCAGAAATCGGACCTATAGCCATGTGTCCTCGATTTGACAAGCAATGCGTAAAGTACCGCGAAAGAGTTGGGAGTGCTTCGGCCCCAAAACAGATTTCAAAAAAAGAAATGGTCTAACATTGGTTTTGTACACTGTTTTACCAATATATGTGCATTTTTGTTATTTCCACTAATTTCGTGTTCCGCCCTGTTTTGCCATTTTAATTGTGTCGGAAACTTCATAGTCGTGTAAACTCTGTGCTCCAAGAATCAAGTTGATAAAATTAATTTTATTTGAAAACTCTTTATTTAACGTTCAATTTCTGTTCAGAAAAGTATGAGGATATTAAGTGTGGATTCTACACGTGATCAGGGAGTCAATTCGCGTTGCGTGAAATAATGAATATGAAAAGTTTTTTTCATTGGCAATCTAGTATAGTTTGAATTATTCGCATGTAGTTTTAAATTTTACTGTGTGAAATTAAAATTTATTATGGGGAATGCAAACCTACTCGATTGCTAATGAAAAAAACTTTTCATTTTCATTATTTCACGGAACGCGAATTGTCGCCCAGGTGGTCAAGTCGTATTCCGTGAAATAATGAAAATGAAAAACTTTTTTTCATTAGTAATCTAGTAGTTTGAATTACGTAGTTTACAATTCCACCGTGTGAAATCAAAGTTTGTTATGGGCAATTTAAACTCACTCGATAGCCAATGAAAAATACTGTTCATTTTCATATTTTCACGGAACGCGACTTGGCCCCTACTATCCATATCCACTTGCCAATTTGATTAGTATGTGTCACGATTCTCTGGTTATTTCATTTCATGTTTACTTAGTGCAATGCAACCGATCTTAGCAAAATATTTTTGTCTCTAACAACATGATTTTTTAATATTTTTAAACGATTTGTTTTCAATTATAAAGTAATTGATAAACCATAATTGTATATAAAGAAAAAAAACAGCTATACTCGTAATAATTGGCTAGAAGGGCTTTAGGTAATAATTCAAGTTTTGTGTGTCTTTTTTTTTTAAGAAATATGCAGGAAAACATAATATCAAAACGCACTTCCCTCGAGCATTTCTAAAAAAAATTTAAAATGAATAGTTTTCATTAAATATAATGGCCAGGGATGTAATTTATGATTAAATACGCATGACGAGCCGCCAACAGATCACGATAATTGATGCTTTGATTGTTTAATGATTTTTCTAAAATTCGGTTCAGTTAAATTTAAGAATGTGTTCAATCTCATTTTAGTTCTAAATAAATAATTATTCAACAAAACATATTTCCTTAAAGACGCATGAAAAGTCAACTTACAGATATTAGTAGAGAACAGTGAAGTTTTAAACTTAATCCAAATTTTACGATTCCACACCAATTTTAAAATCAAGTAGAACTTTGGATCCCTTTAATGGTTTTGTGAAAGTCCAACCTAATAATAGTTTTTTTAAATTGACTGGAACCGAAAGCATTCGGAGTGAGACCATTATGAAGCAGATGATCTTGAAAGCGACCTTCTCGCTCAATCGCAACGAGGCTTCTCATTTGGCATTTCTATATGAAACATTTGAATATTCGGTTCTATATGAAATATTTTACCTTGCCACAGTAAAAAGTGTTCAGCCACGCTTGCCTCCACATTATGTTAAGACCGTTATCTAACCTTCAAAAACAATATAGCAGGCACCCAACCGTGCATCCCTGAAATTCCGAGACATTCACAAATGGGAATGACAGGCCACCCAGAATTAGTAACATACTGAGTTTAGTGGTATCAATAATTTATAATTGTTGAACATTTGCATTACTAGTACATACATCCATAGCATCAAATTGCTAGAGAAAGTTGGTAGGGCATGGGAGTCCATCGACTGGATTTCCCTGCGCGGGTATTAAGTGAACTAGGCAGTTCCTTGGAAAAACCTACCAACCTGTTATTTGTTCCGATATAATTAGATCTATATGATCTCTTAAATTTGTGATTTCAAAAAATACACGTATAATCGGAGGTCAGTGAGTCATCACACTCAAATATAAAAGGAACTTTTTATTTGTGCTCTAATTTATAAGGCCAAGCAATTCAACCGAGGTACAGAGGAATCGTAAGGCAAATAAACGGAGGATAAAATCAGCTTAGTGTAACAATTCGAATAGTAAAGAACGAAAATTTCAACTGGTAATGCGAGTAAGCCGCACTCTTGAATAAGCGTAACATAAATATTATTAAAAATAAAATGCATGCACTGGTTTTACAGGCAGAATTCTTATTAGAAAACTACTATTGCTGATCGTTTGTCCTATTAAATATATTTATGACCCCGAAATGATTAAAGGTTATCTTGTAAGAGACATATTGAAGCGAAAGCCTGGAACATAAATGGTCTCAAGTTATTTCCGGTGCGTTAGACTTGCGCTACTAGTGGACAATCTTTCATTTATCAACCGACACTTGTGAGTTTACCCAATATTCTTTAATACCACTAGATACCTTAAACCGTTGTTACCTCATTATAGAACAATTTGTAAGTTTTGTGGTTTGCGTACATGGAAATGATGACATCGCTGAGAAAACAGCCTAGCAGTTGCGGTATGAAATGATGATATTTGGCCTACTCCAGAACTTCGTTGTAATTGCAAAACTCAATAGTAGTTCCCCTTTGGAACTCCCGAATTTCGCGTCATGCAAGATAGTTTGTGGATACGTATTACGCCAAACCTACGGTTTAGTAGTTACAGTCGCACCATTCCCAGTTTCTCCCAAAACAGTACTCAGGGCTAAAGACCCGCAAACCTCCCTTGGTAAACGCCAGCGACTATACTTCCCTTTACCTTTCGTTTCATCAGATATATTGCTCCGTTTAATAGACATTTTTTAACCGTAGAACTTTCCAATATATATATATATATATATATATATATATATATCGGTTTTACAGAAAAATTTTGAGACTTGGAAAATTCTACCGAGTAAAAGAAATCGCGATTTAAAACGCAATTACAAAATTTTTCATTTGCAAAATAGAACATAAACTAAGTTGTTTATCACAGGGGTTGTAGCCCGAAAGTCAGCCGGAAAAAAAGACTATAAAACCGTGGGTATCTTTACTAAAATGCATCCAAAAGCCTCTTAACCCGAAAAACAAAAATAATTTTTCTTGAAATCATACTCTATTCCGAAAACTAAAATAATTGTTTTGCTTCAATAAATTTTCCTACTAAAAAATTAGATTTCTTCGTTTAAAATTGTAAAGAAATTAAAAGAATTGTTTTCTTGTTAATTTAATAGTAAGATTTATATGTACATATGTCGCAATTTTTGTCATAAAACCTTAGTAGACTTAAAAATTAATAATCCATTTAAATAAAAGCTAGGAACCGATTCGAAAATTTAATTTGGACTTTCCGATCCAAACCCCAATACTTTAACCACTGTGCTGTTTGGCTGAGAACAACAAACAACAATAAAGAAAAAGAAAAATATTATACGAATGTGGGTACAGCCCAACAATCCAACCACTTTAGTTGTTTAGATGAAAAATGTATTTGTACATTATATACAATTTAAATAGATTTTACACTTGAGAGAACTCGGCTATTTCTTAATTACTAATCGTAAAAATTGCATCGCATACGAGGAATTCGGCCAAAATTTATTGATTAGAATTTTCACTGCAATTTTTTTGATTTTCTGTGGCCATATAAGTTATTTTCAGTTTTATCGTGGCCAATATCGCAAAAACTTCCACTACACACTAAAAAAATTTCGGATATTCTATAAATTTATTTATATTTTTGTTCAGATAATTTATATTTATATGAAATTCTATATAAAAATTATAAATATTGAATCTATATAACTCATTTATATAATTCTGTAATATATTTTATACAAATTCATAGTTTCTATACTTCCATTTGTATGCTTTTTATAACCTACTGTATAAAATTTCACTGTTTATACCTTGATTGGTATGAAATTAATATATTTATCATATGCAAATTTTATTTTATACGATTAGTTTTATAAAATTAATAGAAAAACGAATATTTTTTGTTAAAAACGGGATTTTTATACTGTATAGTCGTTTGATATTTTTTTCAATTCTGTGGATATCGTGTAGTGAGTGAAGTGTTTTTAAGTTTTATTGTAGATTTGTGAAGTTGTTAATAGTGTTAATTAATATAATTTGGTCATTGTATAATGGAATGTCATAATAATAAATCAAATAATTAATTATTTCAATTGTTCTCAAATATTTTTAAATTGTTCTCAAATTTTTTTCTTCAAATATTCTCTCGGGACTGCTTTCAAAACCAATGAAAATGGGGTAGATATTTGCTGTGTTTTTTTATTAGCACCCTATAGCTGTATCCGGAGCAGCCAATTTTCTATGTCAAAACTTCTATTTAGCGCGCTATTATTGCATATAATTAATTTATTTAACTCTAAACTAAGATTTTTCATTCAACTTTTTAGGTAAAAATCGATAAAAATAATATCTTGCTCTACTTATTTATCGGGAGCCGCTATCGGGAGCGCTATCCATTTCAATGGGAAATTTGAAAAGGCTTTTATTTTGTATACCCCTGAAACCATTAAAAAACTAAATCTTACAATAAAAATTTAAAACGCAGCAAAATGAATTCTTGTTTATAACGTCATGTCAAAATAAATGTCAATTAATATATTTCTGGTGATAAATGTTTGTTTTATTGATGAATTTAGTTTTAATTTTTATAGTACAGCGACACCAGTGAATAATAGCTGCAGTTTCAATAGAAAATTGCCATTTGGCTCCAGATAGTGCTCCAATATTAAAACACAGCAACTATCATCATTAAGTAATTTGGCAAAGATTCTTCAATCTGGGATACATTTTAAGAGATCAAGAGAAGGAACACAAAGAGGATCAGGAAGATACCGCCTTGAACAGACCGGGAAATTACTCAATCGGCCTTAAACAAGCGCAGAACAACGATAAGCGAGCTACAAAAGCATTTTAGTGAAGAAGGGATAAATATATCAGTGATGATATTGCAACGAAGGCTATATGAAAATAATTTGAAATCCTCTGGAAAAATGCGGAGAACGCCTTATTCGGAGTAAACTTCATAAATACTAGAGAATAGACGACTGGAAGAAGGTAAGTCGGATTTTTAACACTCATTATATATTTTCAAAAATTAAATAAAAAAAAAAAAATCCGAAATTAAAGAGTTTTTTTTAAATTTATAGGTTATATTTAGTGGTGAATGAGGACTAGAGGCCATAACAGAATCGGCCTAGTTCGTCTGAAGGAGACCAGCAGAAAAATTTAGAAAGAACTGCGTAGTCATCAGCATAATACATCCGCCATCAGTAATGATATGGAGCTGCAATAGTGGAGATGGACCAGAGGAAACCATGAGGAATGAATAATATCAAAAGGTGTTCTTTACAGAAGTCTTATTTCCTCACATGAGATCGCTAGCTCAAGGCCAATATTTTTACACTTTTATGCAAAGATGGAGTTCCTTGCCATAGCGCAAAAATCATAGAGAATGTCCTCCTTAAACAAAATATTGATATCCTCTCTTGGCCTGGCAATTCTCCGGACTAAAACCCTATCGAGCATTGTTGGGCCTTACTAAAAAGTCCAACGTATATACAACCCCCAAACTTACAGTGTCCACCCTAAAAAAAATATTGAAAAATTTGGAGAAATAGTGATGAAATTCGCAATATGATCAATACTTGTATAATGTATTAATTTAATCATAGCTCTTGTACACTTTTGTAAGTAAAATTAAATAATCACAACACTTAAAAAAATAATATGATTTTGATAAATATATCGAATTTAAAAAATAATCTAGAATTGTTTTATTTATTTGGCAAAAATGATTCAATTTCATCAGTTTTGAAAACTGAGTTCAATTCTATATATTGCCGCATATAGAATTTCCAATTTTCTATACTAAAGCAACTAAATTTTATACGATAACCAGATTGGTATTTTCTATAAGTAATTTATATAAATTTGATAGTAATCCCTTATAAACAAAAATTAACATTTAATGGATAAACTTTATATTTTGCACTATATACAGATATTTATACGTCGGATTATCAAATTTATACCAGTGACCTATTAAAATAATTATATGGAGTTAATATAAATTTTATACAACATTTTATAACATTCCGTTATAAGTTAAACTAATATAAAATCTATAAAAAAATCGTACGGAATTATATTTATATTATAAGTGTATTCATTTTATATGTAAATTTTTTGGTGTGTAGTTATCAACACTTTCGGTTGTTTTACTAATAGCTCTGGTTATAGAGACTACATGGAAAATTTATAGATTAGAATTTTCATTATAATTTTTTGATTTATCGCGGGCGTATAACTTCTTCTCAGTTTCTTGCCTATATCTCAAAAAGTTCCACTAGTAACCAATACTTTCGGTTGTTTGTACACCGTTTGTACAAAGTACATATACCATATTTTCATCTAAAATTTACATTTCAATCGAAAATCAATCTAGAAACCAAATTTCACAAAATTAATTCGTTAAGAAATGGAGAAAAACGGAATATTCAAGTCGATTCAATATATATCTTCTATTCTCAATATCTTCTATTCTTCTATATTTTTATATGAAAATTATTAAATGTCGAAATAGAAGGAAAAAATAGAAGAATTGCTATTCCATATTAAAAATAAACAAATATTTTGATTTTTTCGTATGAAGGTTTTTACTTAAAATAGAAGATATAAAAATGCGACTTATATGACAAGAAGAAATAGATTTTTTTCGATTGTTATCAAAAGCGGGTTGTGTTCTGATTAAATCTACATAATTTATAATGGAATTTTTGTTTAATGCGAAGTGAAAGAATCCGCCAAAAGCGTATTCCTGCGTAAATAAATTTACTAATTATTTAATAAAAATTAATTAAATAAATTTCTTTAGACAAAAACTAACAACGAGAATGAAGGATGTAAGAATAAACGAGGATCCGTTTAAGCTTCCTGATAGTGTATTCCACAAGTACTTTTGATTTCAAAACGGAAATGTTGTGACACTGGCAACCGATTTAGTAGCAAAATCTTGAAGCTCGATTGAACCTCCCTATACCATATGTATTAATTATTTGGAAATGCAATTAGGGTACATAAATGAGTCTTATTACTTAGGTACTTGCTATTTTATATTTTTATGAGCAAGGGAGCTATCAAGCTTCCGTTGGTAGCAACAATGTATTGGGCCTGTCACAACCTAGTGTGTCAAGATGTATTCACAATGTAACTTGCCTTATAAACAAATATTTGGTGCCAAAGCACATAACATTTCTTCATATAATAATTTCAAGTGTTTCACGTGTCTGATTTGACAACATCTAAAATGAACCCGTACTCCACATAGCAAGCAAAGCTTTAAACTTAGTGTGCACTCGTAATATTTTACTTGAGTATTACACTTGCACAATTAAGAAAACTGACGAGTACGATAAATTTGACGGCCTATAGAAAATTTAAATTAGTTAACAAATTTCAGTTTGTTGTTGTTTAATATTTCATTTAGAGGCACTATTAGCTCTCAACAATCTTTAAGATCTTACAATGCTTTAATCCTAGATTATTTATTAGGACAAATTTCGAACAGTAATGAACGAGTACAAAATTTAATTATATTATGCATTAAAAACTAGCTTTTTACTAGCACTAAGGTCAAACAAGAAGTATATTGCATAAAATCGATTTCTAAAGTGCAGGTATCCTCAAGATTAACCGGAACATTTTACAAAGATTAAAAAAGAAAAAAATTAACTCAAGGTAAAAAACAAATCGTAACACTAAAACGTAACTCCTCCATAACTAGACCTACATCAAATACTAGAAATAATTTCGATTAACAAATTTTCGGTGTTATTGAGGAGGCATATAAAAAAATATTGGATGAGGAACTCGTGGAGTTCAGAAAACTCGCAGTGACTAACTAAATTGGATGGTTAAATGAGCTTCGTTGCTTAAAACGCATAGCTTTTTGTAGTTTACTCGAAATTCTAAAATTCTAGTAAGACAATCTCGGGCTTTCCGACATCCGACTATTAAACTTAGGTATTGTCAACTCGCACGTGCGGAAAGAGCTAACTAAGACATTTCGTCTCCAACAACGAAATACACTGAAATTATGATCTGCTTAAGACAGATTTGATTGGATTTCAAAATAATAATAATAATTACAAATAATAATTACATAATAATGCGATTTTTTAAATAAGACTTATATTATACACGTCTTTACCATACGAAGTAAAGAAATTTTTGACTGTTGTAATGTTCTCGTGAAACATTTGGTTTGTTTTATAAGTCTATCTAACCGTATCTTCATTTGAATTTCAAATAATTCCCGACTCCGAATATTTTTCAATATGATTTTGAGGGCTATGTGTGATTCTAGATGGCTTTGATGTATATGCAACAATTTACGTTTCTAGCAATTATATTTTTTGAGTTGTTAAGGATATAAAATAATTAAAATTTCGTTTTGACGTTTAATGTTTCCGGCGATTCAATGAATTCTTCTATTCTTCTTGAAAAATCTTCCTCACTAAAACAGAAGAAATCAAAAATAGAAGAATCTTCTATTTTGCTATTCAGTGTAGCAGTGGGATTGTAATCTTCTATTTTTATTATTGAAAGTTCCAAATCGAATTGGTTTCTTCTATTTTTATTTTCATAAAGTATGCCGTGCTAAAATTTCATGGGAAAAAAACTCAATGTGCATATCCATACTACGGTAACTTGAATCCGGTAACTACTTCGTTTCTTTCCCCTTTATCTATAAATGTTTTTTATTTTATAGGTAAAGAGGAAAGAAACGAAGTAGTTACCGGATTCAAGTTACCGTAGTGTGGATATGCACAATGAGCTTATTTTTAATGCGCTAGTAGATGTCACATTCCCAACTTTAACAGCGCATTTATGCTGTAATATCCTTTTCTGCAAATGTATAAATTGCCAGGTGTCTCAACAGAATTTTCTGGTGGGGCGATAATGGTTATTTAGACACCGTCAATAGCACCGATTATATTTCTCATTCCATATTTGTCCTGAAACCTGTAAATGGAACATTACGAAATTTTATAAATTAATAAATATGATACATTTTTTTCATACCTTGATTTGTTTCTATTTTTTTCTAAAATAGTTGTAGGCAATGTTATGTGTTTTGGCACCAAATATTTGTTTAAGCAAGTTAAATTGTGAATACATCTTGACACACTAAGTTGTGACAGGCCCAACACATTGTTGCTACCAACGGAAGCTTGATAGCTCCCTTGCCCACAAAAATGCAAAGTAGCAAGTACCTAAGTAATAAGACTCATTTATGTACCCTAATTGCATTTCCAAATAATTAATACATACTTGTAATTTAAATGGTATTGAGTTGAAGCTCGATTTTGCTACTAAATCGGTTACGAGCATCACAACAATTCCCTTTTGCAATCAAAAGTACTTGTGGCATACACTATCAGGAAACTGAAACGGATCCTCGTTTATTCTTATATCCTTCAGTCTCATTTATGGTTTTTGTCTAAAAAAATTTATTTAATTAATTTTTATTAAATAATTAAATAAATTTACTTACGAACCAATACGTTTTTGGCGGATTCTTTCACTTCGCATTAAACAAAAATTCATTTTTAAATTGTGAAGATTTAATCAGAACACAACCCGCTTTTGATAACAATCGAAAAAATCTATTTCTTCTTGTCATAAAAGTCTCATTTTTATATCTTCTATTTTTAGTAAAAACCTTCAAGCGAAAAAATCAAAATATTTGTTTATTTTTAATATGGAATAGCAATTCTTCTATTTTTTCCTTCTATTTCGACATTTAATAATTTTCATATAAAAATATAGAAGAATAGAAGATATTGAGAATAGCAGATTTATATTGAATCTACTTAAATATTTTGTATAAAATTTGCACCTTTAAAATTACCCTTACCACAACCCATAACAAGTTGAACTATAGTTTGGGAACAGATGCTATTTAGAATAACTTATATTCATAAGATTAATGTTGAAATTTAAATGGGAACACAAGATATGGGCCATCAAAGTCTAAATATGAACCTACGAAGAGTGTGAAGTTTTGACATTTGTTTTGGTTTTGTGTAATAATACATTTTTGACATTATAGCAAGAGCAAATAGAAGAAAAAAATTCGATTTGGAACTTTTAATAATGAAAATAGAAGATTAGGATCCCACTGATACACTGAATAGCAAAACAGAAGATTCTTCTATTATTGATTTCTTCTGTTTGAGTGAAGAAGATTTTTCAAGAAGAATAGAAGAATCCATTGAATCGACGTGATTGTTATATTTCAAAATTAAATAATAATTATATAACAAAATTATAATTCTCTTTTGTGATAGAGTTGCCACTTGTGGCGAGTAGCGTAATCTCTTATTTTTCGCTGGCAATTTTCTGCTATCTTATACAACATTAAAAATAGGTTGTGTCAATTGAAAGAAAATGATATTATGAAAGTTCCGTAGAATAAGAAATAAGTTCAACCATATAGGAAAACTGTTTCTTAAAGTAAGAAAACTGCCAGCAAGGAAATATTCGATTAATTTTACACAAATTAGCTTATTTCAAGAAAAAAAGAACAATTTGATTAAGAAGTTTTTAAAATCGTCCCTGTTACGTGATATTAATTTTAATTTTTATTAGTTTCGGCTTTTCTGATAAAATGGCATCTTACAATGTTCATGACTTTTTTAGTCACAGAAAACAAAGAGACCATTTACTAACAATATATCTACCACAAAAAGTAGAAAAATGCACTCCCCCCCCCCTCCATTTTTAACCCAAAGGGAACGTGTAAAAATACACAAACCCTTACAAAAATGAAAACTTCCTTAGGTGTAGGTCTTTTTTGGCATCTTGGTTTCGTACTGATAAAAAGTTGTTCTACTCATTAGGTTGTAACGACCAAACTGCAAAAATTCAACTCTTGCTTTGTACCGATAGTACAAAACAAGAACTTATAGATTTAGCGAATTATGTCACCAAATCGGAAACTTCTGGAAATTCCCACTGTATGTGTACTAAGCCAACATAATATAATTAAGAAGTTTTTTAAAATCGTCTGTGATATTAATTGTAATATCATTAATTATAATATCAGGTTGTGGTAGATATATTGTGAGGAAATGGTCTCTTTGTTTTCTGTGACTAAAATAGTCATAAACATTGTAGGATGCCATTAAAAATAATACATATTTTGTCCGAAAAGCCGAAAAAAAATCTAATAAAAATTATAAAACGCGATTTGTTTTAATACAGCTAGCTAACTTTTCGTTGTTTTAGAAATTATTATTAAAATTCGAGAACAACATTTTTACATAATTAAATTTTCATTTAAATAAAAATTGTTTTCTACTAAATTTCATTAAAGAGTTTCGGATTTTTATAGACAAATATTATTTACTATGAAATTCACAATGTTTGCGACTTTCGAGCCACCAAAAGAGAGGCCATTTACTCATAATATACTACCACAAACGTAGAAAATTCTTCCCCTCATTTTTAACTATTAAATTTTTTTTTAAGTAGAATTAGAAAATTACTCCCCCCTATTTTTAACCTTTAAAAAAATGTTTCCAGTTTGGTCATTGCAACCTGATCCTGATGAGTAGACCAACATTTTATCTGTACGAATCCAAACTGCCAAGAAAGAACTTGGGGAGGTTCTCAATTTTTGTAAGGGTTGTGTGTATTTTTACTCAATGACCCTGGGAGTTAAAGATGTGGGGGAGGGGAGGGGGGGGGGTATCTTCTACTTTTTGTAGTAGTATATTATTGGCTCGAAAAGTCACAAACATTATGAATGTCATAGTAAGTAATATTTGTTTATAACGCGCCGTTATGATTACAAATTTGAAAAAATGAAAAAGAAACTCGGAACATGGTCGCTAAATATTGTCAATATTGAAAAATACTTGTAATAGAAAAATTTAACAATAATATATTTTATTAGAAGAAATATAGTATAAACATTTAAGAAAAACTTTCTTAGAATAAGAAATCACCTACCATATAAGAAAGCTGTTTTATTTATGCGAGAAAACTACAATATTTTTCTTATTTCAAGGAAAAAACCTTCTGTTCTTATAAATCTAACATTTCTTAGTTTGAGGAAATTATTATTCTTTCAAGAAAAATATTTTTTCTTACAATAAAAAAAATTCATTTTTTTAAACATTTCAAATAAAGAAATTTTAAAAATTAATTAAGAAATAAATTTTTTAAATCAAACCTCGATTTTCTTAATTGTTTCTATATTTTTTGTTTAAGGCTCATTTAATTTTTCCATGTACTGATGAAAAAGACACTCGTACACGATTGTTAAATATCGATAAAAAACTTATTTTTGCGGGATTGCTAATTTTATTTTAAATGAATTGTTCCGGTCTCTACCCCATTTCTGCCATTAGCTCTCGGACATCAGATATTAAATTTATTGTACCATTTATTAAGATGGTTGTCGCAAACGGAAACGCTGGTGTACAGAGGATATTTATAAATTTTAAATTGTCTAGCCGGCTCTGTAAATAATAATCAATGTAGAATACAATTTAATCACGACATAGCCGGAAAATTTAGTACAGTTGAATTTCATATACGATGATTTCTATAAGCATATGGATAATTTTGCAAAATATATTTTCTATTAAGTATATATGTATATATACATCAATTGATTAAAATTGTATTAGTGTAGTTGATTTTCTTATCTCGAAATACCCATACAGTTATAAATGTATAGAGAAAATGAATCGTCTTCTTGAATAAACATTACATTTCTGCACACATCTACATAGGTTTGTATGGTACATTCATCATTGTGTCATGCAGAGAGAATGGGGAATCATCATCATCTTCGTGTTGCTGTTGTAAATACATAATACAACTTTCTTGGCCATTTTTATAGTTGTAGATCATGAAAAATTACATTTTCTTTTTATTACGGTAATCTCTTTTACAATTTCTCAAATAAATTTGACTCTTGACATATTCGATTTTGTAAATGCGAGTTATGGATGATTGACCTGTACTAGTTTTGTAACATATACGTGTGAATATAAATCTTATTCGGGGTTATTATCCTCAAGAAAATATATCCTAAGAAAATAGAACAAGGAAGTCAAAATTAATATGGCTTGCAGGTATTCGAGTATACATATAGTATTGATTTTCCTCCTAGATTTTCTTGCATCTATCTATCTAACTATGTATATATCTTAACTTGCCTATTTATTTTCTTTTATATGACGTAATCGTTCGTGCACGAAAGAGAAACATTTTCTATAGTTTATAGACGTATATGGCATCTAACAGATAGAGTGGAGAAATTTATAATGGAAATCTCGTTTTCTTGTCTTGGATTTTTGTCTCGAGAAAATGTATAAGAAATTTATATACACTATAAAGCAAAATCAGCTGAGTGTATTTGTATTATAATTCTTAATAATATATAGCCATCTCGTTTTACTTGTTTTATTTGCTTTATAGTCTCAGATATGCGAGTACAATGATTAAGTGATTAACGAAGTACTGTACTCCTGGGCCCAATTATATTTTATTGATTTATGTTATATGTGAAGTGAGCATTTTTTCAACTGCGTATGCACGAAAGCACATAAAGGCGTCTCTCTCGTCTAATATACCAAAAAGTACCGAACGCCAAATTTCACGGAAATACATTTTTTGTAAACAAACATATACATAATCTTATCTATTGTTTTTTTTATTTAAATCTTTCTTGACCTATTCAGATCAATTTTGTGATCGGTTGTAAATTTTATTGTTATTAGGTATATCTTATCAGCTAATATGTCTTATCTATAAAATATTTTAATTTAATCTTTATATACTGATAAAATATAATATAGTTTACGTTCCTTGGACTTATAATTTTTGCACCTCTACGATGTTATAATAATCAGGTGTGAGAAGGTTTTTATTTTATAATAGCTACCGATTGTTTATAAGGGGTGTTTTTTAAGCCCGATAGAATTTGAAATTGTAAAAAATAAGACAAAAAATTATATTATAATCAATTTTTTTTTATTCGAAATATCAATACATGGCATTAATATTTGAAAATGATTTCGGGCATATGGGCTATTCTTGACGAAATGCATTCTGGACGTCCAATTTTGGGCTACTTTTTCGAGCACTGCTGGCGATATGTCTCGAATACCACGAACAATGCTGGCCTCCAAGGCGTCAATTGTTGCTGGTTTATCAGCATAAACCAGTGACTTCACGTAGCCCCACAGGAAATAATCGAGAGGTTCAAATCGCAAGACCTTGGAGGCCAATTGACAGGTTCATTTCTCGAAATCAACTTATCGCCAAATTTTGATTTTAATAAGTCAATGGTTGTGATCGGCTTCAATTTCTGCACCAGCTGGATCTTGTACGGGTGTAGGCCAAGATCTTTATGCAAAATTTTCCATGTAGAGGACGGACAGAGTCCCAAATCCTGCGAACGATGGCGAATCGATAAATTTGGATTCTCTTCCACAATTTCGTTTATAGCGGCGATATTCTCTTCAGTACGAAAATTTCTTCGACCTGTTGAAGTTATTACACCATCTAGAGTTTTGAGAGTATGAGGTACGAAATCTATCCACAGTTTGACGGATGTCTAGCTCAGATGAACGATTATATGTGCCATAAAAATCACGAAGTCGTCTATAAGTTGCGGAAATCGACGACTGATTTTCAAAGTAAATTTTAATAATTTCGTAGCGTTGTTCAAGCGTGAGTCTATTCATGACGATTTGCCAGAGTATATTTTTCATAAAAATGTAATTTTTATTTTTATTTTTTACAATTTCAAGTTCTATAAGGCTTAAAAACACACCTTTTATATGTCTCAATATACACAATTTATTCAGTTTAATTGTAATAAATTAGCGCGTCTTAAACATTTTTCATATCGTAATCTTTAAAATTATAAATGGTTGGTTATGTGCAACAATTTCCATGCAATATACGTTTAAGCAGTAAAAATTTGTTAATCATATTTAATTAAGTGGTAACGAATATCATATTTACAACGTACAACATACAAATTAGCTGGAATTTTTTTTATCAGTAAATTGTGTGACTCGATGACTCGACACAATTCATTGATTTAAAAATAAGCGAATTAAAATGGTTTATCCGGGGATTTATTGGGTGTATAACTTAGTTTTTTGGATTTTCTAAGAAAAGGCGTAACTTTAGTACTAACCATTTTTTATAATGATACCTAGGGCGTTTTAAAGTGTTGCCATTCCACATTAAAATTTAGTTTGTCATTATTCGTGAAGACGTGAAAGCGTAAACAACATATTTTTTAATCCCGATGTCGAATTTCGTACCAACAAAACAGCATTTGCGGGAAGCATTACTTTTTTGCTTTAATCAAAAGAAAAACGCTGCTGAAAGTTTTCGTTTGCTTCAAGAAACTTATGGTGAACATGCACCAACTCAACAGACTTGCGAAAACTGGTTTAAACGATTCAAAAGTGGTGATTTTTATGTCAGTGACAAAGAAGGTTCTGGTCAACCAAAAAAATTCGCAGATAAAGAATTGGAAGCATTATTGAAGGAAAATTCAGCTCAAAAAGAAAAAGAATCAGCCATAAGCAAACGTTAACATTCCATGAAAATGATTAAAAAAAGCGATCTTCAAGACCAGCACTTCAGAAACAACGAAGAACTTAAAAAATGGCTCGACGAATGGATCGCAGAGACAAACAATTTTTTTCGATGGAATCCATAAATTGCCAGAACGATGGTCGAAAGTCATAAATAACGATGGCAAATATTTTGATTAAAATAAAATTTACCATTTCTTTGAATTAAACGTGTTTTTTCTGCAAAAGATACAAAAAACTAAGTAACTCCCAATATTTTGTTTAAGGATCAAGCGTATCCCAAGCATAACAAAATCGAACTCATTTTGACAGTTCCAACTTTCGTTACATTTTTGAGATATTTCATGGAAGACATGGAACTCGCATAATATCCAGTTCTTTGAGTTCTGTGTTTTTGTTCCACAGTTCATAGTAAAACTTGTAATAAAATGGAACTTGACCGTGGAACTTACTCGTAGTTCCAACAATTGTTCCATAAAAATCGAACCGAAGTGAAGTATTTAACATTTATCAAAAGGGGGTATCTACACAAATTTAACAAAAAATAACAGTGTAGTTACACAATTTAACAAATAATTTAGAGTGCTATTTTATTATTTAATTTTTTTATTTAAATTTTTTTATTTTTATTTATTTTATTTTTTATTTTATTTTATTTAAATCTGTGTGAGTTAATTCGTAAAGAATGTTTAGAAAAGGATGTCTAGAAAACATGAGTATTCTACCATTTTAGGCTGGCTTTCATGATTTATTTGTGATATCCGGCATATCGGTGTGACTCTCGGGGAATTTTTTTTAACAATTTTACAATAGTTGGGAATATCGGTAAGTGTACGTTGAGTCGTGTGGGTGTTTGATGACCATTAGAAGGTCGCATCGATATGCCGCATATCAAAAATAAATCATGAAAGCAAGCCTAAAATGCTAGAATAGTCATATTTTTCTAGGCATCTCTAAACTTTGTTTACTTTGAATTTTTGGGAAAATTATTTTTGAGTTTTTTTGGGCTTAATATTTAATTTTTGACTATCCGAGTAATTTTTTAAAATCCTTAATTCAAAACCATATTTATTTCATTATTTTTGATATTTTTTAAATTTTTTACAAATTAATTCACATAGATTTAAATTGGAGAAATTAATTAATAAAATGGCACTCTAAATTATTCTTCTTCGTAATTTTTTACCCCTCTTTTGTTTTTAGGTTTCAAAAGTGGCTTATAATTTAAAAAATTTATAATTTCAACCCTGCTATATTTTTTCTGTGTACGGCTACTTTTTTTAAATTGTGTAACTATATTTTTTTGTTGTTATTTGTGTAGCTTTTGATAAACGTTAAATACTATAACTCCGGCATTTCTTTATGGTTTTGTCTGTTAACATTTTAAAGCCTGGTGCAATACCTAATTGTAACCCAATTTTAAGCCATTTCTACACGATCCAAGTGGTAGACTTACGATGCAGTTTTACAAAATAAAGTAATATCTATATAGGTTTTGCAGTCCAAATTTATTAATTTACAAACCAAGTCCACGTTTTTATAGATTATGCTCACTTTTTTCCAAAACTAAAGGGTGATTTTTTTGTGGTTAGGATTTTCATGCATTAGTATTTGACAGATCACGCGGGATTTCAGACAAGGTGTCAAAGAGAAAGATGCTCAGTATGCTTTGACATTTCATAATGAATAGACTTACTAACGAGCAACGCTTGCAAATAATTGAATTATATTACAAAAATCAGTGTTCGGTTCGAAAAGTGTTTCGCGATTTACGTCCGATTTATGGTCTACATAATCGACCAAGTGAGCAAACAATTAATGCGATTGTGACCAAGTTTCGCACTCAGTTTACTTTATTGGACATTAAACCAACCACACGAATGCGTACAGTGCGTACAGAAGAGAATATTGCGTCTGTTTCTGAGAGTGTTGCTGAAGACCGTGAAATGTCGATTCGTCGCCGTTCGCAGCAATTGGGTTTGTGTTATTCGACGACATGGAAGATTTTACGCAAAGATCTTGGTGTCAAACCGTATAAAATACAGCTCCTGCAAGAACTGAAGCCGAACGATCTGCCACAACGTCGAATTTTCAGTGAATGGGCCCTAGAAAAGTTGGCAGAAAATCCGCTTTTTTATCGACAAATTTTGTTCAGCGATGAGGCTCATTTCTGGTTGAATGGCTACGTAAATAAGCAAAATTGCCGCATTTGGAGTGAAGAGCAACCAGAAGCCGTTCAAGAACTGCCCATGCATCCCGAAAAATGCACTGTTTGGTGTGGTTTGTACGCTGGTGGAATCATTGGACCGTATTTTTTCAAAGATGCTGTTGGACGCAACGTTACGGTGAATGGCGATCGCTATCGTTCGATGCTAACAAACTATGAGAATCACCTTATTTAAAAACATGAGAATTTTTAATTTTGATTGTACAATACAAATACAAACGTATTTTACATATGTCCATGTTTGAATGTGAAATAACGTTAATAGCAAAGCAGCCACTTTATCAGACTAACTAACGTTAAATAAAGACAAAATAAAAAATTGAGTTTCAAATGTCATTATTTTTTGTTTGAAGACATTGTCTAAATTGCGTAGATTACATTGTACCTTGCCCATGCCAGGCGACTGTCCCAGGCGACTGCTTAATTTTTTTCCAATTCCACATTTTACAGATCGTCCACCTTTGACATTTGGGAGCAACTTGAATATTGCCACAAAATATTTTGAAAACGCTAGTAAACTGAATTTCTTCGATCTCTCACAAATTAAATGGACCAAATCAACCCGAAATATTGCCTGTTGTAGCATCAGTAGTGTTGTGATAGATGAAAATCAACCATCCCTAAAATAAAAATTGGTCCGGTTGACCAAATATTAAAACTGCCAATTGAATTTTTAAGCAAAGAATAGAAAAAATTTACTAATTCCGTCAGGATGAAATTGAAATATTTGGCATATTTCAAGGCGGGCAGAAGTTCGAGCATCTATCACCAGCTAAAGGATCCGTCTCATTCATACCATTATACAGTGGAATTCAGTTAATACGAAAACGGATAACACGAAATTTCGTTTAACGCGAACAAATGTTTCAGTCTCTTTATACAATATTAATACAGAAATATTCGTTTAACACGAATTTTATAATTGAACACCTGTGGTTTCATAAAACAAAAAATGTCGTTCAGTTTTAGGGAATCCCCGAAATTAAATTTTGTTATTAAATTTTGTTTTGTCGGAGAAAAATGGTTTTAGTTTGCTTTGTACAGTAAAACCTGGTTATAAAATCCTCGAATATAACGAAAACCTCTTTATAACGCTCAATTCTCTCGGTCCCAATTTTTTTCTTATATATTCTTGTTGCCAAAAATGGAAGAACTGAACTTAGTTGACATGTGGTTTCAACAAGATGGCGCTACATGCCACACAGCTCGCGATTCTATGGCCATTTTGAGGGAAAACTTCGGAGAACAATTCATCTCAAGAAATGGCCCGGTAAGTTGGCCACCAAGATCATGCGATTTGACGCCTTTAGACTATTTTTTGTGGGGCTACGTCAAGTCTAAAGTCTACAGAAATAAGCCAGCAACTATTCCAGTTTTGGAAGACAACATTTCCGAAGAAATTCGGGCTATTCCGGCCGAAATGCTCGAAAAAGTTGCCCAAAATTGGACTTTCCGAATGGACCACCTAAGACGCAGCCGCGGTCAACATTTAAATGAAATTATCTTCAAAAAGTAAATGTCATGGACCAATCTAACGTTTCAAATAAAGAACCGATGAGATTTTGCAAAGTTTATGCGTTTTTTTTTAAAAAAAAGTTCTCAAGCTCTTAAAAAATCACCCGTTACCTCAATGTTTTTCAAAATGAACTCGCAATTTTCCAGAGCATCATCACTGGACCTTTAAACTTCGTAAGGATCTGAGGAAATTCTCATGAGGCTCCAGAAGTGATGCAATTAATAATTTGATCAGTTACTGGTATTAAACTTAAATTCTGAATAAATTTGAAACATGTAATTAAATATAAAATTATTTTAACCAGGTACACCCAAATTTATGATTAACTTGAATGTACAATTTTTAATTTAATTTACAATATTTTGAATTAAATTTGTATGTAAATGATGATGATTTTGAAAACTATGAGTTCATTTTATACAACATTGAAGTTGTTGCGGAAAAGCGTGAGCGTGATCTATAAAAACGTGGACCTAGTTTGTAAATTAGGGGATTTGGACTGTAAAATTTACACTAATCATAAAATTTTGTCTTCTTTTCTCTATACACTTCAGAGGATTTAACTGATCCGTGTGATGCTTTCTAAGGTTACATACGAGAGGACTAACAATATTTGGTAACTCTTAAATCTTAAAAAAAAAAAAAATAAAAAAAATATCAAATATCAAATCCTTTGCAATTGTCTTCAGAGACTTGTTCAAAATTTAATTTCATAAAGATCGGTTAAAATGGAGACGAGAAAACGCAAAATGGATCAGACGAAATTCCACCACCAACGCAAACAGAAATTCGCTATATGTTTGTTTTCGGTTTTTGGCGTAAACTAAAGCCACTACAAATATGCAATGAATGCCAAATTGCATATGGAACAATTGCACCGTCTCTACAGACTATTTCCAAGTGGTTCCGATGATTCCAGACAGGACATTTTTCTGTAGAGGACGAACTCCGAGAAGGTTGACCAAAATCTTCCACTGACGACGCCACTTGGCTCTGATGAAGTCCAAAATTAACGAGATCTACGACTGACACAAGAGATCATTGCTGATGAATTGGCCTTGAATGCGGCTGTATCGCGAATATTAAATAATCCTCTTGGATACACGAGGAAATCTGCGCGATAGGTTCTACGAATTATAAACGAAGCCAAAAAGAGCCTCGAGTTCATCTTTCTAAATTGTTCGTAAATAAATTCGAAAATGGGCAGTCTAGCATCTTTAGTAAAGTCTTTACAGGTGACGAATCTTGGTTCTATAAGTACGATCCGGAAACCAAACAATAGTCCATGGTATGGAGCAAAAATCAACATCAACATCAAAAGTAATGATGTCAGTTTAGTTCACCAATCAAAAATTGTAGCTGCTATTCCCCTGGAAAATGGTTAGCTGGTAACTGCAGAATAGTATACCGAAGACTGCTTAAAAGAAAGTTTTCAAAAATTTGTTGCAAAACCGGAAGAAAGAGGATTTCCGCGCGCTGCTTTTTACATCATGACATCGCGCCAGCTCACACTGCTAAAATAACGAGTAACTTTATTGCTATCTCTGGAATCGAAGAAATACGACCAGCATCATATTCCCCGGATCTAGCACCTTGTGATTTCCGGTTATTTTCAAAACTTAAAAAAAATTGAGGGGAAAGGTCTTTAACAGTAACGCGGAGTAATGATTTTTGCGGTAAATGCTGAACATAAGCTTAAAAAGCAAGATTTTGAAAACTGTTTTGAGAAGTGGATCTATAGGCTTAATAAATGCGTTGAAACCAATGGCGATTATGCAGAGAAGATAAAAAAGACGAAGATTAAGAATAAACACGAAAAAAAAATTTTGTTTTTTTTTCTGGTCAACTAAGTCAATTTTTGTTAGACCCTTCTAGTCCAGTAAATGAGGAGCAAAAAAATGCCAACCTGTAAGTTATTAGTTGCGATTTTCATTTTCTGGCGATAAGTGGCATTCGGTACCTCATTAAAAATGAGACTGAGTTTTCAAGAAAACATTCTGTTTTAGGGGGAGAAAAAGGCCCCAAAAGACCCGGAAAATCGGTTTTCGGCGAATATCTCCCAAAATATGGCAGTTAGAGATTTTTTGCACCGAAAAGAATTGAAGATCAGTTAATTTTCTACAAAAAGGGCTCTAATGATTTTTTTTCGCAATATTAGTATTTTTGCAAAAAGTCGGGTTGAAAAATCCAAAATTTTGAGACTCATGAAATATGCAAGTTTTTTACAAAATTTGAGATGGGGGTGTTGCAAATACATTATTTTCAATGTTTTGGACTTTGAAAATCAATTGTAGATGACGCCACTACAATCCACTTGCAAAACCCCTGTGACTATAAATGGGAAACGCCGTAAACCATGTAATTTTCAAGAATTTTTATGTTCCCGAGCGTCTTGTTTTTCTCGGAGATGAAGGCTCAAGTTATCCCTATTAGGAAAGCAGACCATAAGATTTATTACAGCAGGATGGACCCCGCCAGTTGGCGAAAAACGAGCGAAGATCAGTTTTGCCCATATTACAAACTATTGTCCAATGAGGTTTTTCCTAACGAAAACTATAATTCTCTAAAGAGTGAAGAATATTTACCTATAATACTTAACAACAATTTCTTGCAGATTCTCGGCAAATTTTTGAAAATTTTTATGCAACCATCCGGATCAAGGTTTTTGGAATAAAGAGTTATAACGTTTCTTTAAATTTCATTTATTATAGAAAAATATATAAAAATACATTGAAATTATGACATAAATCAGTCCCCGTCACAAGACTCCAATAATAATTCTTGGTCATCAACGTCGCCCTCGCCTACAACTCCTTCTGGTTCTAGAGTTTCCTCTAGTTCTACCTCTTCGGATAACGTATCTTGGCTGTCTTTATAATCCGAACACTGGCGGGACTCACATGAACCACAAATAGATGAGCATGGTAGCCCTGCTTTCTTGCATGAACATGTTCCCTTACATTCTTTCTTACATTGACAAAATATCATCTTTAAGAGTTCCGGAGCCGGTGGTTCTTTAGTGGTTTGGACCGGCATGAGTATACCCCCTACACGTTTCCATTCCCATTTTTCTGGTGACAGTTCGTTTCCGAGCCACTGCTGGACTTGCAGATATACCCTAGGTGTCTATATATCAAGAATGGCTTTTCCGATTTGAATTTTTTATCGCCGATCTTCTTTTATTTTAATTTGAGACCTGTGCGTCAAAGGGTCCGGTATTTACCTTAGGACATTTTTAAGAAGAAGCTGCCAACAGTTCTTCGTCCAACTGCCAAGCATTCTGTCTTGAAACATACCACAAAGTTGGTAGAAGTCATTTAGTACTCAAAACTATCGATCTGGCGCTGCAGGCAGATACTTTTTCTTCTATTCCGATATAATCATGTTTCACATGATCGTTGAAGTTTTTTAAAGCAGCAATTGGGTTTTCAAAACTTTAGTTCACAAATACTCCATTTTAGCGCTGATGAAAAATTATTCGTTTATTATTCGGATTAATGTGTGATTGGTCCATTGAATCCTAGCCAGATCCCAGGGCTGCTGAAATGGGTTTTTGAAAAATAAAATTTGGGGGATTTTTTTCAGATGAACTCCTGATAGGTTGAATCAAAGTTCTAATTAAATCGGAAGGTTTCTCTAGCACATTTACAAGAAACCCTTCATTTCCTTTATTAACAATTAAAGTAGACTGAATCAACTTAGTAATCCGTTTTTAGTTACAAACGTCCGACTTCCAAACTTTCTAATGGGCCGGAGCAATAAAAGAGATTACCACTTCATTTTTATAAGAAGACAGTCGGGCACCTATCAACTGGAAGACCAATATTTTCTAATTTGGTACTTTCCTCGACCACAATATCGTAACGAATTGGAATTGAAATAAAACAAGTTTGAGCATAATTAATCAATACTTGCCGTAGTGTCCGTTTGGCTCCTTATCCTTCTTCGAGAAAAGTAAACTGAACTGTGAAACTGGCTGTTAGTACTTTAGGGTTTTTTCTCAAAATCGTGAAATGCCAATTAGCGTTAACGAATTGCTTAACTATGAGATAGTGGCGGATTTACAGATAGTTAGCATAATCTGACTCCAAATTAATTTTCTAAGATTGAACAGTGTTCGTTATTGTGTTGTGAGCATAAAGTACGGATTGTTTTATGCATTCAAGGAATTTTAGAATATAATCTTATAGTTTATTGAAATTTTTGAAGTCACTTTACGACAAACAAAACATCACAGTTTTTGAATCTTTCATTAACGATGTGCATAAAAGATTATGATTGTGATAGATTGATGATAATGATCTTCTGGGCCCTTCCAAGTTGTTTTTAAAGTTACTGATGTTTTTTACAACTTTTTGTTACTTATCCTCCGAACGTGGCTAGATCAGATGAAGCACTGGGAGCATATTAGAAAAATTTTCATCTTTGATTCTTAAGATATCGAAGACCTCTGCTCTGTTATTAAGCTAAAAATGTAATTTTTATTGTAATTATTTGTTTAAATTGAATAGTCAAAAGTATTTCTAATTACGGTAAATCCGCGATTGTAAAAATTGTAAAAATTCGAGCACCTACTTTTATCACAGAGGGGCTATTATAAAATTTTCGATTTCGATTCTTTTCGATATCGAAAAAATTCGATTCGACGCGGATTTACCCTATTATGAAATTTTTCGATTTCGAATTTTTTCGATATCGAGAAAATTCGATAAGTCGGGAAAAATAGAAAATAGTTTTGACAGTGATTTTGTTATTTCGTTTTTCCGTTATAGTGTGTGATTAAAATTAATTAAAAATGGCAATTAAAATAAATTCTTTCATTTGTGTGAAACATTTCAACAATTCATTGAAGATTGAATATAGACAGTATCGGTTTTGTGCCCATCCAATTGATGAGGACGCCGAAGAGGATGTGATGTCAATGTACACAAGACAACGTTATATTTAGAAACGACAATTTATTTAAAATAAAATCACATGGTAGAATACAATAAAAGTCATTTCTTGCCTTTACGACTACAAACAAAAAAGTTATGACCATTTAAAAGCGAGATTTTGGGTAATTGAAAAAAATCTTAAAAATATCATATCTCCGTGCT
The DNA here is from genome assembly GCA_947310385.1 of Nephrotoma appendiculata. Taxonomy (NCBI): domain Eukaryota; kingdom Metazoa; phylum Arthropoda; class Insecta; order Diptera; family Tipulidae; genus Nephrotoma; species Nephrotoma appendiculata. The sequence goes on from OX371223.1 coordinate 318,659,242, forward strand.
ACTTAGGACATTAGTTCTATGGAATGAAAGCTTGCAAATGATCCCCCAATCTGCCAAAAAAAAATGTCGGTCCACGTGCCAAACACCCTGTATCTGTATATTTAGTTAACCTTATAATTTTAAATACATTTTTCACACCATTTGTTGGAACAACATCTTTGGAAAAATTCGAACGGTCGAATATAAAATTCGTCTACTAAATGGTCATCGTATAGTGGATTCGGAAAAATTCGCTTCAATCATTTTTTAGTTTCATAATAGGGCGAATTTTCTCGATAACATGTGCGTTCGAAAAAATTCGCCTCGAATTTTTTTTAAGGTTCATAATAGGGCGAATTTTCTCGATATCGAAAAAATTCGAAATCGAAAAATTTCATAATACGCACTCCCCCTCCCTCTATAGTTAAATCTGCGTCAATATTGTAATAATCATCTTTCAGAGAAACGTTAGGGTATTCGTTCGTTAATATCATTGGATTTGATTCTAAGCCATCTCACATTCTGACAGTTAACACTTTCGCGGTCATCGAAAATAAGTTGCTTTGGGGGGGGACACAGTCAAAAAAATACCACTTTTATATTGGATATACATCAACTAGTACTAGCAAAAAGTATTGTGATTTTAAAAGAGTTATATTTTTGACTGTGGTTACTGTCATGCCCCAAAGCAACTTATTTTCAATGACGGTATATACCGTCATGTCCTGAACAAAAGGTTTTGTTTTTGATGGCATTTGCCGCCATGTCCGCGAAAGTGTTAAGAAACAACAGTTTTTGTTTTTTGTTGCTGTGTTTATGTTAAGTTTATTAAATGGGACAATATTACCGTTGAAGCGAGGAATGATTTTTACCAAGCGGAGTCGAACCAATCAAGGCAATTTTATTACTCGTCACAAATTTACAATATGTTTATAGGAATCGTTGCTAAATTTGATTGTTATTGTGATGTAAGGAAAACAAAATATCGTCGATATTAGAATTTGATAACTAAATTAGTGTTTTATTTACGACGATAATTTTTCCTGCTATGGTCGTTCTAGAAACAAAATAAGGTTAGCCCCCAGCTCTATTTAATTTTTCTACATAATAAAGTAATATTGATGAAACGTCATTCAACTGTTTGTTAAATATTATAATTTTTTTAATTTGTTCATAATTGGCGGTCTAAACAATTTTGGTATCTTTATTTAGGTGACAAATTTCATTAATATACAATAAATTAACACTTGGCTTATTATTTTCACTATACATATTATTATTAAAGTTAAAATTAATTGGGACATTATTTTTTTAATTATTACATGACTTTTATTTAACTTACCTTCTACACAGTTAATTATAATTAAAGTTAAATAATAATAAAACAACATAATTTTTTTTTAATAATTTATTTTGAAGGAATTCTTTTTTGTTTAATTTATTTCGCCAGCGCACAGAAAAAAATAAACGTATAATTTAAGATAATTATTAATTTACTTTTTTCCAATGGTTCTTTTTTTTATGTATTTTTTGCAATTTTTTTTTATTTGTTTGTTTGTTGTGTTTTAATTTTTATAAATATTTTTTTTGTATTTATTTTTTTTATTAATATATTTTATAAAAAAATAACTATAATGCTATAAAATACAATTTAATATAATAATAATAATAATTATTTAATTTAATAATAATAATGTTTTATTTATAATAATTTCACAAATTAAAAACACAATATATATATTTTGTTTATTAAATATTTATTTTATAATATATATATATAGTTTATTTCATCTCTGTATTTTTAACTTATTTATAAATAAGTAAACTTAAAAAATAGTTTTGTTTTAATTCTGTTAATTTAGTATAGGTGTGTGTGTGTTGTGTTGTATTATTTAATTTAGTTGTTTTTTACTTCAGTTAATAGTAGTAGTAGTTTTTATATATTATTATTATTATTAGTTTTTGAAACATACTTTTTCAAAACCTGTAGTATTTCAATTTGGGCATCAGCAAAATCACTTTCCGACATTCTTTTTAATTTTGTCACAACGAGACGGCCAAACGTATCACAATCGTCTTGCGTTAAATCTATTGTCATGTTACCCATGACATCGGATGGATGTAAAAATTGTATATTATCGGTGGAATCTTCTCGGGCACGACGCTTCCGTGTCGGTTGTTGCATTTCATCATCATCGTACGATGTTGTCATTGGAATGTAAGAAGAGGATGAATCCTCGGGTGTATTAATTTGCAGGGATGATGAACATGGTTCTGAGTCCTAAATTTAATAATATTACCATTACTTATGTTATATGCAATAAAATATTTCTGTTTTTTTTATAGGTTACCTCAATTTTAATATTTAAGTCGTCATTAAACGAGGTGTCCATTAAATAACTATGTTGCATTGAATTATTTGCTTCGAACCATATTTTATTACCCTTAATCTTATTTAAATTACGCTTAACAATTTCATATAAAAATAAACACTTTTCGAATAGCGGCCACGACGGTTTATATAGTGGTTCATTATTTGGTCCTTGTCTACTAAATTCAACTTTGCGTACATTTTTTGTAAACGTATGTCGTATTGCACCCCAGCGCTCTTTCAAATTGGATCCTAAATCAATTGGGCGAAAAGAAAAAACAAAAAAAAAAAGTATGTTACGATTTTACTTGTATTGTGTTTGTGATAGTTTAATGTGTATTTGATAGAGTTACTCAGTAAGTATAAGGGTTTGACAGAGCTTCATAGACCTTACGGTTGAGATATTGCAGCCCTTACCAAATTCTTTATGAGGAAGCATGCCATTTGAAAAGCAATAAAACTTCAAACAATTAAATATATGATTTTAAGTTTCTTTTTAATTTTTTTTAAATTGATATGATTTTAAATTTAAATCGTTTTCGAATACGTTTAACAAAGTTATATCTGCTTCAAATTAATTCTGAGTTTCTACTCATTCAAACCTTAAAGATATATGACGGTTGGTTAAGATTCGAAGCTAAATAAATAAACTAAGGTACAATTTGAAAAATAAATTGACGTCGATTCGAAGTTACATAGATAAATTATAGTAAATTATTCAAATTTGTTCTGGTTTGAAAGAACTTTGAAGCCAGTAATATTTAGTGTAAAATAATAACTGAGATTAGAGTTAGATAAATCTTGAAAATTATTTAAATTGGTTCTGGTTTGAAATAAGTTTGAAATCAATAAATAATATTAGTGTGTAATATATTATATAGTAACTGAGTTTTCGGAATGAAATTCAAACATTAATAATTCCTAACAAAGTTATTAAAACATTGGTATTGATTTAATTTAACACTAGTCTGAAAAATCAACATTACCAAAATTTGTTTGAACAGACAACAAGTGTATTTAAAGCCAGTTGTTTACAAGATTATTTTGGAACTATAAATAACTTAAACTCGTAATGATTTAATCCAGTTTGATTAGGCTTGATTGTCATATTGGTTAAATTAGTTCAGTACACTATGCAAAAACAATTTTTTAATGCGAAAGTAAATTACGTAAACTATAAAGACTGATTGAAAAACGAATAGAGTAGAAGAACTGTGAACTTGAAAACTTGATTTCACTGTACTATAAAACTACTAACTATACTTAACTAAATAGAGTTTAATACGATGTTTACCAGGGTAGCCTAAAACTAAATAAAATTAACTAAGCTGTGATTTAGAAACCAATTTAATACGTATTAAATCCCGTTTACCACGAATTTGATTGGGAATGCTACTAAAACTCGTTTACTGCACTATGCGCAAACTATTTACGAATTCTAATGTTAAACTAAAAGATATAACTGTTTGTAAAACAGAATGAGTCAGTTTAAAGCTAGTTTGATTGTATTTCTAGGCTACATCGATTAAGCATAAAGCCTAGTTGGTACAGTCCGACGTACTTCAATTCGTATTCAGTTCCAAATCGTTTGGTAACGGTTCAGTTTCATACAGCTTAATTTAGTTAAAATTTTTGTTTGAAAGCTTCTGAAATAGTTTGATTGCGATTTGAAAATATCTTGAGTTGGTTTGATGAATATTATGTTATTTTATCTGAATTTAAATTTTGCTTTGATTTGGTTTGATACTTAATTTGAGAATTTAGTTTATTTGGTTGAATAATATTGGGGTGGGATTTCTGTCGATAATAATTTAAATTCAAAACTTTTATAAGCAGTTTGTTGGTAGTTTGTAAAATTAAGCTAAATTAGACACTAGTTTGAAGTAAGATTTGGAACTGTTTCATTTGAAAATGTTATTAAAATGTGTTGTTAACTGTTTGAAAATGTTGTTTGCAACTATACTACGTATTACTCGGCTCATCTAAATTTGATCGGAAAACAATTTGAATTATTTCAAATCACCAACTTTATTGATAAAAAGTTTGTTTCAATTTTTGGTTTACGATGTTTGACATACTTAGTAGCAGTTTATTATCGTATCATCACATCCTTACAAATTGTATCTTTAACCTTTTTAAGTCAAACTCAATTTATCCTATATTAGAATAAAATCTTAGTTTGAAAGATCTTGCAACTAAATTGATTCGTTGAAATTGGTAGATTCACATTATTTTGATTACTGTTGTTAAATTGGTTTATGTTGGTCTGGTTTGACTGCAAAACACGCCCTTTAAAATTAAACACCGTGAAATTTTCCAAATTATTTTAAATAAATTTTTGAACTACATTTGATATATTTGGACTTGTTTGAAATGGTTTGACGTTTCTATTCGTCAAATACTAAAAGTTGTTAGTTGATTTGACGATTATTTTATATTTGAACTTATTTTTATAATTGGCACTTGTGATTTGAAAACAGTTTGATTCAAGTTTTGTCATTTAAATCGATTTAAAAAGCATTTCTAGGGTGTTACTGGTTTAGAAATAGGTTGAAGTTGGTTATAGAATATTATGTTTGTTTAACTAATCTCGACGAAAGCTATTAAAATATAGGGATATTTTATAATAGTTGTAACTATTATCGTAAATGCTTTTTAAAGCACACTGAACCTTTATCTATTTATCATCTTACGAAAAAAAAAATCGTTTTAAACCAAATCAAACTAGCATCAAACTTTATCAAACTAGCGTCAATAATTTTGTTTATTAGATGAAATATTTTCAGTATTTATGTTATAAATGATTTATTTTGCCGTCAGTTTGATGCCAGATAATTTAAAATTTCAAAACTAGGCAAAATACTTACAGCAATTACTTTAAACAACTTTTTTGGTTCGTGATTTAAGTTTTGTCATCTAAATCGATGTAAAATGCATTTTTAGGGGTGTTACTGGTTTAGAGATAGGTTGAATATGGTTAGAGAATATTATGTTTCTTTAACCAGACAATCAAATTAGATTTTTCATTTGAACTAAAAAATGAAAACAAAACAAACTTCTGATAATTCCAATGTCATCGTTGTATCTGTGATTTTTCGTTAAACTGCGTATACGTATACGCAAAAAACAAAATATTTTTGATTGTATGCGGCTATTTACAGAAAATGAAATCGCAGTTTAAATATTTACGTTTATATAGGATGAAATATCTATTTTAGGTTGTCTCTGGTTTAACTAATCTCGACGAAAACTACTAAAATATAGGGGTATTTTATAATAGTTGTAACTATTATCGTAAATGCTGTTTAAAGCACACTAAACCTAATACATAAAAATGGTTGACGCTAGATTGATAAAATTTGATGCTAGTTTGATTTGGTTTGTATCGATTTTTTTACCTACATAGTTGTCAAGATATCAAATACATAATTGTTATCTTATGACAGCTAGGCAAAAAAATTGATTCAAGCCAAATCAAACTAGCATAAAACTTTATCAAACTAGCAGCAACAATTGTTTTTATTAGATGAAATAATTTCAGTATTTAAGCTATGAATGATTTATTTTGATGTTAGTTTGATTTCAGATAGTTTGGCATTGTTTAAAATTTGCAAATTAAGTCAAAATACTGGAAGAAAAATTTAAATTATGGCAAAACCAGTGTCACGGTTTGACATAATTTCGAAATGTATTGAACATCGGTTTAAAACTGACTGCAACCAAAGATGCTTATAACACCTTCCAGGTAATCTTCAGCCTTTCTTGTCAATTATTTTAAACAAGTTTTTGGTTCGTGTATTATAATAAGCGATATGTAGGTACATTATAGCACCTCTTCAAAATTTAATTTCTTAACCGTTCTCTTTAATAGTAAATATTAGTAATAAAAACAGCTGTATTACTCGAATTGATACTCTTTAGTCAACTAATTAATAATAAAATAAATTACTACACAGAAAACTGTCAAATTAGTAATATATGATTAATAGCGGTCAAGTCGAATCATGAATGCAACCAAAATCCTAATCAGTGGTTAACGAACGGTAAATCAGCCATAATAATAAATTTTAAACCTCAATTTTGCGGTTATTGTTTATCGCGAGTGAAATATATTTAAAAATGTATATGATTCGTTTATTATTGTTACGTGTATTTTTGTAATGTAACGGTGAAATGTTTTAATAAAAACTACATACCTGGCAATTTAACCGAATAGCTTAATTCATTAAATAATTCCTCCCGCTTATCCGATTTATGATAGTTTTTATCTTGCGGATTCCATAGGGCTGGATGTCGTTCAACGAAATCGCATAATATCAAATCAATCTCTTTCGAAATCTTAACGGTTTTACGCGGTGTCGTTAAACTACGGTTTGCAGCCGATGCAGATAGATCATCAATCGATAAATCTAATTCCTCCTTAACCATTGTATGACCATTTAATGAACTAGCATCATCATCGTTTTGATGGCCATGCATTTGATTCAGCTGATTTGAACTCATTTGTTGATTATTTATTGACGAATTCATTATATTCATCTGATGATGATTCATAATTCATCAACAAAATATAAACACTCACACACACAGTATATTTATTTATATATAGATAGGTACACAGACACAATTTTTTTTATATTTTCTCAAACTTTTTGCTTTAGTTTTTTTTATATTTCTTTTGAAAAATAAACAAACACAAATACATTAAAATAAAATATATAAAATAAAATTAAGAGAACGTATATTATGTATTCGCAAAAAATAATTCTCGCGTATACTATATTAAGTTCTCTTTGTAATTCGCACTGTACATTCTCGATTTGATGAATACGAGATGAGATACTTGTTTCTTGATGTGGAACACACTAGAATAGAGAGGGAGAGAGAGAAAGAGAAAAATGAGTATAAAAATCACAAAAATTTGTATTGAAAACTATTTGACTGTCAAACTTTTTTACTTTTTGCTTTTTTTTTTTAAATAAGTAATTCAAGTCCATTTAAATGGAATATTTTTATTTTAAACCTATTTTCTAATTAAATTACCGTATGGGAAATTACTTACAATTTGTTTAATTTTTGTTGTATATAAAATCACACGAAATGAATCACGAATTATAAGTTTTGGTGAAAATTATAACGAAAAACAAGAATAAAAAATAAAAATCAATTAACTTTTTTTTTTGGTTTGTTGCAAAAACATATGAATTTTTAGTTTATTATTTTTTTTTGTTTAGTTTTATTATTATTGTTCGTTTGTTTCTTTTTTTTTATTATTTATTATTATTTAAAGTAAAATGACGTCGCGCGGCTCACAGTGCTTGTGACTCGAACTCGATAAAATTCACTTTAAATAATGAACAGGCGAATAAAATGAAAACACTGGCGTATAGAAAATAAAATAAAAAAATCGAAAAGAACTCAACTCAAACTGTGTGTGCTGTGCTGCTGTTCGTCGTACTACAGACAAGCGCGAAAGGTCTACAAAAGAGAGGGGACTAACGAACAAAAAAAATAAAAAACCGCCTGTGTAGTGTTATATATTTTTAAAATGGTCGACGGAACCGGATTCGATAGAGATAGAGGCTACGCATACATAAAATTTTTTGTATTTTGTATTTTGTACTTTATATGTTCGGTTTTTCTATACTTTTGTGTGTAGAAGAGTTTCAAGTTGTTTTTTGGTTTTTCATTTTTTATATTTTCTGTTATATATATCGGTCGGGGTCGGCCAGCCATGTCGGTATACATCGGGGCTCTTAAACTCTTGGGTTTACAGAAATTCATTTTGCTGTGACGTTACGATTTATATATCGATAATACTCTCTGTACTTGTACACTGGTATGTCTATGTATCCACACATCTATATAGACTTGTATGGTTGTATAGTATTCTGTTTTTTATTGATGCGCAGCCCCGAACATTTCAAAAAATTTATTTGTATTTTAATAAAATGTAATAATATATATAAATTACGCCATGGTCGGGGGAGAGTGGAAACGCCAATATAATTTATAAAATGTCTCTCCGCATACACAGTGTCAGTGGTTTCACTTGATGTAGTTCGAGTAATTTCGTTAGCACTCTAAACAAGAGCATCGTAATTCATAAATATTCAAACGTAACGTTTTATACCTTAACAATGTTAGGCGTTAATTAGCAACAACATACAAAATACATAAAAAAAATTTGCACACTCAAGAAATATCTTGTTTCTTCTTGCGCGAGATACTCGCCTATATCCGCACATACACACGAATGCGTATATATCGTATTATCCAAGAGCACCTCACCTTGGACACTTTTGGGTGTGCCGCTCGCTTCTATTTAGTAGATATTTATACACTAGAGCACCAATAAAATAAGTTTTTGTCTTTATAACCATACGAGTTTACTGAAATGGAACTCTACGAATTACAATTTGGGGTAACTCTCTCATTAAAACTTTTTATACACTTAAGTAATTTATTTTTTTCAAAATGGTATAGGACAGCTTATTGATCCGCAAATAAAATCTATATACTTCCATATTAGTATTAGTATGATGTGGTGGTCATTTCATGATGTGTGCAGTCTCGTTTCGGTCATGTGATTTATAACTGCGATTTTATTTTATTTATAAATGGTTTGTTTTGTTAATTAGGGTGAGGAGCAGGTTTTCAGGTATGCGCGCACACATAAAAGATCTAATCCGGTTAGGTATATACCTGGGAATATAAATAATGTTCAGGGATTTTATTTTTATTTTTTTGAACCATTTCCAAATCAAATGGTTTGGTCTATCTCAATATGTCATCTGATTCATTAGAATTGTCAACTTTAATTTAGATTTTTGTGTTTTTTTTTCAAAACTAATTTTTAATGCGCACTTCCTAATTTTAAATTAGGCAGTGGGAGGCGAATGATTGAGAGAGTTAGACAGATCGGAAATGTAAAAGTATATAGACAATCATATTTCACATTAAAATCTCAAAAGCAACAATTTCCATAATAAGTAATTTTCCCGTAGCTAAATTCGCAAAACATTTAGATATCATCTGATGGCAGAAATATGTCATTAGGTAGTGTGAAGTATCTAACCCATTGACAAAAAACCCAGTTATATTATCCGTACCGGTAATTAGTCCAAAATAAACAAAAGCTGCGTATGGATGGACGAAAAATGAGATCATCTTCTCCCCGGCATGTCAGGATGGCTGATCCAGCAACAATATGGCCTTCCTGTAGCCCTGGACCTGGGTAGGATTCAATGGACTAATCAACCATTAATCCGAAATTACTGCTTATAACCAAAATTTTTAATATTATTTTGCACTGGGATACAGAAGCTATATTCGCAATCTAAAGGATAAAATAAAAGGCGATCCCAGACACTTGGATTTTTTTTAAACCAAACGCGAAATTGATGTTTACCCAGCCTGGATGAAATTTCATGATCAAAAGTTTCGTGATCCACAGATCATACATAACCAACATGTTTGCTGAGTTTTTCCAATCTGTTTATAAAGTGGAAGACATTGATAATTATAAAGATTCACATACCGTAGCCCGGAGCACAGTTAGAAATGTTGCTGCAATTTTTAATGCAACCCTTGCATTAAAGCTTATACGATGCAATCGTGTACCACATTCTAATGCAAAGCTTGTATTAAAAATAGTTATGATGCAGTTGCGTCAAAAATTAATGCAGTAGTGCGTTGAAAGATTTCTATATAAACTAGGGTTAACTGATTTTAGCGAATTTATAATAAGTCGCTAAGTCATTGTGTATACTTTTAATATAAGCTTAAAACATTTTTCATATAGTTGCTGTGTAGGGACGCCAATTGATTTACGTCAATCGAGTTGGAAGTAAAAAACTGCAATCTGTGGAATTTGCCTTATACTATTAGTTTTAATACATAATAATATAAGTGTTAATACAATTATTTGGGAATTTCTAATGTAGTGTGCTTTACTGTTTAAAGTACTGGACTAATAAATTTTAATGCCACTTATGACAAAATGATGCTTCCAAATGGATATTTTGATTATTTTTTATGCAATGTGCTATAAATTTTAATAAAGGTAGCTTGTATCAATTTTAACAAAATATTTCGTTAAAGTTCCGAAAAAGTAACTCTGTTACACAAGGTTATAAGATAAATGGTGTACTCCTTCAAATAATACTTGAGACTAAAGATCTAGAGGTTTCTTTCGTTGAAAACATGAGCTTTACTAAGCACATTGAGCTGTGCATCGCTAGGGCGAACTACGTGCTCGGTTTTGTCAAACGTTGGACGGGTGACATTTTTGACGTGGAAATAATTAAGATCCTGTATTGTGCCTTCGTTCAATCCCAGCTGGAATATGCTGTCAATTTTGTGGTGTCCGTTCTACGAAGATCATATCCAGAGTATTGAGAAAATTTTAAAGAAGTTTATACGCTACTTGACCTGGAAAGACGGATGGAATTATGACCATAATCTACCATACCGCACGTAAACATACAGTGACAACCACCATATTTAACAGGGTGCAAGACATACAACTTGACAACTCTTGAAAATAGACGCGAATTGCTAAAAAGTACATTTATTGGTAATTTCTTACTAGGTCTAATCGAGGCACCGGATATAAGTTTCTGGTAGACAACTAAGAGATCATGATTTCCCCCACTTAGATGGAAACGGAATCAACTATGGCGATAATGACCAGTGAAGGTGGTTAGGTTTCAGTGGTTGACACTTAGGCCAAATTTGGCCCATTCACGCCACATCATTAACCCATTCACCTGTTCACCTACTCACACAACTACAGTATACCACCAGTATACCATTGCAAGCTCCATGTCAACCTGTTCATTGACGTGGCCGGTGGGTCGGTGCTGAATTCTGAACTCCATCAGAGGGTCTTAGTTGTGTTTATTAACATCACCGATGTAATCAATAATGAAAATTCGATTTGCATCTAGCCTCTGATGGGAATCGAACCCAGTAACTCCCTGTCCAAGTGCCGAAGCCTTAACCACTGCACCACTTGTCCGGTCATGAACCAGTGAAGATGACGTGTAAATGTTTCAATAGAATTAACTATTTATTTGATTTTTGTTTAACTTAAGATAATTTTAAAAGTAGGCTACGGCAATTTTATGCCTCTCAGTGATTTTTTACTTGTCATTTTACTTTTATATTTCAAATTTTCAATCCCAACGCGGATTTATTTTATTTTGTATTCTTAAACTAAAATTTTTCAAGTCAAATTTGTAGAGTTATTTCAATATAAATAAACATGATTTTGTATCACGAGGCGGCCCAATCCCTGCATGGAATGTAGTACCAGCAAAATAAAAAAAAAATAAATAACCATAACCTAGAAGCACTCTCTCTAAATATCTCCGTGCTAGGAGAGCTACGACCAAATATGTATCTCCAAAAAAGACAAACGAACATACTAAAAAGAGTATTGCAACTAACAACTATGATAAGGGCCGCGTTAACTTCTGACACTCGTCTGGGCGATGTACTCGCTCCTATAATGTTCAATCTTGGTGCTTAATTCTGGGATATGTAAATAGGGAAATATTATTTTCTATGACATTCACAATGTTTGAGACCTTTCGGGCCACCAAAAAAAGAGGTCATTTACTTACAATATCTCTACCATAAAGTAGAAAATTCATTCACCCCCCCATTTTTAACCCCAAGGGTACTTGTGTGTTCAAAGCCACACAACCCTTTACAAAAATGTGAACTTCCTCAAGTTTCCTCTTGGCAGTTTGGTTTCGTACTGATAAAAATTGGTCTACTCATCAGGTTGCAACGACCAAACTACAAAAATTTACCTCTTGCTTCACACCAATAGTATGAAACAAGAACACGTCGATTTAGCGAATTATACCACTAAATCAGAAAACTTTTGGAACTTCTCATTTTTATATGTGTGTATTAAGCCCACACTAATATAAATTAAGAAATTTTAAATTCGTCTGTATTACTTTAACAATTTTCGGCTTTTTTATAGACAAATATTATTTTCTATGACATTCACAATGTTTGAGACCTTTCGGGCCACCAAAAAAAGAGGTCATTTACTTACAATATCTCTACCATAAAGTAGAAAATTCATTCACCCCCCCCATTTTTAACCCCAAGGGTACTTGTGTGTTCAAAGCCACACAACCCTTTACAAAAATGTGAACTTCCTCAAGTTTCCTCTTGGCAGTTTGGTTTCGTACTGATAAAAATTGGTCTACTCATCAGGTTGCAACGACCAAACTACAAAAATTTACCTCTTGCTTCACACCAATAGTATGAAACAACATACTTTGCTGGTATGCAATAGCTACGAAATGGAGTACTCGCCAAGACAGTTTTGATCCAACTTAGATGTTTCCTAAACATTAGGAAAGCACCTTTGTTGACTATTAGCGGAAGAAGAATATAGATGGTGACACATCTGTAAGGTGGTTAGGATTTGATTTTGATGAAAGGCTTGGTGTAACGTAGCACGTCAAAAGAGTTGCAGAGAATAGTAAAAAGTCTTTAAAAAGTTTTTTCTTTATGTTGAAACAAAGTACCTTGCGGCTAAGATATACAAAGGACTGGTGGTTGGATTCATGACTCTTCTTCGAAGAACACTAATTATCGCACAATGTGCTAGTTGGGGCCATTCTGGCGGTGGCAGCTGTAGTGCGTATTATTGAAGATAATCCAAATTAATTGACTTGTCATCGTGCACAACAATTGGGGCTTGATCCATTATGTTTATGGATGATCTTGCGTAAGAATCTTTGTTTACTTGCTTATACGATTCAACTTGTGCAGGAATTAAAACCATACGACCATCGTTCGCGCCGGCAATTCGGTGAATGGGCCGAAGCCAATATTGATATCGATGCAAACTTTACACACAAAATTTTCTTCAGTGATGAAGCATATTTTTGGTTGAATGGCTATATCACCAAACAGAATTGTCGCATTTGGAGTGAAGATAATCCACGAGCCAAAAACCATTACATGCACAAAAAGTTACCGTTTGGTGTGCTTTATGGGCCGAAGGAATCATCGGCCCATATGTGTTCAAATATGATGCGGGTGAAAACGTTAAAGTCAACGGAGACCGGTAAAGAGACATTATTACTAATTTGTTGTGCCTCATTTGGATGATTTTGATACTAAACGGGTCACATGTCATATAGTGCGCGATACAATTAATTTACCGAAAGAAACATTTGATGAACGATTAATATCAAGAAATGGACGAAATATCGCATTTTGAAATATCACGTTTCGAGCGGATCCCGTTTCTGATGTAGCAATTGTGAATGCGTTCATCCAAATTACATTATTTATCTTCGTTGCATATTTCAGACTGTCCATTAAGATCTTATATTGCTGCGACACTCTCGTACACTTCAACAACAAAGCCAATCCATCTGACACTATTCTAATAACGGGTGATTATATTTTTTTAATAAGAAATTGGACAAATAATTATGATATTGGCCAAATTTTACCCACTAATGTATCTTCGGAAATTGAGTGCCTGATCATAGATACCATGGCCATTCCTAAACAGAGTCAAATATCTGATATTTTAAATGGTTCGATGCTTACACTATAATTTTATTTAGTCAAAGGTGTATTTTTTATAATTCATCGACGATATTACCTGAAAGTATGAAATCACCAATAAACATCCTCCCCCTCGCCACTGAATAATTTTCACTGGGAAACCAAGATTTTTTGCGAATAAATCACAAATGGAATGGCACTTTGTAGAACACCGTTGGAATTAAAAAAGTCTTAAACAGCTATAAGGACGGAAATACGAAATATTCACCCAACTCGTAAATATTCGATAAAGTTCATTACATAATTTAATTTTCTATTCCCAAAGATTGTTACATGACCGTTTTTCATTGTATAGTTTTGGGAGCATGGGCAAAAGTTCAGATTTTCATTAAGCTAATTAAATTATCCGTTCGATCTGAAAACTGTGAAGAAACATTTTAATGGAAAATATTCGAGATGTATCTCACCCCAGATAAATGCATAATTTCCATCGTACAGTAATAGGAGCATAAATCATCTATTAAATTTGACTGTGAAGACCTGGAAGGATTCAATGGACTAATACACCATTATTTATTAATCTGAATAAATCTTGGTTATGTAGCGCCACTATTTTATTTAAATCACAACAACTAATTTCACTTTAGTCATCAATAGTAATTTTCCCGCTATTTATTTTCGCTTTTAATTCATCGTGTCCGACGTCTTCATTACGACTATATACTCGCGGTTGTCATGCTAGTATTTAAATAGTTTGGTGAATAATTCTGTTGCAGACTGAAACATTTATAAAACTTGTACACTATTTAAACCTATCACTAATTTTATAAATGCAGCTAATTTCATAATAGATATTTTGCGAAACCTCCCCTTCAAGGTACTACAGTAGTAACACTTTTTGACCTTACGGCTATTTTTGCAGTTGGAAAAGATATTTCGAAAGCAACAAGCAAAATTCAAAATGCAGTTAGCACGGCGGGCAACTGAACTAAAAATGGCGCATCTTATTAAATGAAGCCAAATCAGTACACGACAACTTTACAAATCAAAATGTAAACTGTATACCCGTGGTTCTCAACTGAAACCAAATTCCATATACAAATACAGCTAAATACCTTGACATGACCCTCGATGCTAAGCTAAGTTGGAAAGAACACACCAAGAAGAAAAAAGAAGAGTTAGACATTCTGGTAGAAAGTCTGAGCTCTCAATAAACAACAAATTGCTTCTATACAGGCAAATGCTAATTCCAGTATGGACCTATGGTATCCAACTTTGAGGTTGTGCCAAGAAGACTAATGTACAAATTATACAATGCTTCCAACATAAAGTGCTGCGAGGGATTGCGAATGCTCCATGGTACATTAGGAACGATAACCTTCAAAGAGATTTGAAGATGGAATACGTCACCGATGAAACAAAAAACCAAGCAAGGAAACACGTACAGCGTTTGGCTCTACACGAAAATGCAGATATCCGTCGTATGTTGGACATCACTAACGGAGTGGGGAGACTCCAAGGGTTAGAGCTGGGCAGTTCTAATTAGAATAAAAAATTTATTGTAAAATGAGTAACTCATCTTGATCCGAGAAACTAATATAAGATAGATAAATTACTAGATGATCTTTGAATCAGTTGTAATATTGTATAAATAAATAAATAATTTTGTTAAATAAATGAAAATACTAATTTCGTAACCGATAAGTAACTAATTTTCGCCCAATAGGCAAAATCGTAACAATATGATACGGCAAATATTCATTTTGTAAACCGCAATAATTTTTTAGATCGAGGTTTTCCATATAAAATTTGAACTGATCCGAATCAATGAGCCATTAATAGTCCAGTAAATGTAGCAGGAAAAAACGGCCGACCTGTAAATTATTAGTTGCAATTTTCATTTTCTGGTGATAAGTGGCATTTGGTATCTCATTAAAAATGAGACCGAGTTTTCAAGGAAACATTCGGTTGTAGGGAGAGAAATTGGCCCCAAAAGACCCGGAAAATCGGTTTTCGGCGAATATCCCCCAAAACCTGGTATTTAGAGATTTTTGTTCAGATAAGAATTGAAGATCAGTTAATTTTCTACAAAAATGGCCCTAATGATTTTTTTCGGAACATTAATATTTTTTACATTCGGGTTGAAAAATCCAAAATTTTGAGATTCATGAAATATGCAAGTTTTTTACAAAATTTGAGATGGGGGGTGTTGCAAATACATTATTTACAATGTTTTGGACTGTGGAAACCAATTGTAGATGGCCCCACTATAATACATCAACTGGCAAAATCCTCGGGGCCATAAATGGCAAACGCTGTAAACCATGTAATTTTCAAGAATTTTTATGTTCCCGAGCGTCTTGTTTTTCTCTCGGAGATGAGGGCTCAAGTTATACCTATTAGGAAAGCAGACCATAAGATTAATTTCAGCAGGATGGACCCCAGGTATGAAGACCCAATTCTTGGGATTTTTTTGCAGCATATGTCAGGGCGGTAAAAATTGTGTCCTCGTTACTTGGCGGATGATTAACAAACGACAAGCATATAAATTTACTTCGTTGATAAGGCATATTTTCGGTTAGTTTCCCCATGAACCCTTTCCACCCTGAAGTCTTCCAAACCTTAGCTCTACCATACATCCACAAGGAATCCGCATTATCAATATTGGCAATACTGAAATCTGGAATATCAAGGACTGCGGCAATTATATTTTTGCACCCGATCACATTGCCCCCATCATAAGTTCTCAAGCTTATTTTATACTCATCAATGACTTGCTCATCGACATTGTCAATATCGCGTATTAAGGGCTGCTTGGCATCGTAACAATCTTCGGGTGTGACAGCTAGAATTCCTCCCATTCCAAGAAAGATATTTTTTCCGTTAATCGTATTTGTGTTAAAGTTACAATTGTCAAAAATGAATTGAGCAAAGGAACTTTTCTTGATTTTTGGGGGCTTAACGTACATTATACTATTTTGATACTTCAGAACCTCCGAATAAGACACACATTTTCCTAATTGAGAAAGGATATCGATAAGATTTCGAGAACCAAATTTTCGGAAAAGCATTACACCCAAACCGAGCTGCAAGTGTGACAAAAAAAAAACCTCGGTCGAGCTGTCACCATTATTGCATGACTGATGCTAGGGCATTTTCGTTTTAGAGAAGCGAGATCTTTGTTTTTATCGGTCAACACAATCTTCTTAACTAAATACTAACTTATCTGGGACACTATCATCGACTTCGGCCAAGAGGCAGTCACTTGAAGGATACATGGCCCTATTACGTGGAAATGCCAGTATGTGGCGTAGAATAATTGCTGCCGCTTGGTCCAGAATTTTCGTCTCTTCATCCTCGCTGTTAAGTCCATCATGGTTCCATTTTTCCCTCATAACTTCATATTCTTTATCCTTGAAGTACATCATTGTTCCACTACCATTCTCAGAACAAAAACCTATCCTGTCACCTGGGAAGAAAAAATTCGTAGCTATGATACAATACTCAGCAGATCGTGTTTATTCAGCTGCTCCAAAGTGGTCCCGGAATACTTGGAAATGGATTTTCTTAACCGACTCTCGTGACATCCTTTTGGGTTTGGAAAACTGTGCCTTTTTCACAAATAAACGGGAGGAAGACAAGTCAATGTTAATGGAAGCGGGAATTGAATAAACAATATTTTTTGGAACGACGAAAGAAATGAAAGTAATGAAATTATAGCATTACGTTTAGGACTCGGGTTTTTCCCCACGTATTAATGAGATGACTTTATATACATTGATGGAAAGGTGAGAATTCCACCTTTACACTAGTCAAGGTATAAAAACGTCAGAAATAAAGAGTCGGGAAAAAAAAGTCACGAAAGGAAAAGTGCGCTTTTTCCTTGAGCACGCAATAGTTACACAGTCGAAAAGTAGACGTTCTCAGCTTTCAAATGATATGTCATAGAGACCAATCCGATCATGTATGAATTTTTAATTGGTGGTTGTTTACAAAATTTCCCCGCGCTCCAAAAACAGCAAAAAATTGGGATTCAACAAACAAAGTTTTAATCAAAATGGAAGAAAATTAGATTATAGAAACTTTACAGATGACAAAGGACCTTTTGAGGACCCATAATCAAGAAAATTTGTAGCAAATTAGTGCAATACAAAAAAAAATAGGAACAAATTCCTGGCGAGGTCAAAATTGCGCGGGAGCAGAAAGTTTGACCCGTTTTTCCAATATGGCCGAAGAGTCAAAACGTAGCTCAAGTCACAGCATATGATAGCGGTAGATTTCCTCTTTCACATGAACTTTGAATCATGAGAAAATATGAATTTTTAACAAAGTTATTGAATAATTTGTCCGCCCGCTCATGTGTAAATGCACGGACTGTGCACTCCGGCATACTACACAGAAACTCAATATTCTAAGTGCGCTTGGGCCCGTTCTATGTTTATCTACACAAAAAATCTCTAACTGCCATATTTTGAGAGATATTCGCGGAAAATCGATTTTCCAGGTCTTTTGGGGCCATTTTCTCCCCCTGCAACAGAATGTTTTTTTGAAAACTTGGTCTAATTTTTTATGAGGTACCAAATGCCACTTATCACCAGAAAATGAAAATTGCAACTAATAACTTCCAGGTTAACCCCTTCATTTTCAACTGCGGCAAATCTTAACATGCATTTTTCAGATACTATAAGAGTACGGCAATTCAGATAAAGTTTCAGAAAAATTTATGCAATTCAACTTTCAAATCCTTATTTCGCGGACAATACATCCCCCCCCCCCCCCCCTCTCCCTTAATTCATATTGTTTAAAATAAACATCTGACTTATTCTTACCTGATAGTTTTTTTTATCCTGCTGTAAGTTTATTTCTCATGATGCACGTTCTAAATATTGCAAAGGTTACACAATATTTCAGTGTTATTTCACACGATCGCTTTAAGCAGAATTAACATGTTTTACTTCTCTATATAATCTGATCGCTATAATCTGTCGTTTGCAATAATGGGTGCGAACTTTTTATCTATCCCACTATATATGTTTCTTTTTGAACTTTTCACAATTTGTCGATTGTTCAAATATTTATATACATTAAACGATCGAGATTTATAGTTTTTCTAAACGATACAATAAAACCATCAAATCGGGTGATCATGATCGATACTCTTTTACAGTGGTTTACAGTATACGTCTTTACATTTAATAAACACGCGCGTAATAATTTTGTCGGTATATATTAAAAATTCATCATCCATACGAATCATAAAAGATTAACGATCGTGTTAGAAAATTGTAAGTCGATCGTAATATGACTGTAAAATTCGTATATATTTAAAGTTGGATTCTAATCAGATCGTTTACGTTAACGCATTTTTATAGGTTTCGTAACTGATTAGAATCATTTTACTCTTATTAGGTTTATTGCTATGGAACAATGGCGACATATTTTGTACGTTTGCATTGATTAATGCGGCGATTTGACGTCTACGTTCAGGGCATACCAATTAGTGAACTGTTAATGGGCATGAAATTTATTGTGTATAGAAAATTTCCAGGGAAGTTATATAAACATGTTACCAACTGAAACGTGTGTCCTATGTCTAATAATTTTTTTTTTATAAATTTTCTGCGTGTGCCGATACACATACACACCCCATCATCATCAAAATCATATATAAACACACCACCCTATAATATACAAATAATATTTTATTATGTAAATTAACGTTTTAAAATCATGAAAATTAGAACAAACCATATGCACAACATCACTTTAATACATTTTTAATGAATTTTCCAATCGATTAATCAGCACACTGTATTATCGAGTTATAGAAGGAAAATATGTTTAATAATTATGTATTATGACTTACTCGTTAGTCCACGTGTATGTGTATTACATATTGTTTCTAAATGCAAAGCTCTTAAACGTCTAGTTGAAATTAAGAAACATTTTTTAATTATTATTTTTGTGTGTCACATTGTTGTCACGAACGTTTGTCATTTCCAGAAATAAAATTCTCTGAATGTGATCAGCGACGCGTAAAGTGACAATGCATATTGTTCTGGTACCATATTGTGATTTATTTAATGAAATTCTAGATAAGTGAATGAAATTCTAGATAAGATTGAGAAAATTTTCAAGGAAAATTTTCAATATGAAGTTCTTTGCGCATTCACTATACATTTCGTATATAATTTTAAGTGGTAGCCTCTTCATTATTTTTAATACTTTTTTGCTTTCTTTTATTTTTCAGGTAAGTCAACTTAACACCAACCAGTTGTACAAATAAATACGTGGGAATGGTTTAATAGGCCGTGAGTATGATGCGTCGTTATAACGCAATATATTGAATTGGTAGAGTCGTATGGGGGTGTAATTATAGATGATTTAATATAATCTCTAAAATTATTTTCATAAGCTTTTGTCTATCCGTAATTAGTTTATTAATTAATTTTTTAGATTTGTGTTACATTGTAAAAGTTTACTTGCAAGGGCACAGAGGCGTCGTTTGACAGAATAAAATGTTTGAAATTGTATTGCTTGAAAATCGTTTAAGTGTAGGCCAAAATACGAATTATTAGCTGTTTTCCTTTCGCAAAGCCCGCTAAGCTTTAATATTAGAGGCCAATTTTGGTTTTAATGAAAAGTACTTGGGGCTGAAACCTCACGAGGTAATCAGAACTTCGGTCTGAAAATTGACAAACCCGGAAAATTCACTGTAAATTGGGGAAACATCGCAAATTCGGAAATTTTCAATAAAAAATTCTTCACAAAACGACTCAGAAAAATTTTATAAGCCTTCATTCTATTTAAAAAAAATATTTTTCAAGATATTATAGTATTTTTATAAATTCATCAAATCTCACCAGCGCCAAAGTGGTGAATTTTGAAACTAAATTGCTCGATGCTTTTCCAAGACTTCAACCATGAATGGCTTATATGTCACGCTCACGTGATTTTATTAGAAATAGCTAAATATAACTGCTTCCAGCGCCACAACGATTTGAGTACTAACGAGCTTCAACTTATTTTGCGATTTTTCTTTAAAACCTTTTCAAAGATATGAGATACGTATATATTCTATAACAAAAAAAAATAATTTGCCTCCAGCGCCAAAACGCTGAATTTGTGTTGTGATTTGTATAGCGATAATGGTATCCATTTTGTCGGTGCCAAGAATAAATTTGAGCGCGGATAGGCTGCACTAATTCAAATCAAATAAAAAAATTGCTCAACTATAGGCAAATGATGAAACAACATAACATTTCAAACCACCGGTTTTACCCCATTTTGAAGGATTTTAGGAAGCTGTGGTTAAGTCAGGTAAAAAGATGCTTAATATATGTAATTGGAGAAGCAAAATTCACTTTTGAAGTACTATCGACGGCTTTCTTAAATTCAAGATCACTCGCACCACTATTAACCGATTCTAAATATGTTATCTTTTTAACTCCTGGACACTTTTTAATTGGTACGCCCTTAAAAGCAATTTCACAAGATAAAATGGCAGAAACAAACATTCACGACATAATACGCATGAAACTGGTAAATGCCATAGCGAGTACTTGAATCATTTTCAACATTGAAAAAAATGCTCAGATGAACAACCAAACATGAAGATCGGGGACCTCGTTCTCACCAAGGAGGATAATATTCCTCCATTAAAATGGCTGATTGATCGTGTGGTGGACGTATATCCATGCATAGACCAAAATCGAACCTTTTGGTCTATGGTTGGGTATGGTGTGGCTTTACTTTGGCTCGGGTCACCACCCACTCGAGCTTGGTAATATAGAGACCAATTCACAAACTCTCACGACTACCCATAGAACCTGAGAACGAGATTGATCATACGAAGATACATTCGTCAGTCGAGCAACCACTACAACCAACGATATCATTACATGTTCAACCTCACCGATAATTTAACAGAGACGAGTATACCACAGTAAGGTAATATTAAAAAAACAAGCAACTGTGCCACTAATAATATTGGTTCGGCATGATACAAGGGCTTTTCTCTCTTGCAACATCTGAACAGAACTATCAACCTGATAATCATTGTAAACTATAACTAATCAGGATATTGAGACGACATCACCTCTGTGATGTAGTGATACATCAGCTAAATGAACAAATACAGGAAATTACTCCACAGAATGCTCTCCTCTCCGTCACTTAACAAGGAACACGTACTGATGAAACGTGACCTAGGGGATATAATAGGAACATCATTGGTGACACTTTTGGTATCATGAATCAATGGAATGCCTCACACATAGAAAACCAACTGGAAAAGGCAGAATCTAACGAAAAATATTTATTGGCATTAATCGAAAATCAAACTTCAATCATATAATCAACAATAAACGTATTCAAACACGATTCAAATGCCCAGCCTTGTAATCGAATTCAAGATCATATTTCACCAACCGGGATGAATCGGGAAGAATCACAAAAAATCATATTCTATTTCCCATCCAGATGCCTTTTGCATATTCCGACATATATCAACTATTTCACATATTACCGATCCCAAAAATCGCAAATGGTCAATTACACGTAATAATGCGAGCAACAGAATGCCTAATGGTAAATCTGTATTGAGAACGTTACGCTCCTAGATGAACCTACTAAGACACGTAGCGCAGGGTGTGAACAGTTGTACAACAACCACATTACACCAGCTGAACTATTGGGCACACATCATTGGCTATTCTCGGTGGCAGTACCAAAAATAGTTGTCTAATATATGATCGTCAGGTGATCATAATGAAACTACAAAATTGTGGGATACTCAGTCTGGTTGCGAAATGTACATTATAAATGAGTGCACGCACCAACTCTCACAATGAACTAGAAGATCGTCATATTCCTCTGAGCCACCGCCCATTCTGAAACAGGCGCCAATTGGCTTCAGTTTAAACAAGGATAAACAAGGAGCAAAAATTCAACGAAACAGCTTTACTAAAGTTAATGGACTCTCTTAATGCAAGGCATCATATTTATCGTTAAGTGGTGACTTAATGGTGACCCCCGGAGTGGGCGTAATGTTGATATATCTGTAAACGCATAAAAATCAATGGTTTTCATCCGAAGGCAAATCAACACCACAACAATCAATGTCCCTCAAATTGTCGCCCCCTCAGTATGTTCAATCACGGGTTTGAGCATGTGCAAATCGATAGGAGCGGGTGTTTAGGATCGGGTTAGGCAAGTGAAGGGGAAATTTAATTTCAGTTTATTGGAATTTAAAAATCTATAAAGCCGAGAGTACAGGACCGGGTTATATCCCGCGGGTCGCTGCGCTCCCGTCGCTTCGCAATGCACATTCTGTACCATATTGCATTTTGTACTATATCGCGTTTTGAAATATCGCATTTTGAAATATTGCGTTATGTACCATATCTCATTTTGTCATACCTCGTTTCGAAATATCGCGTTTCGAGTGAATCCCGTGAATATGACTCCGCCGCTCTTTCCAAATACCTGTCGTTATTAGTACTGCTGACCTGTCTATATAAGATTTTTTGCATTGAAGAGTTACTGAAGATGAAAATTGGATTTATTATGAGAATCAAAAACGTAAAACATCTAGGGTTAAGCCTGGTGAAGCTGGTCCATCACAACCAAAGAGAGATATTCATTGCAATAAGGTTATGCTCCGTATCTGGTGGGATCAGAAAGGTGTGGTATATTATGAACTGTTGGAATCAGGTGAAACTATCAATGGTGATGTGTACCGCCGACAACTAATACGTCTGAAGCGAGCTATATAGAGAAAAAATTACCAGAATGGATGAATAAATACAACAAATTAGTTTTTTAGCACGACGCATTCACCTTTTCAGCGATACCCTCAAATCGCTCGTGCAGAATGTCCATCGTGGGATGCTCTCGTCGGTATCCACATCGTCCAGTTTACGCCACAATAAGTTGTTTACCATCAATCTGTAGCGCTCGCCGTTGACGGTTATGGCAATGCCAGTTTCGTTTTGTAAGAAGTACGGACCGATGATTTAGCTAGACCAAAATCTGGAGTGCTGGATATCTCGTGATGATTGGTATCGCCTCAAATCTGACGATTTTGCTTGTTTACATATCCTTTCATTTGAAAATGGGCCTCGTCGCTTAAATCGATTTTTACGGGTGAAATTTGAGTCAACTTCCAACTGCTCCAGAGCGCATTCAGCGAACACACGGTGTTGTTTATGGCTGTTTACCTTAAGTTATTGGGTCAGTTGGGTTTTATGAGGGTGTAGACCCAAGTCCCGACGCAAAATTATACACTCTCATGCACAGCAGCTATGTTTTAAGGAGGGGTGTACTACGAAATCTCGGTTTTCTTTTCTTCTAGTTCTAAAGTATTGATTTTGAAAAAAAAAAATTATTAATTCGGGCCGGCCGGAATAATATTTTAACATAAAAATAAGATATCTGGCCCAAAAATTTACTAAAAGAAACCAAGGCTGCAACATATTGAAATGTCACATTTTGAAATGCAATAATTGTAGAGGCTAACGGCTTCGATAATTCTCACGGGCACACGGGAGGTCGCTGTGCCCCACCTCCTTCCGTCCCCGCTTTCTTCTCCGAGGGGCTTTAAATTTGAACTTCGGGGACGTAGGAGCCGCGATTAGCAAACATTTCGCACCGCACTGCGTTCCGCACGTAGGAGTGGATTATATAGAATCTATTAATGACACCTACTAAAAAGAAAAATAATTACACTATTTTGCTATGTGAGATTTTGTACTTGGATCATTTTAGAAATCCATTTCCATCGAACGTGTAGAATTTCAACAAAATCGGTTCAGAAATGGCCTACCATCTCTATTGACCGCTCTATTGAAAAATCATTTTTGAATCCCATTTCTATCGCATGTATCAAATTTCAACAAAATCTGTTAAGAAATGGCCAAATTCCATCCCTATTAGCCATTTTCTAGAACTTTATCGCAAAGTCATTTTTGAATTTTGACAAAAAATCATTTGAGTCCCATTTTCCCATATGTCAAATTTTAAAAATTTAAACCGGGATTTCCTAAAAATCGGTTTTTTTTTATACAAAACCAGGATTTTGAAAACCAGGAAACAGGGATTTTGAAAACCGGGATTTTGAAAACCTCGGATTTCGTTACACATCCTGTCAGCATACCGTGCATTTCGGTGACGTACGGGTGTTAACTAATTATTTATCGAACCGGTTGACTCGCATTTGGCGCCCATACTTCGAATAGTTGACTCGGCTAATCGGATGTATTTCCCCATCTGTAGGATTACCTGTAAATGGCCATAAATGTCGTATTATTGGCTGTCCAAATCATCTACACTTTTAGGGTATGGCAGGTTGAATTATGAAAAACCACTGTTTGGCGGTTCGGGCGGCTATACCAATTGGTTCGATACATTAACTTGTACTAAGGTGGTCTGGTCAGATCTGCTTGCGCGCATATCCAGGATTACCTGCCATCCGCTGTCACTATAATCTACACGTTTTCATTTGTTTTTATTAATTTGTGAGACCACACTTTTTATTAAATTTAGATATACTTCACTCTGGTTTATAGTTACTGCTTTTCCACTATTTTTAATTAAAACTAATTTCTATCTTTCTTCTATTCTAAGAATATTCTATTCTCTTGACGCTTTTAAAATTTCTCTTGTTTTCAGTCTCAGTAATCATGACTAAAGAGTAAGTATTTTCAGCCCCAATTGTGATTTTAAAATTACGTCATCTGAATCCCAACCCAAAACAATAATTTTCGTTGTGTGTCCATTTTGACTTGAGCTGGTCGTAATCGATACACAATCAATACAACCGATTGACTAACTCTTCCTCATCGTCCTTTGGTAGCATATAATAATGTTTGATGACGTGTAAATAATAAGATTGGATACGTCTTTGATTTTACAGAAATGAGCATTCATTAAACAAATAAAAAAAAAATTTGGGATAGGTTTTCTAAAGGATTAAGAAAAAATTGTGTTTCAAAGACATCCGATTTCAGAAAAGGTACAATTCCATTCAATCATTATTGCAGTATTTTGGTCGCGTGTATTTGTAACAGTTGTGTATATGTATTTTCTGCCATATGACATTATTACAGTTTAAGATATCTAATTCAAAATTTTTATTTTTGGCGAGGGTGGATTTCTTTTCCACTCGACATGGGTACTCCCTCAACACAAAACTTTTTCTTACCCTCGTTATCAAAATTTCATTTTTACGTACGATTGTGTGAGTCTGCAGCTCGGATTTTGCTTCGTGTATAAAATCTGTATTTTTTCACATCACCATAAATACACATTAAATAAAATTGAGAGACATATACATTTCTTGCCAATTTTTGGCGCCACCTAATATTGGCGTATGCCGAGATTTTATATCGGTATTTATACAACCCTATAGGTTTACAAAATAAATTAATTAAAACTACTTACAACTTACATACGTATTTATCCCTAATAATGTTAGTTTAGATGAGACACACGTACCAATGAAAATTATGTGTGAATTAATTGACTGTCGTCTACAAATTGAACTTAAATTTTTATTATTGAATGTGGTGCAATGAACGGACGTCTCTAGGTTGGTTCTAGGCTGATTATATGTCAATTATCTATTACACAAACTAAATTGGACGACATTACTAATAAGAAACGGGCGACGGCGGTTTTCAAGGATGTCTAACATAAATTTTTTATTCGGTTAATGGAATTATTACTGTGGGTTATATTGCTAATTATTGATAACGAAAATAGTTTTGGAGTTATCTAATGAAATTCCCTCCCTGCCTATATTGTTAATCTATATATAAAATATAACAAATGGTTGAATTTGTGACTCGTCGCTTTTTTTTTGTTGGGTAAATTCCCTAGGATTATATTTTATTTATTTATTTAAATACAAAGGCAGCAGTAAAATATATTTTCCCAAAAATCGTTTTCATTAAAAAAGTAAATAACGACGAAATTATAAATTTGGGGTGATCACGACTCGCCCAACCCCATATAAAATATAAGTGAATACAGTTCTCCGCGTTTTTGTAAGGTTTTACATTTTTTCTTAAAATTCGACTGCATTGTATTTTTCACCGTGCATTGGTACTCATAGGGTTATTATATTTATTATATAAAGAGACTGAATCATATAATCATTTTGATACTACCTACTACTACAACTACTACTCCTACAAAACGAGAGATAAAATACCTAAACAAAAAAAAAAAAACGAAATGTCCGAGATACAGAGCACTACGAGTATTCATTTTGCACATGCCTGAAACCGTTCCCACAAAATGAACGAATCGTACAATTTTTTTTTTGTTATTTTATTTTTCCCTCAAAGAACTGGCATGCAATAAAGTCATTTTGTAAAATCAATAGCCTAGCTACTCCGGTCTATTTGTATTTTGGGTATACAACCTACGTATACATCGAGATTAAAATAGATAAATAATTTTGGTAGAGTATACAGAAGGACGTAAACCTTATCGAATCGAATATTTTGTTAGTATCGTTATCGCTGAATCAAATATACTTTTCAAATATAGAGAGAAATTTGTCTAGCTGCTTTTTAGTTTGTTCAATTATGGTAACTGACTGTAAAATTTTGTTTAATTCTTCATAATTGGTTGTCATTTTGGTTTCTACATATATTAATTATGACGTGCGTGGGTAGAATGCTTTATTATAGCCATGTACAAATACACTTAATTCGATAATCGGCGTTTGGTAAATGTAGGGCAGTTGAACATTATTCGACCACATTGTAAAGTTGATTGGTTTGTGTTTCCGTTCTTGAATATATTTAAGAGTTGTTACAAACTTTTATAAAATGTTTAATATTGTATAATTATTTTCAGAACTACTGATAGTCCCAATACAGCTTTACCGATTTCATATGAGTGCCCCCTATATACAGATTTTCTGTGAGACATAAGATCAGTTTTCTATATTTTTTATGAGGGAAAGCAGAATTTTACTCGACTGTGTTTAGACGTTTATGAAATATACTCAGACGCATAGAAATTAGATGAATTAAATGGGGGTTTAATGTATCTTATTATTTAAAGACGCCTAGAATTTGGCGTATTAAAAACTTATGTATTCTCTACGAGGGTTGTCTGAAAAGTTTTCGATTTTTTATTTATTTTATTTATTTATTTATTTATTCATTGACATTATAATTTTGATAAAGGAAAAGCACATATGGAAGCAATATATATGAAGAACAACAACCACCAAAAAAAAAATACTTTCATTAGGCATAAAAACCTCAGACTTTTTCAAAAAACAAATCCACTCCATGCTAGTACCCTCCGTATTGAGCTCAAGCTCATTTATTACAGAGGACACTGCAAGGAGTGAATACTTACAGACTACATACAAAAATAATACAAAATGAAAAAATAGTACTACACGTATTATCATTCAAGCGCGCCACGCTAAATAATACGCTTTAAAAGATTTAGGCGACGCTGACCTCTTAATATCTAATGGAATAGAATTCCAAAGAGAAATACCCCTAACAGAAAAGGATGTATTTAAAGATCTGCACAGATTTATAGGGGGAAGTAAACGTAAATTTGAAGAATGGGACCTACTGAACAATAACTTATTAAATAAATAGGGAGGTTGCTTCTTTCTGAGAAGCTTAAAAATAAAAAGGCATACACGAAGTTCTTAGAAGTCAACCAAACTACAGCTAAGGATCAAATTTAAAAAGGGAAAAATGTGATCATATTTCCTAATACTAAAAATGAAACGAGTACAAGCATTGAAAAATCTTTGGAGAACATTCGTATTATCCTGAAGCATTCCAAACAAAACAACTTCACCATAAAGAAAATGTGGAAGAAGGTGCGAGAGGAAGATACGTTTTTTAAAATTACTATCAGCGAACCCTACAACTTTATACAAACAACTAAGCATACCAAAAACCGGTTTACTAACCTTAATCAAATGATCACTTCAAGTTTTATTAAAAATTAACCCTAAATTTCTAACTGTATTAGAGAATGGAATTATAGAATCACCGACAAAAATTCCAGGAAAAGAGAAAGTATTTATAGATTTTTTATAGATTATAATGGACTGGGACTTACTAGCATTAAGAGCGAGTCAGTTAGAGAATGACCAATTATAAATTCTTACCAAATCATCGTTAATTACAGAAATATTAGAGTGAATGGAAACATTATCTAAGCGACTACTCCTAAATATTTGGACATCATCAGCAAATATATGAAAAGAAAAATAACGAATGGAACATGCAATGTCATTAATATACATAGTAAAGAGAATAGTAAAGGACCAAGAACCGACCCTTAAGGAACGCCAGAAGAGACAGGTAAGAAGTCAGACAAAGAATTGTCATAAAAGAATGCCTGAAAGCGACCCAAAATATAGTCTAAAATCAATTTTGCAGCAGAGAGAGAAAAATTAAAGTTCGAAATAAGCTTATTAAACAAAATTTGGTGATTAATTGAATCAAACGCTTTAGAAAAATCTAACAGAGTAAGGCAAGTCATTTCTCTTTTACTCATACTACGACGAATATCATTACACACATCCATTAAAGCACTGGTAGTACCGTGGAACCTTCTAAAACTGGATTAAAAAAGACTAAGCAAATTAAAGCTATCGATATGAGAGTGAATTTGGTTTTTAACTACCAATTCAAACGCCTTCGACAGGGAACTTAAAATGCTAATAGGGCGGAATTAGGAAAGCTCAGAAGGATTGCTAATTTTAGGAATAGGAATCATTTTACTCATCTTCCACTGAGCGGGATATGAAAAGATCGTTAAAATAAAATTGAAAATATGTTACAAGTACCTTGATACAATAGGAAAAAAAGCGGTTAACTAATTTCAAACTAACCATATCTAGACCAATGGATTGCGATTTAACTTCCCAAATTGCAGAATGCAAATCAACAGTAGATATGTTTGTAAACGAAAAAGGATTAAGGGGTTCGACGGACACTAAATCAATAATGGAAATATTATGAGTGTGACTAGAGTTAATTAGACAAAGGTTAAAATCATTAGCTTTGAAATCTACAGAAGCAGCCCCTTTGCAACTACCAAGGCCCAAGTTGCGTACGTTACGCCAAAATATCTTAGAGGGAAGTGAGGGATCTAACTTATCCTTGAAAAAATTATGCTTAGCGATACGAATTAAACCTACCACTCTATTTAAATATTGCTTATAAGCTCTAGATAAGACAAAGAATTAGGGCTAATTTTCCAAATACGATATTTAGAAAAACGAACAGAAATAGCACTTAAAATCTCTTGCGTCATCCAAAGGGGGGATCTAGGTCTAAAATAAACAGAAGTGAGAGGAATGCAGTTTCTAAATACATAATTAATAGAGGAATTAAAATAGTCAATTTGATCAGTAGAAGTACAAAGAGAAAAAATATTGTCCCAACAAATAGAGCCACAAGTTGATGAACAGTGAGATTCATCAATTTTAGAAAAATCCCTAAAGATGAAACTTTTAGGTCTAGGTCGTGAGTAATAATTTATAGAAAAAACAAGAAGAACGTGATGAGAGCCAATACCAAGAGACAATTGATTGAAAAAACAAATGGAATTATCAGCAAAAGCAACAACGTGATCAAGGGCGCTTCAGTATTATAAACCGAAATGTTAACGCTATTTAAGATATTTAAATAGCTACGAGAAAATAAAGTCTCTTGAGAAATATCAAAATTAAAATCGCAATCAAATCGAAATGAAAACCTCATCATACCGACAGGAAAAATAACTAAAAAGACACGCAATGTCTAAAAGGGATTTTTTAAACCGAGCATAAGACTTCTTGTTCGTTTTAGGAAGATTATAAACCACACCTAAAAGAAACTTCCGCTTATTCACGAAGACATTTAAAAAAAAGAAACTCAAAGTCAGAAACGAGCCTTTGAGAAATTGAGGGGGGTACCGATACAACACTATATTTAATATGCTCGTTAACATATATGCATACCCCACCATAATTAACCGGTGGATTAATGAACAAATTATAGCTACTAATGGCCAACGCAAAATTGGAAATATTGGATGACAAAAATGTTTCCGATAAACAAATAACATCAATAGGGACCCCATTAAAAATATGAGTCGTGGCGCACTTCACCAACAATACTTACATGCAAAAAAAAATTCAAAAAAATAAATACTATCCTTTTCAAAGGTAGATAAACCAAGGTCACACGATTTCAAGTGTTAAAATGTAAAAAGAAACAAATAAGGAGAAGCCAAATAAATACTTATCAATTGAACAAATCCTAAAAGCCAAAATCCAGTGGAGAAAGCCGCAAAATCAAAATTAATTCAAAAAAATTAAATATTTTGATTTTAGACAAGAAAAAACAAACACGACCGTCTTCTAGGCTTACTAGGCTATCGAACAAAAATACAAGACATTTTTTTCAAATTTATTTTTATTCCTCTACATACTCCTTGTAAGTCTATACACTTTTCTCGGCAATGCACAAGGGTGGGCAAACTACTCTGCTTCTGTAATTAAAATACACTTGGTCAGTTACATCAAGATAATTAATTGAAATATAAGTTAATGTAGCGACCAATTATTATAATTAAAATGACAACTACAATTACATCGAATTTTAATACAGGTCTAACCTGATTTAACGAATCTCTGATTAGACGATACCCGATTTTGCCACATCCGATTGTACGAAAGAAAAGTATCCAATTTTACGAAAGCCTAAAATCTTGAACATTTATTGCGTGTCAAGTCACCGTAAGTTATATAACCACTCAGAATCGCACAGTTTATAGTAACAACAGAATATTCAGCACTGCATCTGCATTCTAAACAAATTCCAACAAGGAAAAATTGCTTGTAAACCACGGACGAATCATCAAGCGAATATTAAATCATCTGGAGAGACCCCTTATCCCCAATTTAAGGTAATGAGTGTTTGTGTGCGCTTAATGCTGCTGGTCAGTACATTAATTCGATATATACAGTTATATCTGCTAACCTCTATGAACATGAATATTAAGGTGGTAAAACAATTTCAATCAATTTTATTTATTTGAGGGAATTGTTTTTAAAAAATTTTAATTTAAAGTGCGGTAAATCTCTTGTTGCAATAAATTTTACACGTAAATTTTGTTTTGTGTATGTGAGATTGTTTTTATTTTCTCGGAATGGAATTTGATTTTTTCAATTGCGGAATTGCAAGCTCTACTGGATGAAGACTGAACGCAAACGCAACAATATCTTGCAGTTCAGCTAGGAGTCATCCAAACAGCTATTTCCAAGCGTTTGTACCAAATGGGAAAAAATCAAAAACTTAGAAGATGGGTCCCGCATGTGTTGACTGAGCACAACCGAGGTTCGCGTAAAAACACGTGCCTTTCACTGATTGCTCAACAATAAAAAAAGGACTTCTTGTGGAAAATTGTGGATGAGATGAAAAGTATATTTTTTACGAAAACCCCAAACGTAAAAAGTTGTGAATAGATCCCGGCCAACCCAATACATCGACACCGAAACAGAACATCCACTTAAAGAAGGTTCCCCTTGGCATCTGGGATGTGTTTTATTTGAAATCCTGGAAACTGGTCAGACGATGACTGTGGAACGCTACAGCCGCTATTGAACAAACTGAGCGAAGAACTTGGTCAGAAAAGGCTATTTACTGGGCAAGGAAGCAGGCAAGTCATACTGCTGCATGACAACGCTCGACCTTACGTTGCTCACGTGACTCAGAAGATTTTCTTGAATTTAGGATGGGAAGCTCTTCCACACGCGGAATATTCACCAGATTTGGCCCCATACGACTAGCATTTGTTCCAGTCAATGCAGCACGTCTTAGTGGAGAAATAGTTCAAAACGGTGGGTGATACGCGTAAAATTTTCATTCGCGACGGAATCTGTATGTTGCCTGAGATATGGCGCAAGGTCATAAAGGCGATGGACAATATTTCCAAATTTAAATTCGTTGTCTATTTTATTATATAAAATAAATTTGCTGAAAAAATATCCGATTTTAGATTTTAACGAATGTGCGATTTTACGAAAGCGAAATTTTATGTACCTTTCGATGAATCGATTTAATGCTGTATTTAATTATTATTAAATTCAAATTTATTAATGCACGTTTATTTCAATCACGATACTCTTACTGCTATAACAATTTTTAATTTTTGTTTCATTTATTTAGAGAAAAATTCTTGGTTATCTTTCAAAAATATTAACTTTTCAAACGCACCATCTGATAATGACCCTCTGACTGGTGAATTTATAGAGCCAGTAAGAGAAAATAATCGCTCTCCTCGCGAAAGCTCTTTTTATATTCGGGTAATTATTTAAAATTTCAAATTATTTTTTTTATCCGTCAGGTATTTACTTAATTCAAGTTCTCGGTTTGATTTATTTAATGCTTGTTGATGGTTTCAGGTAGAATCTTCTTGATCAAGATCTCCACTAGAACCCTCCATTCCTACCATTCAAAAGCTGGTGATCTCTTTTATTTTTTTCAATTGCATTTAAACAAATACTTCGAATTTTATTTTTTGTAGGGTTATCAATATCTAGTAACCATCTCATTTTGAAAAGCGGTAAGCAAGTAGCTATGAGAGCATGATTTATTTCAGGTGAAAATTCAAAAAATAATTTAAATCTTTGTTCCAAGCATTTAATAAGCTCTAGTACTCCATTGCAGTATCGAAGTACATTTTGAGATTGCAGTCTCTCTACTTTTATTTTCAATGAAAACAATCATTTTGCCCCTGGAGGCTATCTAATACTAAAGCAATTGATTTAAAAATAAAACACTTCTTTTTAATATTCCAGTTCTATACCTTTACAACTTCAAATTGGGACTAAACAATTTCAAAATGGGAATAAACAATTTCAAAATGGAACTAAATATTTTATGCAACAAGTATTAAACAATTTTAAATTGGAGCAGGCTTTTGAAAAATAAATAAAGCATTTTTTATTAATAGTTACATTCTTAATTAATTCAGCTCTAAACATGTCTTACATCAAGAAAGTTGAAGCAGATACTATAAGGAAGCAAATATGTGCATTGTATAATAAAAACGAGGATTGGAGAATAGTTGCAAAAACTTTAGGCGTAAAGAAATCAACTGCCTATCGATGGGTGAATAACCAACAAATACCCGCAGAGCAACGTGGTGGTAAGCAGAAAATAAAAATAACTAATGAACATCGAGTATTTATTGCATCTTATATTGAGGAAAATCCTAGAATAACTTTAAAACAACTGAGAGATAAATTCCGTGTGAGAAAATACTTAGATGGATTACTGTATACGTTGAAAGTCATTCGAAGAGAGCCAGAAAGAGCAAACATTGAAAGCAATAAAATAAAACGATGTGATTTCGTCCACAAACTTTTAGAACATCAATCAAACAATACACCCATACTCTACATGGATGAAACTAATTTCAATTTATATATATATCGAGAACCAAAGGTTGTTCTAAAAAAGGAACTCGTTGCATTCACATTAAAGCAGGCAGTCGAAGTTCCAATATACATGTAATTGGATGTCTAGGTAATATGGGTTTGATTCATCATAAAATTAGAAGAGGAGCATTTAAGAAACCAGAAGCAAAAGAATTCGTGCGTCGTTGTCTTCGGAATGCTCAGAATATATATAGAACTTCAATCGTAATGGTGATTGATAATACACCATGTCATGCTGCCATTGAGGCAGTATTTCTAGAAGAAGAATTTCTTAATCACCTAAGACTCGTACCATATAGTCCAATGTTAAATGCAATTGAATATGTTTGGTCAAACTTAAAATCCAACTATCGCGAATCCTAGCTGATGAAAGATCCATCTTGTAGATCAAATTTAACTGTGTTGTATTAACTTAAGTATTAACTGTGTATTAACTTAAGTATTAAGTTAAGTAATAACTGTGTCACTTTTAACAATTTTGACAGTATTGGGCCGTCTCGCAGCATTCCACAGAAATGTGCACTTTCCAATAACCGGAAAATGGATTTTTGATGACAACATATTTGTCTTTTAAAATCTTAATATAATCTGCCGTTGCCAAGTGGATAGTAAGAAAAACGTTGTCTCCGAAACATATTTGACTACATTTGATGCATACTTCAAATCATCTTGTGCGTCTAATATGGTGCTCTGGTAATGGTCACTTTCAATATCGGTATCTAAATCTACAGAAACATACATATTTTGTATTTGGAAATACGTGTCTAGTTTATTTTAAACTTCGATTTTAAAAGCAACAAGGATTGAAGCAACAAGGTTTACTTTTTGTTTGAAATTTAATCTTTAAATTAATTTTTTATTTTTATTTGTAATTCAATTTTGAGTTTTTTTTTTCGATTTTAATAATAATAAACTATAATCATTTTAATTCGCGCATTCGCGTATTTATGTTATAAACTATTGCGTTAAATAGCTGTATGACGTGTTATGTTCCTGGTGGAAATGAAAACTTTTTAATGTGCTTTTTAGTGGGTTGTGTAAATTAGTTGCCCATTACAATTGTGAGTGAACTGGTTAGTAAAATTAAAAATATTGAAAATTACGTAAAAAAAAATTGAAGTGCAAGCTCAAATGCTAACTTCTGAATTAGTTGAACCAGTTATTCAACCAGTATTTTCCAGTTCATTAACGTTGTTACTGATCACAACTTCGCTGTTGATTTTCCAGATTCAATGAAATCTGTTTTGCCAGTTGTCACTCAAGCTCAAATTTATGGTACCAAGATTGTTATTGAACAAATAACATGAAATATCGATCGACATAAATGTTTCCCATGTAAGTTTTATTGAAAATACCAAAATGTGATTTCGAATAAATGTATTCCTATTGCAAATTCGACGCTGGTGTGCTGTATGTTTTTTGCCTGTGATAAAAAATTCATTAGTGTCTGGGAGCACATTTGCTGAAGTGGTATCTTCTGCAAATATTTCGAGTGCGGTGAGTACGTCTGCAAATATGAAATTTTTGGACAGGAGATTGAAATGTAAAATTCCGGATAACGGCTGTAGCATTGAACTCTTCTTCCGAAATTTAAGTAATGCAGATTCTATGGGGATGTTTCGGCCCAAAAGCTGCGGACAAATTACTTTTACTTCGATGTACTATCACAATGCCTGTAGTATTCGAGGCAAAGCTAAATTATTCTTGCTTGGCGTTCTTGACAATGACTACGATGTGATTATTATTTCTGAAACATGGCTTACTAAATTTTTTAATTCGGACGAATACTTCCCACCCAACTACGTGGTCCACAGAAAAGATCGACAAGATTTTTGTACCAGCCTTAAGGGAGGAGGTGTGTTAAGAGTCCTATTCCAAATGAGCGCATTGCTTGTCATCCAATTTATGATGTAATTACTGTTCGGATTAATGTTCCCGGG
Source organism: Nephrotoma appendiculata (assembly GCA_947310385.1). Classification (NCBI taxonomy): domain Eukaryota; kingdom Metazoa; phylum Arthropoda; class Insecta; order Diptera; family Tipulidae; genus Nephrotoma; species Nephrotoma appendiculata. Next base: position 318,695,570 of record OX371223.1, read on the forward strand.
TAATCTATCGTCGTGGTTGTGGTATATGTTCCCTGCGGATCTACTTTAGAATATTATAATGGAATCTTTAATTTCATCAGCTCTGCTGTTACGCCGTTCGTTCGTGATAATGAACAACTAGTGATTATACGCGATTTCAATCTTCCTAATATTACTTGTTTTGATGTTGAAGGAGTTTTCTCATCCTCTTATTCTGACCAAACAGAATTGGCAACAAAAACAAACCTCGGTTTCGTGAGCTGTGGTACAATAAGCAACTGCTTCGTCTTGAAAAAACCGGGATAAGTTCCTTCTTAATTTAAGTTACATGGCGTTAAGTTTTATTGTAGTTTCAACATAGCTCGTAAGGAGTTCAAAACTTTAAATTGTTTCCTTTATAATAATTATATTTTGCAAATAGAAGATGATCTGACTTCCAATCGAAAGAATTTCTGGAACTTCATAAATGGTAAAAAGAAGGTTGTTTAGTTTCCTACTCGAATAACTTTTTAGAACTCTTCCGCAAATCAACTCTCTGATATTTCTAATCTGTTTGCCAAATTTTTTGAGTCTGTCTATGAAATATCTGTTAAAGTTAACTTTTAAAGTTTATTGAAGAAGAAGTTTATGTTAGCTTATCTCAACTTGATGGCAATTAGGGGGCTGAACATGATGGTTTCCAGCCTATCCTTATTAAGAATTGTGCAGAGAGTTTAGCCCACCCCTGACTTTAATCTTTAACAAGAGCCTACGTACTGGGATTTTTCCTGATCCCTGGAAACTATCTTTCATTCGTCCGATTTTTAAATCTGGCAAAAGAAACGTTTTCAGCAATTATCGCGGGATCGCAATTCTTTCTGCCATAGCAAAATTTTTCGAATCCTTGGCACAGAAATTCTTGTTCTTTCATGTGAAAACTTTTATTTCTCCCGCTCAAAACTGATTTTACCCGGGTAGGTCTACCGTTACTATTCTAGTTTCTTTTTGTGAATATTTATATGGTATATTTATAAATCTGATCACTCGATCCTTATCGATAAGCTGGATAAACTAAATTGTCAGTTCATCCCTATCAGGTGGTTGGATTCGTACCTTTCTGATCGCTACCAATTTGTTAAGATTAAATATTATAGTTCTAGCTTGTTTCGAGTTACTTCAGGAGTTCCTGTAGCTACATTGATCCTCTTGCATTCTCATTATTTGTCACTGATATTGTTGAAGATCTGATTGTGTTAAACTGCAAGGTGACCGACCAAATGGCACAGTGGTTAAAGCTTTTTCGTTTGGATCGGGAGATATACCGGGTTCGAATCCCGATTTGCAGGACGCAAAAGGAATTTTCGTACAAATTACGATCTGTGATGAAATGGAACACATCTTTGATCCCCTGTCGGAGTGCAAAACTCATGTACCGGCCCATCGTCCATGCCAGTATAGGCTGGCATGGAGCTATGCAATGTGCAGATGGTGATAAAAATTGGACCTATAACCGTACGTTCTCGAATTGAGTGGTAACGGCGTAAAAGTAAGGACGGAAAAAGCAAACCGCGAAAGAATTGTAAGAGCCTAGGAACCAGAACAGATTGCAGTGATAATAAAAAAAAAATTTGCAAGGTAACTTGATTAACTTTGCAGTTAGTCGTTTATAAACAAATTGTTGTTGAATGTGGGTAAATCTAGGGTTTTGTCATTCTCTCGGATGCACTCACCAGTTATTCAGCAATATTTTCTATATAATACTGCTGTTGAAAGAGTTGAGTTCATGACCGACTTAGGTATTATTACCTTTTATTGTGATCTTACTGTTACCAAACACATTGACTCTGTCATTTTATATTATGCTAGGCTTAAGCGCAATTGTAATGACTTCGGCGACCCACTCACATTGAAAGCTCTGTTTGTGTCCTTTGTTCGTTCCATTTGTTCGTTCCATCATCTCAGATATGGTCACCATTTTATCATTGCCATTCAGACAGAATTGAGTGCGTTCAGAAGCAGTTTTTTTTGTACGCACTTCGCGGCTTACCGACTGAGCGGGTGCACCAATATGTTACTCCACCTTATAATGATCGTTGTAAATTATTAAAATTACAACGTTTAGATCACCGACGAGACGTTGCATTTGCTATCGTCGTTTATGATGTTCTGACTTCGCGAATAGATTGTGACGATATACTTGCTCGTTTCAACTTTTACGATCCGTTTTGTGGTCTTTTTCAAATGATTCTGGATGGACTCCCTAAAATTTATTAAATATAAAATTTTTTAGATTAGTTATGATCCATGTACGGATCTCAAAGGATTTTTATAAAGTTATTCCTTCAGATAGGTGGTAAAATTTGATGTGAATTTTAGACTCCCGCAAGCAAATCGCTTTGACATTAACATTGCCATTTTAATCCGTGTCATTTAAACTCCTTATCTGATGTTTTAAAATATGTACCATCTAAAATTAATGGTAGAGGCATTTTTCAATAACATACACTAATCTGTATGCTAAATGTGACAATGACAACTAACCACTTTTCCGGTAAACCAATATACAAAACAGTAAAAACCGTATAGTTCATTAGCAATGCAATTTTCCTAGCGAAATTTAGACGGATGGACCCGATGGGTCTGAATTTAAATGTAAAAAAAAGATCAAATTACAATATTTGGATCACAATTTGTAATTTGTATTTTCATTACGTAATTCAAATACATGTAATTCGTTACTGCGTTACTCTTGGCCAATGCTCCCGACACTTCAACCCGTCCAAATAGCACTCGGCGTCTTTCTCTGCAAAATAGTTGTATCAGAACATGATGGACTTCTCATTCGACGAAAATCTCTGCAGTTCAAAAAGCGATTCGTGAATGTTTGCCATTACAATTGCTGAGGTGTGGGACGGCGCATGAGTGGCCGTTTTTCCCCAATTTCTGCTTTCAGCTTTCAATATTCGTGCAAGCAGCGTGTCATACGTGCGACTACTACTAGATTAGCTCGGGTTGATTCACAACTCGATACTCGAGATTTTCAAAAGCCAAATAAACTCCCATACCTATATGTACAACGGCATCACTTACCATTTTTGTTAAAAGTGCCTACATTGCACTGGTAGCATTGTACAAAATGTAGCTCAATATTATACAAATCTGCGGTGTTTGAACTGTATGTATACAAAATTACTGATCAACAACCGTTCACAGCATAATATTATAAGTACACATGCGAGAATGTAATGATTTTAGAATTAGACCAACGAACCGGGACGAAAAACTTACAAACCATAACAGAAATATTCCATCTCAGTATAAATTACACGTATATTATAAAGAATTTACGGCCGAAACCAAACCGGAATTCATCATCAAATTAAAAACGAAATGTAATATAGAACAGACGTTAATTCAAAAATATTAAGACGTTTAATACATCTTGATTTATGTACGTACATTATACGTTTAGTACAGCGTTTACAGTTTACATATAAATTGTCTCGGGTGCGCTTGATCAAATTATGTCTATAATTCAATTTACTATATGTACTTAGAATGTTCAATTTAATAAGTTTTGATTGAATTTATTAAGTCGGTCAATTTGTACTGTACTCTCAATAACCCATTCCGAAATCTATCTTGAATTTATTTCTATACCGTACGTGTACAAAATGTTGTGTCGGCTGCATTACACCTGTTCAATATACTCGTAATAATAATCAGCACTAAAATACTTTTGTATTTTGTATTGTTCCCCTTGAATAAAAATCACCTGTTTCTTCAGTTTTAATTTCTCATTACTATGAAATATATTAAAGATTTTGTTGTGCAAGAGGGGTTACAATTAACCATAACTATCGAGGTATACCTGTTCCGGTAAGTTAGGCTAAATTTTTAGCACAACATTGCGTCTTGTAATTTAGTTTTTTAATTTGTCCCAGAATTGCCCAGTTTGTGACCTCTGTAATATGTTTAAAACACATTAGTTAAAAATTAAAACAGGTGAATTTATCGGGTCTGGTATATTTTTATAGATTTCATTATAACAGGTGTAATATACCTTTTCTCTTAATTTTCGGAATTACGTAAATTTGTTGTTATGAAAATGTTAAGTGAAAGATCTTACTTCGTTTTATAATATATAGACTTTATAGGATAGATGTTTGGTCAATTTTGTAATTTTAATTCACATCTGCCTTAAATTGTATAAAATGCTTCGTTATGATATACCCGTTTAAAATTGTAGATGGTCTATTCCAACCAATTTGTAAAAGTGTAAAGAACGATTGTGAAGCCTAAATTCAGTAGTCCTAAATTCATACCTCGTCGCGGTGCAGATGAGCAGAGGAAATTCTGTTTATACCAAATCAGCATCAATTCTTTTTTTTTAAAGGCGGGTGAAGCGGGCATCTGTCTTTCATCAAGCATAAAAAAGAATTTTAAAAGGTTTTGTAATGATTGTTTGCCAAAACGAAATTGTTGCTGTCAGTTTCAGCCAAGGTTAAAATGTCAATCTAAAAGTTAGCCTCTTCCATTTGATTCTGCATTGCAACAACTAAGAAACACTGCTGGGCCTGATTTCAATATCATCATTGGACCATACAACGATGATCTTAGTTTTTGATAGCTTTGCCGGTAAAGCTATAAATCTACGCTTCTAAGTTTTTAAACTCGAAAATTGCTGATGTTCTAGTAAAAGAAAACGTAGCAATAAACTACAGATTCTTAAAAAGAGTTGGAATGTCGTTTACTTGCAAGACCAAACAATGATGTCAGCAAATGCAGTTTTATTTCTTTTAAAATTGAAGTCACCTTGCCATGTTTGAGAAGATGCTGAAACCTGTTTTTTGGCCGTTGGGTGTATTGATTAGGGAGTTCATCGATAGGCCAAAAAAACGTGATACTGCCTATGTGAGATTAAATTCAACCAAACAATACTGTTTCAACATGTAAAATTTGTAATACTAGTCAACCAATGAAAAGTAATATGTCGCGTTCAGATTCGATGTTTTTTACAAAACCTTGCTGTGGGAGTGCATTCTATTACTCCTATCGTTTCAATTGCTGAAGGTTTTGATGGTTTGTCCTTATTGTCCATGATTTTAATTTCCTGCATATTTTTGGATGCAGCTTCCAAATCATATGCTTCCCAACTGTACCTTTATGTTACTGACAAAATGGCATCTCTCGATCTAAACTAAATCAAATATGTGTTTATTTCTTGTGATCGTTTGCTAGATTTAATTTTTGTATCCGGTAATTCATTTGAATTTCACTTTAATTTTAACGGGAGCTATGAGTATTTTGTGAAGAATGATGAACATTATAAATTGCTTCTCCTGAATATAGAATTAGATAAAATTCAATTTGTTATCGATTTGGATAGTGCAGTAAATAAATTTTAGAAAAATGTTTTTAGTGGAATTGAGTAATTGGTCCCGGGTAGAGCTCTAAGAAACTTCTTAGAACTAAGTATCGTTCTTATGTGAACTACCGCTCATTTGTCAACTCCAAAAGTGGGGAATCCTCGGCTATCGTCTCACTATGAAATTAGGTAAAATTGGAATATAACTGTATTAATAATGATATTGCCGAAATGTTTTCACCATTTTTTCGTCAAAATTTCTACAACTACAATCAGATCGGGAATTTATGTTCAATTAATTTTGATGTAAAAGAAATTCTTAATTACATTTTTAGATTAAAGCTAAACCGCAACCCAGGTCCTGACTTAGTTTCTGACATTTTTTTACGTGAATAGTGTACCGTGACATGTCCAGTGACAAGTGTTGGGATCTGTTTAATAATAATGATTTCTTCTTACAGGTCGATTTTGGCTTTCCCTAGGAAAAATGAATTAGGAAAAATATTTATATAGCATTTTAATCGCAATTTTTTTTTTCAAAAATAAAATAAAATGGGGAATATTTTTCCTATTCAATTTCGATACGGAAAAATATTTCCTCAATAACAAAAACTTAGATAAAATATGATTTTTAGTTAGGCCAGAAAATGATACTATATACACAAAGGACTCAGAATACCATACCGGATTCATACCCGACCTCGGAAATTTTTCACGAAACATGGAATATGCTTTGCCTTCTCCTGAAATCTCAAGTAGTCTTTAAGTTTTGTGTCGAGTTCTTAAGTCTTAGATCTTAAATATGCTATGGGAGTGACGTATGAAATTAACATGAGAAGAGAATTTGTTCCAAAATCTCAATGATTTTAAATTCTAAGTTGAAATGACATCTCGTTGGCTGCAACTGTCAAACCGCTGCTAATATTTCCTCGGAACACACAGTTTTTAAAACGTTACCAAAAGGCTGAAAATGAACTTTTGTTCTAATGACATTAGAACAAAGTACAAGCTGTCCACCTCATTATAAATGAGCTCTAAGCTCAAAATGGGGTGGATGGTTTGCAAAATTGCAAATTGTACCAAAATAAAAAAATAAAAGTTAGCCAAATTCGGAAATTCCCCCTTCGGAAACACGACAAATTATAATCATAGGTTCCACAAATTTTCGATTGAACGATCCAGAACTTTGAATGTCCGGAACTGGCACCCATGACAATTTCGATCAATGGTCACACTCTGATACAATGACCATCATAATGGCGGTGAATTTGGCGTTGGCTTTCTGATTCATCGGCACGTGAAGCATCACATCACCGACTTCCACCCTAATAATATGCGGGTATACACCTTTAAACTCTGCACTAAGTATTTTAATATTTCGATCGTTAATGCATATAGACCCTATTCTTTGTTCAATTAGCAGAAGTCATCAATAATATCCTGCACTATGACATTTAAATTATCGTCGGCAACTTTAAAGCAAAAATCAGTATGAGTGCAGAAATTACATCACATAACGGTCCAAACGGCTTGCATCTCACCAGTAACAAAATGGACACCGCGTCATCGAACTGGCAAGACGTCACGATCTTCAAGCAGAAAATACCTTCCATGGGTATGTCGATGCTTTAAAAATCAGATATTGTTACCGAGGAAATCATAGAAAAGGTCCATGACATGATTCTCGTTTATCGCCAAACTAAAGTGCGCGAAGTAGCAGAGTCCGTAAGCGTATCGTATGGAAGAGCAATTAATATTTTAAATGATAAGTGTGAGAAGGGAGTCGATGGGTGCCGCGATTGTTCACAGTGGACAATAAGCGGATACGGATTGTCGCGGCGAAATTGCATGAACTGCGCTACGAATTACTGCCACACCCACCGCGTACTCGCCCGACCTGGCTCCTTGCGATTTCTTTCTGTTTCCCAACATGAAAACATGGCTTGGAGAAAAAAAATTCAGCTCAAACGAAAAAGTTATAGCCAAGACAGAACCGTATTTTAAAGAGTTTGAGAAATCCTATTTTTTGGAGCGGTTAAAGAAATGGCAGAAACATTGGGTAAAGTGTATCGACCTAAAAAGAGATGACGTTGAAAAATAAAAATTTAAAACCTTGCGTCTTCATTCCTAACACGGGTTCTTATTAATTTGATCCCTCGTATAGATGCCACATTAAAGCGATATTGGAAAATCGAGTCTGTTGAACATTTTAAAGTGAAGATGTTGCGAACAGCGCTTAAGTATCGTGGAACGATGGTTCAAGACGGACAACGATTATAATATTATCGTATTACGAAGTTTGCATTCGAGCAACTGAAACACAAAGAAAATATTCCAGAACCTGAAATCACAGCTGGTACTATTTGCCACATTACAGTGTCTTAAGAACAGCGAGCTTGACACAATATGCAGTAGTGATCGACGAATCGGTAGAGTCAACTGTCACTTATGGTTGAATCAGCGCATCTTTTCTAGCGATATGACGTCTCAATCAAATTGTTGACGAAGAAAAACATTCCAGCCCTATTGCCTGTCATGCTAAAGGCATTTATGTAGACGATTTAATGACTTCAGTAGATACGGAACAAGAAGGGTTTCAACTTCAGTTAATCAGTAATATTCTAAGTCAATACGGATTTCTATTAAGAAACCCGTCTTCAAATTATCCAAACTTACTGAACTCAATTGCAAGCAATGAAGATGTCAACAAAATCAAGGAACTTGATGATGTAGCAATTGAGTCTTCTTCAGATTTATATTTGAAACTTTGCTTCAAAATCATACAAATATTACGAAAAGGGTCATTCTATCAGAAGCCAGTAGATTATTTCTATTTAAACCACTCGGTTGGCCAACACCTGCGTTGACCAAGTGAAATTTGAATGCAGAAGCTTTGGATCCTAAACATGAACTGGGATGATGCGATACCTGAGGAGCAAAAGTTGTTTCGTTACCATGGTTCATACAATCTTCGAATCATTCCACAGTCGACATGGGGCGACTCCAGCGACAGTGTATACGCTGCTGCAAATTACTTCAAGACTACCACCCCTGGAAAATGAGTGACATCTAAAAGTTAAATAAAGGTGCCCGTTTAGTCAAATTGGTTGAAACATTAAAACGAGAAATAAGTGTAAAAGTCAATAATTAGAACTGATTAGAAAATCGTAGTGGCTTGCTAACGAACCTCGCCGTTGAGTCACATGTAGCTAATTGAACGCATTTAGAGGCATATACCATCGTCACAGAATCCTGTAGATTGTGATAGCCGAGGCATGTGTCCTTTAAGATTTCGAGAACATAATTTATGGTGGAAATTGCCCGACTGGCTAACCCAACTTGAAGGACACTATAGCCTACGCAACAAATTTAACAGAAAGTTACTCCGTGGCGGCTGTGATACAGCTCTTGTCATTTGTGTGGAGATGCCGAACTCCTCGGTAGGTGGGAAATAAAACACCATCCGCGGGCCAACTATGGCTAGGGAAAGGAACACCGAACAATAAACCAATCGTTAAAGCAATGAGTGTACAACATAACAGAATTTATACTCCAGGTGGTACGTTAACTGCACAGTTAACTAATCCACCCTCACAAATCAATGAACAGCTATTCAAAGAAGACCAACAGCTTGAAAGATAATTGGCATATGAAAGTTTTATACGAAGTCAAATTAAAACTAAACGTCAAAACAAAAAGAAAGAGCATCAGAAAATCACAACCCCAACGACCTGAACAGTCAATCGCGGACCTAGTGAAAGTACATAAGAACGCATTACTACTACCGAAAGAAAGACCACTGCGACCAGTTAATACATCCAACGTAATCAACCAAGGGGAATGCAGGAAAATCAATCAATACATAAAGAGACACTTGGCCCAGAAATCTACACAATGTTATCAAATGCAGTCACCGCTCAAAACATCGAATGGTTCACCTATGAAAACAAAGCTGAGCAACCAATTAAAGTCATGGCCAGGGGCTACATCATACATGCCCAAACGAAGAAATAATTGAGGAACTTAGCCAGAAAGGATTCAAAATTCTAAACGCTTTGAACCTATCAAAGAAAAATGTCACTAAATAAATAAACGCAACCGGTGAACGAAAAACAACCAATGTGGACCTCCCCCTTTTCATGCTAACATTTGAAAACGCTGAGATCATTGATAGGGTATATGGAATCAAAGCAATCCTTAATATGAAAGTTAACTTAATATGAAAGTTATTTCAGAATTAGAAGTATTTTAAACACAAAAATATTGATTTATGGCTAATCTCAGAAAGTCATTTTACCAGGACCTCGTATGCCAAAATACGTGGATGCCAGTGCTATCAAGCTCTACATCGTGCAGAAAGAGCTAGAGGCGGGACAGCAACCTTTATTAAGGATAATATAAAACATCACGAAGAATTAAAAATCGAGGAGGAAGCTATGCAAGTTGCTACTGTGTCTATTGAAGCCAAAAATATGAAGAGCTATAGTATATCAGCAATCTACTGTCCACCCAGATATAACCCCAAAAAAGAAGACTAGATCAAACTTCTTAAATCTCTTGGTAATAATTTTATTATTGGAGGCGACTTTAACGCGCAACACATATTCTGGGGTCAAATAGAACTAGCCCAAAGGAAAGGGGCTATTTGAAGCAGGCAGGACATTAAAATGTGAGTTTCACTCCAGTAGAATGCCAACCTACTGGCCTACGAACCCAAATAAAATTCCTGACCTTCTGGATTTCTATATATCAAGAGGTATCTCCGAAAATTACTTAGCAGTTGAAAATAAAGACGATCGTCAGACCATTCTCCAGTTTTAATGACAATAAGTAACACGGCAATAATGAAAGCAAGCCCTCCAAGACCAACAAATAACAAAACAAACTGGGAATACTTTCGACAACTAGTCGAAGAAAGCGTCAGTCTACAGGTGCAAATCTCGAACGCTTACATGATAAAATAACAACTAGAAAACCTTATTGAACGTGTGCAAAAAGAGGCCCGGGAAAGTACTCCTGATCAGCTTAAGTGCGGGAGTTGGTTAACGAAAAAAGAAGAGCTCGTTAGACTTGGCAGATAACTAGAGCCCCTGAAGACAAAACAATCCTAAATAAGTTGTGCAACAAACTTAAACTACTTAATAGCAGAGTAAGAATGAGTCAGTTGCAAGCTTCCTAAGTATGCTGACAGGTAAACCTGACATAGATTATTCCCTGTGGAAAGCCACCAAAGAGTTAAAAAGGCCTAAGATGCCAGTGCCACCCATTAGAATGGTTGATGGAACCTGGGCTTGCAGCGAAAAGTAGAAAAGCTGATCTGTTTGCCAAATACTTAACCGAAAGAAATCTAACAAGAAGTAAAATACCTCAAAGATAAAAAAGCCCCTGGAACGAACTTGATAATGGGGCAAATAATCAAAACTCTACAAGAAAAAGCACTAAGGAACAGCACATAATCAATGACTACTACTACTTTAGACTATGTTCCGAGGCAGTGGACAGTAGCGGAAATCATAATGATTCCAAAGCCTAATAAATCACTAACCGACAAAACATCGTATAGGCCTATTTCTTTGTTATCAACAACATCAAAGATTTTCGAGAGACTGTTTCTCAAAAGATTAAAGCCAATTATAGAGAGCAGAAATCTTATATCTGCACATCAATTTAGGTTTCGAGAAAGGCACTCAACGATAGAACAGGTACATAAGATTACTGATACAATTGAGGGGGCGCTGGAAAAAAGGAAGTATGTTCAGCAATATTTTTAGACGTAGCTCAATCATTTGATAAGGTTTGGTACCGTGGTCTAGAATTTAAGCTCCAACGAGATTTGCCAAAACAACATTTTGAACTGCTAAAGTTTTACATCAATGACCATTACTTCTGGGTGAGTCAGGAAAAGGAATACTCAAAACTAAGTAAAGTATTGGCAGGGGTTCCACAAGGCAGTGTTTTAGGCCCCGATTGTACCTCCTGTACAAATGATCTACCAAACATAGAAAAAGGTAAAATCGGAACGTTTGCTGATGGCATAGCTGTTATGACCACCGACGCTAGTATTGTTGAGTTCACAAGGAAACTACAAAATGCTATTAATATAGTGAATAACTAGACAAAAAATGGAGAATAACACTAAACGAATCGAAATCAACACATATAAACTTTACAAATAGGAAATTAGAATATATTCCGATTAGATTGAATTCACAACAAATACCATATTCTGATAATGATAAGTACCTCGGCATGACGCTAGACTCTAACCTCAGGTGCAAAGCGCATGCTAAAAAGAAAAGGCAAGAACTAAATTTAAAATTCAGAAAAATGCACTGGCTTATTGGAAGAAACTCTGAACTGACAAGGAAATTTACAGGGAAGATCATTTAAACATTTCAAATCAACCGTACTACATAGATTGTGAATGCTCCTTGGTACATTAGAAATGACAATCACCATCGAGAAATAAATATGGAATACCTCAGCGATGTAATACAAAAAAAATTTGCAAAGAGTCATCTACTTCGACTGCAGCAGCATGATAACGAGGAACTGCGGAACCTACTGGATCGCACCAATGGATCGACGCCTTTAGAATTAGTGGTTCCCTGAGCCGCTTAAATCAAAGTACTGGCAGATCTGGGATGAACCGATAGGTCTCATCTCACAAGAATAGACTACTAAACTAATAAAACAACATATGGTTAGTTGTAATACAGATGATCACTCTTCTTGTTAAAATACCACATTATTTACACTTCATTATTTTCTTGAGCTTCCTTTTCTCTTTTCTTTCTAAGTTCTTTCCTTTCTCTTTCTAAGTATAGATCTTACAACGGTAAAGACAGTGTACGAGCTTCGGTTTCAATTCCCATCTTTTCATAGGTAATTCTTGCATTCCGCTGCATTGTTAGTACCTTTCAAAATAGAAAGGACAACTGTCAGAAATTATTATGAAGAAGCAACTATGTCTTGAACGAGTTGTCTCATGACCCAGTTGATTTCTATGGCTTAAGCCGTTTGGTACCATCATAACATGATCCGGTTTTAATTAACAATATTTTTTTATTTATTTATTTATTTTTTATTATTTATATATGGTGCCTACAGTAACTACAATCGGCACAACAAAACAATCGGTAAAAAAATACATTACATAAGCTCGAATACAAAAGATTATATAAAGCTTTCTTAAATGAATCTCTCGACAAGTTATAATCAAAAGCTTCGTAGACCTTATTAAATACCCGCGATACCCTCGGAATTGGATCAGAAAGGGTTACCGCTCGGTCAATGAATAAAGCTTCCTCGCGTTGACGCATCCGACGTTCGGGAGCATACAAGGTGATACGTGCTAGTATCGTACTCGATACAATCGACACGGGTATTAATGATATCACACACAAACAGCGCGGAAGCTATATCTCGGCGATTGTCTGGACGTTGCAGTTTCAAAAGATTGCATCGATTCCGATAAGGCGGAAGAACGTAATCCACAGCACGCATGGATGGTAAACGTCGTAGCGCGAACAAAATAAACTGTTTCTGGATACTCTCAATCCTTTCGGAATGACATTGGCAGGAGGGTGACCAAACGGGAGACGCATACTCCAAAATAGAGCGAACAAAGCATACGTATAATGATGTCAAAGTTAACGGATCACTAAAGTCCTTAAAGTTTCGTTTAATGAAAACAAACATAATGTACGACTTTGAAATAATGGCGTTAACATGTCTGGTAAATGTAGCGTCAGATTCAAAGATTACGCCATGATCCGAGATGAACTCAACCCGATCAATGGTTTCGTTGTACAGTGGATATTGATAAAAATCGGGCGAGCGGATACGGAAGAACGAAAGAGTTTTGCATTTTCTCACGTTTAAAGGGAATATGTTGTTAATTGACCAACTGCAGAACCGGTTTAAGTCATCTTGTAACAATTTGCAGTCTAACACGCTAGAGACCCGGGCGAAAATCTTCATGTCATCCGCGAAGAGGAAACAGTTGGGAAACTTAAAACATTTTACAACGTCGTCAATAAATAATGAAAATTACTGGATGGCGCCCGAAATAATGGGGAGAAACAATCCATAATCCTAATGGATTGCCAGCGATCTGAGAGGTAAGAACGTAACCAGTCGATGGGGGTGAAATGACAACCGAGACTCTCCAACTTGCTAATAAGAATAGAGTGATCGATCACATCGAAAGACTTTGCGAAGTCGGTATAGACAACGTCAAGCTGCTGCTTGGAGCTTAGACTACCAAATAAATGACCACAAAAAGAGGACAAGTTAGTCACGGTAGACCTACCGGAATAAAATCCATGCTGAAAAGGAGAAATAAGTCTCTTGGTATGGAAGTGCAAGACAGAGAGGATGGCGATCCCACGATAGTTACTAACCTCACTTCTATTAACTGCGTTGAAATTTGGATGAATGCATGAGATTTTCCAGGGATCCGGAAAAACACGACGACGAAGGTTTTCGTTAAACAAGAAGGTAACTGCAGGGGCCAGACTTACAGCGCAACGTTTGAATAGGATCGGTGGAAGACCGTCGTGACCCGCTCCCTTACTAACGTCGAGAAGGAGCAGTTGATACTGAACCTCCTGTTCGGTAAAGTTTAAATGATCAAATACAATGGAGGTGGTAGTAGTAGGAGACCCGGTGTCTATCGATCGAATCGCCTTGTAGACCGATGCAAAGAATTTGGAAAACAAATTGCAAATATCAGACGGCTGACTGGCGGTGGAGGTCTGGTAAGACATATTCGGCGGAAAACCAGATACCTTTGTCTTACTGTTAATGAAGTTCCAAAATTTTTTTGGATTGGATGTCAAAATTTGCTCGATTTGCACTACGTAATTATTGTAAAGGAACCAATTAAAAGTCTTAAATCGCTTACGAGCCTTAACAAAATCGGGATAGTAATCTACGCCGTAAAGCCTGTACAGGTAAATGAAACTTGTTGCGTCGTTTCTCGAGCACCATCAACTCGGTATTATACCATGGCTCACGAAAGCCGGATTTATTATTGATAACCCGCGGAACGTATTTCTCGATACCACTCCCGAGAAGCTCATTGAATCTGTGCAACGTGTCATTCAAATCCGCACCGCGCTGTAAAACGTCCCAATCGGCATTAAAGTGAAAATCATTAGAAAAATAATTAGTTGTACATTTAGTATAAAAAATATTTATCGTAATTGGTGTGTGGTAAATGCTCTCACTTCCAGTGAAGTTCAAGCACGGAGCAACATCGGCATGCAAAACATCGTTGACAAATAGCAGTTACAGGAATTTCCCTCGACTGTTGCTGAAACGATTAAGCTGCGTTGTTGATATGGAAGCGAAGTAATCGATGATAGTTACTGCTTTCTCATCAGTTGAGAATGGATAGAACACACCGTCAACATCATTCGAAGATATACCATGTAAGTTAAAATCGCCCACAATGATAATTTGTTCACAAGGACGAACTGAAGGTATAACGGCTGAGTCGATGTAGTTGATAAACGTGTTGTAGATATCCCGGTCGGATCCGTAAGGAATGTAAACGGCAACGACAACAATCGAGATATTGTAAGCTAGTCTGATGCGAATAGCAATGACATTAAGGCAGGGATGGCAGGCGATCACTTCATTGGAGGCTGAATTCTTTAAAGCAATTAAAACAGCACCCCCGCTATAACTGGTGTCAAAATCATATCTGTCCTTTCTATGAACGACATAGTCAGATGGAAAATACTCTTCAGATAACATATTGATCGTAAGCCAGGTCTCGCTAATTATCATAATATCAAAATCATTGTCAAGTATGTCTAAGCGGAAATTCCTGGTTTTAACTCGGATACTGGAGGCATTGTGGTAGTATATAGAAGTGAATGCGTTGATGGTATTAGATGAAACGACGGTCGTTGATAAATTAAACTGATTGGTTAAAGCAGTAGTTACTTTGGCTGTTGAAACGTAGCCAGAGTCCGGTTTTTTGATATGCGTGAATAATTTGTAAATGGGCGGATTATAGCACCAGCAGGCCAAACATCAGAATTATTAAGCAGGTCAAAATCAGCCTCCTTCAAACCAATTTTAAATGAAACGAACGTTGGTGAGCTGTCCAAAACGCGGTTTTTGGGTAACAATAGCCTACAATTTACGTCTCCTGGCGGTCAATTTTAAAGTTTGTCCAGGCATAGCTAACAATCTCATCGGTTGAGACGGATGGGTCGATACGACTGACAAATAAGTACTTTTTGACAGGCACTGAGAGAGTTTTGATTGAGTTGATGGAAGGCCTCGATCCTACAACAACTTGCTTCGGCGTCGATACATCATGGGTATTGGAGCTGGACTTCACCACTTTAGCAGATGTTGTCGAGTTGGAATTATCATCGGCAAGTTTGGTTGTCAATGCGTTGATTAATTTACGGTTTTCAGCAATCTCCGATTCAATTTTCTTTAAGTCCAAATTGTGAGCGGCTTTGTCCACTATCACGTCAATTTTCCTCAAAATCTTCACCAATACCTCCTGTAGATGTATGTGAAGTTGGCCCACATGTCAACTCAAAAAAAAAACGCAGCGGCAACATGAAAACTATAATTTCTGTCACGTCAGAACTGTCAGCCCAAAATACAAACATATTTTTCGTTATAGCTTATTGAAGTAAGCCGAAATTAATGTAAGTTGAGATTTGGTCGTAAGCTTTGTCAGTGCAAAGTTTTAGGACGATGTAATTGGTATCTCATGGCGAGAATGGCCCACATTTAGTCACTTTAAAATCACACTGTATATCTTAATGGAAGTTGAGATTTTGGGTATTGGTCATCGGTCTCACGATGTTTTTCGAGTAGTTCTGGTCTCAACCTTTGCTAGTGCAAAGTTTCAAGGTTATATAAATTATAGTTCTTGGCGAGAATGACCTTTACATAAAGCCTCTTTCAGAACGCACTATTTATCGTAATGGGAGTTAAGATGTTGTGCATTGGTCAACAGTCATTCGTGGTAAAAGATCGTCAAAGACCAGAACTAATCGTAGTGAGATCAATGACCAATACTCAAAATCTCAACTTCCATTAAGATATACAGTGTGTTTTCAAAGTGGCTATATGTGGGCAATTCTCGCCATGAGATACCAATTACATCGTCCTCAAACTTTACACCGGTGGTGTCCTTTCTCGTGCGGATTACATATTTCATTGAATGGTTCTATCATTTTAATAATGACAAGGGGAGCCCCTTAAACCTCCGATCCACCTCCTCCCCCTACAAATGATTAGTTCGTTTAATGAACCGATTAGGGCTCGTATTCTCGGGTATCGGGTACTCGGGTACCCGGGTATTTCACCAACATTTTAATTACCCGAATACCCGGGTAGTAGGTTCGGGTAATAGATAAAATTATTAAAAAATGTCTGCCTTTTTTATCGTTTATAAATCATAATACAGTTTATACATATCACAATAAATGATGCTAAATTTGATCTCGTTGAAAACGTTTTCTAACATTTTACAATTATATTTACACCCCGATTCTTAAGGGTATGTCACTGACTGAAAAATGGTCTTAGGTAAGACTTTGGTTTTGAGTCTTGGTTTTGAGTTTTGTCTTAATTACGACACTACGTATTCTGCGCATAATCTTAGTTGCCATTGGTCTTAAAAATAGTCTTGCGTAAGACACACAAATTTGGTGGTCTTATTGGTCACAGACTACGCGCAAAATACGAAAAGTCTCATAATTAAGAGTAAACTCAAAACAAAAACAAAACGTCTGACCTAAGACCATTTTCGGGCTTGACTGTGCTTCAGAATCGGAGTGTTAGTATCATAAATGTATGTTTTTCTCACTTCTACTATACACACACACAATATAGATTTACACACCACTTGATGATGGTAGTGGTATGACAACAATAAAATATAAGTACATAAGACATTTTAAAAGAAATTTCATTTTTTCTTGAACCGCTTATGCTAGCAGTACAAGAGCTTAGTAAAGAGAGCGCCACACTTATAACAGCTGAAGGTACTCATTACTACGTACTAAAAAAACTAAAGCAAATTGACACACCACTTTCTCAAGAACTATTTTGTAATTTAAAAAGCGAAGTTGATGGGCGGCGCTGGCGAAGTTGATGTTATTAATAAATTAATAACATTACTGTTATATTTGCATCATGGCATTCATCCTAAAGGAAATGAATTTTTAAGCAACTAAACTTTCTACGAAACTAAACTTTTTACGAAACAGCTTTCAGTTCAACCATTATTACGTCTGTATTCAAATAATAACAATATAAGAATTATTGATCTAAGTTAAGTTCTTCTGAAGAAGATTTGGAGCAAACAACCGCCTATAATGAAGTTCAAAAGTGCCTTACATCATTTATCAGTATAAAAGCTAAAGATAAAATGGAAAATCTAAACGTTGAACAAGCATTTCGATTTATGGAGGCAAATGGAGGTAAGCAGAACCAAATGGTGGATGATTTTTACGATACACTTCTCACAAATATTTTGTTTTATGTTTTTTCGGGTAACCCGGGTACCCGGGTATTTGACTAAATAACTACCCTATACCCGGGTATTTAGTGTTCGGCTATTTTACGAGCCCTAGAACCGATGTATACTCTAACATGAATTCTAATTATAGTCAGAAGTTAAGTCTGAAATAAACTGCTACGGAACTGAAATGTATTATTTATTTCGGTTATTTTTGATTTGATAGAATTAATTTATCTATCATGCGGGTTTGATAGTTTTACGACATATTTATTTTTGGACTGACATTAAAATATGGCGGTTTTGCTGTGGTAACAGAATAAGTTTTGATTTAACATATACAAAATATTTCTCAGATACTTGATGCAGCAAATGTTCGTACATATATTTTACAGAACCTTAATAGTTTTGGGGTTAACATTTTTGGCCCAACTTCATATACATTAGGAACCACAACAACTTTTTTAAAGATTTATCGTTTTTGTATCTAAATATTTTCTATCACGATAGTTTTATTAGTGTTGCTAGCTTTTAAAACCGCAATTTTTTGGGCTAGAATTTTGGGCCAACTTCATATAGGTCTCCTGTAGCGAGTAAGGTTTTCAATAAGTGCTAAATTCCATTCAGTTCTCTAAAGTTACAGGAAAGTAAGTTTCTATGTAAAGCTCGAATGGTACTCCACTTGAAGCTGTTCATGAGGCCCCTTTTTAAATAAGTATTCGGGGACATTGGATTTGTATGCAATATTTATAAAGCGAGAAATCTCTGAAAGCCCTTCATTTCATAACAGAAGAATCACAAACATTTTCTTTTCGGCGTTACCATTGAAAAATCCTATAGTAAAAACTGAGTTTCATCTCATTCGGCTAAGAATTATATTTTTAATGAATGTCTTGAAATCCCCGATTTTGGTTTCCCAATTTCAAGCTGCTCCCATTAAGAACACAGAATAGTCTGATCCGATGCGGAAACTGATCTACTCTGATATTTTACTCATCTATCACCAGAAATCATAATGTCATGCAACTGTTGTTCAACCATTTGTATATTCTAAGCATAAATGTCACACAAGAATGAAATTAACCGACCCACTTTACGTTCAGACATTGAAAAAAAAAAGGTTTCTTAAATCGAATCACCTACGCATTCACTATTCAATTAAAAAAATAAAAATAAAACTTGCTTTATATACCTTCTTCTCTATTATTAACTATTTTCTTAAGATTTAAAATTTAAAAAGAATCATTACATCTTTAAATTATTTCTGTGAGAAAATTTAAAAAAATAGTACAGGGTTTTTTTAAGCCATTTAAACGTGCATGAAGTTTTTTATTGCGCAGGTGATACTTTTTCTTATTACATGTGCGGGTACAACTTCAACAATTGTGTAAAGTTAGGTATTAGGTTCTTGTTGTATTGTTCGTTCGATTCTTAGAAAGAAGTTTAGTTTCATGTGGCAAAATACAAGTTTATGTTTCAGGTCGATTATATGGGCCAACGCGGTCTCGATCAACTTATAATTGTTACCACATCGTCATACGCGGATCGATCATTTAATCTTATCAATCAATGTTCTTGATAATGTTGTGTACACGCCGATCGGAATAATTGATTGACACAATTAAATACGAAAAATCGGAATCGATCACTGATTATAATCATAGCACACGTGTGCTAGCACCACCCTGTATTTTGTTTGTAATCTATATGTAAAGTACGTAATTTTATATTTGCCTAGTTGCGTTGTATATCTGAGATATGGTTGGTTGCTTACTCGCGGTTAATCAAAGACAGGTGCGACGGTATTTATCTAGTGCGGGTTAGCTACATTATCTAAATAACTTATAAATAAATTAATTTATCTCGACAATTATTAGAAACAAGCATTGTTGTTTGTTGGTAAACATATGCGTGATGAGATAACTTTAAATATTAAACAATTTGGGGTTTTATATTTCTTCTTATTACGTATTAGTCGTGTAAATATCTATTAGAATATCGCGGTTTAGACATGTTCGTTCTTACCAAGCGGATTAAGACAAAAAATCGTAAACGACGAAAGACCAAACTCTTAATCGTTTAGCGCGCGAAACAAGAAATCGATTTGAATAAACATGTCTTAACACAAATATTTGCATTGATCGTGCGGCGCGTACCCAAAACGACCTTGAGTCATTTACTATACACTCCAACTAGATCATCGTTTTGGTATGTGGTAATATACGCAAAATATTTAATTGGCTGTCACACGAAAAGAGTTATCATCTGTCCTCATATTTGTACATATTTTCAACTTTTCCAGCAACATAATAACTAAATGCTCAGCATAGAAGGTTTTACAGAAGTGATAAAAATAAATAAAATTTATTTGTATAAACAGCTAAGCGCGAGTGCGTCGTCGCCGACAGATGGTAACGTAAAATGATTTCTTGTTGTTGTACACAACAAATATATAAAATCATATGCAGGCACGCGTATTTCGACCAATGAAATTCGAGCCATACAAAAACAACAACTACACGTCAATGTAATATCGTATACGACTTATATACGGTAAGCAGATGTCTTGATACAAATTTGATCAAAAGTTCAGAGTATATTCACATTTGTATGTAAGATCCTCACCCCAAATAGGTTTATTGAAGTTTTCAAATTTTTGGTACAAAAACAAAAAAAAAAAAAACTCAGGTACACATACGTACAGCATTGCAAAATAATTGTATTTGTAAGTAGGTATAGATAGGTCTTTAGGTATAACAGACGACTCGATGGGAATTTATAAAAATTTTGTATTTTTAAGGGATTTTATATTTTATCTACCCCTATATATGTAAACCTTTTGTAGTTTTATGCAGTTTTATAAACAGCTGTTTACGTCTTCTAATGAAAGTGCACACATCTGAATAACATAAGTGAAATGAATGCAAAATTTTATGTTTAGAGGTCATCATACCTAGTGGTATAGGTATATACAGTGAGATTTTATTATATGAGGGGGTGTAAATCTTGGGAAATTTTTTTTGGGTTGCTACATCTGCGCAACATATTTAGCGCCGCATTTGTTCACGTTGAAAAAATGACACGGTTACCAATATTGGTTTGTGATAATTTCACAATATCTATTAATCGTCGTAACGTTTACAGATTTGCTATTCTTAGAATTTCACAATGTTGTTTTTATATTTAATTTAAATTACCACTGATCTTTGACGTTAAGATTATATTGCACAATATTATTTTTTTGTGTGGTTTGGGCACATTCATTACTCATATCAATTTTTAAATATCCCGGGCATTTTGAAACCTTGGTAACGCTTCCCTTTAACATAAACCCTTAACGGGTACTTTAACATAAACCCTTAACGGGTGGACCGACAAATTTTTTTGGCAGATTGGGGGGATCATTTGGAAGCTATCATCCCATGGAATTGATGTTCTAAATGGCACGGTAACTGAGATATAACAATTTTTTTTAAATTACCCAAAATCTTGCCTTTAACCCTAGAAAGACCGAGACCAGTTTAAATCTCGCGGCAAACACAAACGGCTTACGTTTACGACCCGGGACCGTAACCATAATTAAGTTTCATCATCTGAGAGTAGAGGGAGCACACTCGCAGCATCAGTAGCACGTGGAAGCTGAAGCAGTTAACATTTGAAGTGCGTCTGGGGTGTCTTTTATCCCCGCGTTTCCGTATTTGTATATTTTTCGTCATCTTAAAGTTTTTTTATAATTTCGTGTTTTTTTACACTTTTTGGGGCAGTAATCAGTGTTGCCATTTTGACTGTTTTCCAGTCAAATTTGACTGGATTTCATTGTGTTTAGCTGGAAGAATTTAAAAAATCCAGCCGGCTGTTTTTTTGACTGGATTCAGTTTTTTTGACTGGAGTCAATGTTTTTCCAACAGTCAGCTTAATTTAGTGAGAACAAAATTACGGAACAGAATGCAAATCCAATTAACAAACAGTATTTTAATAATTCGAAACCAAATGAGATTTGGACTTTGCTGTAACAATTTCCCTATACTAGATGAAATTATTAGAAATATTGGAACAAGTGCAACGTATGACATTGGTAAAGCTGATGATGAAGATAAGAATGACGCTCAATTAATTGAAACATTAAGGGATATTAATATTTAATATTAATATGTTATCCCTTTTCCTGCTAACACTTTTTCAACCAAAAAAAAAATAAAAAATGGCTCAATTTAAGTCCAAACTACACAAATGTGTGAATAAAAATCATAGTATGTAATGGCGTTTTTGATAAAAAAATTTGCGTGATTTGAACAAAAACCAACACAATTGTATGTATCAAAAACGCCATTACAGACTCACACATTTGTGTGGTTTGGACTTAAATTAAGCCATTTTTTATTTTTTTTTGATTGAAAAAGGGTTATTGTAGTATGTACATAGTACATACTACAACAACAAATTAATATTAAATATAATTATTGTAGTATGTACTACATTTAATTATTTTATAACATAAATCATAATGTTTTGTTTCCTAATTTTTTATTATTTAAAAATTGAACAATGAATTTCATCGTTACTCGTAAACTGACTGTGAAGACGAATTTAATGATATTATTCTTTAATATTTACAGTAAGGAATATTTCTATAATTTTATAATAATTTATTATTTTCATATTTATTTTATGTTACAAAAATCGAAATTGGTTGTTCTTTAGTTAATAATATATACTTATTATAATAAAATCTGAATTAAACCACCTATTTTAAATTTTTCTGTTCGTCGTATTTAATTAAAATATAATCAAATCTTTTTCAGCTGGTTTTTTAGCTGGTTTTAATTTAGTTTTTCTTTGACTTGAATTCTAGCTGTTTTTTTCATTTTTAGCTGTTTTTTTTCCAGTCAAAAATGATTGGATTTCAAATTTTTCAATGGTAACACTGGCAGTAATGGTGGCCCACTATATATTTACATATATATATATATATATACTGAATACTCGCGTGTGTATACCATAACCTTACTTTAGTTTTCACTGTTTCAAGATTCGAAAAATGGCTAGGCAGTACAATTTAAGACCTTTGAAGGCTGTAGTTCAGTTGATTAATTAGGAGGAAAATCACATTGAACCTGTGGAAAATCTAAGTGATGAGGAAAATCTAACGGAAGAGTAGAGTGGCTCAGAATCGGAGCAAAGTGCAAAATCAGACAACGAACAAGTTGAGCCCGAGAGTGAAATTGAAGCATGTAAATCATATTTAAAAATTCGGTAAATTTCGGTGCGAGAAAATGTATTTCATAGTTATTTATTGTAATTTTTAGTCGGAGGAGACAGATGATGATGGCATGGCTCGGGTACAGCTCCAGTATTCAAGAAACTGCGTAATACAGAGAGGAGAGAAAGTAGGGGAAGAGGCAGTAGTGGTAATAACCGTGGGCGACGAAAGAGTATTGTGGGTAAAGATGGGCATAAGTGGTACACAACTCCACATGACAGACTGTCAAATAGAGGCCACATAGTCACGAATCTTGCCACTCCACTTGGACCTGCAAAAGAGGTCAAATCTCCTTATGAAAGTTGGAGTTTATATTTTGACGAAGCCATGCTGTCGAAAATTGTCCAGCATACTAATGAAGAAATCGACCGTTATACCGAGGATCGAGAAATAAACAGGCAGTTGGATAGTACATATAAACATGTCGACGTAATTGAATTGAAAGCTTTCGTTGGTTTATTGTATTTTTCTGGTCTTCATAAAATAAATATGACCAATATTCACGATCTATGGGATCTAAAAGTCGGTTGCATAAGATACCGTGCCGTCATGCTCCTAAAAAGATTTCAAGCCCTTCTACAATCCCTGAGATTTGATGATAAGAACACTCGAGCAATTCGACGTGTTGAGGATAAATTCGCCCTCATAAGACAAATTTGGGACTCATTCATTGAAAAATGCAGGACTCTATACAGCCCCGGAAAACACTATCATTGACGAACAAGTGTTATCTTTTCGTAGGTGCTGTCCTTTTAAGGTTTATAACGGTCAAAAACCAGATAAATATAGTCTAAAATGTGTCAATTTGAATGACTCTCAAACATTCTATTTAGTCAACGCAATTTCATATGTCGGTAAAGTGCCAATTTACGGAAGTACCAGAAATATAACCTGCGACAACTGGTATTCCTCAATAGACATTTTCGATACAATATTGGAAAAGAACCTCACAATGGCTGGAACACTAAAAACAAATAAACCGCAAATACCTTTGTTTTTCAAGACTGCTGGTGAGCCAGGAAGTTGAAAATTCGCTTTTGACCGAACGAAAACTCTGGTTTCCTACACTCCTAAGAAGAATACGCTGGTCCTTGTTTTATCAACGTTCCATCGATTGCAAGAAATATGTGAGACTACAAATAAACCAGAGATAGTCAATTTTTACAACAAGACAAAAGGTGGCACTGACACATTTGACCAGATGTGTCACGAATATTCAACAGCAAGAAAAACGAACAGATGGCCAGTGCGAGTTTTCATGGGGATGCTGGACCAATCGGGGATCAACGCCTCGATTATATACAATTTCTTTCAATGCTGCAAATCCATCACTCAACAAGAGGGATTTTTGGAAAAGTTTAGTCGAAGATCTCACAATTTTTATTTTTATTTTTTTATTTAGAAAAAAATCTTTAAGGATATTTTTAAAGTTGTCCTTTGATAAGTTGAAGTCAAATAGGTCGTCGATTAAGTTGTTCCATTTGTCAGGAAACACGCCGGTGTTTAAGGAATGATTGAATAGATAACATAATGGAATTGTTAAAATTTCAGCGTACTCCTTCAGAATAGAAGAGGGTATATCGTCAAGACCGCAACCATCTCCAAACCCCCTTAAAGCCGATAAAATGTTGTCCTCAAAAATAATAGGAGGAGTTATTGATGTGTTGTTGTTGCTGGGTTGTTCGTACAATCCACTAGTAACGCTTGGTCTATAGACTGATTGAAAAAACGACGCAAACATGTTAGCTATATCTTTGGCGTTTGAAGAGCAGGTATTGTTGTACGTCATATTAGCAGGGTATCCTTCAATTTCGCGTTTATTCCTAAAGTATTTCCAAAATTGTTTTGGATTTACTTTGATGTTGTCTTGAATTTGATTAAGATACGACCTGTATTTTGATTTGAAATAAATTTCAAATTCCTTACTATGTTGTAGAAACGTAGTTTTGTCCGCTTCTAACCCACTTTTCAACATTTTGGCATACGCTTTCGACTTTCGATTTCTTAAGTTAACTAGTCTATCATCAAACCAATGAGGGTGAGCATTTTGTGGTTTACAGCAAATAGGTACATACAAATCGAAGCCTTGTAGCATGATGTCATTAAATTTATCCACATTTTCGTTTATATCATTGGAATTGAGAGTTATTTGCCAGTTGATGGATTCCAGGTAGCTTTGTAGCCCCACACGGTTAGTTTTTTAAAAGTTGTATTTCATTGGTTGTAGTTGTTCTGATCTGGCCATTTTAGTTACGTCAAATACAATATCCAAAGGTTTATGATTAACATCATTTATGACAAAAGGTAATAGGGATTCAGAAATGTTAAAGGTGTCAATGTCGTTGCTGAAGACAAGATCCAATAATCTATCACGATTATTAGCAATTGTGTTTATTTGGTTCAAATTATAACCAAGTATGGCGTCCACAAATAAAGATTTCGCATCTGTTGTTACATTGCAAGGTAAAATACAGTTTAGTTCTGGGTCCAAATTCCAAGTTATATTTGGAAGATTAAAATCTCCAAGCACAAGAACTAAATCTGACGAGTCTGTTGTATTAATAACTTCATCAATCGCATCAATGCAAGTTGCATAATGATCACTATTTGATTGAGGTGGTATATATGCTGCATAGATGATTAGATTGGTTTGGTTGATTTTGATTTTTACACCGATCTGTTCGACTCTCGATGGGGCTAAAGTTACTTGAGCATTCAACAGTTTAGAATGTACTGCTATCAGTACGCCACCACCCGATTTATTCGAATTAGTTTCAGGAGACCGATCGCATCTATAAACAACGTAGTCCTGGCCAAAAAATTCGCTGCTCCTTATGTCGGGTTTTAATGAAGTTTCCACAATTACATATATAGGGTAGTTTGTTTGATGAACAAATTGATAGAATTTGGATGCTTTTGATGCCATTTTATTTACATTCTGATAATAAATTGTAATGACATCTTTGCCTGAATTTTTACACGGTTTTGAAGATGGTTTGGTAGTATTTGGTGATTTGTAAATAGCAGGACAACTGTTGTTAAAATGGTTTTTGGTATTGATATCAGGATAATATTCTTTTAGTGCTAATGTAACACCAACAGGACATCTAAATGTAATGTTTAGCTGATCTGAATTCGTAATAAATTTATTAGCATCGTAAAATTGAATATTAACATGGTGTAATCTGTCGATGAATGGAATTTGATTTTTATCCCCAAGAAGATATATTTTTGAACATTTACTGAGCATGGCCACCAGTCCAATATAACCTGCATGTATCATCATATATTCATCAATAAACACTGAGTCATAACGTCGGGTTCCATTAATTAGGTATGAAGCAATCGTTTTATAGTTAAGTTCAATTTTGTTGAAATCCATCTTCTCCTTAATACAACGGGTGGCAACTTTAGATTTGAGATCGGCAAAACCTTCCTTAGTGGCACATAAGACCAGATCATAGCCTAGTTTGTGATTGTTTATGATCCATGTAGATTTTCCACAGCCTGGAACACCCTGGACACCAGTAACGATAGGCCGCATGATGTTGTCTATTGCATAGATATGTTGTAAATTTGAATATGTCAGGAGATCGAGCATAATTTCAGTGCCAGCGGAGCAGAAGAAAAATCTTTGAGATGTCAAAAAAGAGTTTGTGGACTCACAATATTTAACTAGGTGATCGCCATCAAAACCAAACTGATGAATAATTGTAAGTTCCTCAAGATATTTGTTGTTTAGATTGTCAAATACGAAGATGTGCAATGATAATAAAGATGAGGAGGCGAACGGCATCAAATGGATGTATTTGCTTTAGTAGTGTTTTAATGATACTGTCAGAATGTTTAGTATAAAACATTATTTCCATAACAGAGTTCTTATAGTAGGAATCTGCGCTAGTATCGGCATAGTATGAAGGTGATGAAACTGGCACATTGTTCTTAATGGCAGACTTCAAAAATCTTGAAGGCTCACCAGTGATCCAACGAGACGACAAAGCTCTTTCAAAAGATGTTGACATGTTAAACGGTATATTTAGAACCCATTTGATATTGGAGCATGAACAGTTGGAGATGTAATCCAGAGCCAGTTTAAGTTTATCTACGAAGCAGTTGATGTCGAGCGTGATGACAAATGACTCCTGCTTATGTTGTAAATATGACCTTAATGTATCTAACACATAGATTAAATCAGTGTAGTTGGTTTTATCTTGATGTGAGACAACTATAACGGATTTCCCTTCAATTAAGTATACTTTTGTAACCAAGTTTATAGATTTGGAATAGCAGTTTATCAGTTTCAGTTCTTTTTTTGTTAAGAATTCTTTTATTTGACATTTGTCTAATTTGGCTTGCATAGATGCGCAAATCGTAACAGAAGAACATGGTAAATAATTCCCCTTTATCCAAGTGGTAATTTGAGGTTCAGCATAATCAAATGATTGAGGAGGAATCCGTTGAATGAAATCGTATCCATTTGTGAAATCCTCATGATAGATAGATTTGCCGCCCTTTTTTGGAAGTAACTTGGTTTTTATACATTTGAGGAATGATTTGTTCGTTGATTGTGACACATTCCTCATATCCGGAGGAGGAAAGAGTTGAAAAATCTGCTACACCAAATAGTATTTTGTATTCAAGAGATATTGATACGACGGGACATAGGTTGAACAGGAAGACAGGGAAAATGTGTTCATTGTCCCCGAACCATCGACCGAAAATATGGAGTCAAATGCTCCAAGTGTCAGGCCTTCGCGTGCCAAGACCATAGAGCTGTTATCTGTCAGGCGTGTGGTGCGATAAGAATGAGAGATAAAAATCAAGATAAAAAATGTTTAATGATAAATTTAATATTCTTTTTCAATAATTTTAGTTTATCATTCCAAATAAAGACACTTTTTACCAATTTGAACGAAATTCTTAATGATTATAACGACCTATGAGGCAAAAATCGATTTTTCAAATTCTTGCTACTTTTTTTAGAGAATTGGCCAAAACCACTATAATACCCTTAAAACATAGTATCTCTCCTTTAGAACCCCGTTGGAAATACTCGATTTGCTCAAAAACTCACTGAGACATCGTGATTTTAGAAAAAAATGTCATTTTTGTTAGTTTTTCACGTTTTTTACCCTTCTTGGTCAATTTTCTAAGACCCTTCAAACGTTTAGCCAAAACTACTCGGTTCACGCGACTCTATATTTGAAGACGAAAAAAATGAGCCCCCTTGGAATCCTCAAAGTCATACTGAGCCCGAGATATAAGGGCCCTTGAAAATTGGGGTGTTTTTTCACCTCGCGTTACCAGATTACGTAAAAAAAATAGCGCTACCTTTCTAGGGTTAAATGGCCATAACTTTTTTGTTAGTAGTCATAAAGGCACAAAATAACTTTTGTTGTATTCTACAAAGTGATTTTATTCTAAATAAATCATTATTTAATACAATGTTTTTAGAAAAATGTGTTATGGATTTCCTAATCCTAAAAAATGTGTAGAATTATGAAAAACTTCACCATCTAAATTAATTAAAAACAAAAAAATAATGTTTATTTTGGAATTAGTGTTGTTTAAAAAAATTCTCTAGTTTATACCCTTTCCAATGGACATTTATTTATGACATATCGTCGAAATCACTCAGTTTGTGGTTAAAATAGGAGATACTATTTTGTCAGAGTTACTTGTGCCAGAGTTAAGAAAATGTTTTTTAAGTTATTGATAGATTTAAAAAAATAAGTAAACTGGGTGTTTATTGCCTTGTGCTGACCGCAGTAAATATGTCACTATCTGCTACCGGAAATGCTCGTCTTGTTCTTGCTAAATTGTTAATATTGTTCTAGGTCTCGAAAACGGTGATAATGCTATATGACTGGAGTTTGGTAGATTTATACTTCATATGCAGATGTTGAGGATGGTAGCTTTTTGAAAAGGATTTTGTCGACAAATGAGCCTAACTTCAATCGTGACGTGAGGGAACTGTGAATTTACACAATCTGCTTTACTGGGGCAGAAAAAGGCTAAATCCACCCAAGAAAAGGCTGGATTATTTCCAAAGGAAATTCAATGTTAGTGTTTGGGCTGGTTTTATTCTTCGAAACCTTATCGGCCCATATTATGTGCCAGAATGCCATTCCGGAAATATTTATCTCGAATTTGTTCAAAATGAGCTACCTGAGCTGATTTTATCAGGTTTAGAAGATGTGCTGATTGTTTTTGAAAATTACGGCTGACCTGCATGTAACCAATGAATGGTAAACGAATACTTAGATGATTTATTCTCAACTCTAGGAGTTGCTCTATTTATTGGCCCATGCGGTCCCGAGATCTCACACCCCTGGATTTCTATGTCTGTGGATGTGCTAAGGAATTTGTGTACGCAACAAAGCACCCACAAGAGAAATTTTAATTGAAAGGATAAGCGCCGTATTTGAAAAAATGAAAAGTGCCGAAATGAAAAGTGCAAAAAAGATGTCGTTCCTTCATATAGGGAATGGAGAAAGCCATTTTGAACAAAATCTAATAAATAAAGATGATTACAAATTTATTAATAATTTAAAAGTTATTTTCTTAACCCTGGCACAAATAACCAAATAATGTGGTAGATACTCGATCGACTAGCAAGCAAGCAATTTGCTAGCCAAAATCTTGGCTGTTCAATCAATTTTACCAGGCAAATTGGAATTTAAAATTAAGTTTTTCAATTTTTTTTTGTTGTTTTTTGCAATTGCACAGTAAATTTTGTGGTTCAAAAAATGAACAGCAAATTTTTGTGTTGTTTTACTGTGCAGTTGCAAAAATAAACAAAACTTTTATAAAAATTATAATTTGGAAATTCAAATTTTCTTGGTAAAATTGATTGATTAGCTAGGATTTTGGCTAGCAAATTGCTTGCTTGCTAGCCGATCGAGTATGTATCTACCCTAATATCCATATTTTACCACGAAATGAGAGATTTCTGTGAATTGTCAGTATACCATAATAGAGGAATGCATATGCGTGAAAGACATCTTAGTTCATCTCTGGTGGTAGACCAAGTTTGCCTAATTTCATTTGAGACTAACTTATCACCCTATTTCCCAAACCAGCAAATTCCCAATATTTTGACATACAAGTCAGGATCATCAAATGATATGGAATCTCTTCCTTGGTTCTCGGCAGGTATGTTCCTTAATAGCTGAGGGCCGTTTGATGTCGTTCAAAATCGTTTTTGATGGTATAGGCTGATTTTGAGGAAAATTCACAGCTGTCAATTGGTGTAATGGCGAGGTATAGTGAACATATCAACCCGTATGTGACCGTTCTCAGTTTAAAGCGCTGCATCACACTAGCTGGACTTTCATGCCAAACAATTCTCTGATATTTTTGTTGGTTTGTGTGCACGATAACCTGCCGATACATTTTTTCAATAAACCTTGGTGTGGTAAATAATAAACCTTGCCTTGTGTGCGCGTGATCATCGTGGCTTGGATTAAACTGAACCGTATAAACAGAATGTATTGTCCCTTGAGTTTTATATCCTTCTGGAATTTAGATTACATTGCAATCAATCGTACTTTGGCTGCCTTATAGCATATAATCTAACTGCGTGACATTATCGGAGCGACCATCAACAAATTGATGAGAACTTGAGTATTGTTGTTCACATAAGAAGTTGACTAACATCATCTTCCACTTGACTTGTGTAGCACGTAGCTGTATAACTTTTCTGATTGGAATGGCGAGCAACTCTCTTGAAATTTGGGATCAGCAAGGCAAAATTCCTCTAACTTGACGAAACTATACTTTCCTTCAGAATTATTGCCTGAGAATGGAGATAATTAGTAAGCTTACCTAATATTATCGCATGTAACATGACAAAGTGGTTTGCATCATGTGTGGAAGATAATGTAATACTGATCTGTCCCTTGGTAATTTATGCCTGCTGCACCTGAAGACCAGTAACTGAGATATGCGCCGAATTACACTTCAGTCTCAATTTCCTTGTAACCGAATCCCGTTATGAATATCGATTCAGAACCAGAATCAAATAATAAAAAAAACAATAATTTTGGCCAACTTCGGAGAAACCAGAACGCAAAATTTGATAAAACAAAATGAGAAATTTGATTAAATTAAGCAGATCTTTATATGTATAAGAATTCTGAAACGAAATGAAATCTCGTGAAAAAAGTTCAATAAGTTTACGTTTGATTCAAAGAGTTTGAAAGATAAAATTATGTATAGAAGATACTCTTACATATTCTGCTGAGAACCGAAAAATTAATCAGATGCAGCAATCTCATAGTTACTTTAAAACCTCCCAGTTAGAGATTTTCATCTGAATCGCCATTAATGCATCAACAACCTTGTCTGAAAAGTTTCCAACCTTACAAAGATACAAGAC
Organism: Nephrotoma appendiculata; assembly: GCA_947310385.1. Lineage (NCBI taxonomy): Eukaryota > Metazoa > Arthropoda > Insecta > Diptera > Tipulidae > Nephrotoma > Nephrotoma appendiculata. The sequence goes on from OX371223.1 coordinate 318,727,041, forward strand.
AATTTCGTCCAGATAGTAATCGGCGTCTTTTTCCTCAAAATTGTTGTTTACTAAGGTGATGGCCCCCTCATTAAAAAATTGACTTCCGAGCGCAAATTTTAGCTTAGGGAACAAAAAAAACGCAAAATCGCTTGGGGCTAAATGTAGTGCGTAGTGCGTAGTGCAACCGCTGCTGTAAGACGGCGCAAATGTGACCGTTTTTCTACAATTTCTGCCTTCAGCATTTCCTTTTGTAAGATAATCGATTAGGATAACTCCATGACTGTCCTAGAGTGTAATGGTGTAACCAAGTTTCATCAACAACTAAACTGCGCCAAATAAACTGCGGGCAGCTTTCTCATACCTAAATCTTGAACTTGAAATCGTCAACTTGAGCTATTTTTCGTCTGTGGTTGCAGTTTTTAGACGTCCCGAACGTTCATCGACACCCAAGCTGGTACGGCTACGTTTAAATAGCCCCAAATTTCATGGTGGTAAATGATGGTGCAGAGTCCCCATGCAAAGCGTCAAACTCGTCTTTAATTTGCGGAGGCGTATTGCCTTTAAAAAATACACATTTAACACTCGATACTTGATATTTTCCATTTCACTAAAACACTCACGTTGACTCACTCGAACGATTGTTAAGCAACACGTGTGGGTCCAAAATTATTTCGAAAAATTAGAAAGTTAAAATTAGCCTTTGGCTAGTCAGTCCGCTTTACAATTTTATTATATTTTTAGTCGATCCTGATTAGATCTAGTAGATCAAGCGGTTTCTCCCTTTGCAGCCGTTTTACTGGGTTTGGATCATCCAACATTCGACGTATTTCAGCATTTTGGTGTAGACAGCATTTTGGTGTTGCATGAGTTTTATCGCGTGTTTGCTTACTTTTCACTAACGTAAACGATCTTCAGATCTCTATGGAGGTTGTCATGTCCACGTAGGACTTTGCTTTGAAATGACTGGATGATATTGAAGTTGGTTTTCACCACCAACTGGTGTACACAGCCCCAGAGCTAAATACCGTAAGTCCACACAGGTTTTAGGATTTGCCGGTATAGTTGTAATTTATTATGTAGAGTTAGCTCAGAATTTCTTCCTAACAGCCAATCCATCTTTTTGTATTTGATTTTTAACTCTTCTTTTTTCTTTTTCACATGCTCTTTCCATTTTAGTTTCACGTCTAGAGTCATGCCTATAGGTATTTTGTCGTGTTTGCATAGGGAATTTACTGGGTGTCCAGTTGTACTGGTATCCAGTTGTTGGTAAAGTGTACGTGAACAGATTTTGTTTCATTAAGTTTTATTCGCCATCTCTTCGTCCAGGTGTTGATAATATTAGTAGACCTTTGCAATTTGCTTGTGGATTCTTCTATGCTATTAGCGACTACTAAAATGGCCGTATCATCTGAAAACGTCGCTATGTTAGTCTCCGATAGATCGTTGGCAGACCCGAGGTGTATAGAACATAAAAAGTTGGTCCCAGAACGGTACCTTATGGGGCTCCTGCTGATATTTTCGTTATTTCTGAGTATTCGCCATCTAATTTAACTTGAAAGTGTCGGTTAGGTATGTAAGATTTTAGAATATGATAAAACTGGTTTGGTAAGTCCCTTTGTAATTTATATTCCAACCCTTTATGCCATTCTCTGTCAAAGGCCTGTGCAACATCCAAGAAGGCGCTTGAACATATTTTCTTACTTTCAAGTACATCTTTAATTATATTTGTAATTCGGAGTACTTGTTCTATTGTTGAATGGTTTTCTCTGAAGCCAAATTGATGTGAAGGAATAAGATTTCTTTCTTCTATTATAAGTTTGAGTCTTTTTAGGAGTAGTTTGTCGAAAATTTTTGAAATTATTGGGAGTGAGGAAATCGGACCATTCGAATTTTTGTCACAAGAAGAGCTTTTACTATTTGACCTGTAATTAAGTCATATCCTGAAAATTTCTTTGGATTTAGGTTAAGATACATTTCCTCCTTTAATTCTTGTAAAGTTGCAGGAGATATATTGTAGTTATATTTATTGGTGGTATGTTTTCCTCTGTAGTTTGTCTTGGTGGAGGCTGGAACATGTTCTCGAGGCGGGTTGCAAACAACGAAGCTGTTTGCTTGGCACTTATAGTCCATGTTTCATCTTCATTTTTAACTGGTTCAATCGCTTTCCAAAGGCAGTATTCGGTATCTTTTTTTCCCAGTAAGGCCACCAAGAATTTATTAATGGATTCGTTCTTGATTTTTCCTTTAATTAGCAACTTTAGTTTATTGAACACAAAATTTAGAGTTGTTTTATATTCTGGCACTCGACTTCTTTACCAGGCCTTTTTGCTTTTCGTTTTGCTGCAACCAGTTCCCTAACTTGCAGAGGGTAAATAGCATTTCGGCGCATTTCCTTTGAACTCGAGTGAGTACTACTCCACGCCGCTTCTTGTAAACTGTTGTTGAGTTGTTCTAGTTCTTCTTCTAGCTGTATCGGATTTTTAATTGGCCCTGAAGATCAATATTATCCTCAACTAGTTTATGGAATTTCTCCCAGCAGGTTTTTTTTATTAGTTAGCGAAGATGGGCTAGTTTTCTTAACAATCGTTGTACTGATTGCCATAATAACATCTAATTCTGGGATATGTTGCATTAGCCCATTTGCATTCCAGGGTACTATTCTTAATGTTTTATTTGTTGTTGTTCGCATTATTTTAATAGAGCATGGATTTCATTTCATTTGGAGAGTCTCGCTTATCTAACCTGTTGCTTAGAGCTTGAAAGCATTTCTCTTGTTTAGCTAGACGAGTGTTAAGAGCTTCGATGTTTCTTAGTATCTTTTGGAACACTGTTGTATCCTCGGTGTTGCCCTTCGAAATAACTGGTTTTGTCATGACCACTTGCGAGTGTAGTTTTTGTTCTCCCGTTTTACTAGAATGAGGTTTTGGTGAAAGTTTGATTAATTTTTCCCGGTGTTATTGGATCTTGTTTTCGTGTTTTATTTCTTATTCTTTGTAGCTCCTTTGTTATTTCACATCCCCGATAGTGTGCTGGATGTGACTTATTGCAATTAACATACTTGGGCATTGAAAGTGTTGATTGCAATTACCAATAAAAAAAAACTTTGCTTTTGTTTATTTTGTTATTTATTTCGGTTTATTTTGAACGAAACAGAATTTGATATTCACTCAATGCCCTGTCACAAAGTACTAACTAAATATAATTTCTCCACAGCATTAATGATGTACTAAAAGTGGTTTTCATCGTTTATGCTAGGTCGTGCGTCGATCGTTGCTGTTCCATTTGGTACTAAGATATTAGAATCCATCAACTTTGAATTTTGACATTTCGATCCGACTGGCAATATTATTGGTTTTTCTGTGTTTCGATGCAATATAACGTTATGGAGGTCGTTTGAGTATTTCACCCTGCAGTGAGGGATTTTAATGAAACTGAACATTCCCCCGCCCTTGGCTCGTATGAGTCAATTTTTGGGATCAGACAGATTTTGGTGATCGGTCTTTTGAAGGTGCTCGTGGCTATTTTCACGGTGACTACCCGAATTAAATTATCTCGCCCTAGATGTACTTCGACCACTTTTGCTAGTGGCCATCTCGCTGGTGAAATATTGTCCTCTTTTAAGATAACGAGGTCGTGAATTTTTATTTGGCTAGCTGGTTGACGTTTGTTTAATTGGTTTAAGGTGGTGAGGTATTCATCATTCCAACGACGAAAGAATTGCTGGATTAATTTTGGAAGCATCTGCCATCTCGATAATGGATTTAATTTTATAGAATGAGCCAGTGTTGCTTCTGGAGCAAGTGTTAAGGGATGCCCCAATATAAAATGGGCTGGCGTCAATGGGTCATAACTTTCTTCGTTCCGACACAATGGTCGTGAATTTAGTATCGCTTCCACCTCCTTTAAGAACGTAAGAAATTCTTCATAGTTCAATATAGTCTCTCCGATGAGACGTTTAATGTGGAATTTTGTCGATTTCACGGCAGCTTCCCACAAGCCACCGAAGTTTGAAGCTGCTGGTGGAATAAAATGCCACTTAGTGCCTTGGTCGACTGTCCGATCGATTATTTTGCCCGAGAAACTTTCCGAATGGAGTAAATCCTTCATCTCCTGCAGTTGATTGATAGCCCCGATGAAGTTGGTAGCATTGTCCGAGAACAGATCCGAACAGATTCCTCTAGATGATTGAAACCTCCTTAATGCAGAGATAAATGAATCAGTGGTTAGATTGGTCATCAATTCTATGTGGATTGCTTTTGTCGCCATACAGGTGAATATACAAATGTACCCCTTTATAAGTTTCGATCTTCTCACTTGATGGGCTTTGATTAAGTGTGGTCCGGCCCTTCACACATTGGTTGATTGTTCCTTTTATGAGATGCTTTCCGCGCACAATATGGCACCTCAGTTTGATATGCGAAACCATGTGAGATGTGCCGGCATGACACAACTTCCTGTGAACATAGTGGACCATTCTCTTCATTACTATATTTGTTGTTGGAAGTATAATCGGGTGCTGCGTATCATAGTTTTGTGCCGAATTTGATAATCTTCCGCTAACTCGTAATATGCCTCGGTTGTCAAGAAATGGATATAATTTCAATAGGTTATTTTTACATGATGTTTTACCAGATTGGAGGAATTCGATATCAGCTTGGTACGATTGGCGTACCATTGTTAAATTCATCCACAGTAATACTTCCACTTCTGGGTGAATTTGATCTTTTCGCATTATGCAACAGTCTTTGCATTCGGGCCACAATTCTCACTACCATCGGATAACTGGAGACCCTAGACATCATCTCGTTCAAGTGGTGCTCAAACTCATTGAAATTTTGAACTATAAACGCCTGCGGTTCTGCTTCAGATTCACACGAAAGGCCGTGCTTCGTTTCTGGTATAATTAGTGGATTGCTCGATAACCAACAGGGTCCTTTCCACCACAGGATATCATCTTTGAATTCGCCTGGTGTTGTTCCTCGAGTGGCTCGATCAGCTGGATTCAGTTTTGATTGAACATGGTGCCATTGGTTTCTGTTTGAGTACGATAGTATTAGCCCAGTTCGATTGGCAATATAGGTTGGCCATACTTTGGGTGGTTTGGATAGCCAATCCAATACTATTGAGGAGTCACTATAGAAGAACTGCCTCGGTTGACTTTTGCAGTTTAGTACAGAGGTAACCTTCCTCGTCAGCTTTACTACTAATGTGGCTGCACAAAGCTCTAGTTTCGGTATAGATAGCGTTTTTATGGGCGCTACCTTGGTTTTCGCGTGTAAACCCGTGTATTTCGAATGAGTCATCAGTTGTGTATAACCATCTCTTGATTTCTATCTCATCAAGTAATCCAAATTCGTTTCGAAGGTTTAACCACCTTGATCGACATGCCTCCGGTAGTTCATCATCACATCCAAGTTTTTCCAGCCATAACGATTGAAAAAGTACTTTGATACTTATCATGATAGGAGCCAGCCACCCCATCGGTAGACGCACTCGAAATTTGAAAACATTTCGCGATGGTTGATAACACAATCCTAGCATGGACGTTATTGAATCAATGGTTGCAAATTTTCGATCGGTGATATGTGAGTCTGCTCCTTCAATATTATCCAATAGCTTGGGATGGTTTGCTGACCACTTCTTGAGTGTAAAGCCTGCTGAGTTCATTATTTGTAGCAGTTCGTCGCGTAACTGCGACGCGTCGGATAGTGAGTGGCACCCTGTGAGCACATCATCGACGGAGACATCGGACCTTAACCTTTCAGCCGCGATTCGGTAATGCTTCAATGGATGATCCGGTGTTTCTTTCCATACTATACGCTGGTAATCGGTGTCTTCGGGACGGCGCATCACCTGCCGATACATTATTTCGATGTCGGCGCTGAATACGAATGCATGTTTTCGGTATCGCAACAGAATTTGAAGCAACCCTTGTTGAACACAACCCGTAATTTTGATGTATCTGCTTTTTTAAATATGCCATGGTGAGGCAGATAAAATGTTTGATGATTTGATCTTGGTATTTCGTCTTGCAGAATTTCAGCCATGTGACCTAACCGTTCATAATCCTTCATAAACTTTATGTATTCCAAGCGCAGCCTTTCGTTGGTAGATAACCTTTTCTCCAGACTGTAAAACTGACGTATAGCATGACGTGTATGAACAACCTAATAGAGGCGGGATCCTTTTAAATGGTAAGCCAACTATTATTCTTCCATTACTGCTAACTGCTGGCTTCAAAGTGTTCAACACATGCTGATTCTTCTAGCGTATACTGTAACACAGTTGGTATATCTTCAGCCTCTCAAAACGATCGTAGAGTTTAGTCGATATTCACCTCTTGATTTCTCATTTAACGTTTTGGGCCGTGACAAGAATCGGCCTCCTACTATCCACCCCAGTGTGGTGTTTTGTGCCATTAACGATGGATTGCCTAGTGGTATTTTGCCATCGTCTAGTAACTTGTTTAGATCTACTGGGCCCGGCTTATTAAATATAGGGTCAGCTAATCTAACTATATTGCTCGTTGGTACAACAAATCTACCGGGTTCGACGGTAGGTGTGAGGTTGTTTGGGCACGATTAAAGCTGCAATTTAGTATGTATGACATCACGATTGACTCTTGATCTTACCATGAGTTGCGTGCGCCCCTTTGATAATCCTGCTTTGGTCCCGCCGATACCACTGACGAAAACTGTTGGATTTGTTTTGGTTAGGTTCAATTTATTTGCGCACGATTCGATGAGGAATGATCAAGTTGAACCAGAATCCAGCAATCCTCGAACAATATGCCAGTTGTTGAACCTATCCCTAATTTCGACCAACACAGTCGGTAACATCGCATTTTCACTGATACAGATGATGTGTAGATTTCTTCTGAAGTCCCAGTGTAGGCTTCGCTCGTCGACGCTTTAAAATCGCTGCTGGAACTGGTCTCGATTGAACTCACTTGATTCCCCGTTTTACTGTCATCAAGATCTGAATGAACAAGAGTGTGATGTCTCTTTCTGCAAATTTGTCATGTCCTTCTTGAGCGGCATAGATAAACGGAATGATTGTCTCCAAGACAGTTGAAGCATCTTTGGTTTTCGTTTATAAATTTTCTGCGCTCAGATAATGCCATGGATTTAAACCGTGTGCATTCAAACAGACGATGACGATCTCCATTACATAGTTTGCAGGGTACTTGTGATATTTCAGTGTGTAACATCTTAGCAACTGGTTGCACTTTGGTCTCAGGTTTATTTACTGTTGATTTTACTTCTGTTAGGGCGTCATTGCGAATTAACAGGAAATCTAGGAAGCTCTGTAGCATCGGGAAATCCCGATTCGGCAGATTTGTATCTTCAAGCCTTTCTTGTCTCGTCATCAAGTCGCTCCATCGCCATGAAAATGAGTCACGGATCACGTGATTCTGCGTCCTTATCATATTTTTTCATTCATGTCCCTCAGAATTAAGCTTTTTAGCCAAAGCTCTATAGGTTTCAGAGTCTGCAACATTAATTTTCCAGACGCCATTATTTAGTGATACGAGCTTGATTTCATAATCGATTGTATAGTGGGGAAATTTGATATCCCTACGACATTTATTGGTGGAGGTGATTTCTCTTTTGGTTTAGGTAGTTGTTGTTCTAGAGCGATTTGTTTCTTGATGGTTAACTGTTTTCTAGAAACTTCTTTTGAAGTTGATGGTAAAGTTTCTGCCATTTCTGGTGAGTGTTGAGCTTTCCATTTCTTACTTGGTCTTTTACTCCGGTTCAACATCCAAATTGTTTCTCTTTCAAATTCTTCTTCATCCATTTGGAATGGATTAATGTCATCATTGATTGCAGGGCTAGGTCTCGTCCCAAGTTCTGCACGTGTTTCAGCTTCATTTTTAAATTCTGCATTCTCTTTCTTTAAAATTGTAAATTCTTCTTTAAATGTTGTTGTCAATTCTTTTATTTCTCTTAGTTGCCCACGGAGTTCGGCATTTTCCTTCTCGTACTGAAAAATATTTCCAGTTGAAGATCTTGGTGATCTTGATAATTTGGAACTTCGTCCAAATGGGTTAAACAATGATTGGCCTTCCCCAGAATGTATATGAGAAGCATTTTAGAATTCTCAGGAAAAAAATCGACCTTCACCGAAAAAGTTGTAAAATAACTTTTCGCCGGCCGAACGATAAATTACGAACATCGGAAATAGTGAAATGAATCCCATATTCCCAAAGTTTTATGATAGATGCAGGAGCACAAGTATGTCACTTAATGTAAATCCAAAATCTAGATAATCCTAGTACACGTGCTACTTCGAAAAGTGATCCTTATTCCTTCGATTCCCAATTTGATTATCGTCCCTAGTAGATCACATATAACGAGGCGTGATAAGTTAAATAATATATTTTTGTAAAGTTTAGAAACAGTTTTGGCGCTGATTTTTAAACTGCTGTTAAAATTCTATAAAAAATTACTCGTCTGGTTAAATGAAAATCTGAAAACTGGTTAACTTATTTGCCAAGCAACAAAAAAGTGTCGCCATCAATTCGCGATCAATAAATGTAACTCGCAAAGCTTAACGATAAAGCAAAGAAGAACGATAACAACATCACGCAGAAATAGATTCCACCATGTAGTAGTAGTAAATTTTAGATAGTAGAAACACCCAAAAATGGTAAAGCGGCAATTACATAATCTCGAACGCAAACGTTATAAATTCTGTCAATAAATATTTAAAATTTACTCTCGATTAACTTTATTTGCGTCCTTGGTTTTGTTTACATACACAAAGCATAATAATTATTTACGTTTAGCGCGCTGAACGTTAGAACATTTCTCCTCTTTTCTTTTATACTTTTTTTTTTTTATATGAATTTAATATTTTTTTGATTCCCCACTCTCTGTTTTATAAAAATAATTCATATAACAACATAACACGACATATCAAAAAAAGACACACGGTGTATAACGGTTATCTGCTTTTTATCTAGATATTTTTTATGTTGTGTTGTGTATGTTCCTCTCTACATACAACAAAATACTTCGTACTGCTTGTGAATGACGTTTAGTTGTTTTGTTTTTTATTTTATTTTATTTGTAACGTGTTGTCGTGTTTTGTATTATTTGAATTAATTTTTTTTGTTGTTGTTTAACGAAACGAACCAGCAAAATAAAAAGTAGAAGATTTGTTAGTTTCATATCGAACGTTGCAGCGGAAGGTTGACGTTCTTTATACTTAAATAAAATATTTAAGTTTTTTGTTGTATTTTGACTGCTTCGTAAGAGGTCTGATGCAGTTTTATTATAATTAGTTTCTTATCAGTTTTTTTGTATTTATAAATTTTGCAAACACTGTGTCTATTTTTTTTTGTGGTTGGTTATAAATATCAATCACAATTTTATAATTGTTTTTGTGTGCGATTAGTTAAGGAATGAAAATTTGTGTGTGTGAAATGTATTCAAAATAAATATTTTTAAGTGATAAAATATAAGATTTATTGATAAAAGGATTATTATCAAGTCAACGCTAAGTGTGTTTAAATTTTATAGAACCCTTATAGTTGGAATACTCTATAAAATATACAATTATTACATGGGTTTATCGAGTGTACATGATATTGGTACAACGTGCCAGTGTAAATCCGACGAAATTTTTGCTCCACTCAAGAGTAAAATGAAAGTTTTGAAAAAAATTAAGAAAAAAATTGGTTTAGGTAAGAAAATTGTTATTATTATTGTTATAAAGTTAGTTTCGTCTTTGTATGTATATAGATTGTAATTAACAGTGGCTCTGTATAGGTATATATAAGACAGACCGTTTTGTGTATATATTGATTTCATCACAATGCAAATTACCGTGAGAAAATATTTTACTTAACGATGATGATGATGATTGTCGTCGTCGTCTTTCAGTTATTTGATTTGTACATGACTTTTACTCAACGAAAATTTACAAATAAAATCAATCAACGATAATTAGTTAGATTAATATTTGAGTTATGTTTTTTATTTTGGAATTACCTATAAATAATTATTATAAACTATAGTTTCTTATGTTAAATAAAAAAATAGAAAAAAATCGTGCGCTTTACATAAGCACGCAAAACTAAAATAAAACTTTATACATAACCAACCAAAAAACTATAAATACAAAGAAAGAATTGTTGTTACTGTATATATACATAACATACATATAAATAAAAAGACCAAAAAACCTTCTTAACAATAAAAACTTACCGTGAGAAACGAATTTAAGTTATTTATGTTTATTTTCTTTCATTTCTTGAAATCTTTTTTATAATGTTTTAATGAAATTTAATTAAAAAATCTCTATGAAAATTTTATTTAACTCGTGCATATGTGAGGAATTTCCCGGTGCTGGGCCAAATTTTACAAAATGACACTGTTAAATTTCCTATATTACATGTAGGTGTGATTGTGGCGCCCAAAGTGGGGCTTGCCAAATATTTATTTTTCTAATTGTATACAGTTCTCCAGATGTTTTCTCAACGAATTCCGATGATGTTGATTATTCAACTGATCATTATATCTAATGTTTGTGTTATTTCCATGTTCAATTGAAATTTTCAGGTACTGGACCCTAAAATAATGCTCATTAAGCATAACTAAAATATGTATTATACATAACTTTCTTAATAAATTTTGTAGACCGTAACCAAACCGAATTATTATTTTTTTGTTTTTCTCGAACGTAACACTTAATTATTGGGCAGATGATACCCATCATAGAGGTGTATTATTGGAATATGATTATAGAAGATAAGTGCGTAGGCGCACTGCATCACATATATGATGATGCTATGTGTTTCGAGTTTGTTGATTGACCTCGTCTATATAGATATTGTTTTACCACATGGAAATTTCTTTTTGACTATTTTTATACAAAATTAAATTTTAAACATCTGTCGCGCGTTATAAGATATTTATTTGTAGACAGTCATCTTAAAACCAAAAATATATACATATATTTGCATCCCAACGCGAAGTTTATAAATTATAACTATTTTCGTGGCTTTGTATATAAATATAAAAATATACAAATTTCTCGATACAGGAGACATTATAACAAAAATAGTTTACCCTATATGATATACACTAAATCTTAAGGGATATTGCAGCTGTTAGTAATATAAAGTATGTACTATAAACAGGGGTTTCAAAATAATGTTTTAAAGTAAACGACCTTAAAGAAGTAAATTTCGTCTCTCTATCCTGTGTTGATCATCTTTCATGCGTTTCGATTTAATTTATATGGAGTGGCAACCAACCATATACACAGGAAATATTTCCAGTTCAGCTGTTATATATAAAATGAGTGTATATAAAAGTAGAGGATGTGGGTAGGAGAAATTTTACGTATACATATACTTATGTGTACCAAAATTTCAACCCCAATTTTTATACTCGGTAATATCCAGGTGGTATTAAAATATTATATGCTCAACGGATATTCGGGACCTTATACTATATCGATCGATGTAAACTATTTAAAATTTCCTTCCGTTTTTTGTTTGGTTATTATGTTTTGGTGTCCCCGAAATATCTACGTATACATATATCCTGTGTTCGGTTCGTCTAATTACATCGATCGTTTTAATTAAATCGAACATAAATAGGATATCAGGGATTTTAAATAACATGTTTGTAGATGCGGCACGCGCTGGTGCGCCTTTTTGATGATGTCTGAAATTTTTTGAAAATTTATGTTGAGTCGGGAGATACGTGACGATTTAATGAAGAATGAATTTGGTGTTCTTTGTTTTAACATGAGTCACGTATTTAAATTTATATGGATGTTGTGTGTATCTTCTCTGTAAATGCATGCATACGTACTTAGAATCGTTAAAGTTGTCTAGGTTAATGGATAGTTCAAGCGGTGTATGTTTTATGGCAGCGATGGGTACGTGTGATTTTGTTTTGATGAGAACTGTTGATATAATGCACCATATACGTTATGTTAAGTTTTTTTTTTATCAAAGTTTAAAATAGAAAAAATAGTTCAGTGGATTTTGAAAAATATTGGAATTTTACAAAAATGTATTTTAACTTAAAATTGTACAATAATTTTAAAAATGGACATAATTTTTGCTAACAATTCAATTCTATTTTTTTGAATATAGGCGGCGCGCAATTTTGCTTTTAAATAAGAAGAATTGGTTTTATTTGTTGATTATCTTTATTCAAACTTTTGCTTTCGTAATCGATCTCGTTTCACTATATTTTACAAGACCTTCTCAAAACTTATAATGATAAGCTGTCCACAGCCGTGGCTTGCTCGAGACTTCTCCAAAACAGGTAGTCTTGAAATAAAACGATTCGTCAATTGGGTGGGGCGTCAAGAAGTCAGGTTGACCTTGCTTCTGTGGTTCCCACAACTCACAGTAGCTGTATCGATCATGCCGTCCTCTAAGAAATATGCAACAAAAACCTTTTCTTCGTAAACACCACCAGTTGTCATTACTGTGTCCTAAAAATGGGGCCTGCGTATTTTCTGAATTAATTTAAAAATTGCAGTTTTCTATCAAAAATTTAAAGAACTTTGCCACCCTTCTGAATAACTAAACTTTGTCAGGTTTACTGGCTGACACGAATTCAGTTTTATGTCGAATTTTTTGCAATTATCCATCACACCGGTTTACATAATTTCCAAAAATTTGAATTCTTTATCAAAATTTTTAAAGTCGATATAGTTTTTGTTAAATGTTGAATGTGCCTTCTGTTGATGATTTAAGCCTACCGAATGAATAAATTTTGGGATTGGTTGGTTAATTCGCTGATTTCCAAGTGTTATCGACAACTCGAATTTAGTTCAAGTTTAATTGAAAATTTAAATTCTCAAATTTTACTTATTTGAGGTAATTTTTTGGGAATGATTAAAATTTCTAAATTAAACATTTTTGATTAATACTTCAATATTTTATCAAAACTTTATCTTCGAATTGTCTTTGATTTGATAAAGAAAAGAATGGAGCTTAAATTTCATTGAAATTTCTTAAATACACCTGTTAAAGGAATAGCAGCTTTAACTATTCCTTTAAGAGGTGTGTCCAATTTTAAAGTATCGCATACAAATTTTAATTATGCTCGGTTCTAAATGTTAAATTTTAAAAATTGAAAACCGTTGAATCCTAAAATCTGGAAAGTTCACATTTTTGTTTATTTTTGTTTAGTAACTTTTTTTTATAAAATTCGGCAACTTTTTTTATAAAATTTGGCAAAATTCGGCTTTGCTTATAAGCTATGCTAATTTCGTGTCTTAAACGGCTATGAAACTAAGTCATCTAAAAACTATCAACTAGGTCATCTAAACTATTGCAGTTATTTACTAAAACTCATTTTGTCCGTCGTCTTCTCTTACAAAATTAATTTTTATTATTTGTTAATAGAGCAAACTATTTAGATTTGTGTGATCTCTCCCCTGGCTGGTAGTTAAACGTTCAAGGTTATATTGATTTTTAAAATTTATCAATAGCGAGTTAAATGTTTAAAATTCATTTTAAGTTATTTCAACATTTTATAAATTACATTGAAGTACTTAAATTATATTTTGCGACCAAATTGAAAATTCGACATTAAATCATATATAAATGAGTAAACTTTTCAAGATATACTTTTTTTACACATAACCGTAAAATACTTTATTACAATTAAATTAATGCTCGTCTTAACTTAAATTGATTTGTCGGAGCATTTTTTATAAAATTAAATTTTTTGACTTCGAAAACCTGGCAAATATAATTTTGGAATTAAGTCTAAAAATGTTTTGAATTAAACTTTAGTCTTGTAATATTTAAAAATTTTCTCATAAAACTATTAAAATTCGAAATGTTTAGATTTTTTAATAAATTGCGGTAAGTACAAAAATATTTTTCGGGCCTCCCAGCCCAAATATTCTATGTTTACTGAGCCTGTTTAACTTAAAATTAAATGTTTTAAGTAATTCACATTTTAGAAATTTTTCAAATTTCAAATTTGGGGAATTGAGAAAAATTTTACAAATTCGATTTTTAAATTAAACTTAAAAATTCTGAGATTATTGAATTTTTTTTAGAATTTTCTAAATTTTGGTTTAGCCTTATAAATATTTTAAATGTCAATGAAGAATTATTTTCCCACATTTCCGGCTTTTCTCAATATTATCTTGTTCTGTAGCTGAACTTCTGAAACTAAATCTGAACTTCGTAATTTCAAAAAAAAATCCAATTTAAAATTGTTAAATTATTAAAACAAATTTAGACAATTTGATCGAATTTAAAACGGATTAAATTTAGAATTGAAATTTATTTGTTACTGGTTGTCATATAAAATCGATATTGAGATTTTGTGCACAAACAAATTGATGAGCTCTGCATTGAAATTGACAACATTTAGAATTGCATTATTAAAAATTTGGTTTATATGTAAGTTTTTATAGTTTACAGAGCGCAGATTGGTGGTTGCCTTATGGGAAAAGTTGTCAAACTTTTAACTTTTGTCAAATCTTCCTCATCAACGGTAGTGAATAAAAAGTCAGTTAACATGGCACGATAACGATCGCCATTGACTGTTAGTGCGGCTTCTTGGTCATTGTCGATTAAAAATAGCCCAATTATGCCTTTGGAACATATTCCACACCAAAGAGTCACTCGTTGTGGGTAAATTGGCTTATCTATTGTCACGTGGGAATTGCCTGTGCTCCAAATACAGCAATATTGCTTGTCCACATAACCGCTGAGGTGAAAATGAGCTTCAGAAAAGATGTTTTTTTGGTAAAAAATCCTATTCAGCGACGTGAAAACGCAATGAGTGATCAAATACTGTAGTAAAATTTTTCATCGAATGAGCTGGACGGCGATGCGGAACGTGTGTATTGTCTATATTGTAACAAATCAGACGAACGAACTTTGTTCACAAATTACCTCACAGTTGGCACTTCATTTCTACCGAATTTTGTACACAATTTTCGGCCAATTTCGGTAATTGACTCTAACAACTCATTTCGTTCACAGGGAATCTGGTATGCTCTTCTTAAAATAAAAGTTAAAAGCAAAATCCATAATAAATATTTTTTTTTGCATTGGTCCTGTTAGTTTTTGCTTCGCAACATTTCATCAAATTTTAACTAAATTTTTGGTTTTTCTAATAAACACTATTTTGTAACCAAGTATAGTTAATAGGAAGGCCTCAAAAATATCTTAACAATCTTAAAAATATAAATTTTTATCTTTAAATCAGACAGCTGATATATGAAATAAAAAAATTATTAAAATTTAGAAAAATTAATCTCCTTCAGAGGAAATTTTATATTCTTACCTTTTATTTTAGTCTATATTTTCTTGAAACTAGATACAGAATTCGGGGTCTGATTATCAAGGAGTGATGTACTGAAGTCAGTTGTTCGAATTTTGCAAAAAAAACAATTCTCAATTCACAAATTCTCCGATTCAGAAAGCAAAATTTCAAAGTACATTGTAATAGTGTTAGTGTCTCTATTCTATTAAACCTTCTATTTTTTGATTTATTCTAAATAAAAAAAATTCATTCTAGAAATTCGAATAAATAATTGTGAAATTTTAAAGAAAATAAGAAATTGATGATTGATCTAATCGAAGCTCTGTACAATGGCCTTACTCTGTTCTCATTTTTGTATATGACGTCAAGTTATGTCTCCGCTTTGGGCAGGCAAGTTTTTAAAATTAAGCTACTAAAAGCTTATAAATATATTTCTTTTTATTATCTGTGTTATCACTCAATTTCTGGTAAAGTTTAATTTACAGGTTTATATCATCTCGCACAGCACATTTATAAAATGTTTGGTCAATATCATATCTGGTGTTGTTATTATTAATCACAGTGGTAAACCAATGCACCTTGAGTATCACGCAGTAATGCTTGTTATGTCATCAAATTTATGTCTACAGTTACTTTTCTGAACTGCATATTGCAGTAATTTGTTCGTAAAAAGTTGTGGCGTTTCACGAAAAAAATTTCATTTATTTGATTTCACTGCCATCTAGAATCAAATATTGGAACCGTCGACATAAAATGACGTCATTTAGCCAAATTTTTAAAGCAATGAGGCCAATATTATTCTAGGGGCACTGGTTGAAACCGACAGACGTAATTTTTTTTTACTTTTACCATAATAAGTATTTTTTGTTATTTTTACTAAATCTACAAACTAATTCCAATATTTTGGAATTAGATAATTTTAGAAATGGATTATTGTTAAATAGAAATGGAAAATAAATGGCAATAAAAACAGAAAACGCACTGCATTCGGCTTCAATAATATATGGGTATCACTATAAAGACAAAATATTTTGGTGGAGATATAAAAACTAAAAAAATTGGAAATCAGAAACTAAAAACGGCATGGCCTTATTATATGATGAACCGTCAACATCGTGTTTTGTAATCATTTTAGCTAAGAGGCTTTGATCTAATAAACTTTTGAAATGCTCATTTTAATATTAAAATTTTAGTGTAAAGTGGCAGTTGTTCAATTTTGGAGAGCTCTGAGTCAAACTTTTTTGATGGTTGAATGTGCTTTCATGAGCTTACAACTGAAACTGGGTACAATTCAATACAAGTCTTATATTTTTTATTTTATTGTTTAATATAAGCTTAAGATTATCTTGGGTTATGGGAATTTTATTAGTAAAACAGTTCCTAATTTTTTAAATTTATTTTTAAGTTGACGAATTTGTTGAAAACAAAAATTAAATAAATTTTGTTCTGTTTAGTTACTATTTTTAAGAAAACTTGCTATAGAATTATTGATTGAGTTGATGAGCGAGATCATTTTCTTCATAAAGTTCTTCCCAAATCTTTTTATAATCGAAATGTTAATATCGCTCAAACCCCCGATTACTAGATGTGATCCAATATCAGAAACTAATGCTTCTGGAACATAGTCGTCTTCATCGTCACAAAAATCACCAATATCACTACTTATTTTGCCACAAATTATGATTCCTAAACCGCATAAACCAGCAAACGATAAAAAATCATATAAACCTATATCAATACTTACGAAGGTCATATCAAAAATATTTGAAAAAATGTTGCTGAAGAGACTCAAACCTATAATAGAGGAGAGATGTTTAATTCCACCACACCACTTTGAGTTTAGAGAAAATCACTCTATTGTTGAACAAGTTCACAGAATAACGTATGTCACTGAGGTGCACTTGAGAATAAGAAAATATGCTCCAGTATTTTCTTACATGTAGCTCAAGCTTTCGACAAAGTTCTTGCCAAATTTGGGCTAGAATTTAAACTGCCTAAGCAATTTTATCAAATTCTTAAATCCTACATAGCAGGTCGACAATTTAGAGAATATCAGCAGGTATATATCAGTAGCGTACTTGGATTCGTATCCAAGACGAGAGAC
This sequence comes from Nephrotoma appendiculata, assembly GCA_947310385.1. Lineage (NCBI taxonomy): Eukaryota > Metazoa > Arthropoda > Insecta > Diptera > Tipulidae > Nephrotoma > Nephrotoma appendiculata. The sequence goes on from OX371223.1 coordinate 318,744,396, forward strand.
TTACCGAATATTCAAGATACTACAGCTCGATTCATTTGGTTAAAACTATAAAGTCAGAGTAAATAAACTTTGCGAATTGTTCGAAGTTCTGTAGACGAAGAACTTTCGGGATTCTGAAAGGGACACTCTAGGTATAACACTTTACATTTGATTAAAAGTGTCTTGTAAAACTTTACAGTCACATGAGATACATAAATTTAGACTATTATTCGCAGTGCGATGTGGCCATCCTCGGTTTAATTTTGACGAGCTGCTAAAAACTTCTTCGAGTGTTGGATATATTTTAGCTTTTGAATTTAAAATTTGTAAATCTTTATCTTTTATTTATTATAAAATTTCAAGTATCAAAAGTCCTTTGGGAGATAAATAGATGTATATGTTGCAGTTGCATCGCATAAAATTGCACCTTCCTCTTTTATTGCATAACCCAATGCAACATTTCTGTACACCATACCATCGATACGCAATATACACCAAATACCATATCAAATATAATTTTCAATTCAACCAGTCAATTCCAGTGTGCAAAGTAAATAAATACGTCTTACATCAAAAATTTGGTATAAATCTATTCCTTATATTAATTTTTCTCACACAAAGTTATAATAACAAAATCCCACGGTAACAATCCCATACAAAGCAAATTTTTTTAACCACCGTGCATATACATACATCGATTTATGCATTATTATTATGTGTAGTGTATGTATTTATCTGAGAGCACGAGCAGAGATGCTGTTTAACCATGTATATGTGTTATTTGTTATGCTTTTTGTTTTATTTTGACGAAGAGGTCAAAATGTTAGTTAATAACAAAAAAGCAAATTCTTAAAGAAATCGCGATTTTATTATTGGCAATGTCAACACACGCCGCGAAATTTTATAAAAGAAGAACGCGATTTATTATTATGTAAGTTTCACTTAGCTCTGATTCCTTTTATAGTATACGAAACATATCAGATTTCATGTCTCTGGCTCTGTATATAGGATACGGATCGGAAGTTGAGTTATATATATATATATACTGTTATGTTTTAATATCCTTAAATATCCGGATCATTTGGTTTTTGTCACGAAAGTTAGTTCACCCTTAATACAAAATATTTTATATTAGTTTTAGTCACCAAAAATAGTTTTCTTGGCGTCATTTTATAGTTGTATACAAACGTGTGTGGGAAAATTTTGTTCTTAATATTTTTATTTATTTGTTTTTTTTTCAACGAGCCTGGGATAATTATTATGATTTATGGGTGATTATGATTATGTTTTAATTACTACTACTATAGATGGTGAAATCTCTTGAATCGCTTGACTTACACACTGCTATTGATTTCGAAATTATTTTTTTGTGTAGTTTTATAGTTACAATCACGATTTATAGTTTTTAATTATATTTTTGTTGTATTTAACATTAAAAAATAGAAAATTTATTGAATTGTTGTAATGTTATTATAACAACCAAGATAGTCGTCGCATTACATAAATCTATGGAGTTAGTAAAATATATTTATATACCAAAGACACTCCATGTGGCATAAATTATTTTTTTGTATGATGCTTACGTACCGAAATAGCAAAGGTGTGTTTTCCCCATATTTTCTCATGTCCTTTTTCGTATACACAACATAACAAATTTTACAACAACACGCATTTTAAAATATCCTTAATGTCTGGCATCTGGCTATTTTTTATTTTACTGTTTTATACCTTTGTATTGTAAAATAAAATGAACGAGTCCAGATGTTTTTCCGAAATTTTATTGCATATCAAGATCAAGGTGTTCATTCGTTTGACCAAATGTAGATTTTTTTTCGTTAAATGGTGCTGAAGCCTTCGTCCTAACGCATAAACAAAAGCTAGTTTTTTTTTTCAAATAATTAATAGTAAATATTTTTTTTTTCATTTCAGCTCCACGAAGTACAGTTTCATGCCCAGGATTAAATAATTTACCACCCCTATCGTTCCACCAAGAGATTCATGGCGATAATATACGAATTTCGCGTGATGGTGCAACCGCAAAACGATACGAAAGTTTTTGCAAAGGTATTACATTTTCTGCCCGCCCCGTAAAAGTAAATGAACGTGTATGCGTCCGATTCTCTGAAATATCAAATAATTGGAGTGGTGTTATCAGATTTGGTTTTACAAATAATGATCCAGCATCACTACGCAATTCACTGCCAAAATATGCATGCCCCGAGCTAACAAATAAACCGGGATACTGGGCCAAAGCGTTAAACGAGCGATACTGCGAACGTGAAAATATTTTATTTTTTTATGTTACTTCAGCGGGGGTTGTATACTTTGGTATTAATGGCGAAGAAAAAGGTGTATTTTTAATGGGTGTAGATACAAGAAGTCCGCTATGGGCTCTAATCGATGTGTACGGTAATTGTACATCGATTGAATTGCTCGATCCTAGAATATGTACAACACAATCACAAAATTGTCGATCGCAACGGCGATCGGTGCCTAGTGAACCGGCTGTCGATAGTGTAATCTCGAGTATGGATAGTATGGAGATTCGGAATGATACGCCGACGATGGCTCAAGTACGACATAGTGAACAAGAAACACGTTTAGTTCCTGTAAAATTTCATCGTACGAAAGGACGTAATGTTCGATTTACGGCCGATCAAAGTGTCGCCGTCCGATTAGATACCGAATTTTGCCAAGGTTATGTGTTTACATCCCGTCCACTTCGAATCGAGGAAAAGCTAGTCGTACAGATATTGCGTACCGAATATATGTATGTTGGTTCGTTAGCTCTAGGTTTAACGTCTTGTGATCCCTCCGTCTTAAATCAATCGGATTTGCCCGACGATAGTGATTTACTGCTAGACCGTCCAGAATATTGGGTAGTACGAAAAGATGTGTGCACAACACCGCAGTTTGGTGATGAACTGGCATTTTGGATTACAGCGGGGGGTGAAGTGCAAGTGAGTAAAAATGGAGGAGCGCCCGCAGTCATAATGCATATTGATCAAAGCCTACAATTATGGGCATTCCTAGATGTGTACGGCAGTACTCAGAGTGTACGTGTATTATCCCAACCTCCACCACCACCCCGTGTACAACCACAATCGCCTCGGAGACTACAAGTTTCACTACCCGGTTCCGAATCGATGAGTAGTATTTCTAGCCAGCCCGAAATACGTAAGCTGCCCGTACATCAAAATGCGTCAAATCGTGTAATTAGTTTACCCACCAACGACATGATACAGTTGCAACCGGGTGGTACAGTATTAGTTGTGAATTTACCGCCAACCGCTGATGCTGTGCAACCACAGCAGCAAACACCTCAGCCTAGAATAGCCCAAGTTCCTATGACATTGCCCGGGTCGAGCGCGACTGTAATGTCGAACTATAGCAACACGTATATCGAGGTAAATTAAAAATCGTTTGATTTATTTTATGTGTATATTAATTTTTTTTTGTTATTTACAGCCAATTCATATTTCATCGGTCACACCTCTGAATCCGCCAATTGGCTGCCATGAATTATATCCTGGTAATGTGGGCACCGGAGCCGAATGCACGATATGCTACGAGAATCCAATTGATTCGGTACTATATATGTGCGGACATATGTGCATGTGCTACGATTGTGCAATCCAGCAATGGCGAGGTATTGGTGGTGGTCATTGTCCCCTATGCCGGGCCATTATCCGTGACGTTATACGAACTTATAAATCATGAAAGGCATCATCTCGTGAATCGTACACCACCTAATATTATTATTTATCGAATACTGCTTATAAAGCAGTTTAAAAAAACTATTGGTGCACACACACATACACATACAAAAATACATGCATACATACACAAAGACATACAATTACGAAACCAAAGGTTTAATTAAAATAAAAGTAAAAAAGTTAAAAATTAACGAATTGCAGAAAATTGTTTGATAGCAGAAAAAAAATTAGAAAATGCCAAATTTTTTTATTTTTTTTTGTATAAAACAAAATAATTTGCCAAATAGTAATATAATTAAGAAATAGGCCAGTTAAATAAAAATTCAAAAGACATTTGACCCAACTTAATATATTCCAACTTAATATAAATATATAAACTATTTTATCATCTTTTTCTCTTGATATACAAATATAGTGCCAGTAGTTTTTGGTTGTTAACTTTAAAATTAAATTTTAAGAGTTTTGTGATAATACTCGATAGTTTTTTTTTGTTGTGTTTAAATATTATTATAAAATAATACTGGTCACTTTTATAATCACAAAACTATTAGTAAACTATATATGCATATATCCAACATATTTATAGAAAGAAGAAAATTAGCGGAAGTTTGATAATAATAGTGTTTCTGTATATTTTTGTTTTGTTTCTCTCGCTGATAAGAAAAATCGTATACAATCCGGATTGATATATAATTTAACTATTATTATAGTTTTATACATTAAGATGTCTTTCACCCTTCCAATTTTGATTGCTTAACTCTACTACACTTTATACTCTTCTCAATGTCGACTATTATTTATTTATATGTAAACTGTATACATTTTTTGTTTATTAATTAATTAATTTAATTAACATATCAAACAAAATAATAATAAAAAAAACTAAATAAGTGAATTGTAATAGTTTTTCCACACCCCTCATACATACGCAGGCACGTCGTAATTTTCCCATTTTTCGTTTGTTCTCTCTAGTCAAAAACGTTAAAAAATCATAATTTGTATTTTGCTCGATATAACGACACATATTTAATTTAATATATATATAAATTAATATTAAGAAATAAGTTCGGATAATTTTTTTTATTATCATTACCCTACTTTTATTATTTTATTTAAAATGAATAGATTTTGTTTTTTGTGTAAATATTATTTAAACAATTAAGATTAGAAATATATTATAATATAAATAATATAATTAAAACAGACAAAACAATAATAAATAATAATTAATACTAATTATTCAAAAAATTAAGAAATTAAAATTAATTGTTGTTTTATTGATGGTGAAGTGAAAAACATGTGCATATTAATCACCAATAGTGTTGGCTTATAAATTATACCGTAAGGAAAATTACAACATTAATAATTTCATTAAAGTTTGAAGACTTTCCTTCGAAATGTGTCTAATATTTTAACAAAAAGACTATTGACCTACCAGGAGAAATCAAGTGTGGAGGGCGACCGTAAATGAGCCTTAATCAAAGGATATGTCGGTTCAGTAATTACTCATCGTCAAATTGAGCTGACCACAGTCCAAATTATCGTACCTCTACTAATAAAATCGCAAACTATAACACCCCGATTTGCATCCAATCGAATCCAATAAGTCAACTTAATTATCTGGACTTCTCAGATGATACATGCTCACTATTGCACACACACTGAGTCGTGCGGCAGAACAGCTATAAGTTCCAAATCCAGAAGGGTAAAAGTGGAGAACTGTATACGAACATTAACACTCATCAACCACAATAGTCATCAACCAAGAGACCATCGAGCTAAACATCATATACCTTGAATGTATTCTAACGAAAACAGGCAACCCAGAAGAATGCGCTAATCAACGCGTTAACAAAGCTAACATAACACATTTGATATTCTTCATAACACCCGAGGGTCTATTATGAAACATTATTCACTTTCGAAAAATTCGATACGCTTCGAATATTGCTATTATGAAACAAAGCGAATCGTCCATTTTTTGTGGACCTGTCAAATCAATTTTATATATTATTAAAATACATACGATATTTGTAGTAAATTATTTTACAACTTGCATCTTGGTAAATATAAAAAATTCATAATAGCGATTATCGACGTTGTCGATTGTCGACGTTGTCGAAAAAAATACGCGCGTCGAAAATTTCATAATAGACCCCTCGATTTTTTAGATGGGCCGACTAAATTTAATTTGTTTGTAATTTCACTCCACAAATGTTGGGTAGGGTCTTTATATTGGGGCGCATTTAAAAAATGTTTGACTGTGCCAACATTTTTTCCATAAAAGAAATTAAAACGTGAAATTGGCGACCATTGGTAATTGACATACAGAAAAGGCAAAAATAAAGATTCAAATAAATTGTAATAATTTAAACTAGTCCATTTTTATAAAATAATTGAGTAACTTACGTTTTAAAAAGTAATTAAAGTATTTTATTTTAATACAAAAATAATAAGTATATGCTATTGTTTTCGTAAATACGATATTCGTCACCTATAAGCAGTCGAATTTTGACATTTCATTTTCGTAAAATTCGATTTCGATTTTTTTTTTGTTTGGTTTCATAATAGGGCGGATTTACGATTTTCGAATTTTACGAAAGCAAAAAAAAATCATAATAGGCCCCCTGGCGAATTTGTCGATTTCAAATTACTCGATAGAAAAAAAAAATCATAATACCAAAATACGCCGCGAATCGAATTTTCCGAAATCGAATAAGTTTCAGAATAGACCCCCCGGTTCAATGCCTATGTCAATACTGCTGTATGTATGGTAGTGAAATAACGTATGAGAATTTGGTCCGAAATTTCCATCCCGAAAGGGTTTTTGTGTCTTTGCTAAATCACTTAAAAATAATTCCATCCGAAAAGTTTATTGTTAAATAAAAGAAAAAAAATCAGTCTTAGAAAATTATACTAATGTGGGCAAAAAAACGTAAGACTTTGTTCATAATTTTAAAATTCTTTATTTATTTCTCCAAATCTATTTTGTCCCGCTCAAAGTAATCCTTCCGGCCTCAATACACTTGTGCCAACGTTTTTTCCAATCCTCGAAACAGTTGTTAAAGTCAATTTCCGGAATAGCCTCCAATGCGCGTAGCGATTCACGTTTAATGTCTTCAATTGACTCAAAACGGTTTCCCCGGAGCGGTCGTTTGAGTTTGCTGAACAGCCAGAAGTCACACGGAGCTAAATCAGGCGGATATGGTGGTTGCGGAACGATATGGGTAGAATTTTTGGCGAGAAAATCACGTAAAACCAATGCAGTATGAGAAGGTGCATTATCGTGGTGCAAAAACCAAGGACTTTCACTGATCCTTCCGATATTTCGACGATGCCAGTAAGGTCTCTTACTGTTAATCGTCGATTCTCGAGCACCAATTCCTTGATTTTATTAACTTGTTGATCATCAGTTGATGTTGATGGCCGTCCTAAACGTCGTCAACACGTTCTCAACTCTCTTTGAACAATTTGTGCCAATCAAAAACAGTCTCGCGACATACAATTATCACCAAAGGCCTTTTGCAACATTCTGAACGTTTCGGCATCACAAAATTGATTCCGCACACAAAATTTAATGCAATGCCGAATGCACTTTTTGTATTTTAGAAAGACAAGCGTATACTAAATACTAATGATTATTTTGATGTGACATTTGGCACAGATGTCACTGACAGTCATACCAACATAGAAAAAAAATATTTCGACAAATGGTTTTCCGCGCGAAATTTAAATTAAAAAGTCTTACTATTTTTTGCTCACAGTAGTAAAATTATAACGGGTGTTCAAATTTGAGGTATGTTTTTAAATTTTAAATAAAAGACATAAATTGTGTGATGTTTATTTATTTTTAATGGAAATTAAAGTACATTGGTTAACAATGAAAAAGAATGTCGTTCAAGTGACCTCCTCTGCTAGCTCGCCAGGCTGTCAATCTTTACCAAAATTTTGAATAACTTTTTCGCATAATAATGGCTCAATTAGTGATATTTGGTCGATGATGTTGTCTGGGTTGTTGAACAGTTTGAGGATTATCCGCATAAACTTTACTCTTCAAGAAACTCCCATAAGAAGAAGTCCATCTTTGGAAGTTCTCTTTTAAAAGATCGATTGATTCCTTTGCTGGGTGGCATGTTTCACCGTCCTGTTGAAACCACATATTTTGCACTTCAATATCTTTCAATTGGTTTCACAAAAAGTTTTACAGAAATTGCATTGCCATTTTGATTTTCGAAAAAACATTGACCAATTACGCAAACACACCAAAATCCACACCATATGGATTTTTTTTTTGTACTTTAGTTTTTCAATTGTAATTGTGATATTGATTGTCCCGTATATTGGTATATTTTCAGTACTCTCGAATTAAATACACAATCATAACAACTATGATAATCGACACTTACTTGTACACAATCAACTTCCCAACCACCCTATACTTTTATTCCCGTTAACGCTTGATCGCGGATAAATTTGAATTTTTGACTTATAGATAGCAAATGTGTAAGAATCCCAACAATCAGTTTCGAACGGATGAGATTATTGATTTAAAAAAATCAGTCTTCTCATCAGGTCGCGACAACTGATGTTGTATATTTACATTAGAATAATCACGTCGATTATAGAACTGGCCGGATTTACTGCGGCGGGAGTCCAAACTCCATATAAAAAAAATTAAAATCATTTATTTAAATCAAAGTTGCGTTGAAAAACAGGTTTATTTTCATATAATTCTGTTTTTACGATTCGCAAACCATTCGTAATGTTTTAGCTGCGGATTTCGAACGAATGTTTTTGTTTGATTTGCGTAAAAATAAAACCAGTTTTACATGCAACCTTGATCGAAGTTCATGATTTTAATTTTTTTTTATATGGAGTTTGGACTCCCGCCGCAGTAAATCCGGCGAGTTCTATAATCGACGTGATTGACTGTATATAGAATAATACCATGTAGTTGTACTACTAGCCAATTACTGCGTAGCGTACGAAATTCGATTCTTTCACATTTTCCATCTATATTCTATTTTAACAACTAACTTTTCGAATTTACGAATAGTTATATTTTTTTCTTTGGTTTAAATATCCAACATCAGTCGTCGCGACCTGATGAGAAGACTGATTTTTTCAAATCAATAATCTTATCCGTTCGAAACTGATTGTTGTGATTCTTACACATTTGCCATCTATCTATATGTAAGTCAAAAATTCAAAACTTTTTTTAATTTCATTATCTTCAAATAATTCTCTGGGATTTTGTTCAGCCCAAATGCAGTTTTGTTTGCTGTTATAGCTGCCAATTTCAAAGTGAGCTTCATCGGTGAAGATAATAAGCTTGAAGAAATTCTCATTTTCTTCTTGTTGTTCTATGGCCCAATTAACGAATTGCCGACGTAATGTGTGGTCATTTATCTCTAATTCTTGTGTTAATTGTTTTTTTGTAAGCCTTTACATGAAGATCTTTGTGTAAAATATTAAACAAAGTTGTTGGTTTGAGGTTTAATTACTGTGAACGACGACAAATTGATGTCCTTGGCTTTTTTGCAACACTTGTGCTAATATAGCTGCAATATTTTCATTTAAACGCCCACCACGATTCACCATATTTAAAATAAATTTTAATAACGAAAACACGTTGTTCAATCTTCATGATATCTCTCCATTTTAATTAACCGCTAATGTTTGTACTTGTCATCTCTCAAATAACATATGATAGTGCAAAAAATATAAATGACGGAATATTTAAAAAGATACCTCAAATTTGAACACCCTATACAATTGTTTGCAGTTTAAAAGTTTCACTTAAAGATATTGATCGATCATACCGAAAACAATTTTCTATACATTAATTCATTCAATTGAAAATATGTTCATTACCGGATTTCCTTGTGGCGATCTCAGAGATGACCACCTTCCTCGACCTATGAACTTAGGTGTGCCAATCTGCATGCCTATTTTATTAAATGCTAATAATATGGAGTTCAAATGTGGCGAATGACAAATCGATTACGACCGAATTAAAGATAGCCCATTTTTAAAAGGCTCTCTCTCTCTGGCACTCTATCCCATCAAGGGATTTGGCCGCTTCAAATGAGGTTTATGTTCATTTCGGATAATGAGTGATTAATTCATTGATAATAAACCAGCGTGAAATTTTTTCCTTGTCACCACCGGGAATCGAACCCAGGACATCCGGTCGCTGGAGCAAGCTTGCTGACCACTTTGCCACTGGGGCGGCTATTTTTAAAAGACTGTTCAGCAAATTTAATTTTGTGTTTTTATGTAAAAGCTAAATTCTACTACCGATATATATATAGAAAAAGAACCATCTACATTTTGGTAGCATAATGATTTTTTCATCAGTCAACCTACTTTTTGAGTTAAAATTCTTAAGAAATATTTCGGATACTTTTGATGATAAAAGTCGGTGATGATTTCCTCAAAATGTCAGGAAAATACAGAAATTTATGGAAATAAAAATACTTGTATGTTTTTTAATATTACAACGAAAAAATCAACTCATATATACTTAAAACCAATCTAAAATGATCTCTACTTAATGATTTTGCACCTAGTCACCTTGAATTATCGTGAATTATTGATTTTATTAAATAATTCAAACTAGAAAACCAATTCCGAATTTGTCCTTCTTTTGCAAATAATAGGCAAAAAGTATGACATTTTATTCCGAATAAATCTTCTTGGAGAGATGCCGAATTTTGGTAAAATAATGTTTTTTTTAAAACTGTCACTTCCGGTAAAATTAAAACATAATCTGAACAAATTTTGTTGAAAAATTTATTTACAATGGAAGTTGCCACTTCCAGTGGACCGGTCAAAAATCACTGGGATCTCCCGATTTATGGAAAAAGCTTAAGTTTTAAGTTTCACCCCGATCAGTCAATTCGTCTGAGCTGTATAGACACATCATTGAACCGATATTGTTGCAAATTTAATTTAGAATTTTTCGGTTCATAAACGTTCGTATATGATACACTTTTAAAAATATTTGCAAAAAACGATAAAGCTCCTATAGAAGCTGCTACTCCCGGTGGACCAATTTTAGCCAAAAACCACTGCGATCTCCCAATTGATGGAAAAATCTTAATTAGAAAGTCTCACACCGATCAGGTGGAGCACCAGTCTGGGCTGTAGAAAGGCCACAAACTTTTAGTTTGACCACACGCAGATAGATTTCTAAAAATGACTGTTTCACTTCGGCTATATAGCGAATGGTAAATCTGTAAAAAAATCTCGAGGTGAAATTTTTTCATGATTACTATACTTTATTTTATTACGTAAAATAAAGTAAAATCACAGACCTACAGCCCAAACCGATTGAGTAATCGGGATAAAACTTCATAATTAAGCTTTTCTCATAAATTGTCATATCCCAATGATAATTGGCTGAAATCGGTCCACCGGAAGTGGCAGCCTATATAGCAGGTTTTTCGGTGTTTGCAAATATTTTGAAAATGTATATCATTTATGAGGAAAACGATTCTAAACTAAAAGATTCTAAGTTAAATTTTTTGCACCAAATCCGGTCTAGATCATTTCTCTAAAACTTGACTTAAACTGCCAACAAAAATTCGGCCATATACAGCCCAAGTGGATGATTGATTGGGATGAAACTTCAAATTTAAGGTTTTCAACCAATTTGGAGATTGCAGTGAATTCTGCCCGAAATCGGTTCACCCGATGTGACTGCTTTCATTAGAGCTTTTTAAGTAAAGATTCTAAATTAAATTTACAACAACTGCGGTATAATAATTATGAAAAATGTTGAAAACTGTAGCTTTTCTACAGCCCAGACGGATTGACTGATCTGGTGATCCCAGTGGTTTTTGGTCGAAATCGATCAACCGGAAGTGACAATTTCCATAAGTATGAGCTTTTTCTATTTTTTTGCAAATATTTTGAAAAGTATATCATTTACGAGTATAACGACAATAAACTAGAAGGTTCTATATTTAATTTGCAACAATATCGGTTCAGATCAGTTTTATAAAATTTAAGCAGAAATGGCGATTTTTGACTAAAAGCATTTTTCATAAATTGGATGATGAGATCCATACGAAATTTGGTAGATATCTGTGCACCGCAAGTGACAGCTTTCATAGGAGCATTTTAAATTTATGCACTGAAGATTAAATTTTCAACAAGAATTATATTTTCTGAAATAAATATAAGCAGCAAAGATGTCCCCCTCTTTCTAGTGATGTATGGATCAGCGTGTATTTAGATGTACAAGAAATTATGAGTTACTAATCATTTATAGCACACACATCGATGAGAATTTATAATATAAAGGCGTTTGAGAGATTAAGTCGGCCCAGCCTATTTTAAAAGACAGCATTGGATGTTTGCCGCAGCTATATAGGACATCATCAGTGAAATTTTCTCGCAGCGTCCACTTTATCTTGTGTTCCTGATTAGGCAATTACAGATAATAAAGTCATTGATCCTATAAAATCACAAATCTTCAGGAGTGACAAAGCGTTTGAGTTCCGATTTTTGTAATTCTTGAAGAAGTGAGGACTAGTTTAAAATTTCATGTGTCTACCTAAAGTCATGGCAATTATCTAAATGAGATCGGGTAATGAGAAGAAGATAGAAAACCCAATTTTAAGGGACTTGTTAGTCATTTCAAATCCACAAACTCAATCTTTGTTTAAAATACTTCAAGTCCAACAGATCCTGGTTTTTATGTTCTTCCAAATTGTTGGACTGGTTTTCCAGATTATGATTTTTTTATAGTTTCATAGAAGCTGTGCAACAGTGGAATTTTCCGTTTAAAGTTGATCGCTGTTGATTTATCACTTTCGTATACCTTTTTTTTATTAAATACTTAACTATGCTGGCTACTTCTACTGCAGTATTAAAACACATAAACCAAAACCAAAAAATGGCCCATGCTATTTGTTAGTGTATCGTAAAGGTGAATAATAGATGTACATGCTTTTAACCATAAATAGTAAAACTGCTTTTTTGAAGAAAATTTCAAATATCTAGGTTTTGTGTAATTGAGAATTTCTTAATAACGTTTTATAATTGCGATAAAAGCAGTTTTATTAATTAACGAGTTTTCACAAAATGATTGAATGATGCTACTTCACGTATGATACAGACCATCAAATTTTTGCCGCATTTCTCATTCTTCGAAAGATTTGATATCTCTTCTGTTAAATCTTTTGTCACTAATACAGTTAATTTTTAAGTCTGACTAATCATTTTGATTCACTCTTAATTTTCACAAATAATCAAATTAATCCGAATAATTTAAACATCTCTATTTGCGTAAATCTTTCAATAGCGTTTTCAAAAATAGCATACCAGTTCTAATTGAAATGATTATCAGCTGTAAGCAGTATAAAAGTGTTAATATGAATAAATTAAAATTAGTCAGCTTAATCATAATGTTCTCTTTATAGTATGTCCCAGGGTTGAATTAACTAGTTTGCTGTGTGGCATTGTTGGTGATTCAATTTTTCATAATATCACAGCTAGAATTTACTGAGTTACTAGTTGCTAGGTACCAGCGGATTGGTTATTAGTATTTATTGGTGTAGACAAGGAACAGGAGGGCTTGATTCACAGTTCAATTCAATATCGAAATTTTGATCTAAAAGTTAAATAAACCACGGCAATTAAAACATTTTCAAAAAACTATCTCCACATTCAATTATTAGGCATCAATTAATTAGTGGTTACCGCCCCTAACCATAACTTCGTTTAATTCAAACCTTTAACCCTAACCTAATCTCTATTAGGTTATATCAGGAATAGAGTACCGCTCTCTAAAGGACAGGCATAGATACTTATCCTAGTTGATAGTACACAAGAATTATAATTCAGCGATCCGCCTAGATATACACATTAGATTATATTAGATCATCTTCTGATTCCTCTCATTCTAAACTCTTTTTCTCAAAACGTTTTGATGGTGAAGCACCAATTTCCTCTGACTTATCTCTGACGTTAAATTGTATTAAAAAATTTGCTAACTCGCCCCAAGTGTAAATTATGATTCTGTCTTTTAGTCTTTCTTTTATTCATCAGCCGAGCGATCTGTCCACTATCTGATATGAGAGTGCTTGAGTGATCGCCTTTGGTCTGACATTGTCTGATGCATAAAGAAGGGGAAAGCAGTTTCCATACGTTCTTTTTTACATAACTATTTTTGCAATTTGTACTGTTTTCGGATCTATTGAACTTTTAATGTGATCTTCTGTATGTATTTCAATTTTTACGAGAAAAGATGAAAAACTAATGGTGTTTGGGGTCACAATGAGAATGTAGCAGGATAACATTTAAACAATGGTTTGTTGAACGTCTGCATTTACTTTCTGGTTTACAAGGCTTGATGTGTTGCTTGTGCTTAGGATTTTACTCTTGTTAATTATTTGTCTTACGAAACCGAAACGTGCAACCTTATTTGAGTTTCGCCTTCATGGTGCAATTTCAGAGCAAACTTGGAAATGAGTTTTCAATAGATTCTCCAATGACTTCTTGCTAGATGTGATCCAGAGTCCATCCAGCCGTTGTAGATGACTCTGGTAGTAGGATTAAGACCTAGAAAATTAAACGATTTGATTCTTCAGAAAAGAACTTATGTGTTTTACTAAATTACAGTCTCTATTTGTTAGATTGTAAGATTTTTGATTTGTGTTTAAAAGTTGTGGGAATATCCTTATAGTTTCTTAGAGCAAGACAACAATGTCTTATTACAGTGGTGGATATTCGTGATTCCTTGTAGATATCAGCCTCGTTTCGCTTTATTTGGCAGTTTATTAAATAGGAGTCTGCTACCAGTATTCGAGGATGACTCCATGCAATGGATGCGAAGGTCATCCCTTAAACGCTTTATTACCTAAATATATAAGTTAGCTGGACTCCTGTTTTTTGTTTTTATTATAGAAATTCATAGATATGTCTCTGAAGTAACGGTGAAAATCCATTTGTGCAGAGAACCACGATACATAGACAAGGCACCAAGAATTCCATTACACGTTTAAGAAGTTGAGCTAGTTTTTATGCTGGGTTCTGAGCTTTGTTATGTTTCGTTCTATAGCACACCACAGAAATGCAGCGCGCTTTTTTTCAGGTAATAACTGAATTTTTCGGTTATTTACAGTTCCACATTTTAGTGGAAGCGGCTTAGAAATGATAAAGGCTGGTAGAATGAAAAAAGACAGATTACTGTTGGATAAAACCAACCGAACTGTCTCAGGTGCCTCAAATGTTTAGAGTATTCCGAATTTAATCGATCGTGTACAAGTGATAAAAATTGACAGTTGTAAACGGAGGTTCAATTAATGCTCATGTAACTATAGTGAATCGTTCAAGAACAATGTGCATGCTAAAAAGCAGCAAACGTTTTATATAATAATGATGTATCATAATGCAACGAAAGATGCACACACGTTTGTTAAGCAAAATGTTGCAGTGCAAAAGATGATGTATTAGGAAAAGGATTTAATTTCAATCTATTTCATTCTGCTATCAGCTTTTGTATTGCTGGGTAGGGAAAGATTGAACGGAATCCAGATCGTATCGATGGAGAGCGCGAAATCAGTATGTTCGGATGTGGTAGTGTTGAAAGAATTTGGCTGAACGTAAAGATAAACACGTGTAAGAGAGTGAAGTCATAACCTCAAATAAAATCTCAGAGCATGAAACTTTGAGAGGTTACTTAGTTCAACGGCTGCAATACTGCAATGGGTCTGATAATATTCGAAGTTTTCCTGAATCTAATTCGGCAATCAAGAATAAACTATTTGTATACCGCACTAAAATCATTGTTAACTACGTCAGGAATATAATATGGCGATGAGTCAGAGCTTATTGTGAAACAGATGACAAGCGGGGTTCGACGTGTTTCGTTGTGCAAACCTTGTAGGTATGATGAATTAAAAGTAGTTGGGGTGACCTCGTTGTGACAAAGTTTATGGAGAAAGTAATGGCGATTGCGAACAAAAATTTCCAGACTATCCAAAGTTGGCTTACATCAGTGGGATTTAGATTAGCAGACAAAATGATAATATTAAAGCATTACACAAATTGGGGGGCGAAGTCCAAGATTCATACCTCCTCGCGGTGCTCCCTGAGTAACTCTAAATGAATCAAGCGATGCAGTGGAGACGAGCAGGGGAAATCCTGTTTATAGTCATGAACACTACATGTAAGGGCGGGTTATTGGAGCCCTAAAACCAAACCAGCATCTGTTCTCCAGGTTAGTAGCAAGTAAAGCGAGCGTCTGTCTTGTATCCAGCGGCTCACTATATAAATGTGTTCCAGATAGGACTGGATGCCTTAAGATTCTCATCAGTACATGACCCACACAAGTAACAAGCGGGTTGAGCGCCAGGCCAACAATCTGCCCTCATAAAAACAATTAAGTTATGAACCCTAATCAAAGGCCTCGGATTACCATATCGGATTCATCGCTAACCTCGAATTCATCACTGACTTCGAAAATTGTACACGGACAACGCTTTAAAAATGGAAACATGGAACGTGCTTAGCCTCTTAAGCCCTGGAGATCTTCAGAACCTTTCGAACCAAGCAAAGAGTTACAAATTAGACGTACTTGCACTACAAGAGCTTAGATGGTCTGGGAGTGGGATCCATGACACCACCAATGGTTATACTCTTCATTACAGCGGCGATCAGAACGTAGGAGAATTTGGAGTTGGTTTCATCATCCATCTGCGCGTGAAGCATCATATCATCGATTTCCGCCCTATCAACATGTGGATATGCAAGGTGAGACTGCGCACTAAAAAATTTAACATCACGATCGTTAATGTACATGCACCCACCGAAGATAAATCCGATGACATCAAAGATTTATTCTTTGTCGAGCTGGAGGAAGTCATCCATAAACATACCGCACCACGACATTAAAATCATACATCAATACATCGCACATCGGTTGTAACAGCCTGCATATAGCTAGTAACAAAAACAGCCAACGCGTCACTGACCTAGCATTAATGTACAACTTAGTTGTATCAAGTAAGTTTTTCCCACATAAGAGAATCCACAAAGTAACGTGGAGATCGAATGGTAGAAGAACGAAAAACCAAATCGATCACGACATGGTGTCTAAAAGACACTCCACCAGCATATCTGACGTTAGATTTTATAGAGGTGCAGACATGGGCAGCGATCATATGATTGTCATATTTAAGTATAAGTGCAATCTGGCATCTACGTTCAATAGAAAATCACAAAAAACCGTTCGATGGAATGTCGATGCTCTAAAAGACCAAGCGTCACTGCACAGTTACCAATCAGCTGTCACTAACTATTTAAAGCGGCCTCATAACAACGAATAAGCTCCTTCGCTGAGAAAAATTCTAACTTAAAATCAAAGGATTTTACCTTAGTTTTAAATGATTTGTGACTATGGATTTTGCGCAAAATCTTTTTGGATTTAGATTAAAGAAATCAAAAACTTTAAATTAAAGTTATTTTTAATCATTAGTTCAAACTATTATGTATTTTAAATCAAACGATTTCACTTTTATTTCAAAGGGTCTTTAGAACTGAAAATTGTTTAAAATTAAGTTCCATTTAATTTTAAAATTAAACCGAAAAAGTTTTAAGCTAAAGAATCTCACAAATTTATTTTAAAGTATTTTATGAGTTTCAGCCAAATCATTGTTAGTTTTGGTTCAAAGAACTGCAAAACATAGAAATGAATTCCCTTCTAACTTTGATTTAAACAAACTATTCTTTTCTTTAAAATGTGCTGTATCCTCCTACTTACAGTGCATAAATAAAACTAATTATTATAAGTAATGCGGTAATAACTTTCAATAGTATAGTATTACATAAAATAAATAAATGTTTTTGATAATTTGAAATGTATTATCTCAATTTAAATTAATTTTAACAAAAAAAAAAAAAAAAAGCTTTGGTAAAATAAGAAACCGTAGAACATGTCGATAAGTTCTCATACAACAGAACCTATCCGCTTAGAAGCAAACCTTAGCTCTAATAGCTCTACGTCCTGAACTTAAATAACAAGAATTAACTGGCGCACTATTTATATTTAAAAAAATCAATTAATACTAAATCATTTGCAGGCTCTCCAATTTCATAACAATAAAAATGTGAATTGAAACGATAATTACTAAAATAGTTACATACTACGTAATATTGGTTATTATCTATCAATATGTCTTTAATTTCATAAATAATAAGTTGTGGTTCTGCTTGAATGAAGAAGTAGCCAATCTTAAATTTTGTCCCTCGGAAAACTAGACTTTTAGTGTATTGTCTTATAGCTCCTAGATTCGACGAAATATTTGAATACATTGCATCTCTATCTCGGTACCGAAAAGTTTAATCTGTTAGCTCAAATTCATTGTGGAAAAATTGTTTAGTTATTAAAAATTGGAAAATTTCAAAGAAGCCTTTATTGATAACGTAAGTGGAATATTGAGTCGTGAAGTAATATTCCTTGCATATTGCTTATGAATTTGGTGTTCCGCTTCAAAACGAAAGCACCAAAGATATTTGAGAGGTCCGCATTTTCGAATAATTGTCGGATAGTGAACGAGAAAATGATATTTTGGTTTTAATTTTTCATTAAATAACTGGACGTAAAGCGTGTTATGCTTTTTAATTAGTTTCTCCATTTCTCTTAAATTATTATTGTCATAACAGTTTAAAATAATGATATCAATTAATTTAACGCATATAAGTAAAAATTTGTAAACTTTATCACTCGGTGGTATATCATTTCCAATAATCAAGGGCAAGAAATTATATAAAGTCCAAGTTTCTCGAGCTGTCATTTTAAAATTTCCATACTTAATATGACTTTTTTCAACAGGTTCACTTACGTTTCCAATTTCAATTTCACCGTAATTGAACATTTGCTTTTTAAAATTGAAATTTTCAAGAGATATATATTTTTTTTCGTAAATGAAGTAGTCAAGTATACTTCGCAAATTGTATTTGCAGACTCCTAAGAATACATCATGCATGATATCACATGCAAAATTGTCAGTCACATGAAAAGATAGAATTTTGTTAAAAATAGAATCTTCCTTAATGCCTGTTTGATGAATATCAGACAATACCAAATTGGTGTTAAAATTTTGTTTTTTCCTTAGAGATTCGGGGAATTCTAATACATCTGTGGTAGTTTGCTGCTTGCTGCGTTTGCACAGCCGGCAAAAGAAAGATGCATTGAATGATGAGGAATATCCCAACATCGTGTTTAGACCCAGATTATCACCTAATATTTGACCTAAAATGAAGTGTACTTGAAGTGTTGTTGTTGAAGTTCTAATTTCTAAGCCGTCAGTTTCTAATTCGTTTATTATGTCAATTAGCGGCTTAATAGACTGACTAATGCCGTATTCTTTAAAAGCTCTAGATTTTACAAACCCGGCAACAAATATATTGTTCAATTTCGAAAATGCATAATAAATTCCACAAATTGTATGTTTTCCAGCATGTGAACTAAGGGCATCATTTATCTCGAAATCATCAAAGTAAAGATTGAATGGGATTACAGTTTTGTCCTTAGACTGAGATATTTTTTGTTTCCACAGAGAACCCGTGACAAAATTATTTGTTTTATCTTCTGAGCTAAGCAATTCCATGTTATTTAAAGTTTGTTTTAATATGTCACCAGTTTCAAAATATTTCCTAAAATTTGATGTCAAGAAAACATCCTTCAACCTTACTATTATCTAGCGAAGGAACTCCATTAATAAAAACTTCAACTAAATCGTTGTTTATCAAAAAACATTTCGGCTTAGAATATATACCTAAACGTTCAATATGTTGGAAAAATTTATATTCAGTACTTATTAGCTCGAATGGATTACTCAAAAATTCTAAAAATTTATTAAATTCAGTGGCTATGTCTTTATAGGTAAATGGTTAGAAAATGGTGAAAGACAAGAACTTATGGGCTGAATTATACCATCCTTAATTGACTTCTGAATCGAAAATACCATATTTCTCGGTAGCGATTTTTCACTATGTAGATTCAAAGCGAATTCCAAAATAAATTGTTGCAAATCTTGCAATGCCGCTTTATGATTGTTTCGATGAAATGAAGAATCATTTAATAATGAATTGTCAATAGTACTAATGGAGTTGTCAATTGATGAATTATCTGCAAATTCAATGCAATGCATGCGGGTATTGCTTTAGTTTGCACTAATGATTCTGATAAACGCTCATTGAACTGACGAGGTGGCGAATTTAATAAATTTGATTCACCAACTAAATGCTTTTGCAAATGAGTTTTATATTTGTATATATTTTGGAATATTTGACTGCAGTTATTTTGAGTACATTTAAATTGGTATATAGAGGGCGTTCCATGAAAACGTTGTAAATGTTGTACGATTTCTTTTATATTACCAAAAGTTTTATTACATATAAAACAATAAATCATTTTTATTTCAAATAGCTAACAGTTCAATTTTTTGAATTGTAACAAATTAAATTTTAAAAATAAATAAATGAATTCAAAATAATTCGATGAGTATAGAAATAAATTTTAAAACTAAGCAAAGAGCTGAACATATTTTTTAATTCTGTTTTGGTTTGATTCTAGCTCAAAGAAATATTCTTGGAAAAAGTACCAAACCTCTTTGATTACAATTGAGTATTCTATGTTGAATACGAAAGACAGCTTTATAATTATATCCAGACACTTACGGAATGAGTCACACTTGTACTTTATTCCCTCATATATAACGAACATTTCATGTATCTGTTTCCATTTTTGCCCAACAACAACTATTTTTGGTTGCAAAGATCCGAATTTTTCTTTTATTTCATCCAATTTTCCGTTAAGCTCATTTAAATTAGAAATAAATAATACGAAATCGTCCTGAGCATCCGATATTGTAGGTTTGACCTTCTGACTTATCCTTTTCGGCTGGATTATAGCATGAATTAGCAAACACACAATGATGTCTCTAAAATCTATATAAGAAAGAGAAAATACTTCATTCAATATAATCATACATTAAGTTAAACTGTATATATTGAAAAACTTACTTTCATCTAGATTCTCAAAGTCATTCAATTCTGCTAACAGTAATTTATTATTTTTATCCTTAATTTCATCAGGAAAAATTTTAGTGATGCTTTTGTTAACAAATGTTTCGAACCGCTCCAACAGGTTTTTGCCTTTTGAGGGAAAATCTGTATCAAAATCAATTGCAATCTGAAACACAGTAAAACAATATTTAGGTTAGGTTAAATAGCTCAACCAATATACGCGTGCATCTGATATGAAAATACTTCCAACAATAACACCAACAATTTTCATTGTTAATTCATATTTAAATATGATTGAATCAATTTAAATTTACGGTGTGATTGTTGGATTACTATAGATTAGTATAATTTTATAAATTATGTATAGCGAATAAACAATAGTAGTGAATAAATTGTAAACTCCCATTATAAGTGGGAACTACGAACGATTTTAGGAAAATTAGTTGCCTTATACCGTTAACTATCTTGACAGCAATTTTAAAATTTTAATTTGTATTAGTATTTACTATAAGAAACTAAGACATAACAAAAGTATAAATTACCAACTGATAGCCTAAATGATGTCTACATAACGGCCAAGCATCCAAGAATTCCGCAATATTTTTATTGTTTGATGATTTGAACGAAGACATACGATTATTTGAAGTATCTCTCCATTTGTCGCATACCAAATTTCACGGCTCAAAATTATATTTCAGCCACTCCTTTTTTTCCAAAAAATCATCTAGTAATGGACAAAATAAAATAGATAAATTCAGAAATATTCAAATAGTTAATAACAACTTGCCAGATGGAAGCGAATCAGGATATGATGGCACAACTCGTTGTGTTTCTGCATTTCTTACGACCTTTAAATATTTAGTACCAAAACATAGGTTACTATATCGGTCATATAATTTTCCTGCAGGTTTCTTTTTTCCACGACGAGGAGTGTAGTATTCAGTCTGTGAAAACAAAAATACGAGTACATACAATCAAGAATCCTTCATTTGGCACCATTATCGATGAGGTAATGTGGAATGATAACTAACGATTGTAGTGAAAATATAAATCATACCGAATATTCCGTAGTGAACATGTTTGTAATTTTCTTTGATAGAACCTCAAAATCAGCACTTGTCAATTTGTAGTTTTTAGACATGTAGTGATCTATAATTGTGTGCACCAAGTATTTTCTATGTTTGTCATCAAGAGAAATATTTTTCTTAAAGTAATCTACTACCAATCTTTCTTTAATGGTGTTATTTAAAATTTGGGAAACATCGTGGGAATCTCTCTCTGATTCATGTGCACTTAATATTTGTAAAAAAAAAAAAAAAATTAATGGAAATTATCAATTAATACAAAACAAAACATAATATTTTACCACTGATCATGCAGAGCTGATGCTGCTGAAATTTGACTAGAAGAAGGATGTTGCTCCTCGCTCCATTTTACAACACGACTGTTTAATGATCTGGTTGCTTCCGAAACGGGTAACGGATTATTCTAAATGAAATATTGACATATGAGAGACAGCGAAATGCAATTTTCTTATTTTATTATAGTTTGTAATTATTTACCATTTCAATTCGCCATTTGCGGAGACTTGCTAGAAATATGATCTTTTCCCCTTTTGGATAGTTGTCAAAGAGATCATCGACGCCGTTTAAATCAATCACTTCTAAAGTTTTAATGGTGCATTCATGGGTGTCCGTAAGAAATTTGATGGTTTTTTGTGATAACCCCCAAGAAGAAACTAAGTTTTTAAATTCAATTATATTCGCTAGCTCGTCGTTGGCGGCTACTACAAGCAGATATTGACTGTTTTCACATGTGTAAGTAGTTGTAGATTCATTGAAAATAATACCATCATCGCCAGAATTTGTATCAATAGGTTCCATTTTGAATATTCAAACACTATTATGATAAACGAATAATGAAAACAAATGAATTAATCCTATCGATTTGAGCTGTTAAATAGCCTCATTTAAGGCAACTAAACGAATTTGGGATATACTTTGAAATTTTTAAATTAACACTTCAAACATAATCAAAATAACTAGGAATTTAATTGATGTAAAACAACAATTTGAATCACAAGCACATTTTCATGTAATATGTTATCAAGCACATAGAGTTTACTTGCACAATTATGTAAAAATCACTGCTTTACCACAAAATTTTAAATCAAATCAACACTTCTTACTAAAGTTAATGTAAAACAATATGTACCTACCTGAACATTAAACAATACAATAGTTTAAAATATGTAATTTATCACTATAACTAATTTCACAAATGGTGTTAGTTTTTCCGTTTACCATATAAAAACTTCACGAGAATAAGATACAGAATACAACTTGATTCGAGAAGAACGCACTATTAAATAAAAATTGTGCAACGATTAATAAAAAAAATAATAACTTAACCATTTGAAGTAAATCCGTAATCCTTTATTTTAAAGATGTATATGTTTTATTTGCGAGAATCACCACTTATTTCAAATATTCGTATTCTTTGAAACAAAGTTTTTAATAATGATTTACGATAAAATCTTCCAGAATTTAAAACATAGAATTATTTTATTTTGCAAATTACAAAATCCTTTCAATCAAATGATTTTCAATTTTTTGCCACTAATTATTGCAAAAACTTGATTTTTTCTCAGTGTTCTAACATCCAGGAGCAGTGGCACGCTATACAGTCAGCCATAATCACCGCGGCTCAAAACACTATCGTAAGAAGACCTCCGAGATCCCGCAATCATTGGTTTGATGATCATAAAGCGCCTGGTCGTCGAAATTAAACGAAAGCTTTGTGCAAAATGGTTGGCTCGCAACACTTGAAGCACTCAAGCAGAATATCTCCGCGCAAGGAAAGCCACGATTAAATACCTTTGACAAAAGAAACACGATCATATGGAAGCGGAAGTTGGAAATTCAAGGGACTGTTTTGCTAATGCCAGGAATCTTACTAAAGACTTCCACCCAAGAAGTACAGCCATCAAAGACGGGAATGGAGAATTGAGAACAAACGTGGCTGATGTTCTCTCAGTATGGCAAACCTACTTTTAAAATCTGCTAAATCGGAATGACGACGTGACTCCCATTAGAGCAATAGCTCCTCCAGGTGAAGAGGTTTTTGTCGAATATCCCACAGCAGAGGAAGTAGATGCAGCTATTAGTAGATTGAACAATGGAAAAGCAACCGGTCTCGATGGAATCCCCGCAGAATTAATTAAACTCGGAGGCGCTACTCTTGCAATAAGTGTATACGATCTCATCATTTGCATTTGGGACCAAGAAGAGTTGCCGGAGAATTGGGAGACCGCGCTCATATGTCCGATGCATAAAAAAGGCGACCGTCTTAAATGTGGAAACTATCATGGTATAGCTCTATTGTACACTGTTTAAAAGTGTTGGCTAATGTTGAACTTGCTAGACTCATCCCTCTTGCCGAAAACATCATTGGCGACGATCAATGTGGTTTTCGTCCCAACCGATCGACCACTGACCAGTGTTTCACCATGAGGATGATCTTGGAAAAATGTTGGGAGTACAACATAACCATACATCAACTATATATAGACTTCCGACAGGCATATGACAGTATAAACCACGACAACCTATGAGCCGTGCTCATATGTTTAGGAAATCCAGAGAAACTCGTTTCTCTGTGCAAATTAACAACGTCTGGGTCTGTATGTAGAATCGTAATCGAAAGATCTGTGTCAGACTCCTTTGAAATGACATCTGGTGTTCGACAGGGAGTTGCACTCGCGTCTGTGCTGTTTAATTTGGCGCTTGAGTACGTAGTGGGGAAAAGCAACATCGAAACTTCGCGCTGTATATTTAATAAATCAGGCCAAATTCTTGGATATGCAGATGATATCGTACTTCTTGGTCGAAGACCTAGCGACATCTAGGACAGTTTCAGACCGCTCGATCGCTGCGCAAGAAGACTTGGTTTGGAAGTGAACAGTATCAAAACCAAATTTGTATCAACACCCAGGAACATCTCTATGGTAAATCTCGGAATAAGCGACCATAACTTTGATTTTGTCGAAAACTTCAAATATCTCGGGTCAGTTATACCATCATCTAATGCCATGCAGGCAGAAATAAAAGCCAGAATCGCTGCCGGACAACGAGTTTTCTACGCCCAATCAAAATTATTGCGATCTAAACACCTATCGCAGTCGTACAAGCTCACACTTTATAAAGCACTCATAAGACCTGTGCTGGCTTTCGGAAGCGAGAGCTGAACCATGACCTCTAACGACTCTCGAATTTTTGGTCATATTAAAGTTGCGAACAATGAATATCGGATTCGCAGGAACCAAGAGATAAAGCAACTTCTTGGAGGTTGCGATATTATCGGATTCATCCAATCCAATCGAATTAGATGGCTCGGCCTCGTTACAAGGTCCCCACAACAACGAATGATCAATAAAGTGTTCCATCAACAACCAGCCGGAGTGTGTCGTATAGGAAGATCCCAACTGCGCTGGCGTGACGACGTCGAACATGATCTGCGAACATTAGGATGTCGAAACTGGAGGACGAGAACGATGAATCGAGATGGATGGAGGACCATAGTGCTTGCGGCAAAATCCCTTCATGGGAAGTGAAGTTAGAGAGAAAGAGAAATACCGATGATTGCCTGAAATAAATAGGCAAGGGACCAATGATGTCTAAGTGAATTTCTGCGAAGCGTTGCGAAGTTAATTGATAAGATCCGAGAGGTGAAACGGTTTGTCTAGAAATTTTGGATTTCTGACAAGCTAAACAAGATTGTGGCATAGTTTTTGAATCTTTCGTGACGGAGAGCCAGATGAAGTTTATGTCAATAATTTAATTATTGCTTTAATCCTGGGATGTGAGAAATTGTGAAAAGCTTCAAAACTTTTTTTCCGAAACTCAATTAGAATAAAAGGTCTTTGAAGTTAGGTCTTTTGAAAGTTTTGCTATAGAGTTAGAACAACGAACAAACTTTAAAGCCAAATTATCGCGCATCAGATCTTTTAGCTCGACATCGATGAAATTCAAATGTCGGAATTGACGCGGTGATGCCTTTTCCGGATTCTAACAAAAAGCCTAGACAAGTGGGTATTGGTCTGTAAACAACATAAACGGTCGTCCTTCCAAAAGATATCTGAAATGCTTGATTCCAGAGTACTTTGCTAGTAACTCTCTGTCATGAGCACTATATATTTTTGCGGTTCATTAAAACGAACCGAGAAGAAGTTAAGTGGTTGCCAAATATCGCCGATATACTGTTGAACTACTGTAGCTGCGCCCGAAGCGTCTACCATGATAGCGAGTTTAGCCGTAGATGAAGGATGTGCAAGAAGATTAGCTTTACATAACTTCTCCTTACAATTGCCAAAGGTAACAATGGACTTTGCTGACCTTTGCTGAAATTTGAAGATTTGGAATAAAATACCGATCTGGAACAGTAACATGATTCAGACTTCGGTAATCTCCACATGGTCTCCAATCTCCATTTTCCTTCAACACGAGATGCAAAGGACTAGGACCATGCACTATTACGACAAATGAATGACAAACTCCAAGTGCCATCAGATTCTCGAATTCCTGTTTTGCAATCGTTAATTTTTCTGGTGGCAAACGTCTAGTTTTACAGGAAACCGGTGGTCCTAAAGTTTCCAGCAGGTGAGTGATCATATGCTTAATAGGTTTTACGTTAAGATAGTTTGTCATAATTTCTGAGAATTTAGAAAGAAGTTGCTGGATTTGATTACTAACCTGAGATTTGTCTAGTTGAGGTAGTATTGCCTAGGCTGTGACAGCGATAGAACCATTCGGAAACAAAGATGTCGGTGAATCCAAAAGACGATGTCTGCCATGATCAACTATCAATCCAGTACTTTTAAGAAAGATAATAGGCAAAATGTAATTCTAGAGTTTTTGTCCCGTTTGCTTTAATGGGCGTTCCATTCGCAGCGAATAATTTAGAAGTAGTTAAGGCCCGCGGAATGTGACAAATTTTAAGTGGAACAACCGAAACGTCAGCACCAGTGTCAGTTAAAAATTCAACTCTAGAATTGGAATCATGTATTAATAGACGACTGGTAGCAGGTTCATCAGTGGCGGTCGTTACGTCCTGATGAATCTTTAAAAATTCTTTTTGACCAACTGACCTCCGCAGGTTTTTTTTACCGAATCTAAAAAGGTAATAGCGTCGAAATTTTAGATTTACCCGAAATGAAATTTTGAATTAAGTTTACTAACAAAATTTAGAGGGCACACCAATAAAAATTGTTATGCCCCTAAATGACCACCAAAAAAAATCTTATTGGAACAAAATCAAAGTAAATGAACACTATTGCTTATTTATTGCAATAAAACAACAACAACAAATGGGAAATAATTTAAATAAAATTAACGATACTAACCATGATGATCCTTTCAATCAGAACCAATAAAGAAAATTTAGAAAAATCCAAAAAAGGATGTTTCTAAATGTGTAAAACGCAAATTTGTTAACTTATGTATGTAAATGCAATGATAATTAGTCGCTGAAAGGAATGTATTGTTAAGAATTGACAAATATGTCGTCTTATGTCTTAAAAAATGAAAAAGTTGTATGACTGCTGCTATACCAGTCATGCCCGCGAACGTGTTAAACAAAGAAGTTAAAGGTACAGAATGAGCCTAAGCAACTGTCAAGTGCCACAAATTCGGAGGGTAAAAGAGAAAGCATCTAAATCAATGGGATTACAACAACAAAAAAATCTATGAGAACCTCACGCCAATAACCAAAATTGTTTCTTTAATTTTTTCTGATACATAACTTAAATTAAGGATAAATTTACCACAAATCACTAGCTTCTTAACACAATTTATATTTTATTTTATTTAAACACTTGGTAAACTTACTGATGGTAAGATATTCCTTTTTGTATTTTTTAGGTGTATTTTAGCATTTTTTCACGATACACTTCATTTTGCACAAAAGTTTGTAATTTTTGTTATCATATAATGCACCACTACATAAAGAAATAATTATTTGATAAAGTTTTTATTGTTTTTATGTATTATAAAGAACAATTTTAAAAATTTATAATTTGTAATTTTAACGCGCAAAATTAAAACGTCATTTCGTACAACAGCAAAAACTGGTTTGACGGGTTCTTATAGCGATAATGACCATATGGATTTATTATATAACCATCCTATTCTGGCTTGTGACAGATGAAATAGCAAATTTTATATGGGTAAAATATTGCCACCTATTCTTTAGTATTTTAACTTCTTTGGTGTTAAATTACAGTTTAAAGTGTAAAAATGTTAAAACATTAGTAATGCCTAACGAGTTATACTCTTTTAGACTCTTTTAAAAACTGAAAAGAAATAATAGAAAAATAATATAATTTTGTTCTCTTCCATACTTTAAAGAGTTCATTGGAATTTTAATTTTTGACATTTAAATTTGGCAATCAAATAAAATCCGAACATCGCCACATTTCTGAACGCATATTTCTATTTGGTTCATGCATTGCCATGTGGTATTCCATCTTATATAGTGTACTATTGGATTCAGTTTCCTTTATATCGCTAAGTAGCTTTTTAATTTTACGGTAGTCATTTTCAGACTGCGTTGTTATTTTGATATCGTTATTGGATATTGCTTTAAACTGAGCATGTTTCTTTGTCACTGCCAATACTTGAGCACTGAGTATATTAAAATCTCAAACGTTGCTGACATTGATTGGTGGTTGTAAGGGTTCCTTTTGGGGTGCATGTTGTGGTTGTTTTGGTATTTTATTATCTTGCGGTAGAGATACCCTTGATGATGGCGTTTTGGAGAGTCTCCTCTTTTTATTTACATTTACTTTATTTTGTCTATAGGTTGGGTTTTTTCTCAAGTTCCTCTTCATCCGTAAAGTAGTCATTGGTTAAACTTTGTAGGCTCTGACTTCTACCATTAGTAGACGTAGAAGGTTTATTTTGCCTCTCTAGTGTTTCGATTCTGTTTTGTAAGTTTACCTAAATATCTTGGTATTTATTACATTGTAACTCATATTGCTGGCATTTTGTCCTTAGTTCGTTATTCTATAAATAATGGATATATTCTATATCCTTAGTTCATTATTTCTCGTTCAATGTTGGAGAATGTATGAGTTCTAATGGAGATAGGGGGCTTCTACTTCTATCTGCTCTAGTAGCTAAGCTTGTCACTACTAAAGCATTGCGATCGCTGGATATCGACGTCTGGAAATCCGCTCGCTCACTTTTCGAAGTCGCGGGTACTAGGCATCCTAATCCCAGCACCGTAGCATTATTCTTCTTCTGATCTGCCATAGTTGGTTTATTGTTCGGGGTTCCTTCCCCTAGCCAGTTTTGGTCTGCGGATGGTATTTTATTTCCCACCTACCCTCCGGCAAGCCGGTTAAAGAGCATTCCCCTATCTGCCACCTAGGGACGCGCCACGATGGAAGTTTGGTTTCTCCACAAGGGAAACCGTTTAAAGTGTTCTACAAACCAACGAATTTTGCACTTTTGATTGAATATTCCTATTAGTTGGTAAAATTTGAAATGTTCTTTTTTCATTTTCTCGGCTTCTAGACTAGCACTATAGCAGTTACCCACACAATGAGTGTGGTATGCCAATATATTTGGTGTGAATGTACGAAATTTGATATATTGTATATGAATTTAAGAAGTTTCAGGCATACCGAACCAAGTCTATTATGCCAGAAATATTATGATGTAAGCCCGAATCGGCTGTATGCTTCACTTTACCATTTTGTTCTAATTGCCCGCATTAAAAATGATAATGACATATTTTTTTTTCCTGCATGTACCTTACCCGACCTTATGTTCATCATGAATACAAGTACAAGGTAGCCTGTGACTCCAAACTGTCTACTTCCAAATTAACTGCTTACATATACTTACTTAACATATTAGCAATATTTACCACATATTCCATTACATTTGGTCGTATTTGTATAGTCAAAGACAGGTTTTCATATAAAACTAACTATAAGAAGACTTATAGACTCTATAAAGGTACGCTTCTCAAAGTGAGTGGTACTTAAGACAAAATTTACTTTATATTGAACAGTAATAGAAACAAAATAAATCTAAACGATCTTGGCATTCCAATTCACAATCTTTAACCTTATACATGTAATTGGTGTTATACAGGGTGGGAGAATGAATTACAGATGAGAATGAATTACCAGCCAAGCTACGTTTCATAAAATTTAAAAACATAATAATGTATCATAAACCTCGCACATATAGATACTTTCACTATACACACACATGTATATCATATACATACTCGTTCGTACGAGACCAGCTAATTATGACATATAGGTGTATAGCATCGCGCATGCATCAAAATATTTTTGTGGTCCGCGAACTCGGGACATTTTATATAATTTACAACAACGACACGACGAATAATTAACATGATTAAATTTAGTTAATTTTTTGTCTCTGGAGATCTAGTTAATCCAATTATAAAATATATGTACATTGGTTACTTGTCATCATTACTCATTTGTGTATGTCCGTTAAAATTTCATTCATTCATGTATAAAATACGCAGTGCTTATGTTTTAATTACAGTTAATTAATATATGACATGCCGGGCGAGTCGGTTTCATGTGCGCTATGTCGTTTAAATAAATGTGACGTAATCGCAACAATTAAAATTATTTTATATTTTGTTAATGGTCGTTGTTGATGATGATGATGATTATGATGATGATGATGATTATGATTCAGTGATGTGGATGTGTAAATTATTATATTCAGAATGTTATGTAAGAATATTGAGATGTGGTGTTTAATTTGTACCGCTTCCGGCCGATTTAATGTTTCTTAGACGTACATGTGTATTTAAGGGCCCGGTGCCGTGGAAATAACTATTCTATTTTAAATTAATTATTTTTGCTATTTCAAATTTGAACAGACTTTTATAAATAGGAACCATACTGGTTCCTATAATTGTTGTACATATTAATCGATATAAGACTGCTGAACAGAAGTCTTTTGATTACATTTTTGGTCTCGTTAATGTTTATTTCTGGCTTGTTAGTTTTTCGGTTTTTATTTGCGTTCGTCTTCTTATGGTGTTTGCTATAATACGTGAATGTAAAATAGAATAACTTGGATTGCGGTATGTCTGTTTTCGCAAGCTTGCTGTAGAACCTAATCTTGATAGTCTTTAAAATGGTTGTCCACTTATAACCAATCTAATGCGTACTAAATCTTGTTGATACTCTTCTCTCCAAAATGTTAAGGGAAACTGCTAGGAAATTGAAATATCAATCTTTAGGTCGGATTTGTTCATTACCCAAAAATTTTACGTTTCCATAAATTATGTTGGTGAACTGCACTCTTCCGTTCATTTTCCAGGTTTCATCATTTATCTATATAGAGCCTCTCTCTATTCACCAGCCTATTTATGCTGTGCGACTGGTTCGGTTTCTAGTAAGTTAAACTTAATATCTCATGGTAGGCGGAGCTCTCTGCCAAACAACCCCATGGAAAGTGAATTTCCTGTCATATCTGCACATACACTGCACTGCGATATTGTTAACATGAACAGGGGTATACATCGATCCTAATTATCCTGGTTGACATTGACTACTTTCCGCATATGTTTTCCCATTTTCGACACTGTCCGATTAAACCTCTCTACTATTCCGTTTGACTGTGGATGTAATGGTATGGTACAAGTCTTCTGTATGTTAATAAGGATTTTGTTCTTGAAAAATACGTGCGACTCGAAATTTTTACCTTGATCCGAGTGCAGTTCTTGCTAATTTTTCGAATTTCGCTTTTGATACGGATTTGTACGTTTTCACACTGTCTTAGTTTTTATTTCTTAACTTGCACTGTTTCACTTGTTAAATTACAACTGGTGTGTCTGCGTCCCAAACGGCTCGTGCTTATCGTTCGGGTGTTCGAGATTATTCCTTCCCAGTTGTGTATTTGCGAACATTCCACGTCATCAATTCCGCTGGCTTAACCCGGTCGGTTGTTAATTGTAATATTATTTCAGTGATGATTGTCGCCGCAGTTTAAATTCCTTTTCGTTATTACCAGTATTCCCCTCCGCATAGAATGCCATTCTAAAAATCCAATTCTCATTATATTAGAAATACTAGACCCGACATCAGCGATGCGTGTTAAGCATAATAATATTCTCAATAAAATTATGAACTTTGAATATACGTTCGAACTCATGACCGGTCGGTTGACAAGATTTGGTGGTGTACACTTTAGAAACTATAACCACTGAGTGTTATTCGTGTGTAGAGTCGAATCCGTAACAATATGTATAGTATAGCATTATGGACTGTTCGGAGTTGATTTAAACATACTGAGCCAGTCTTACACCTGTCTTACTCTCTTTAGGTCACATTTATTCGGTTGACATTTCCTGCTTGAAGATCAATTACTAACATTTAATATATAGGATTGGAATTAATCAGAAGAACAAACCATTTTCGAGACAGTGTCACATAAGTCTCACGAACTTTATATAATTGTTACATCTTGCTTATGCAACACGACATATTCGCTGAAGTTAGACGATTTTAGTAATTCATCAATTTAAAGAAAAAATTTGACGGGTATCTTTCCACCCTGAAGTATAGTGATTGTTCTTTGATAATCCCAAAATTATTACTAGCCCGTTTGTAATAAAATGTTTCCAATCCTTTCGATTATGATATCATGGTAGATAACTTAGGGACGTACTTTCAACGTACTCTGATGGGTTGCATTATACCATCCTAAAATGCATAAGTATATAGTTTACCTTAACCACTTACGACCGATTTCCAACAATTCAAGGATTTTTGGAAGGACCATAAGAACCAATCCATAAGTAATGCCGTCATTCGAGCGTGTGGTACTTTCATAGCAAACTATTGTTCTCTAATAATCAACGTGGTTTTCTTAAAAAACGTTCGATGACTATCACTATTACAGAATTCTAATCTAGTGCTTTAAACACCACGCAGTTCGCAATTGAGATTAATGCTATTGCCTTCAACTTCAGTATGGAATTTCATAAATACTTAATAAACACATTTTTTATTAATCACTTGTTTTTTGTTTCGCAGTTATTTTGAATAATTTTCAAAAAGTTTAAAAAATCACTCGATCGATTTCGACTTGTTAGGTCATCATCAGGAGTATCTACTGATTTGTATTAGTAAAAAATTTTTTATATAGCAGAAAATATAAATAAAAGAAGGAGGGACAGAAAATAAGCAATAAAAATTAATCTACGGATCGCGCAGGTAGGCGATGAGTCATAGGTTGAGTAACAAAATTCAAGGTATATTATTGCGTACGTGAGAATAGAAAAGGGCGGGATCTGTTCTTTAAGGATATTTTGGTTAAGAAATATTGATTTTCTAATTTCGTAAGATTCTAAGGTATCTAAACGTCTGCCTTTGGGTTGTATATGTAATATGTCTAAATTGTTCAAGCTAGCTGTATGATTTTCTGAAGTTAAGTGGTTATGGAACGTTGATTGATTGCAACCAGATAAATGTTCTTTACCTCTAACTCCAAAATTGCGCCCAGTCTGACCAATATAGGAGAAACTACAATCATTGCAATTGATCCTATAGACACCAGATTTGGAAAGGCGATCAACTCTAGGTTTATTGTTAAAAATCATTTTCTTTATTGTGTTATTATTATAAAAAGCAAAACTAATATTGGTATAATTGGACACGATGTTGCTAATTCGTTGGCTCGTTTTTCCTATATACTCTAAGCGACGCCAATTTTCCCGCGTTGGACTATCCGGTGGATAAATACCCGTTAGAGTTTTACGCTTTAGCTTTTTATTCAATAACTTTAATATAGTCCTAGTTGCATATCCGTTATTCGTTGCTATTTGAAGAATTATGTTAAGCTCAGTGTTGTAATTTGAATTTGTCAAAGGGATGTTTATTAGTCTGTCTATGAGTGAGTGGAAAGCTGACATTTTAATATTATGAGGATGGTTTGAAGAACTAGGGATAACAGCGTCTGTATACGTGGGTTTCCGATAAATTTTGAAGTCTAAAGATGAATTAATCCTGGTTATTGTTATATCCAGAAAATTAATACATTTATTTTCTTCTTTTTCTAACGTAAAATCAATGGTGGGATATTGAGAATTTAACCAAGTAAGGAAAGAGTCTAACAGTCTATCAGTTCCATTCCATAGACATAATATGTCATCAACATATCTATACCAAAAGATTATATGACGAAAATAAGGATTGTTATTTGATATGATCATTTGTTCGAAGAAATTCATGAAAATTTCAGCCAACAAAGGTGACAGAGGGGAGCCCATGGGTAGACCATCAGCGAATTTGAAATATGTATTATCAAAACAGAAATAATTTTGTTTAATACAAGTCTCAAAAACTAACTTCAGTTCACGACGTAAGCTCTCATCTACAACATCCCTATCTAAGTAATTACAAACTATTTGGGACAAAGTATTAATCGGAATAGAAGTGAAAAGACTGGCAACGTCAAATGAAACTAGTTTTGAATGTAACGGAATGTCGACGTCTTGAATTTTGTTAATCAATTCTACCGAGTTCTTAACCGAGTAAGCCGAAAAGAAATTAGTATGACAATTGAAAAAATTTATGAATCCCTTAAGGGCCTTAATACACCATCCAATTTGGTTGAACCGACGGTCGGCCCGACCAAATTGGATGTTGTCTACAGACGATCCAACTTACCATCCGATTTTTTGAATTTTGTTGTTGTTTCGTTTTTTTATTTGTGCGTGTTTCCTTGAGTTGTGGTGCGTTGTGGAAGTTTTAATTATTTAATATTTTATTTGAAATTAGATTTATATAAAATACATACATATTTAATACAAAATTGGCAATACAACATCATTATAATGGTTTTGACGAGAAAACAAAAAGTTGGGGTGGCACTTTTAGTAACGTCACTAACAGTTAATACAAACAAAAGGAAATTATGGACCAAAAAATGGTTGAAAGATAGAAAAAAATATAGCCATATGTTGCTGTTAAAACAATTAAATAGTGACGACTTTCGTAATTTTTTAAGGGTGGACTACGAAAGTTTCAACGAACTTCTTCATTTAGTGAAACCTTTAGTTGCTCGGCAAGATGCAGTGATGAGGGAAGCCGTGAGCGCTGAGGAGCGTTTGGTTGCCACTTTAAGGTTCTTAGCGACAGGGAGAGAATACTCTGATTGAAAGTTCAGTGCAGCCATATCACCGCAATTATTGTCGGCAGTTATCCGTGAGACTTGTCGAGCGATATGTGGCGGTTAACCAATGCATTTTATAGTAGTAAAATCTCAGAATCAACTTTGTAGTAGTAGAGGTTCAAACCTGAATTGTGTCCTCGATTTTTCGTGTAGAATTGTGGATTGTGCAATGCGGAGTATAGATAGAGCGTCATGAGTTTCTTTGTTCACGACTATAAATACAATTGATTGATTGATTGATTGATTCTGATTGATTCTGAATGTACGACCAAGTTCTTACACAGGAGCTCCCGGGTGACGCCGGGCCCACCGTACACTCTTTTTTACATATAACAAAACCGAAGGATTGGATAGGTTAGTTAAGTGGGACAGAATCGGCCCGGTTACAGACACCTAGGTATAGCCGATAGTTAGTAACACAAAGACAACACAATACTAATCTACTAGAGGAAGGATATAGGCTTAATAGGTTTATTGGATAACGATGTTATTGGTCTTCAACAATTGCTTCTCTAAATCAGCAACCTGAGGAAAAATTTGTATTATTTCACGTACATCTGGAAATTTCCTGAAATGTAATTACAAATTAATGCAAAATTTAATTGATTAAATCAGCCCAGTTGCAGACCCCTAAATAAAGTCGATAGTTATTAATGCAATGACAACACCATTCTAATCTACACAATCAACAATTAATATTCCAAAGAAATATTTTTCACGTCAACCTGTAGATTTCCTGAAATTTAATTCTAAATTAATATTTTCCGACTTCTTAAATAATATAAACATTTATTAATTTAATCCTCCTGCAATTCCACAGCTTACAATAGAATTTCCTGAAACCTTAATTATTTAAATTATATTAAAATTACTTTAAAAACCATTATTATTTAACCCTTGAATCGGGCAACCACAAGAGCACAAAAAAAAAAAAAAAAAAAAAAAATCATATGTAAGGCATCTCAAAGGCAATGGTTCCCGGAAAAATATCAATGTTATTCAATGCCAGATTAACTAGATATTCCAAATAAGTTTAATTCGCAAAAATTTCAAATATTTTATTAAATTTGTTAACCAAAGAAAAGAATATTCGATTAATTACCAAGTATAATTATAGTACACAGGATATTTATATCATGCTCAATGGAACTTTACCATTCCTCAACCAATAACTGTTAAATATGGTACGCAGAATTGGATTGGCACTCTAGCATGTTCAATGGAACTAAGCCAACTCTAAACAAATGATGATCAAATTCGGGGTGCAAAGCCGAATTTGACGAAATTTTTAGATTCAGCTATAATGAATGAACCAGGCCGTTTTCAACCGAAATTTTCCAACAGTTTAGCTTGTAGAGTTTGTATTGGGATTTTAACGTGTCTTTTTGATAAAGTTCTAAAATTCGATCATTCTGAATGGAACTTGGCCATATCCAGACCAATTACTTTCAAATTAGGTAAGCAGAATTACATGTGAATTTAAAAATGGATTTTAGAGAAGTTCTGAAGTTTGGCCGTGCTAAGCAATTTCTTAACTAATCATGTTCGGATCTGGTATGTTGAGCTGAACCGGAATTCCAACATAAATCCCAGATGAAGTACTAGGTTTTTCAACAAAATAAATCCGAAAATAATCGGCAAGGAATTTTTTTTATTCCTCCACTTACTCGTCAAGACAACTCGTTGAGAGATGACCCAGCCGACCTAAGCCTCTCCAAAATTAATGCTAATTGCTAGAATTGCGATTTGCTAGAATTCCAATTCAGCCAAAAAATGATTTTATGCATCTTCCGCAGTATACTGTCTCAATCAAACAAAAACGATCATGATTTACATGAGGTGATGACACGAACGGAAGATAGCACCACGCGGAAGGGCTTTTACATTGGTGCATGAGCAGGTCATTGATTAGGATTTAGAACGCAAATCAATCGATATTCGTATAATGTCATTCCCATGGAAAGACGAACCTGTTTCGAGAAATATTATTGAGCCATAAATTCTTTTAGATAAAACAGTGCCAGCAGCAAGCAATTAAAAAAAATAAAAAAAAAAATTAAAAAAAATAAAAGTCAACATTAAAAGGCCGAAGGATATCACATCAAAGATTTAATTGTCATTCATTACAAATGGAAATAAAAAATTAAAAACCATTTTCCCTTTGCCATGCCGTAACACATATGAGGTCTCATCCCTTTAAATTAATCTACAAAAAAGTCATGAATATTTACATATATATATTTATTACAAATAAAAAGAATTAATCTGAAACATTTATACATTAAAAAAATATTAATATAATAATATATCAAATTAATTTTTAAAACATTAAAATGATTATAAAAGGTAAAAACAATCAATCATATATAAATATACACATGCGTATATATAACTAAACATATACATATGTATTAATACATATGAGCCTACACACACACACGCATAAACATACATACATGCACACATATCCACACATACGCATATATCAGGGTTTAAAAAAGTCGCTCGTCAAAATGTATTATTCACTCTACGCCGATCGAACAGTGTCATGTCCCCATTCCATGGGAAAAATCTGCTGTCAGTAAAAACAAAAGCGAGAAAAAAATATAGATTTTACTGGTTATGTACGAAACAAAACATGTTGTCAGTAAAACTTTACTGAGAGAATAGTTGTGATGGTGGTAGTTTACTGCCATAATACTGCCATAAAAAATGTAAATTGGAGTATTTGTTATGGTAGTATTTTTCACACATGTACAAAAAATGTATGAGAAGATAAGAAATTTTTCTCACACTCATACAAAATAAGTCATCCGCCATTTTTATACTCAAATGTCGATTTGATTTTTTTTTTTTGTTGAAATTAGTTACCGTTAGAGGTTTTTTGTGGTATTAAAATTAAAATATATAAAAAAAATCGAATTGTACGAAAATGTACAAATTAAAAATTTTATGAAATTGGTAGGTTATGCGAAAATGTAAAACCATAAAATTTTACTATAAAATGAAATAAAAAATATTTCTGTTCTTTGTCACTCTTATGAAATTTTAAAGTTTTTGGTTTTTGCGTATTATCAGTAAAAAATTGCTGTCAGCAAATCTTTCCATAAAATTAAAGCATTATTTGTAATACTGATCAACAAGAATAATGTAAAGAAATAAAAAATATTTTGTTTTATTATTCACTTATCAAGAATAATGCAGAAAGAAATGATATGTATTCTCTATTCGATCGTTCAATACAGGCAACAATACATTTTATCCAATCAGTACTACATACAATGAATTTTCGCTTTCTTATTAGAATAGCAAAGTAAAACCAAAAGAGCAGTAGATCCCGTTCGCTAACACAAAAAATAAGATCAACTTCTTTAGTTTCTCATTATTCACTCACTAGACACTATTCGTTTTTTACTACATAACATTTCTGGAAATTCATTTTACTATTCAAGAGCGAAGAGAAATGAACATAAAAAAATTCATATAAAAATGAACGGAAAATAAATGATAAGCAACTGAAGAGTATTTATATTTTTATATTTATCCTTTTTGTCTTATTTATCTGCTTGTCTTATCTGCTTTAAACTAGACTGCGTGAATGTATGTACATATAACCCTTTTTCTACCAAAAAAAAAAAAAAAAAAAAAAAACTTTTGGCTCAATTTAAGTCCAAACCACATAAATGTGTGTCTAAAAAACCACAGAATGTAATGGCGTTTTGATAAAAAAAAAAAAAAAAAAAAAAAAACCCCGCTTGAGTTGAAGTACAACCAACACAATTGTGTGTTTAGTTATAGTGTTTTTTCGGACGAAAATAAGTTGAAAAGTAATGCACAAATGTGTAGGTTGGTTCAAACCACATACAAAATAAATTTATGACATGATTTTTTTTTGCCTTACCCACACAGTTGTGTGGGGATGAAAAGGGATATAAAACATAATGTTGACGAACACATTTTCCTCATTTTAATATTTTGCTTCTAAATGCAACGCAATACATATAGCTCCGCTTCCACACACATACACATACACACGTAAACCATACCACAACACTACTACGACACATATTAAAAAAGCGTAAATTAAAACATATTTAAAATTAAAATTAAAACATATTAATAAAATTAAAATTTATATGGATTTGTATAAAAAATATAAATTCAACAAAATATAAATACAAAATATAAATAAAAAATATGAAACACAATATACACTTAGCTTGTGATGCGTTCACCATTGCTGCGTCACACAAATTACAAATTACAAATATTTACACATTTTCACGTTAATTTTAATTTTAATTCACAATATTTATTAACACTTTATATTATATATTTAATTTAATTTAATTAATAACTTTTATATATAACGTATTATTTATTTATTTAAATCACAAAAATGTTAAGTTTTAATTTTTCTATACAGAGAAAGACAAAAACGCGTCTTTCTTGTACGACGATCGATCGCCGACCTGTTCACGACTATAAATACAATGGAAAAAAATAAATAAAAGTTAGTATTTGGGATATAATTCGTGCTAAAAAAAACCCAATAGAGTTCACTAAAGTAACTATAAATAAAATTCAGTGAACCAATTCTTATATTATATAAAATCATAATTAAATAATAAATTGTGTAATAATTAAATGATTACAAATAAAATATAAAATTATAATTGTGTGTAAAGGTGTAATATTCAATCAATTCGT
Source organism: Nephrotoma appendiculata (assembly GCA_947310385.1). Taxonomy (NCBI): domain Eukaryota; kingdom Metazoa; phylum Arthropoda; class Insecta; order Diptera; family Tipulidae; genus Nephrotoma; species Nephrotoma appendiculata. The sequence goes on from OX371223.1 coordinate 318,784,084, forward strand.
AGTTAGTTACCCTTTACCACCACAAACTGGTGACCCCGAAAAACGAACAATATACCATGAATACAAAAAAAATTAAGTGGCAGTGAATAGTGAAGTACAAATCAAAACTATGTATGTATGTACACAACACGTGCAAAAATCACTATTGTTCACATCGTAGTTGTATCAGTGCTAAATCGATACAACACAGCAATACCAACAACCACAACAAGAGCAGCAAAAATCGTTTAACAACCTCATTTCGGTCGTGTTTCCGTATTACTATAGTTCCACACAAGTGCAACAGCAGCGATCAGTTTTAGCAATACTAGAACAAACGTGTGAAAGACGACCATACCATCCAAGGAAATTACAAAATCCTTTCTAATCGTTATTTATGGAAAGTAAATAAAACGGTGATCAACGGACAACATTATAAAATAACCACAAGTAATATCAACCTATGCGAACATTCATATGCAGTAAAATACGTCCAGCAGCAGAATAATACAACATTTGTAACCTGGCAGAAACGGTAACCAACTTTCAACAAGTTTCCAATATCAGAATTTTCGTTCAAGTGGAATACGCCATTCAATAATCAACAAAAAAACAACTGACCTGAACCAAAGCAGAATCAAAAGTTTAATCGGTAAGCGAATTTTATCCATTTATTTTTTATTTTTTTTTTCCATTGTCTTCGGAATTAATAAAGTTTTTAAAAAAAAAAAAAATAAATAAATTCGTTATTGCACTCTGTCTATATTCTGTATTGCATATTCCCGCTTTCTGCACGATAATTCTGGGTAATTTATTTCAGTTTATATTATTATTACTTGATTCATTTTTATTGTTTTTCTTTTTCTGCATCGGTTAACTCATAATGTCTAATCAGGAGGACGAACAAGATGGTGGGGCTTCTTGTAGTGAAACGGCACGAATTTATAACGTGTCAGTAAAATACATGCCTTTCAATCGGGACGATCCTGAAATTTGGTTCACCCAATTGGAAGCGCAATTTCAAATTGGTGGTGTAAAATCAGATGCTACCAAATACGGACATCTAATTGCGGCAATTGATTCGCAAACCGTTAAGTGCGTTCGAGATCAAATTCTCAATCCTCCGCAAATAAATAAATACGAATCCCTTAAGGCGGTAATAATCGAGAGATTATGTGAATCTGCCAAAAATAAATTAGATCGTCTTCTCTCTGGACTACAGTTAGGAGATAAAAAACCGTCTCAACTGTTGCGTGAGATGGGAACATTGTGCACGGATCAAGTGACGGAACCAGTGTTAAGGAATCTGTGAATGCAGCGGCTACCAACTCATGCCCAGGAGATTTTGGCGTGCATGAGTGAGTCTAGTCTAAATCAATTGGCAAAGGCGGCGGACAGAATCGTGGATGTACAGAGACCAGCAACCATTTGTGGTGTAAACGCAAATAGTAATGATCTGCAAGAAGACAATCTATCTTACCAGATCAACGCATTAACTAAAAGGGTTGAAGAATTATTCAAGAAACTTAATTCCTCAAATCCTAATCCAATACACAACCATCGATCTGACAGATCTCGGTCGCGAAATTCTGGACGAATTCGCAGTTGTTCGCGGTCTAAAGAGCAGGTAACTAAGCCCCCAATGTGTTATTATCATTTCAAATATGGATCCAATGCAAGAAAGTGTGCAAAACCATGTAACTTCGATGATCGTAAATCGGAAAACCATTAGGCACTGCGCTTCATTCGACGGGCGACAGTAGCCTAAAAACTAATAGTCGTTTCACAATTTTAGATTTGCAAAGTCGGTTACAATTTTTGGTAGATACAGGTGCCGAAATTTCAGTAGTTCCACCTACAAATTTACAGTTGGCTAAACCAACGAAGTTTAAATTATTCGCAGCAAATTCAACGTCAATCGATACATACGGGTATAATAATTTAATACTTAACCTCGGTCTACGTAGGTCGTTTAACTGGAGATTTATCATTGCAAAGGTGGATAGATGCATTTTAGGAGCAGATTTTTTAGCATATTACGGGTTAATGGTTGATGTCAAACGGAAAAAGTTAATTGATACCAATACCAAGTGTGAAACATCGGGAAATTTTATACAAATCCAATCCTATGGCATTACGACTATAAGAGCAAACACCTATCCAGCGGAAATTTTAAAATTACTGCAAGAGTTCGTTTCAGTAACGCGAGAATCACAACATTTAAATGACATAAAACATAACGTGACTCATCATATCGAGACAACAGGTCAACCTTGCTATGCAAAAGCTCGACGATTGAGCTCTGAAAAAATGGCAATTGCAAAAGCAGAAATTGAGACGTGGCTTTCTCAAGGGATCTGCAGACCTTCTAAAAGCAATTGGGCTAGTCCTCTCCACTTGACACCCAAAAAGGATGGTAGTTGGCGATTGTGTGGTGATTACCGATCGTTGAATACATTAACGAAGCCAGACCGCTACCCGATACCTTTCGTAACAGATTTCACGAATCAATTACAGTCTTGCACAAAATTTTCAAAAATTGATTTAGTAAGGGCATACCACCAAGTACCAATTGAACCCGCGGATATAGAAAAAACGGCAATAATTACACCTTTTGGTTTGTTTGAGTTTCCGTGGATGACGTTCGGCTTACGAAACGCAGCTCAAACATTCCAAAGGATGGTACATGCTTTGTTCAGAGACTTACCATTCGTATTCACGTACATTGACGATATACTTATTGCGTCAAAGGATATGAATGAACACTGCAAACATGTTAAAATTGTATTGCAAAGATTGGACGAGGCAGGTTTAGTTATTAACCTAAACAAATGTGAGTTTGCGTTAGATGAACTAACATTTTTAGGTTTTCAAATTTCTAAAAATGGCATACGCCCAGATCAACAAAGAGTCGAAACGATATTAAATTATCCACGACCTAAAACTGCAGATGAATTGCTCAGATTCCTTGGAATGATTAATTATTATAGGATTTTCATACCAGGAGCAGCAGACAGTCAGGCGCCCTTATACGATTATTTTAAGCAATCTAGAAAAAAAAGAAAGATAAATCAGTAATCAATTGGACTGACGAGTCAATTAAGAGTTTCGAAATCTGCAAATCAAAATTAGCAAATTGTACGCAACTAGCGTTTCCAATTCCGGATGCTAAATTTGCAATTTTTGTCGATGCGTCCGAGATAGCCGTGGGAGCAGTTTTGCAACAGTTTACAAAAGAAGGATGGCAACCATTATTCTTTTTCTCGCGAAAATTACATGACGCCGAAATAAGATACAGCACATACGATCGTGAGCTACTAGCGGCTTATTCGGCAATCAAGCATTAAAAATTTTGTGGAAGGAAGGGAGTTCGTATTGTTTACAGACCACAAACCTTTGACTTTTGCACTTCATCAAAAGTTAGATAAAGCTTCACCGAGACAACGACGTCATCTGGATCTAATTGCGCAGTTTACTTCAGACATTCAACACGTTGCGGGCAGTTCAAATGTCGTAGCTGATTCTTTATCTCGAATCGAGCAAATCAATATAGGTACTACAATCGACTATGAAACTCTATCACAAGCACAAACTAACGATTCAGAATTAGCGGCCCTTGTAGAATCAAATCCAAACTTAAGATGGGCAAAAATTCGAATTTTTGGATCAGACAATCTTGTAACATGTGAAATTTCAAATGGCAAACAACGACCGTTTGTCCCAAAAGCGTTTCGTAGGCAAGTCTTTGAGGCCTATCATAATATTTCACATCCTAGCATTCGATCGTCAGTGAAACAGATTTCAGTTAAATTCATTTGGCCATCTATGAACAGAGAAATACGCAATTGGGCAAAAAGTTGCATTAGATGCCAAAAATGTAAGGTAACGAAACACGTGCACAGTCAAGTCGGTTCATTCGGAACAACCAGCAATCAGTTTGAAGAATTGCATATCGATCTCATTGGACCTCTTCCACCATCTGAAGATCAAAATTATTGTTTAACGATGATCGACAGATACACTCGTTGGACTGAGGCTATTCCAATTTCAGATATTCGTACGGAAACCATTGTTGACGCATTAGTTAAAAACTGGATCAGTAGATTTGGTGTGCCTTTAAGTATAGTGACCGATAGAGGTGCTCAATTCGAGTCTGCACTTTTCGATGAAATAACCCGACTTCTAGGTATCCACCACAAGCGAACCACAGCGTATAATCCAGCTTGCAATGGTATTATCGAGCGTTGGCATCGTACGCTAAAAGGTGCAATTATGTGCACTGCCAATACGCAATGGACTAAATCATTACCCCTGGTATTATTAGGACTAAGAACGGCGTTCCGTGAAGACTTTAAAAGCACTTCGGCAGAGTTAGTCTACGGACAAAATTTAAGACTACCAGCGGATTTTGTAACAACCAGTAAATTCGTTAGTCAAACAGAATTTGTAAACCAACTTCGAAAACACTTTAACAACATACAACCATCGACAGCTGCACGACACTCTAACAAACAAGTATTTGTTTTTAAAGAGTTGTACGATTGTAAAGCAGTGTTTGTCAGAACGGACGCAATTCGGCGTTCTTTACAACCACCTTACGAGGGACCCTTCCCTGTCATTAAACAAGGCGAGAAATACTTCAGTTTGTTAATCAAAGGAGCTAAAACAAATGTATCAGTTAATCGACTCAAACCATGCTTTGAGGAATTACCACAGGCAAACATCATTGATGATTCAGCTATAAAAAATCAGAACACACCAAGTCCAAATCCATGTTCAACAAATCCGATAGTTGATTCAAAATTCACTAAATCTCGCAAGCAAGTAACTTTCGATCCAAAGATAGACGAACCAATTAAATCAAGATCTGGCCGCATTATAAATAAACCAAATCGTTTTAAATAAAAAGTATCGTTTCACTGGGGGAAGGATAATGTGGCGGTTAACCAATGCATTTTATAGTAGTAAAATCTCAGAATCAACTTTGTAGTAGTAGAGGTTCAAACCTGAATTGTGTCCTCGATTTTTCGTGTAGAATTGTGGATTGTGCAATGCGGAGTATAGATAGAGCGTCATGAGTTTCTTTGTTCACGACTATAAATACAATGGAAAAAAATAAATAAAAGTTAGTATTTGGGATATAATTCGTGCTAAAAAAAACCCAATAGAGTTCACTAAAGTAACTATAAATAAAATTCAGTGAACCAATTCTTATATTATATAAAATCATAATTAAATAATAAATTGTGTAATAATTAAATGATTACAAATAAAATATAAAATTATAATTGTGTGTAAAGGTGTAATATTCAATCAATTCGTAGTTAGTTACCCTTTACCACCACAGATATACCAAGTTCTCAGAAGCTACATAAAAGTAAGTAAAACATAATTTATTTCAAGAATTCAATTTATTTCAGTATAATATATAAAATTTATCCTAACTAATTATTAATAATGATATAATCTTGCAAATTGTATTTTGACGTGGTTATAAAATTGGCCGGTAAATTTTCTTCTGGCGGTGTGTCCTCTTGTTCAATGTGTGGTTGTTGTTCAGGTGTGATTATGTTTACGAAGTTAGGAACGGCTTTAAAACACACTGGTGGCTCTATATTGGATTGGTCTAGCACTGGAGAGAAGCAAACCCTATTTATTGAGGTTGATGATGTTGTGGATGCCTCATTTTGTTAGATAAGTGCTTGTTGTGTTTGTGTGCTTCTCCTTGCGATATTAGGCGTAATTCTAATGGGCCCTTCTGGTTCTATATTGGATCGAAATAAAACTGAAAAAAATGGAGAATTATTTTAGGAAGTTGATGATGATGTAGATGCGTTATTTTGTTTGATAAGTGATCGTTGTATCGGTGTGTTTCTTATAATATTAGGAGTTGATGTAAAATGCATTGTTGAGTGTTCGTTAGATTGGGGTAAAACTGGAGAGTAGCAAAAAACATTTGATGAGGTTTCTGATGTTGAATCGTAAATCTGATTATTATTTAAATTCAATGTTGATTCTAGAGTTAGTTTGTCTAATTTCACGTAAAATATTATTTCAGAAATTAATTTTCCTGCCAAACATCTCTGGTAGCTTGACATTTCCTTTAATTGAAGACCAATACTTCGACCATAAGCTTCTGCAGCGGTGTCTTGATTTTTAAATAAACTTTCTGCGCTGGCTAGTAATTTTTGTTGTTGCTTTTGTATAGTTGTAAGTCGTCTTTTACTTTTTTGATTCTCATTAGTTTTGGTTTGTATTTCAGATACCTGCAAGTGAAATGGAATGGCTTAATAAAGCCAGACAGTTTGAAAGTATGTGGCAGTTTAACAATTGTGTCGGTGCTATGGACGGCAAGCACATTTTAATAAATAAACCACCGGGCAGCGGTTCATTATTTTTTAATTATAAAGGGACATTCAGCGTCGTATTGTTTGCGCTAGTAAACGCCAATTACGAATTTATGTATGTCCACACCGGAATAAATAGCTGTAATTCTGACGGAGGAGTTTGGAAACAAACAAATTTTTACGCAAAATTATCTTCGGGCGAATTACATTTACCAAACTCTTCAATATTGCCTGGAACTAATAAATCCATGCCATATGTATTTCTTGGAGACAGCGCCTCCGCTTTAAGCAATCATCTACTGAAACCGTTTTCGCAAAAAAACATAACACATGAAAAAAGGATTTTCAATTATCGGTTATCAAGAGTAAGACGTGTAACAGAAAACGTGTTTGGAATTTTATCATCTCGGTTCCGTATTTTCCAAAAACCAATAATTATAAACGTTGAAAACGTTGATTGGATAATACTCGCGAGTTGTGTTCTTCACAATTATTTGAGAAAAAAATCAAAAAATTATATTAATCATAATACTCTCGATTATGAAGACACCGAAAATGAACAATTTACAGCGGGTGACTGGCGACAAGAAAATCAATTATTACCCCTAACCCAAAATAGCCAAAGGCAAAATAGTGAAGATGGCAAGCATATAAGGAATGTGTTCACTGAATATTTTAACAACCAGGGTAGGGTGAATTTCCAAGAAAAAATGGTTAATGTACTGTATGACAATAATTAAAACAATTTACCTCATCATCAAAATCAACCAATGTGTGGATACCGCTTCTATCAATATTTGATTTTTCATCTAAAAATGTGAGGAACTCGAAGTACCATAAACATGGTACATAAATGTCGCTGCGACTCGCGCCTGATGTTTTGAATTATTTAAATAAAATACAATAAAAATGTAATGTTTGTTACCTTTTTTGACTCTCTTTTGTAAGCGGTTCTCATATTATCCAGCCTCTTCTTCACTGTGGCGACCGTTGCTTCACTATCTATTTTCTTATATCTATCAGTGAGAGTTTGAAGTGCTTTGTTTCGAGCGTCTCGATTACTATGCAAAACACTCGAAGTATCCCATAAACATCTAAATTCTTTATATAAATCTAAGATTTCAATTAATATTTCCCTTTCCGCCATTATTAATACTTTTTTAGATAATTTTTGTCGAGAAGATCGTAATTGTAACACTATCAAATACACAATTAAAATAAATTTATTTTTACTTCGACAAAATAACTGTACATACTCGTATTTACTCGTAAATGCATTAAAAAAACGAAATACGTACATAAAGAGAGAATACATAAATAGTTACGGATTGAGGTTTTGCGGTCGGGATGAGCGTACCGATTTAATTCTAATTATAATCAAATAAAACACGTAAATGTACACTTAGGTTTCAAACCAATTTATTATAACAAACGTATCTCGTCGAGAATAATCACAAGACTGACTTACTTACTTTTACAGTATGAAAATATAAAAATGTAAATGCTTAATGTGCATTTTTGTTGTTACTTAGAATTTACAATTTATGATATCAAAAGGAAAGGAAATGCATAATGTGCATTTTTATTGTTGCTTGGAATTACATATGATATGATATCAAAAAGGAAAATATAATTTATACAACTTAGCAACTTAATGTAATTTGATAAAGAAATGCAAGAAATGCTTAATATAATTTATAATTAATATGATCTACAATGTTGTTAATTTATATAGAGTTGCTGATGTGTGGAATGTGGTGTAACTCCTCCGGCCGAAGATCGTTGACGTCCGCGTCGACGGATATGTTTGGTTTTAATGTGCTTCCGGTTACGGTGTTGCGACTATTCCAGAATCTTCTGATGATTCGTGATACTATAAATATAATTATTATAAACAGGAGTGCTATCGACGTTCCTGAAAGTATGAAAGAATGTTTAGTTTTTTCATAAATATTTGTTTTTATTAATTCCAGTTTTTCTGATTGATGAATTGACCAGTTTGACAATTTTGGTAGTGTAGTTTTTTCTGTTGCGTAGCTTGTGATATTCATATTATCGAGTGGCTGTATTATATGAACTTCGTTTGTTACAATTTTATTTTCGTTACTATATTTAATATTATTAATTTGTATGGTGCAATTTCTAAAATGCAGAAGTTTCTTCCCTTTTATTAGCCCTTGTAGGTTTCTACAGGTTGACGTAAATGTTTCTCCATGTTTGGAAGCTATATATATGTGTTCAGGCTGAAGATGGTCGATGTCGTCGATATCTTCTATTGTTGTGGTATTACACTGTGCATCTTTATTTAGAATTATATTTGGGATGCATTGGTTTCCGACTTGATGAATTTGTTTGCGTTGACAATAGTATACGTGTTCAATGATAGGACATTGTTCGTGAATTTGCATGTAAACGTTTTGGTTGAGGATTACGGATTGAGTTTCAATTGGAATAATGTATTTATTTTGAATAGGAATTGGTTTTATCATGTAGTAGGACAATATTTCACTATAGAATTGTGGAATTTCAATTGCTAGGATAATATTAGTTTTATTATAATATGCTTTTAGTTCTAATAATTCATAAATTTCATCATCAGATGCTATAAAAACGTTATTTTCCTCAAGGTAATTATGAATATATGTCGTTTCGGCTTTTGTTAAAATATGCCTTGATATAACTCTTATTTTTGCAAAAGTAATAATTTCATGCACTTCATTAATTTGGTCTTTTAATATTTCTATATTGTCGTCTAATTGATAGAAGTAATCACTAATTAGTTGATGTTGCCAGTATGCAATGGAAAGGTTTCTGTATTTTTCAATAGTTTCTTCTATTAGAATTGTTTGATTGTTAATGTGCTCATGAAGAGACTGGAATCTATTCATCATTTGTTGGTTAATAGTAATTTGATTATTATAATTCTGGTTTACTATAAATTGATTTTTGTCGATTTGTGTAATGGCGTTCATTATTAGTTCGTAATCTTGTTGATCGAAGTTGCCTGTAATTGATTTTATAATAGTTCCTACACCGTTTACGATACCTCTTTTACTTCTTTTAATATTTCGTTCAGTTGGGTAAATATGTTGCAGGTCACTATTTAATTTATCTATTTTACGTCTTACTAATGGATTTTTTGCTTGTGATAGGGATTTTACTCTTATTAGTTCTTCAATCGTTTTAAAGTTTTGTTCTACTGCATCTAGATTGCGTTTAATATTTTCTAATTCAACGATGTGAATTAATTTAGAATAACCTGTGATTATTCTAGCCTTGCCTAGTTCTAGGGAAAGTATTCCTTTATTATTTTCTAGATCATAGATCTCGATAGATTGCTGGATGGCTGGTAAGGCGATCCTGTAATTATTTTAAAGTTTTAATTCTTTGTTTGTGTACTTTTCTTTTATTTGTGTTGACGGTAACCCCGTTGTCTTTAATAACAGTATTTTGTATATATTTCGGTATTAGTTTATCACGAGTCGTGTTTAATTCGTAGATTGTTGAGTTTTCATGAATTTGTGGTGGGTCAGTTCTGTTCTGATTTAGTTTAGAGATATTTTTCTGTTTTTGTTGTACGTTTCTTTCGTAAATCATGTGTTTTATTATTTCGTATTTTTGCCTATGATCTTCTAAGTATTCAGTAGGTTGAGTAGAATTGTCATTTGGTAAAGGAGTTCTGTTATTTATGTGTGCCGTTAGTAATTCAAATGGTGTTAAATTAGTAGCCGAGTGGATCGAGTTATTATAAGTTATTAATGCTTCGTCCATAATTTCGGATACTGGTAATTTTTTATTTTGTATATAGATTATTCTCGCGATTTCCGTTAGGGTAGAATGTAAGCGTTCTATCGGAGAATTTCCAGTACTAGATTTTGCTGTAGTTACATGCAATTCTATTTTGTACATATCAACAAAATCTTTAAATATTTGGGATGTTAATTCTGCGGCATTGTGTACGATTAATTTGTTGGGTAATCCATGTATCGAAAAGAAATTTTTGAATTTACTAATAATAGTTGTAGATTTTCTATCATTCACGTGGTATGCTGCTGCAAACTTAGAAAACTTATCTATGATTGTTAGATAGTTTTTGTTTCTCAACGAAAATAGGTCGCAGTGCACAATTTCCATTGGTTTGGAAAGTGTTTCTGTAATTTCATATTTTATTTTAGGCGGTTGTCTATTGTATTTTGTAAGATTACAGATCTCACATGCATTTACGTACCGTGCAATCATATCTTTCATCCTTGGGAAATAGTAGTTGCGTCTTAGCTTATTATAATTTTCCGCTATTCCGCGATGATTAGAACTTTTATGACAGTTAATGATTAGTTCTGATTGTTTAATCACATCACCTACGTCTTCATTTATTTTGGCTGATTTCCTTAGACAGGTTGTAAATGGCTTTGTTATATGAGCAAAGTCCTTTATAAATTTTCTATAATACCCGATTAAGCCTAAGAAGGACTTAATTTGTTTCTGGGTTTTTGGTAATGGAAAATTTTTAATTGCATCAATTTTATTTGGGTTAGGTTTTACCCCTTCTCTAGTCACTACGTGTCCTAAGAAGTTGAGTTCTTTTTGTAGGAAATTTGATTTATCAACCTGTATTTTAAGATTAGCACTTTTTAATTTTTTAAATACTTTCCTTAGATCTTCCATGTGTTCTTGTAAGCTGGTGCTAAATATGACTATATCGTCCATATAGCAAAGAACATTTTTTCCTTGTAGTTCGCCGAGGATGTTGTCCATCACTCTTTGGAACGTACTAGGGGCGTTCTTCAGACCGAAGGGCATACGAACAAATTCGTAGTGTCCTCCGTCTGTTGAGAAGCCAGTTTTCGGAATGTCTGCGGACTTAATTTCTACCTGGTGAAATCCACTTGCCAGATCTATTGTAGAGAAATATATCGATCTACCAAGCTTATCTAGGATTTCGGTGATGTTAGGTAGGGGGTATTTATCATCAATGGTCTGTTGATTTAGTCGTCTGTAATCGACTACCAGTCGCCATTTTTTATTTCCAGCGCTATCAGGTTTTTTTGGTACTAACCAAATTGGAGATGACCATGAGCTGAACGATGGTCGTATTATGCCTTGATCGAGTAATTTTGAGATTTGATTTTTAATTTCTTCCTTTTGAGAAAAAGGGTGCCTATATTGTTTTACAAACACTGGTTTCTCATTATAAATATTTATCTCGTGTTTAATGCAATTAGAAAATGTTAATTGGTCACCATCTTTGAAGAATATATCTTGGAAGTCTATACAACATTGCAATAGCTTTTTGCGTTCCTCATCGTTTAAATGTTTTGTCTCAATTAATGTATTCATTTTTGAATATCTGTTACTCTGATTTTTGGAAATATATGAATGGTTTAAGTCAATTTTAAAGTTATTTTGTAATTCTTCTACCGTTATAGGTTTGTTTAGGAAAAATTCCCTGTTTTCTTTAGTCAAATTTATGACTTCCACTAATGCGTGATATGGTTCGCATGTTGTGTAAATGCCATCCTGAATTTGGACACCATATTGTATTATTACAGGTTTAATGTAAAAATCTCCCTGTTGAAGATTAACTGGAATTTTAGTGACTACTTTCGTAAATGGGGGAATAATAAACGTTGCCACACATGATGAAGGTTTTGTTTGTATTTTAAGTTGAAACCGATCACTTTTTAAAGTTTGATTAATAATGTCAATGTTCGCGTTTATTTCGCGTAATGTTTCGTAGCCAATTAGTCCGTCATAAAATTCATGGAATTTAAAAACATAAAGTTCAATTGGGAATTCGAATTCTAAAAATTTCAAATATACCTTAGTGTCTAAGTATTCTGTTTTAAAAAGGGATTTGACCGTTGTTGGTTGAGTTTTTACAATTTGATTTTGGTTTACGAATTTTGGAGAAATGAACGATTTATTCGCTCCTGTGTCTAGTAAGAATTTAATTTGTTGGCTGTTTTGTAATGTTAATATTACGAATGGTAGACAGCTTGTATAGTTGTTATTTAATTCTGTTATTCCGTTATTGAATTGGAGGCTATGTATTGAAAATCCTGATCGTTAGGTTGTGTTTCGATGTTATAGTTTTGAACTCTAGATTGGGATTGATTGGTTCTGTATTCTGGATTTTTCTCTGTTTTTACAATTTGTTTCTGAGGGGGTTGGAATGGTTTAAAATTTGACGGATGAGTAGGTTTAAAATTTGTTGAAGTTTGAGAAGGTTTGAAATTATAATTTTGATTAAATTTTTGATTATTGTATCCGTATTTTGGGTAAAATGGTTTTGAATATTTTTTAAATGTATTTTGTTGATTATTTTGTTTAGGATTTTTAAGCAACCAAATATTTTGTTCTTGATTAATATAATCTAACGCTTCTTCTATTGTAGTTGGTTTCATCGCCCGAAGCCAAGAATCAAGTGGTTCTTTAACTCCTCCAAGGAATATTTTTAAACTAATGTCCAGATATAATAATGTTTTTGCTTCGATTACACATTTTTCTATTTTTTGAACTTTTAACTGATTGATTAGTGTATTACGTATTGCAATTATTTTTGAATATAATTCATTTGGAGTTAGATTATTAATGATTAAACTGTGTAAGTCTAAGATTAACGTTGTTTCATCGCGTGTATCCGCGAATGTCTTAATTAATAATGGTTTTATTTGTTCCCAGTCATGGTCAATATTGTGGGTGTATAATAAATCACTTGCTTTGTCCGTTATTTTAGATCGTATTCCCCTAAGAATAGTTTGGTAGTAGCTATAATTTTTAACTTCTTTACATTGATCTAATACGTCATCTACATTTTTTGTAAAGGTATAGATTTGATTTTTATCACCATTAAATGTTGGTAATTCTCTAATTACGTCAGGAATTTTAAAAGATTGTAACGTAGTTTTAATGGCATTTTCCATTTTATAAAGCTTTAGTCTTTTTCCTATTTGTATTGGTGAAACTTTTGATTTATGTAATGCTATATCGTCTACCGACATATATTTCACTTTTGAGTACAAAACTTTTTGATTTTACGTTTAAATTCGATTTTATTCTAAACTACGATATTCACTCGTATAAAGAAAATGGATTAATTTAATACCATAAACCGTGGTATTCGACTAATTCTAATCGGAGTACTTGAATTATTTCAACTAATTTCGTTTTATATTATAATAAATTTGACTTGAGTTTGTTAGTTTTCACTGGATATAGTATAAAGATTTGCAAATTCACTTACCATGCCATAATGAAACCAATATAAATCGTATGTTTCATCTTATTCGTCTTCTGCCACAATTTGAATGATGATTTGTTGAAATTTTTTTCTGCGAATTGGCCCGTTCACTTATTTTTAATTTCACAAAACACGCTTTATATTGTCACTAACTATTTTAACTTAAATGTTTTAATTTATTTCTTTATTCTATTATAATTATTTGGTTTTTATAATTTTTTTTTCACAACTGCGCCAGTTACGGATTGAGGTTTTGCGGTCGGGATGAGCGTACCGATTTAACTCTAATTATAATCAAATAAAACACGTAAATGTACACTTAGGTTTCAAACCAATTTATTATAACAAACGTATCTCGTCGAGAATAATCACAAGACTGACTTACTTACTTTTACAGTATGAAAATATAAAAATGTAAATGCTTAATGTGCATTTTTGTTGTTACTTAGAATTTACAATTTATGATATCAAAAGGAAAGGAAATGCATAATGTGCATTTTTATTGTTGCTTGGAATTACATATGATATGATATCAAAAAGGAAAATATAATTTATACAACTTAGCAACTTAATGTAATTTGATAAAGAAATGCAAGAAATGCTTAATATAATTTATAATTAATATGATCTACAATGTCGTTAATTTATTCTATATAGAGTTGCTGATGTGTGGAATGTGGTGTAACTAAATATCCTCTTTTTCTATAAAAAATCTTTTAAATTTTTTCATTTCTTTTCTGTTGTTTTGTTGCTTACCCTATGAAATTCATAACATAAATGATGAAATATCGTCCGACAAATCTACACACCATCCAACTTGGTTGGTTGGTTGGTCGGTTGAATGGAATTTCCATCCAACACATCCAACTTGTTATTATTATTATTTTATCGAACCGACATGCATACACACGATCCAATTTTACATCCGACCCAACCAAATTGGACCAACCATCCAACCAAGTTGGATGGTGTGTAGCGCCCTTTACATAGCTTGTAGGCAGGAGCATTGCAATACGCTACTATTGGTATAATTGGAATGTCTTCCTTATGGATTTTTGGTAAACCATAAAGGATCGGGGCAGATGGATTCATGACAGAGTACTTCCAACCAGTTCCATCAAATAACTTCTGGCATTAGAGCTGGCATACCTTCTGGGAGTTAGAGCTAAAGAACATTTATCTGGTTGCAATCAATCAACCCATAACCACTTAACTTCAGAAAATCATACAGCTAGCTTGAACAATTTAGACATATTACATATACAACCCAAAGGCAGACGTTTAGATACCTTAGTATCTTACGAAATTAGAAAATCAATATTTCTTAACCAAAATATCCTTAAAGAACAGATCCCGCCCTTTTCTATTCTCACGTACGCAATAATATACCTTGAATTTTGTTACTCAACCTATGACGCATCGCCTACCTGCGCGATCCGTAGATTAATTTTTATTGCTTATTTTCTGTCCCTCCTTCTTTTATTTATAATTTGCTTTTTTCTGCTATATAACAAAATTTTTACTAATACAAATCAGTAGATACTCCTGATGATGACCTAACAAGTCGAAATCGATCGAGTGATTTTTTAAACTTTTTGAAAATTATTCAAAATAACTGCGAAACAAAAAACAAGTGATTAATAAAAAATGTGTTTATTAAGTATAAGTGTGTTTCGCCAAGTGCCTACGGCAAATAGCGTAATAAGAATTTCATAAAGTCTTATAGGATTATCATTTTTAAGCAAAAGCCATTGGTTCCGTAACTGAATTTTTACATTGGGCAAAATCTTCAAATTTAAAGGTCTCTGCAACAAAAGCACCTACCACAGTAGCAACAACAGCAACAAAGACACCTACAACCACAACAACGTCATCTAAGCAACACAAACAAAATGGTGACACAGCAAACACATTAACATTTTTTTTCTAAATAATTTATTTTTGTGTTTTATTCATTTTGGGGCATATAACTGTCGCTTTCCTTTTGCATCTTGATGGTTTAGTTACAAGAAGCAACCCATCTCAACATTGATCAACACCTATATTTTAAAATTTACTTCTGGAACTTCGGGATTACTTGATTCCATGAGTCATTGTTTCAACGCGAAACTAGACAATTAATACCGAGAGATTGAATGTCCAAAGCGATGGATATCGCTCGATATCTTAACAACTAGTCACGATCAACACTTTAAAAAGTAAATTTGGAACCAAACACACGCTATCAACAAACTCTTACGTACACTTCGAAAACTACAATTTTTCACCCCAATTACACTAGTCGTGCCATTTATCGTTTCAAGTAAGTCTTTTAATAGGAAACGGTAGCCGACTACCTTGTCAAAATATCTAATATGTTTATTATCGTAGTCACTAATTCAAACTACAATCGGCGTACTTTATGTTTTTTCTAGTCACTTTAATATTTCACACGACTCGAAATGACAGTTTTACTTGATTCTTTGACTCAAGTCACTTATTATTCGGAGTATCGATCAATTTAACGACCGGTCAGACTGTTCGAGTTGTTTACTGAGCTTACGTATCATTAAGGCTCACATTGAATACGATCTACTGTCTAACATCAACAAGCAAAACAATAACAGCGAATGATTAAACGTCTTAAATAACGGGAGGTGATGTAGCAATCAGAATATTGCAACCAAATATTCACTCTTATTGTGGTTGTCGCGTCGATCGACAATCGGACAGTTAAACGGCGTTTTTGCGACAAACGTCGTTTCTATAGCAACATTCATAACATAATACCAATTTTAGCAGTCGTCGGAAAATCCATCTCGATACGATAACCTTAATAGGATTCTAAACGTACTGTTTATCAACATTTCGATGTACAAAACATCACCTGGAAAAAATTAGGATTAATAATTTAAATATATACATACACTTGAACCTCGATTAACGGGGATGAGTGGGACTTCCCGGATAATCATAAATCCACGTTAATCGAATTATTTGTATAAGAACTAAAAAAATCCCGGTTAATCAGATGAAATCAGATTAACCAAGAGTCTACAAAATCCCGGATAATCAAGGTTCACGGATAATCGGATCCCGGACAATCGAGATTCAAGTGTACATAATCCTTTAGGGTGTTAAATATCGACTTATATTAATTAATGTAAACTGTATTGCATTTCTTTGAATATTGTACATCCCTGAAATAGAATAATTTAGTACAAGAATTCGTAGACATGAATTATTACTAACATCATAGTAATAGTAATTTCTATGAGTTGGCATTTTTGGTTTTACCTTTTGTAAAACACGAAAATTGCAGCCATGATTGATTCCATTCCTTTTGTATCTTTCAAAGTGTAAACAATAAATAATTAAATAAAAAATTTTTTATAAGTATTTGGAAAGAAATACGTTGTAACAAATAATTTGCACCTTTTTTTTAATGATAATACACCTCGTTTGGGAACCAGCACCGCAAAAATCATCATGGGAATTACGCGACTGTTTTGCCCATTGTTATTGGAGTTTTGTTTTCGGCAAGTGGCTGTCCAAATGTACCATCTCGCAATTTCAACGCAATTAGTGGCACAACTCTAAATCGCCACGGGCTTGTTTGAACTGGTAAACACACGTGGCTCTGTTTTAAATCGCCACCACAATTCTTGATAAACAATCTGTTATGTTTATAAAATGAACAATCAAGAAGACAGCGTGACCAATACCAAATATACCAATACATACTGTTACGGTGACACCTAGAATAGAATAGAATAAGTTAATTTCATTAATTGTTCAATTACATTTATAATTTATACTCAACATTTAGGCGTATTTCTATACTAACATATTTGCTGCGCATTTAGGATTATTCTAGAAACAAATATTTTGGTATATAAAGGCGCGCGTTGACGTGTAATTCTGAGTATTATTTTAAACGTGATACAGTGAAGGTTAAATAGAAAGATTATTAAAGTGATTATTAAAGTGATTATTAAAGCGATTATTAAAGTGATAATTAAAAAGTGTGTTATAATTATAATAATTAATTGTGAAAATTGTGTTGTATAATAAATTGTGTTGTGTAAATAAAATTGTGTGAGATAAAATTGAAGCAGTGTATTTATTCACAATCCAGTGATTCGAACCTTGATTGACAAGGCAAAATCGTAACAATTGGTGACAGCGGTGGGATTGTGAATAATAAGAGAAATGATTCTCTACGAATTAAAGCTTGCGCAATTAAAGGAGCAACTGAAGCAGCGAGGTTTGGCTAGTGAAGGCACAAAAGCTAGTTTGGTGGAGCGACTACGTGAGGCCATGGAGAAGGACGGTTTAAATCCAGATGTGTATGATTTCGAGGAGGAAAAAACGGATGAGATCAGTATGGATAAGAAACAAAAGGACGTACAAACGGTGGTCGAAACAATGCAAAATCCATCTGGAAGTTTCGATTTTTCGCAGTTGATGGCTGCTATGAATATGATGGGACAACAGTTGAAGCAACAAGGGGCGGACATTAAACAATCGAACCAGGATATGAAACAACAGATGTTACAAGTGGAGCAACAAGGAGCGGACATTAAACAATCGAACCAGGATATGAAACAGCAGATGGAGCAACAAGGGGCGGACATTAAAAACCAAATCGAAGTTGGCCAAAAGAAAATAGACAAGAGGTTTCTGGAGTTATCTTCTACACTACACGGTAAAGTGGAAAAACTGCAAACGGAAGTACACGCAGAAATTCAAAATGTTAAACAAGATCTACAAACGGAAGTTAAACGTCTCGAGAAGGAGCTCCAAGATGTCAAGTCAAATGGAACAACAGGTCAAGTGATCCAGACAGTTAACGCAGTTAAGATAAAACCACCAACATTTGATGGAACAACATCCTTCAGTATTTTTAAGTTTCAATTCGAAACTGCGATTAAGCAAAATCAGTGGACTGAAGAACAATGTGTTGCAGCATTAATTGTGGCTCTTAAAGGCGAAGCGGCAGAAACACTACAAATCATTCCCGAGCAGGAACGGAACGTTTACATGGGAATTGTGAAGGCGTTAGGTCGAAAATACGGAAGTGACCACAAACGAGAAATCTATCGCATGGAATTGAAGGGTCGATACCAAAGAGGAGGAGAATCGCTACAGGAATTTTCATCGGCAATTGAGCGGCTCGCACATTTAGCACATTCAAATATGTCGGCCGATTACATGGAGCGAATTAAAATAGATGCATTCATTGACGGTATTCGAGATCCTGAGACGCGTAGAGCGGTGATGTTGTCACCTAAGGCAACTTTCACGGAAACCATCGCTTGTGCGTTAACAAATGAAACTGTTCAGGCCATCGTCAAACCAGCAATGGAAATTCGCCGAGTGGAGATTGATTCCAGAATAGACACCGCACGGGCTACGCCAAGATTCAGAGATGGAAGTGGCAGGATTAAATGCTGGGTATGTGATAGAATGGGTCACATCTCACGGGACTGTTGGGAGATTAAGAAGAAACGAGCAAGGTCGCCATCTCCTATGAAGCGTAGACCAAACGAAGAGCAGATAGAATCCAGAAAGGAGCGTCAGACGACAGCGGAGTCGTTAAACTAAAAAGAGTCAGCTTGAAGGGGCAGAAGCTGGCTCCCACAACCGATTGCCCCACAACCTCCATCCATGTTTCTAGAATAGCAAGGAACGGTGACAGCTTAACAATTGAAGCCGATATTGATGGGAAGAAATACATGATCACGCTGGATACGGGAGCAACACATACGATTGTTCGTGAGGATATTATTGATGGAATTATGGAACCAGCTAATGGCATTAAATTACGAACGGCGACTGGAGAAAATTCAGCAATAAAAGGGAAAAAGGTCGTAAAAATAAGGATTGGACGAAATCACTTTCAACACGAGGTGCTGGTTGCAGATATTGTAGACGAAGTCATCTTGGGAATGGACTTCATGAGAACGAATGGCTTCGTGGTGGATGTTGGACGGGGTGTATTAACCTACGATAATATCGAGTTGCCACTTCACGTTAGCGCCGTTATAGGAGAAACGACCAGGCAAATTATAATGGATCATCGGGAGAAGCTGCCACCGAACTCGGAAACAATAGTATGGGCAAGATTGGAAGGAGGTTCTGGGTCACCCAGGTTGTGGGTTGTGGAAGCCAATGAAGCAGAGAGCGGAGCCAGAGAAATTATGATCGGGAAAGTACTAGTGAAACCAGACAGCGATAATAGAGTACCAATTAGGACTCTAAATCTCTCGGATAAGACGAAAACCATCAAGAAAGGGACAATAATCGGAAAATGTGAAGAAATATCGGCGATAGTGAAGTGCGAGCAGAAAAATCCGATTAAGACGGCTAACTCGCAAGTGCAGAAAGAGATTATAGATCAACTTATGGAGAAATGGACCGAAGATCTTACCATGGAACAGAAAAGTTTGGCAAAACAATTGCTCGAGCGGTACATGCCAATATTCTGCAGTACATCGGACAATAATGGGAGAACCACAATGGTAAAACATCGAATAGATACAGGAGCAGAAACGCCGATTCGACAACCACCCAGGAGATTACCATTGGCAAAGCAAGGAGAAGTGGATCGAATGGTAAAAGATATGCAAGCAGCAGGTGTAATCGAAACATCAAGCAGTCCATGGAGTTCACCAGTGGTGTTAGTCGAGAAAAAGGATGGTAGCATGAGATTCTGCGTGGATTATCGAAAATTAAATGCTGTGACGAAAAAGGATAGTTACCCATTGCCAAGGATCGATGACACGTTAGACACATTATCGGGTGCTCGAATATTTTCGACATTAGATCTGCAAAGCGGCTATTGGCAAGTGGAAGTCCAGGAGGAAGATCGCGAGAAAACGGCATTCAGTGTGGGTAACGGATTATGGCAATTTAACGTTATGCCATTCGGATTATGTAACGCCCCAGCGACTTTTGAACGGCTAATGGAGCGCGTGCTAAAGGGATTACATTGGAGGACGTGCCTCGTATATTTGGACGACATCATCGTTATGGGCAAGGATTTCGACGAGCATTTAAGGAATTTGGCAGAGGTTTTGGATCGGATACAAGCCGCCGGATTGAAGCTAAGCCCAAAGAAATGCAAACTATTTAGAACGGAAGTAAAATATTTGGGTCATAAGGTAACAACCAATGGAATCCATACCGATGAAGACAAGATCGCAGCAGTGAAGGAATGGCCACGACCTAAAAACTTACATGAATTACGGAGCTTCCTTGGATTGTGTACCTATTATAGACGATTCGTGCCAGGATTCGCCAATATTGCAAAGAGTTTACACGAGTTAACCAGGAAGAACAAGGCATTCGAATGGAAGGATGAACAGGAAGAGGCATTTGTGGAACTAAGACGTCGATTATGCGAAGCACCAATCCTCGCATACCCTATGCCCAACGTTAAATTCATTTTGGACACCGATGCAAGTAATGATGGTATAGGAGGAGTATTATCACAGGCAACAAATGGTGAGGAGCGAGTTATTGCATATTACTCCAAGATGTTATCAAAACCGGAACGGAATTATTGTGTAACACGGAAAGAGTTGTTGGCTATAGTGGAATGTGTTAAGCACTTCCATAAGTACCTCTATGGCCAAAAATTTCTTCTACGGACGGATCATGGAGCTTTGCGCTGGTTGTTACAATTCAAAAATCCAGAGGGACAAGTAGCACGTTGGATCGAACGTTTGCAAAGCTACGATTTCCAAATTGAACATCGGAAGGGAACCGCACATGGAAATGCCGACGCATTATCAAGAAGACCATGTCCCGTGGAATGCAAGCATTGTGGGCGTGTGGAGGGTAAGGAAAACATCATTGATATTCGGCTTATGCAAGTGCTACCTGATGAGGAATGGACTGATGAGATGATCAAGAAGGAGCAATTACGGGATGCTGACCTGTCATTCATCATGGAACATAAGGAAAAGGAACACCGGCCCACATGGAGTGAGATAGCTGACAAAACTCCCATTGTGAAAGCTTATTGGGCTCAATGGGATAGCCTCCACATAGAAAATGGATGTTTAAAACGAAAGTGGGAAAGCACGGATGGTAAAGTAAAACAATTGTTGGTAGTGGTGCCAAAAGATCGGATAGCGGAAATCCTCAAGGAGTATCATGGAGGAGCAAGTGGAGGTCACCTAGGGATTAATAAAACATTAGCCAAAATTCGACAACGTTTCTATTGGTCCGGATGTAGACAGTCAGTAGTAGAATGGTGTCGAAGATGTGCCCAATGTGCGGCAGTAAAGGGACCAGCACGAAAAAGCCGTGGAACCATGAAACAATATAATGTCGGGGCACCATTTGAGAGAATTGCAATGGATGTGGCGGGGCCATTTCCGACCACCGAGAGCGGAAATAAATATGTGCTAGTAATAATGGATTATTTCAGCAAATGGCCGGAAGTGTACCCCATACCCAATCAGGAAACAACAACAATAGCTGATGCCGTGGTCAACAATTGGATTAGCAGATTTGGTGTACCTATGGAAATTCACACGGATCAAGGAAGGAATTTCGAATCGGTGGTATTTCAGGAGATATGTCAGATGCTTGGAATCAATAAAACAAGGACGACGCCTTTACACCCACAGTCGGACGGTATGGTGGAAAGATTCAATGGCACATTGGAGGAATATCTAGCAAAAGTTGTGGAAAGGAACCAACGTAACTGGGATCGACATATACCAATGTTCCTGATGGCCTACCGATCAGCGGTACATGACACAACAGGAGTGACACCAGCTAAAACCATATTTGGGAACAATCTGCGATTACCAGGAGATTTAAAATTTGGGGCTGTTCCATCAGCAGCTCTATGTGGACAGGATTACGTCGACCGGATGAAAGAGGAACTTAATGAAATACATCAATTTGTACGGGAGAAAATTCGAATATCAAGTGATCGAATGAAAGCTCGATATGACATACGAGCAAATAATCAAGGCTTCGAGGAAGGGCAACTGGTATGGCTTCACAACCCGCAACGGCAGAAAGGATTATCACCGAAGTTGCAACCCACATGGGAAGGACCTTACACTGTCATTAAAAAGTTGAACGATGTGGTTTATCGCATACAGAAAGGACGGAAAGGTAAACCAAAGGTGGTGCATTTGGAGCGCTTGGCGCTCTACAGAGGAGGTGATCTGGATCCTGTTCGGGACGAACAGGCTTAGGTGGGGGGTACTGTTACGGTGACACCTAGAATAGAATAGAATAAGTTAATTTCATTAATTGTTCAATTACATTTATAATTTATACTCAACATTTAGGCGTATTTCTATACTAACATATTTGCTGCGCATTTAGGATTATTCTAGAAACAAATATTTTGGTATATAAAGGCGCGCGTTGACGTGTAATTCTGAGTATTATTTTAAACGTGATACAGTGAAGGTTAAATAGAAAGATTATTAAAGTGATTATTAAAGTGATTATTAAAGCGATTATTAAAGTGATAATTAAAAAGTGTGTTATAATTATAATAATTAATTGTGAAAATTGTGTTGTATAATAAATTGTGTTGTGTAAATAAAATTGTGTGAGATAAAATTGAAGCAGTGTATTTATTCACAATCCAGTGATTCGAACCTTGATTGACAAGGCAAAATCGTAACAATACGATGCATATTCCAAATCAAAAACAAAAAACAACACTACGAATACAAGCAAAACAAAACAAAATCTAAATTTTACATTCATTCAGTTGCATTGCAGTTCGTCTCAACTAGTCTCGCAAGCGAGACTGCCACGCTCGCGACGAACGGAGAATAGGCTAAAAGTGCGACTTTTCTGCTTTCAAGTGTATTTGAATCGTGTTCATTGGAATGAAATATATTTTTCTTCTTCGTTTTCATGGGCTTATTTTTCGTTCGCCAGAGATGTATTTCAGGATGAGAGGCTTTCAATTATAAGGATGAGATTTTGATAATTTAGATGAGTAATACCTGTTTGCATTCCTTGCCCTTTCCTTATATTATTTGTTTCTTCTAGGCGGACTAACACGACCCACTTACGTTTCGGTATCCCCAACACATTACCCTGAGCTTTAGTCGGCCAGAGAAGATCGCCCGAAACTTTTGAGTGTGAAAATTTTCTGATAACAGCCGATATTTTTTTTATCGAATTATTGCACATAGGCAAATTTTTATAACCCAGGACCATCCGGAGGTTGCATAATGTATTTTTGATAGTTGTGAATCATATCGAAATCACTACACAATGTTAGTCGCGGAATCAGTAAACGCCATTCTAACCCATATGAATTCAGTGGTAATTGGTACCATTTCAAGACGTCTTTTACATTGGGTATACCGTTAAATAACGGTATACCCAATGGTATACCAAGGTTCCATCCAAGGTTTGTATACGTGGTTGGCGTAAACGATATTTTGGATTCAGTTTCTTTCTTAGCATGCCACCGATACTGCTTCCGCCAAAAGCTCGTTACCTACTCCAGCATCAATAAGTATATATCTCACTTTCTTAACAAGTGGTCGATTCATTCTTTCCATTTTGTTCCGGCATCTGTGGAACTGTCGTCTGGTAGCATATCCCAGCTTTTCGCAAAATGTTGACATAAATAAACCCTGGTTAATGCATTTACCTCTTCAGTTCGCAAACATTTTCAAATTCTTGTATTCCTCGAATGAATTCGTGAAAATATCGTCAATAAATATAAGAAAATAACGATTTCTAGAACTTCTTTGATGTGTATTTTGGTTTGTTAAAATGGTTAACGTGCCGGATTAACTCTTATGCACGTCAAACAGTTGCTGTCATAATATTTATGTGTGCATGCTCAAATGTGTCCAAGTCTTCGGTGACATAAACCCATTTTGGGAATTCCTATGTACGCCAAATTTATTGAATATTTCACATTCCGTGTTGCCAAATCATATAGCTTTCAAAAAGGTTGTCAACTTACCCTATTGGTTCAATCGAACAGCTCGTCTAAAAAGTATAGCGCTGAGAATTTACACGTGCCGTAATTCTCACGACCTTTGAATTTCTCGATTGATGCTAAATTATTAGTCGCCATCTTGGTCATAATTCTTACACCAACATGCGCAATTATTGTACGGACATAATTGACAATTAGCCGCTTTATATTCTTGATAGCGGAATACGATTGTTTTCCGTGTTAAACGCTCATTTTCCAATATGAAATTCGAATTCAGAATAAAATCAGCTGAAAATCATTTTTCAGAATCCTCGTATGCCACACTAATTTTAACGTATTGTTTCAACGAGACGTACTCATTGGGACTAATGCGTAAGCTCTACGAAATTTGCACTGAGTATGAGACCAACTTTCTCTATCAAGGCTGCCGCATGAAAATTGTCTCGAGCTAGACAAAGCTAAAAATGTGTGATATGACCGCCGTTTATGTGTGATTTCCCGGTCTA
This sequence comes from Nephrotoma appendiculata, assembly GCA_947310385.1. NCBI lineage: Eukaryota > Metazoa > Arthropoda > Insecta > Diptera > Tipulidae > Nephrotoma > Nephrotoma appendiculata. Next base: position 318,809,086 of record OX371223.1, read on the forward strand.
GAATGAAAACTTTAACCGCATTCACTCTAAGCGCATCCATTTCTCACTGATATTGATGTAACACATACAGATCAAGCTAGCCGCAACTTCGCTTAAGCGCGGCAGTCATATTCGCTCCTCTATCTCATCATATATCACGCATAAAAACGAATCTTGACGCACGGGAATCATTAGACCATGACTTGGCAACATTCGTATAGTCATAATTTCGCATTTCACTTTGCGCATTGCCTTACACTTACAAAACCACTCCATTGTATTTTTTTTTTTTTATTAAGAAACAACCATCTCATTGTATTCACAATATATTGCATTGGTATGCGGTTTACTTAGAATTTTTAAACGCAATACCGACCACGATAAAATTATCAAGCCACGTAAATAAAAAAAAAATTTTTGTTGCTTAATTTATTTGCGTTCGTATAAGTACACCATTAATTCACAGAGTTAACATCGGCTCGTTGGTCTAGGGGTATGATTCTCGCTTCGGGTGCGAGAGGTCCCGGGTTCAAATCCCGGACGAGCCCTTGAGCGATTTCTCGTTCGATAAATTTTTTTTTGTTTAATTTCGCAAATAATTTTCACAATCAACAGATAAAATTGAGACGATTTGCTAAATCAGCTGCATCAAAATGTTATAAAATGTAAACATTTCGTAATACGTATTTGCTATACGTAAATTACAAAAACAACAATACAATCGAATCAACAGTTTATTTATACGGCGCATAGCGTGACATCTATACACCGATAGTGAAAGCACTATATATTAAAGACAAATTCACAATCGATATGTTTTTTTATTTTGTATGCGCACGCATTTTACCCCTCGGTGTTATAGTTTTTCGCTTGTTTTATTTTATTCTTGTTTTTTGTTGGTATTCAAAACATTTTACTTTCTCGTCCGGGCAAAAAAAAAAAAAATTATTTTGTACCAAATGAAAGAATATCGTCTATTATGTGTGTGCACAGATTGTGAACAAAAGAGCGAGAGAGAGAGAGGACTATATAATTTTTCTTTTTAAATGATGTGAACAAAAATTTTGCTCGATTTTCTGTTTAGTATTGGATAACACATCGCCCGGGCTATAGATAGTAAGCAACACACTGTGTAGTTATAGTTGCATATATTCAGGAATTTTTTTTATTTTTTTTCGGTTTTTTGTTGTACGGTCGGTTTAAATAATTTTTAATTTTTTGTGTGTTCGGTGCTTTATGGAAAAATTAAAGTTTTGTGTTGTTTTACGGGTATGGATTTTCGGTGTGAAATGAAATGCGCTTAATGCAATTTGTGTGTGTGTGTAGTTTAAATCTTAATAATTAGAAAAAGTAAGCGCACAGATAAGACAGGCGACGAAGTCGAGAACGATAACGGAACCGAGATGTAAAGTGATTTTTTGTGTTCGCGTTTTTTTTTGCACAAAAAGGGCTTGAAATTTTCTTTTTTTTATGTTTGTGTGTGTGCGTGTGTGTCGTAGTGTTTTGGAAAATTTGGGAGGAAAACATAAAATAATAAAATAAAAGTTTAAAATTAATGATTTTATTAATCCGTAAGGAATATAATTATAGTGTAGGTTTATTTGTGTGCGTGTGTGTGAGTGTTACAAGTGTAATTAAAAACTAATTAAATTGTGATTTGTTGTTGTGTCATTGGGTCTTCTGTGTTTGAGTTAAGTAAGACAAGGTGAAGACAGGACAAGGAGAAGATATAAATTCAATTTTAATAAATGAAATCAGGATAATTTGAGGTAATTTTACGGTTAATATATTGTTTATCTTTATGTGTGCGTGTGTAGGTATTTTATATCCCAATCCCCAGCATCTTACCGTCTTCCTTTTAAATCTTCCCCTGTTCTTTTATATATGCATACATACACAGACATCGTATCCAACTGGGGCTTTTTTGATTTCGATATTAAATAGCAGCTACTTGTCTTCTTACCTTGAATAATATTTTTCGCAGCTGAACACACACACATACATAAAAAAGAAAAATTCCTTAATTGTTTGGTGAAATGCGAAGGATCTTCGCGGTATACAAAATAAATGAGAAAATTATTATAAAATAAGATAAATCACTTAATTTAGATAAAAAAATTTACAGCACGAAAAATTCAATCCCATCCATCCACCACCCTATTCCTGTATATATTTATACATACACACACCCACACATAAAATAAATCAAATCAACTTGGGAAAAAGCTCGTACACAAATACACCCAAACCTCTATACATCACAAAGTAGTTCTATTTGTCTTAATCTTATCTCTCGGCGTGGTGAATAATTTGATATGATGATGATGGAATTTAAAGTTCTGAAGGGTGCTCACTGCTCGCTCACGATCGAATCAAAAAATTTACCACCTGATTACAAAAGTACCGAGTATGTATTTCTATTATGTGTGTATGACCGCGTGTATTTATTTCCCGATGGATGTGGTACAGAGGTATCCATAACCATTTTTTTATCGTTTCACGTATCGATTTTCGGTGGCTCGCTGCGGCTACCCCAAAAATATCTGTGATTTATAGAGCGCGCCGTTATTGGTGGTTTTTTGTTGTGTACGGTGGCAAAAGATGCACAAAAAAAAAGAAATTCGAGCAAATATATAAAACAACAACAGCGCCACATAAATGAGATTTATGTATAAATTTTATTTTTAGGATTACATAATTGGAATTGGATATAAAATGGAATTAAGCCATGAACTGGATATATAAATGCGAGTACATATATAAAAAATATGTTGTGTGCGTGGGAAAAGGGGGCGCAAAAACAAAATCGGTTACTGATCTTATTTATGACGTGCGTTTGGTTCCAATTTGCATACAACATACGTCATTTAACAATAATTATTTGTACACCTGAAGCTTTTCTATTTATTTTAAAATTGTTTTATTTCTCTGCTTTAGTGTGTGTGTTATGTGAGCTTCCTGGCAAATATCCAGATCAAATTAGGAAATCGTTAGTCGCACCGTAAAATATCGTTATCAAATCTGTGTATATCCATATTACTGTGTGTTGTCTAGATTGGAGGTGGTCCAAAATATATTAATGCCAGAAAACAATTCGGCTTTCACTTTCGTTACAGCAGAATTATATGCCTCGCTCAATATTTGATTTATGTCGATAGTTTGTTATATACAGTGGTTAATAGATCGTTTATCAAGTACATTAATTTTATAGTTTAATGCCAGAAATATTTTTCTTTTTTTGGTTCTTAATTTAATTTACTCTAGGCAAATTTATGAGGTTTAAGGTGGTGCATGAAATTGGAAGTGGAATAAAATTATTTATTTATTTATTTGATGTCATACAAGGCCCCGGAGCGTATTCGGTTAATTTCAGTTCGGTTCAGCAATAATGCATTTCGCATAAGGGCGGACCCACACTAAAATGTTTCGTTTTCACGTTAATGGAGTTTGCAAATTTTGTTGGTCTTTGGTGATGCTGCAGGTGAATATTCGGCGGGCGCTCAAAAGTAGAAAGGACTATAGAGGGCAATTTTCCGGATTTATATTTTGCTGTTTATCTTCATTGGAATCATATTATTAAGCGAAAGTTAAAATTAAAATTAAAATACTTACAAAGTATCGAGAAGTCATTGACAATTTTAAAAAGATACGGCTACCCAACAACAATACAGGATATTTTCTTTATCCTCAACTGTGCACCTCTACGAGGTTGAGGGAAATCATCCTCTATACGGCTAAGCACCGTGCAGAAACATACGTAATTAGGGACGAGGTAAAATATCCTCCGGGTCAATGATGCACATATAAAAACATAAATGAGGCGTGAGATACGCGCATTAAGTAAAATAACTGTTATGAAGTATCAAGCGTTGTCACTGCAAAACCAGTAGTTGGCGAGGAAACAAAGTGCATAGTAAAGCAGGTCAGCGAAATTCGTGAAAAATGAGTGGCGATCGGAAAGTGTAGAACACGTGGAACAATAAAAGTTGAGGTTTTGGAACCTAGTTTCAGATCAGTGCCTAAAGAGGCATCTTTCGTCAATTAGGACATTAAATTGACACCAGCGGCACGGCACGTACTACTCTAATAAAAAACTGTAGGATATATATAAAGTCTTGCACTCAGCATGGACAGCAGTGTCCATGCTGAGTGCAAGACTTTATTAGGGTCACAAGGAGCCAATTTGTGGACACTGCTGTGTTTCTGATGATGAGCACAAAGTGTGCCCAAAGAAAACAACAAAGTACCCCAATGTGTGCCTTTTGTAAAAAATGCTTTAAAAGCGTTCTACTACTACTCATCTCGAGGTCAAGTGTGTACCGCAGATAAAATGGCCTTGTATCTAATAATGCGAAAGACAGTTTATATCAATCTATCTACAGTCTGAGGCAAGTCCGGCTTCATATTTGGCGAGGCCCTGTGCACGACGAGTTGCGAGGGTTAGGACATTAGTAATCTACAAAATCAAATACACCTTAAATACTTTAACTTAAAATTACATACTATCGACACATATTTTGGTAAACTTACAGCAAATTTATTTCAAACATTTAGCTCAAGAAAATTAAGGATTTTTGACAATTTCATTAAACCAACCCCGTTTCTACATCACCTGACATATTAATATGTTGTCGAGGGGCTAGCCACTTAATCCTGCATTTCAAAATCTTGCATTCCAAAGGGTATGGGTAAGGGAAAATTCGATATGTAATATTTTTAGTGCAAGCTTTTTTAATGCAAGATTAAGAGGCTAACCCAAAATGAAATAATTGTGACAAAAGCTTAAATCGAAAAAGTGAAATCCAGAAAGGGATAAAGTAAAAATAGAATTTTTATGAGTAGTTTCATAACAGCGGAGTAAAACTGATTAGACGTTGGTTCGCAAAAAATTGTATTGGAGGAGACAATTGTTCATCCAGATATAGTCCACAATTCTGCTATTGCAGGTGCCAGAATGGGTTCAGAAATTTTCCCACGTACCCAAAACAGTGTCGAAGCGTTGGACCGGCGTGCTCGGCTTGCTGGAGTACATAAAATTACAACTACTTTTCTTATTTTTTTTATAATAAAATGTGATAACTTAATCTAAACTCAAAAATGACTAATTGAAGTATTTAATTAAGAAAATCATTAATTTTTATGAACACGCACGATTGTATAAAAAACGGCAAAACTTTGTACCTACTTGTAAGAATTAATTGCAAAATTTTGTACTTGCAAGATTTTATATTTGCAACATTTTGGTTTGCAGGATTTCTAAGAAATGCAAGATTTTGAAATGCAAGATTTCGGGGCGCTCCCATTGTCGAGGTTCCCAAGGAGGCCTAATCCTCTATAAACAATAAGAATTCATATTGTAATGCGAACAGTACCTTTTTTTTATTAAATTCACGCTTTATTGTTTACATGTCATTATTAAATTTGTCTTGGGCCAAAGGTGATTGGTGAAATGCCCTCAACGTTTACAATTTTTTTTTATGATTAATGCTCCTGCCGGAGGCTCAAATCATGTACCTTGATAAATTTTTATATAAATCGATCGGGTATATTTACTTTAATTGTGTAATCAAAATTTAAACTTATTTAATTTTGGTTAAAAAGATAGGAAAAAAAAACTAAAACCGTTTCTATATTGAAATGAGATCGAGAGCGATGGTGGAGTGGTTTCAGGCCACTCGCTTCAGTTTTCGTAATCCTCCGCCACTCCCGCTCTCGGCTCATCATTTCTTCTGCCACCAGTATTTCATCCTCGTCCTCGCGTTTATTCTTGGGGATTGTTGAATATTTGCTCATCGAATCCTTTTATATTTTTCCTCCTCTCCAGATGGTATATTTTCGGGTATCTGGTGTCCTTATCCTGTATATAACCGATTTTGTCGAGATATATGAACGTCTCAGGTCCCGGATGGTTGTTTTTGTGACAGCTTTCTCGTTGAATGCTATCTTTAGTAAGGTAGGGGGCAAATATTAATGAGTTGTCTGTGTTCTCCGTTGATCGTTTGATATGGTCTCTCACCAATTTTAGTATATGTAGGTCTATCCTATCTGTACCAAATGTCTCATATTACTCTTGCTTTGCTATGTATTTTTTGTAATTAGTGCTTGCTGAACAATGTTCTCCCTTGCAGTAGCGCAGATATTTTCTTTCGAATCGTGTATGGGCCAATATACCACCATATTGGACAACCATATGTTAATATTGGTCGTACCAAAGATTTATAGCATATTTTTTTCACTTGCATTGTGATGTTCTTAGTGCAGAAAATTCTGCGATTGATGTTCTACGTGTTGATCCAGGTATAGCAGTTTGTCCAACTGGATGCCGAGATATTTCACTGATGGCTTTTGTACACAAGTCATATCAGCTACTTTAATTTAAAAATCTTTCCAGTGGTGTTGTGTGTTGCCTTTTGCTAGCTGGTAAGGTCTTCTGAAAAGTATTGTCAATAGGGTTGATTTTTATTCTCCATGTATGTAAGTAATCTATAGTGAATTCCACTGCTTGTTGGATGTTTTTTGTGATGTTCTGTATTTTGTCATATGTGCTGTAGATAACCAGATCATCTGCATAAGCAATGGTTTGGAGGTCTGGCGTGCTTAGTTGTTCATGTTGTACTAATTCTTTTGTGTATAAGGTGAACATCGGGGTTGAACTTCATTTTTATTAATTTATACAATAGTCCGTCGAGCCATACCGACTCAAACGCTTTTTCCATATCGACTAATATCGTCCCGGTCGCTTTCCGTTTCCGTTGGTTCAGATTCCGGCATACATCCGAGGTTAACTTCGTGATTGCGTGGACTGTTGAATGGCCATGTCTGAATCCAAACTGGTTGTCTGGCATTAGCCTGTTTACTTTGGTATGTTCGTGTATCTTTTCATATATTATTATTTCGAATATTTTCCCCATGTTTGACAATAAACTAATTGGTCGGTAGTTTGTCGGGTTCGTGGGAGATTTTTCTTTTTTGTGTATTGGGTATATCTTAGCAATTTTCCAGGTGTCCGGGAACGTTCGATTATATAAACAATGGTTGATTATGCTGCATATTTCTTGTATTATTTCGTTTGGTAGGTGTTTTAGTACGACGCATGGCAGGTTGTCGAGTCCGTATGATTTTTTTTGTATTTAGACTTTTCGTTATGGCAGATATTTCGTGCATGTTTGTGAACTAATTGTTCACACTTAGAAATTTTGCTGCGATTTGTAATGCAACCCTTGCATTGAGGCTTATACGATGCAATCGTGTATCACATTCTGATGCAAAGCATGCATTAAAAATAGTTATGATGCAGTTGCGTCAAAAATTACTGCAGTAGTGCGTCGAAAGAAAATTTATATATAATCTGGGGTTAACTATTTTTTGGCGAATTTATAATAATTCGCTAAAGCATTGTGTTTATTTTTAGTATAAGCTTTAAATATTTTTCATATATTAGCAGTGTAAGGACGTAAATTGATTTACGTCAATCGAGTTGGTTGGAAGTAAAACGGTGAAATTTGTGGATTTTTCCTTATACTTTAAATACAAAATAATATAAGTTTTAATACAATTTTTTGGGAATTTCTAATGTGGTGTGCTTTACTGTTTAAAGCATTGCGCTTTACAATTTTAATGCCACTTATCATAAAAAATGATGCTTCCAAATGGATATTTAAATTTTTTTTATGCAATGTGTTGTAAAATTTTAATATAACATGTATCAATTTTTAGAAAATATTCCGTTAAAGTTTAATGTAAACTATGCTAGTGAAGTTTATCCAAACTAATCCAAAGAATACAACAACAACAAATTTATTGTAATAGTATTGGTGTAAGTAAACATTCAGGCGAATTTATAGTGTGTATTTAGACGAGATATGATTTTTAATGTGCCTTATGTACATTCTAAAGTCATTCTAAGTGTTTTCTAACCATTTAGCATGAACCTCGGTGAAATTGGTATACTGTCTAAACCCAAACGAGTGTGTCGTAAATTATTTGATTTTCTAATGGGTCTGACAGGGTGTCCCATGAGATTTAAAAATGTGAATTTTTAATGTGCCTTAGGTACATTCCAAAGTCATTCTAAGTATTTTCTAACCATTTAGCATGAACTTCAGTGACTCTGGTACACTGTCTTAACCCAATAGAGTGTCCCTAGTAATATATTTGATTTTCTAATGGGTCTGACAGGGTGTCCCATGAGATTTAAAAATGTGATTTTTTAATGTGCCTTAGGTACATTCCAAAGTCATTCTAAGTGTTTTCTAACCATTTAGCATGAACCTCGGTGACATTGGTATACTGTCTAAACCCAAACGAGTGTGTCTAGTAAACTATTTGATTTTCTAATGGGTCTGACAGGGTGTCCCATGAGATTTAAAAATGTGAATTTTTAATGTGCCTTAGGTACGTTCCAAAGTCATTCTAAGTGTTTTCTAACCATTTAGCATGAACTTCAGTGACATTGGTATACTGTTTCAACCCAAACGAGTGTCCGTAGTAAATTACTTGATTTTCTAATGAGTCTGACAGGGTGTCCCATGAGATTTAAAAATGTGGTTTTTTAATGTGCCTTAGGCACATTCCAAAGTCATTCCAAGTGTTTTCTAACCATTTAGCATGAACTTCAGTGACATTGGTATACTGTCTTAACCCAAATGAGAGTCTCTAGTAAATAGTTTGATTTTCTAATGGGTCTGACAGGGTGTCCCATGAGATTTAAAAATGTGATTTTTTAATGTGCCTTAGGTACATTCCAAAGTCATTCTAAGTATTTTCTAACCATTTAGCATGAACTTCAGTGACATTGGTATACTGTCTAAACCCAAACGAGTGTGTCTAGTAAATTATTTGATTTTCTAATGGGTCTGACAGGGTGTCCCATGAGATTTAAAAATGTGATTTTTTAATGTGCCTTAGGTACATTCCAAAGTCATTCTAAGTGTTTTCTAACCATTTAGCATGAACCTCGGTGACATTGGTATACTGTTTCAACCCAAACGAGTGTCCGTAGTAAATTACTTGATTTTCTAATGAGTCTGACAGGGTGTCCCATGAGATTTAAAAATGTGGTTTTTTAATGTGCCTTAGGCACATTCCAAAGTCATTCCAAGTGTTTTCTAACCATTTAGATGAACTTCAGTGACATTGGTATACTGTCTTAACCCAAATGAGAGTCCCTAGTAAATAGTTTGATTTTCTAATGGGTCTGACAGGGTGTCCCATGAGATTTAAAAATGTGATTTTTTAATGTGCCTTAGGTACATTCCAAAGTCATTCTAAGTGTTTTCTAACCATTTAGCATGAACTTCAATGACATTGGTATACTGTTTCAACCCAAACGAGTGTCCCTAGTAAATTACTTGATTTTCTAATGGGTCTGACAGGGTGTCCCATGAGATTTAAAAATGTGATTTTTTAATGTGCCTTAGGTACATTCCAAAGTCATTCTAAGTATTTTCTAACCATTTAGCATGAACTTCAGTGACTCTGGTACACTGTCTTAACCCAATCGAGTGTCCCTAGTAAATTATTTGATTTTCTAATGGGTCTGACAGGGTGTCCCATGAGATTTAAAAATGTGATTTTTTAATGTGCCTTAGGTACATTCCAAAGTCATTCTAAATATTTTCTAACCATTTAGCATGAACTTCAGTGACTCTGGTACACTGTCTTAACCCAATCGAGTGTCCCTAGTAAATTATTTGATTTTCTAATGGGTCTGACAGGGTGTCCCATGAGATTTAAAAATGTGATTTTTTAATGTGCCTTAGGTACATTCCAAAGTCATTCTAAGTGTTTTCTAACCATTTAGCATGAACTTCAGTGACATTGGTATACTGTTTCAACCCAAACGAGTGTCCCTAGTAAATTAATTGATTTTCTAATGAGTCTGACAGGGTGTCCCATGAGATTTAAAAATGTGATTTTTTAATGTGCCTTAGGTACATTCCAAAGTCATTCTAAGTGTTTTCTAACCATTTAGCATGAACTTCAGTGACATTGGTACACTGTCTTAACCCAAATGAGAGCCCCTAGTAAATAATTTGATTTTCTAATGGGTCTGACAGGGTGTCCCATGAGATTTACAAATGTGATTTTTTAATGTGCCTTAGGTACATTCCAAAGTCATTCCAAGTGTTTTCTAACCATTTAGCATGAACTTCAGTGACATTGGTACACTGTCTTAACCCAAATGAGAGCCCCTAGTAAATAATTTGATTTTCTAATGGGTCTGACAGGGTGTCCCATGAGATTTAAAAATGTGATTTTTTAATGTGCCTTAGGTACATTCCAAAGTCATTCCAAGTGTTTTCTAACCATTTAGCATGAACTTCAGTGACATTGGTATACTGTCTTAACCCAAATGAGAGTCCCTAGTAAATAGTTTGATTTTCTAATGGGTCTGACAGGGTGTCCCATGAGATTTAAAAATGTGATTTTTTAATGTGCCTTAGGTACATTCCAAAGTCATTCTAAATGTTTTCTAACCATTTAGCATGAACTTCAATGACATTGGTATACTGTTTCAACCCAAACGAGTGTCCCTAGTAAATTACTTGATTTTCTAATGAGTCTGACAGGGTGTCCCATAAGATTTAAAAATGTGATTTTTTAATGTGCCTTAGGTACATTCCAAAGTCATTCTAAGTGTTTTCTAACCATTTAGCATGAACTTCAGTGACTCTGGTACACTGTCTTAACCCAATCGAGTGTCCCTAGTAAATTATTTGATTTTCTAATGGGTCTGACAGGGTGTCCCATGAGATTTAAAACTGTCATTTTTTAATGTGCCTTAGGTACATTCCAAAGAGATTCTAAGTGTTTTCTAACCATTTGTAATTGCTCACTCTTCTGGTTGATAATGTCAATAAATCTTCCCAGTTTTAAGTTTCGTTCTTTTATTAAGTTGTTCTTAATTATGTTAAAAAAATTTCAACGTTTGCGTTCGACACTCTGCCCTCGGGTTTAAAACGATGAAGAAATATAGCTCCCCATAACGGCAAATATGTCATATATCGGCGAGTGCAGAATATGACGAAATCTTTGACAAAATATTCGTTTTTTTCCTTATTTACATCATCGTCATTTTTAATTTTAATTAACGTTTCATTTAAAATGCCACCATAACGTTGATAATAAGGAGATTCGCCAAAATCGTGGTTTGTTGCATCAAAATCGATGTCCTCTTTTTCATGTTCCAATTCTTTTACAATAAAAAATTCGGAAAAATTTGTCTTTCCTTCTACCAGTTTAAGGTACTTATCATATCCTTGGATAAACACATCCGTTTTGTATTTTGAGCAGCATAAAGCACAGAATACCTCAAATAAAACATCTATTTCATCTGTGTTTTTAACATCTGTGTTTTTAAAACACTAAGAATGACTTTGGAATTTACCTAAGGCATATTAAAAAATCACATTTTTAAATCTCATGGGACACCCTATCAGACCCATTAGAAAATCAAATAATTTACTAGGGACACTGGTTTCGATTTAGACAGTGTACCAATGTCACTGAAGTTCATGCTAAATGGTTAGAAAATACTTAGAATGACTTTGGAATGTACCTAAGGCACATTAAAAAATCACATTTTTAAATCTCATGGGACGTCCCTGGGACCCATGGGACACCCTGTCAGACCCATTAGAAAATCAAATAATTTACTAGGAACACTCGTTTGGGTTTAGACAGTGTACCAATGTCACTGAAGTTCATGCTAAATGGTTAGAAAACACTTAGAAGAACTGTGGAATGTACCTAAGGCACATTAAAAAATCACATTTTTAAATCTTATGGGATACCCTGTCAGACCCATTAGAAAATCAAATAATTTACTACGGACACTCGTTTAGGTTAAGACAGTGTACCAATGTCACTGAAGTTCATGCTAAATGGTTAGAAAACACTTAGAATGACTTTGGAATGTACCTAAGGCACATAAAAAAATCACATTTTTAAATCTCATGGGACACCCTGTCAGACTCATTAGAAAATCAAATAATTTACTACGGACACTCGATTAGGTTAAAACAGTGTACCAATGTCACTGAAGTTCATGCTAAATGGTTAGAAAACACTTAGAAGAACTGTGGAATGTACCTAAGGCACATTAAAAAATCACATTTTTAAATCTTATGGGATACCCTGTCAGACCCATTAGAAAATCAAATAATTTACTAGGGACACTGGTTTGGGTTAAAACAGTGTACCAATGTCTTTTAAGTTCATGCTAAATGGTTAGAAAATACTTAGAATGACTTTGGAATGTACCTAAGGCACATTAAAAAATCACATTTTTAAATCTCATGGGACACCCTGTTAGACCCATTAGAAAATCAAACTATTTACTAGCGACACTCGTTTGGGCTTAGACAGTGTACCAATGTCACTGAAGTTCATGCTAAATGGTTAGAAAACACTTAGAATGACTTTGGAACGTACCTAAGGCACATTAAAAATTCACATTTTTAAATCTCATGGGACACCCTGTCAGACCCATTAGAAAATCAAATAATTTACTAGACACACTCGTTTGGGTTTAGACAGTATACCAATGTCACTGAGGTTCATGCTAAATGGTTAGAAAACACTTAGAATGACTTTGGAACGTACCTAAGGCACATTAAAAATTCACATTTTTAAATCTCATGGGACACCCTGTCAGACCCATTAGAAAATCAAATTATTTACTAGACACACTCGTTTGGGTTTAGACAGTATATCAATGTCACCGAGGTTCATGCTAAATGGTTAGAAAACACTTAGAATGACTTTGGAACGTACCTAAGGCACATTAAAAATTCACATTTTTAAATCTCATGGGACACCCTGTCAGACCCATTAGAAAATCAAATAATTTATTAGGGACACTCGTTTGGGTTAAGACAGTGTACCAATGTCACTTAAGTTCATGCTAAGTGGTTAGAAAACACTTAGAATGACTTTAGAATGTACCTAAGACATATTAAAAAATCACATCTCGTCTAAATTACACAATATAAATTCGCCTGAATGTTTACTTACACCAATACTATTACAATAAATTTGTTGTTGTTGTATTTTTTGGATTAGTTTGGATAAACTTCACTAGCATTGTAAACTATACAATAAAAATTAAAACAATTAGCATTAATATCTGATATAATGCAACTTGTGCATTAGTTTGTAATGCAAGCTTCCGTAGGATGAATATGTAATGCAATTTACATTACATAGGTCATATTTTTTCAAGTGTGTTGCTATTGTTTTGTGATGGATTTAGTGCCGTGTTGTTTTCCGAAAATTTCGTTTTTTTTACGTGGTTTAGTTTGTCTTGTGTATATTGTGGTTTTAGTGGTTCTATTATATGTTTTATGATTTGTTCGTGGTGTGGTTTGCCAAATGTCAAGCATATTGTGTTTTTTTGTATATAGTGTCCAATTTTTTGCAGGTTGTCTTGTTGTTCAAAGCTACTATATGTTGTCCCCTGTTTTTTCATTGTTTCCCACTCTATGTCCAGTGTCTGCATGTTGGTTGTCTCGTTCTCCTCCACCTCTAATTTGTTAATCTCCACGCTTTGTCTTGTATTTTTACTTGCCGTGATTCTTTTGATTTGGCTAAACATTTTTGGCCCCGGTTTTATGTTTGTCATATGTTCCGTCCATTTCCTGTTTACTTGTAATTGCACGTTCTGTATAATCAATTCGTTGACTCGTATTATTTCGGCCTTTAAAGTGTTTATTTGTGTTCTCGTTATTCTTCCCGTTCTTTTGCCGTTTTTCAGCAGTGTGATTACTTTTGATTTTTGTTTATATAGGGCCAGTCCGTTTTCTTAAAATTGAATTTTTGTGTGCCTGAATTTTCGGCAATTGTTTCTAATTTGAAAGATTGGTTGTTACCTTGTGATCGCTGTGGTACCTATGCGCCGGTATTTCTCGCTCGTTCGTTTCAATGTTCAGCCTCATGTCTACGACTGCGAAATCTAGTATGTTGTTCGAGTGCAGGAATGTTGGGCTATCCGGTTTGTATATTCTCGCCTTGTATTCGATGTCGTTCATCTCCATCCATTCATTGAGTTTGTATCCCCGTATGTTTGTTGATGTGTTTCCCCAATTTGGATGTGTTGCATTGAAGTCTCCGGCAATTACGAGGGTATATCAAAAAGTCTTGCAATATCATATGAAAAAAAAGAGTGAGTGAGACAACAATATATTTTTCAAAACCATTTTTTGTCGCGATGAAACTTCTAGAAGAACATTTCGATGTAAATTTTACAGTTCGTTTGTTTTTGTCAATTTAGTAACACGTGTTTTGAATTTTTCTTAAAATGAATGAAATTGAATATCGCGCCATTATTAAATTTTTCTGTAAAGATGGACGAAATGCAATTTATATATTCAACTATATATCAAAAGTTTACGGCGAATCTGCACCATCATATGCCACAGTAACAAGGTGGGTAAAATTATTCAAAAGTGGTCGGGAGTCATTAGTAGACGACAACCCCTCGGGTCGGCCAGCAGATGCTATTAGCCATGAAAACGTAATTTTGGCCGAATCTATTGTATTGGAGGACCGGCGTATTTCTGTTCCAGGGTTAGCGTGGAAACTTTCCCTTTCAAACGGTACCACATATACTATATTACATGACCACCTTCACATGTCGAAAGTAAGTGCGCGATGGGTTCCCCGTTTGTTGAATGCAGAACAAAAAAAAATGCGTGTTCAAACTTCAAAGGCGATTTTAGATATGTACAAAGAAGATCCAGAAAATTTCTTGGATAACATAATAACAGGCGATGAAACATGGCTTCATCACTGGGATCCGGAATCCAAACAAGAATCGATGCAATGGATTAAACGTAGTGAACCACCACCAAAGAAATTCAGAACTCAACCGTCTGCTGTTAAGGTTTTGGCAACAATTTTTTGGGATTCTGAAGGAATTTTGATAATCGATTATATGCCACCGAAAACCACAATCATAGGCATATATTACGCAGAGGTTTTCCGAAAATTGAAAAAAGCTATCCGGGAAAAACGGCCAAGGAAAGTTAGGAAAAAAATCTTGCTTCTTCACGACAATGCACCAGTGCACAAGGTTAATATTGCTCAAGCTGCATTAAAAGACTGCGGCTTCGTGGAAATTCCGTATCCACCGTACAATCTAGACTTGGCACCCAGTGACTAGTTTCTGTTTCCCAATTTGAAAAAAATACTAGGGGGCCGGAAATTTTCCAGTGACTATGAAGTACAGTCTGTTGTAAATTAATATTTTATGGAGCAAAAGAAATCTTTTTTTTTAGAGGGTTTAGGCAAGTTAATTGATCGATATGACAAATGTATAAACCTTAAAGGAGATGATGTCGAAAAATAAAAATATGGCTGTCTCACTCACTCTTTTTTTTCATATGATATTGCAAGACTTTTTGATTTGCCCTCGTATGTAATAATTATTTGTTTTTTTCAAGTCATGTTTAATGAATATTTGTTGCCATTCGTTTTGAAAGTGCGACGTAGTGATCGACGGTGTGATTGCGGCTTGTACAGTATATTGCTCTGATGTATAGATATTCGTTTTTATTTGTTAGTTTTATTTTTATTACTGTGTATTCAATGCCTGAATTTAAATTTTCGTTATTTATGTTTATTTGTTTATAATTGTATTTGTTTTTTGTGCCACCGAATCTTTTACTGTGTGCTCTGTCTTGACGTATTATATTGTAGTTTTTGAATGTTATTGAGTGTCTCGGGCTTAACTTTGTTTCACTCAGTAACGTAATGTCTGGGTTGTGTTTATTAAGGAAGTCTAATAGGTTTAGTCTTCTTTGCGTATTTATGTTCTTAGTACATTGGTTCATTGGAGTATTAGAATACTCCCTTGCCTGATGATTGCAAGGAAACAGTCGCAAGTAAGCAAACAATCATCCGTGCTCAACGGAAAGAACAACATACCAATCATGCTGCTGCTAGTCTTATCTAAATCACTTTTGAAATTGATTACTGGACAGATCAAGATAATACAGAGTAGCGGAAGATACAGCGATCTGTATTTCTTTCATATCTGGAGCTTTTGATAATTTGTGGTGGCCGACTATGAATGAACGAGGTACGAATGGACTGCTCATTTAATCTTTATTTGATCATTAACAGCTACTTCTCTAACAGATCAGCAACCGTTGTGTCAATCAAAGGCACTCTATCTAAAGGTTCAATCTTCAAGGTTCAATCTCTGGAATATAGTATGCAGGATGGTCAAGACAGAGCATTCCGGAGAAAGCGCAGAACTAACATTATGAATCAATAGGTTCCCTTGATAGTAGGAGACCACCTTGTCATGGGTAAAGTGGTTAAGACTTGATTTGAATGAAAGGCTTGGTATAACCTCGCACGTCAAAAGAGTTGCAGAAAATAATAAAATGGTTTTTTTTTACGATTAGCTAAAGAAAGGCGAGGCTTGAAACAAAATACTTTGGCTAGGACACTCAAGCGTAATATATCGGGCAGATGCAATAAATTACCACCTTTTTCGTTAGCCTTGTACGAAGAGCAATTCTTCATGGTACGAGTGAACGATTAGTTTGGTCTAAAATAAGGAAACGGCAAGATGTTAGTTACGGAAATGTACAAATTCTAAGCAATTAATTAAGGCCAAATATCCTGAATAAGCTCAAAAGGAATATTCGAATAGCGTTCATTGAATCTTGGCTAGGTATAAGAGAGGGTGACAGAGTCGAGTGACAGCTGAACTGTTCATAGCTACATGCCTAATTTAGAAGGCAGACTTGAGACTAAGTTTCTCTATAAGTGTTATCGGGCACGGAAAATTTGGTCTGCATGCACAGATCCAATTCAAGCAGTTACGAATGTTAATAAGATATTGCAGAATATTATTATTGTGTTTACCTGTTCTTTTGCTGACCACAACAATTATCCGAGTAGAACACGATGTCGGTAGCAGGCCGAGTACTGGCCACTTCTTAAATAAAAATTAAGACAAAAGAACCTATTTCATTGGCACCTTTCTGATTTGAAATCCTGAAAACCAAATCCTTGAAGTTTCAAAATCCCGAAATTAAAAAAAACACAGAAATCAACATCCCGGAAATTTTAATCCTGAAAACCTAAAAACCCGGATATCATAAGTCTAGATTTCAAAATTTTGAAAATTTAAATCCTGGAAATAAGCGGTCTCGGCCATTTTTTAATCAATCAAGGTGAAAATTGTTATATCGGATGAAAATAGGATTCTATAGCAAAATGAATTTTGGAAGAAATTTTGGAATATGACTACCTGGGAAAGATCAACATTTTCATTTTGGATGGGAATAAGATTTTAAAAATGTTTTTGGGAAGAAGTTCTAAAATACGGCCACTTGGGAATTCGGACTTCGGCCATTTCTGAACCAACCATGATGAAATTAAGCATGTTGAAAATGGGATTCTAAATTGATTTTTGGAATATATGGTCTCCTGGAGTAGAACTCGCACATTTTTCACCCGATCATGCTGGGATTTAGTATTTTGGATCGAAATGGGATTATAAAATGAATTTTCAAAGGAATTCTGGAATATGGCCTCCTTAAACGGAACTCGGCTATTTTGATCGAGAATTTTCAGATCAAAGAAAATAATTCAGTACTTTTTTAAAATCCTACCACTATTTTATTTTTCAACGTTATTTAAAAAAAAAATCTCATTTGTATGAGGCTGTGTATGATGTGGTTGGTTTGTGGAATGATGAAAAAGAACCAATATATCATATTTCATTTGTCGGATTTTTCCTAAAACCGCGATTTGTACTAAAATGGAAATAAATTTTGTTGTAAATTTAATTTAGAAACCATTTGTTCCTAGTCGATTTTTTAAAATATTTGGAAAAATTAAAAGGTTCTATGAAACATGCAACTTCCGATACACCGGTTTCTGCAAAACTACGGTGGAATCTCCTAATTTTTGAAAACGGTTTAAGTCTTAAATTTAAACCTTGTCAACTTTTGTTTAACTGTATACCTGTTTTTGGTTTTAATCATCACTTTCGCTTACATTTTGAGAAAATGAGTTGGATTTAATCGTAAATGCTGTTTCCTCTCTCTCTTCTCTAATTTTCACAGCCCATGAAAAGATTTTGTCACCTGCACGATGTTGGTCTAGCTCTCTCGGTTCATCGCACGCCCTAACCAGTATCACCATCCTATAATTCGCAGATAGTTTTAGATATCGTCGCGCCGGCCTAATGCAGGTCTTCAATTGATGGGACACATCTATTTCCATTCGTTGTTTATAGATTGCAGAATCGATGTCTGGCTTTTATGGAAGTTTTTGTATATCTCCCTGGGCATGTGATGATGTTATGATCGACCCGAGATATTTAAATTATTCCTTGTAGTCAAAGTTAAGGTCATCTATTCCGAGATTTTTCATATGTATTCTCCTTGGTGAAGATAGACATTTAGTTTCTTTGCCATCCAATTTTAAACCCAGTTGTTTCGCCGAACGATAAGCGGTAGTCTATACATTTGACATGGCTATGCTCCATAAGGTGGTGGCTAGGCTCCAAAACTTTTCAAAATCATTTTATCATTCCATTTCCATCTAACGTACCCAATATCATCATACTCGAATAAAAATGGCTAAATTCTGTTCAAAGTGGCCATATTACAGAGTTTCCATCTGACATACCTATTATCAGCTTGATCGATTAAGAAATGGCCGGGTCCGGTTATTTTGAATACCTCAATTTTTATTTCTATTTAGGTTTTGATTTTCCAACCAAACCGCAGGTTAACCAATGTAGTGTGTGAAATGAGGGAAAACACTGGCTGGATTTCTCAACCTCGCATAGTAAATTAATTTATTTTGGACTCTGTAATTTAACAGGTAGTCAATAAATAAATAAAAACAACAACTATATACCACAATACATAATTAGTAGGTTTGCTTTTTATTGTTACCTTCACTCTAATTACCTTGTTTATAAATACATTTCAAAGTGTAAAAAAAAATTCGGTCCTAAGTAAACAAAACTTTTGATTTACAACCTAATTACTCACCCTGAAAAAACTACTTTGGCTTGATTTGGTGTAATTTGCGAATAATAAGTCAATTCACCTGCGTTATCTTGTTGATGATACAATGCTGCGTTACTATTGCACGCTTTCAACCATAACATTTATAAAATTTAACCGACCACATTCCGCACATGTTGTACACCCCACACTACATAATCACACTAAATATTCATATCGCGCATAATTTTAAACCCCCAGACACACACATAAAATATAAATTAACTCAATAATTTGCATAAAATGACAACCGCAAAAACTTAGCAGAATATGTAACATCTATATATTATGTTATCCGCAACATGTAGGCTCTTGGGCAATACTCATAGTTGCACGAGGACAAAAGACCAAAATAGCAGCATAAAATGATATAAAAAAAAATTTTAATTATAGGACCAACCATAAAATATTTTGTTTTTTTTTTACGTTTTACCATAAAAATTACAATGGTAGTAGTAGCTATAAATTTTTATTATGTTCGCATTAATGCGTTATCGTAAAAATAACCGCTTCTGAAATGTATAAACGAAACGCTATTACTGATGGGATATATGTGAGGATTGGGTGATGAAAGTATCTGGCTTGTGGGGTAGATTATGTGTGATGGGTGTTTTGGTCAGTAATTGCAAGATAAAAAAAAATTCAAAATTCGATTAAATTTATTGGTACTTTAAGGGCTTAACCTTCTGCGGTGCAGGGTTATGTAATCCAGTGGTAGTTTTTCGTCACAAATTCTTTGTTAGATAAAATACTATTATGTATTCAGTAAACCTAACCTCAATATTTTCTCGATTGTCTCCCCTCTATTTCTAATACGATTAAAATGTATTTGCCTATATAGGCAGTGCCAAATCGATGGCACATGACGCATGATTTTGATTATTGGTTTGGTTTATACACATAAAGTAATAAGGGTGAAATTTTACCTAAATAAGTAGGTGTTTAATCCGTTCCGTGTACTGCCCTAAAAGCATTTCGCAGTAATTACGAAAATAATTTCCAATGAAAGAAAAACTTAACTTTTATTTCTATTGCTGTGTTTTAATATTGGAGCACTATCCGGCGCCGAAGGGAAATTTGCTACTGAAACTGCTGCAGCCATTATTCACTGGTGTCGCTACTAATAAAAAATTAAATTGTATTTAACTTCATGCAGTCGAATGACAGTTCTACTTTTGTTTTAGTTTAGTTGTACGCAGGTGAATAAGTTTTTAGAATTT
This sequence comes from Nephrotoma appendiculata, assembly GCA_947310385.1. Taxonomy (NCBI): domain Eukaryota; kingdom Metazoa; phylum Arthropoda; class Insecta; order Diptera; family Tipulidae; genus Nephrotoma; species Nephrotoma appendiculata. The sequence continues at coordinate 318,829,325 of OX371223.1, forward strand.
GAGTGCTGTGCCTGTGTGATACAGGATACTTATAAAATATAATGGCTACTCTTACAACGAGAGCCTCTCGAACGTCATTAATAACAAAACACGGTTGCCCACAGTTGTAAACGAGCTAGATTTAATCGTGAATTTCATTAAATATCCTAATTTGTTTTGTGTTTCTTTTGTAGAATGACGATGAAGATGAAAGATGACGAAGTAGATCGGTGACCAGTAGTACGAATAGTGAAATTGTTTCGGTACTGGAAGATAATGAAGAGTTGAAAGTTTGCAACAGTTCATGGACAATGTGAGTCGTGATGTTTGAAGATCGTTCGAAGATTTGTTTTATATATTCGTAGAATATCAACACAGATAATGCATTTAATTAAACTAAAATAAACTTAATCGTTACATTGAGCAATTCGGTTACGGTTACGGTTACATTGAGCATTTCGGTCATCGTAAATATGTCAAAAATTTCCAAGTAATTGGTGCCTCATTGGAAGCATCGAGTAAAATTTATGGTTATCGGGCCGATATCGTACACAACGAAGTGATTTAAATGTCTGGTGGTTTATCTCGTAAGAATGCCGGCGGTAAAGGAAATGAGAATGAAGGGGAACCGAAAAGGATAGTTCAATTGCTGAGGGTAGTACAGTTCTCGACTTGTGGTCGAAACGGCGATAAAGTTCCGCAAACTATATCAGATTTTGACCACGAGCAACCAAAATTAGTTGAAGAAAATGACGATGATGATTTAATTTTAATCGAGGAAGTATATCAGGTTGTCGATTTGTTGGATAGTGATGATGAACAAGAGAGAACGCACAGCACAAGAGACACTAGAAATCAAACGATTCAAGAAATGCAAGACGATCTACTGAAGGAAATTAAACATAGCACCAATGATTATTGTGAAGATGATGTAATTGATTTATTCGACGGTGATTTCGATGACAAGATTACAAGAGATACCAATGAATTAATCGATAAAAATGTTATGGATGATTTATTTGGCGAGGATACGCTTTTACGTCGGTATCAAACAACATGAACATCCCGGAACAGTGATGTTATATGCGTAACGGAAAATAATATGATTCAATGCCCCCTGTGTCAAACTCGAATGATCTGTAATGAATTGGAAAATCATCTCGAGGGTTGCTTGGGCTTTACAGTCGAGGTGAAACATGTTAAATATAAAGTACCAACTAAATTGCCGTTTTATAAAAATAAGATTTTAATTGCATAATTTAATTCATTTTTATTTAATTTTTTCATTTTTATTTTAAAATTAATAAATTAAAAAACACAATTTCAATTGTTCATTAGTTTTTCCTAAACCGCGTCTAAATCGTTCATTTCGTGCATTGATGAACCCTTTTTAGGCATGGTATACATATTTGTTGTGGTAAGTAATCGACGGACTGGATTGCGGATCGCGGTAACAATTTATTAGTTTGATCACGTGAGCATCTTCGTGGAAAAATAGTATTTGCTCTCCGAAAAATTCATTTGCACATAGACGACATGGAAACTGATCAATTTCGTCACGTTCATCCAGAAAATATTCGGCTTGGGTCGAAGTTTGAGAATCTTCATCTTTTATAAAATACTTATCGAACCATGTGAGTTTTTCATTTGGTGGATCGCCATCTTCTTCAAGACGCTCTTCGAGTTCGTCCTCCGGTTCGGACGAATTTGAACAATTGTTGGGATTCGTACAGTTACGCGCCACAGTGCATTCTTCGTTCTCGAATTAAGTGGCGGATCTTGACTGCCCATTTCCGAGCGCTAGAAAAGAATAGTACATTGGATTAAAATCCTCTATCTACCTACAGGATCGAAACAATTCAAAGGAACTTACTAATCCTCATTCTTTAGAAATGCGAAATTATGGATCATACGGTTGTTAGGTTGCGAACTATAGCATGAATGGGCGCAACACCATTTCGACATTTTCACACCCATAAATCTATTATCACTATCGCTGTCATCTATATTTATGTTACTATCACCTGCGGTTGATTGCAGCATTCTGAAATTAAAAAGATCGTTATAGAGCGATTCCTTACTTAGATGTTTCCAGCATAATACGTACTTATTCATGTTGCATGGCTTATAACTAATATTGTATTTCGTAAATATTATCCTAATTTTAACAGGCCGTCCAGCTTATTGTAATTCATAAAATAAAATTTCTCATTTTCAACGGGTGTCCTCTTAAATAAATTGGTGTATTATATAAATTCATTTTGTGTATTATCCCAGTACGGATTATCGTAATCAAATATAATTTCTGAATTATTCGATTCCAGCGTATTTAGAAAAGCTTGATTCCAACTATTTATATCACTTAAATTCGATTTTATATCGGCAAGTACGGAATCCAAGAAAGATACCGTATCTAGTTAACCATTTATCGTTCCTTTACATTTTGTTACAGTTGAACTTTGTAGACGTCGCTTTTTTGCTTTAGCCTTGGCCTTTGCTTTTGGATCCTGCACATCATTGTGATTAACATTATCATCTGGTTTAGCGACAGGTGAATCAGAAAGATTTCTACCTTTCTCAAAAAAAAGGTTGAATTGCTGGGGATAATTTAGGAGTAGAATGTGGAATATCTTCACTAGTCGGCAAATCTGTAATACGAACTACATTGGTTAAGTTGCCACCCGGTCGATCAGAATAATTAGGATGTTTAGTTTTTGTACTATGTCTCGCACATTATTTGCTTTAACTTCGCGCTGTGATAAAGCGGGAGTTCGTTGTGGAGGTTTTCGTTTTTATGAATTTTGAGGTTCTTTAATTTTTTCAATAGCTACGCTGCACGAATCAACATGTGCTATCCCCCAAGTATCGTGTGGCCCAGGAGCTCGATTATAAACCCGCTTAACATATCCATAAAATAATTTACAATGCTGACAAATACCATTACAACGTTACCAGTGAGTTTTGTAATTATTTACTTCATCATAGAATATGTGAATTAGAATTAGTTCCAACTGCTCGATTAATTCCCTGCATTATTTGTTTAAAGTTTGGCCTATATCCATCGTTTCCTTTCCGTATACCCCGAATAAACAAATACGCATGAATCATTTCGTGTAGAAGTTTCAATCAAATCTTTCCGCGGTCTCAATTTTAACAAGGGTTCACTCAATCGAATTGTGCACTGCATACCAAAATTATTTTTGTGCGAATAGCATATACCAGCACAACTATACATGCGTGTTCTCCATTCTAGTGAAACACATTGCAGTTTGCCCTAAAAAAATCGCAAATCAAATGCTCCAAACTTTTTGTGAAATACGTATTAAAAATATATTAAATTATTAAACAATTTTTTTCTGTTTTTTTTAACAAAAAATTGACATACGAGGGTATATCAAAAAGTCTTGCAATATCATATGAAAAAAAAGAGTGAGAGAAGAACATTTCGATGTAAATTTTACAGTTCGTTTGTTTTTGTCAATTTAGTAACACGTGTTTTGAATTTTTCATAAAACGAATGAAATTGAATATCGCGCCGTTATTAAATTTTTCTGTAACGATGTACGAAATGCAATTTATATATTCAACTATATATCAAAAGTTTACGGCGAATCTGCACCATCATATGCTACAGTAACAAGGTGGGTAAAATTATTCAAAAGTGGTCGGGAGTCATTAGAAGACGACAACCGCTCGGGTCGGCCAGCAGATGCTATTAGCCATGAAAACGTAATTTTGGCCGAATCTATTGTATTGGAGGACCAGCGTATTTCTGTTCCGCGGTTAGCGTGGAGACTTTCTCTTTCATACGGGACCACATATACTATATTACATGCCCACCTTCACATGTCGAAAGTAAGTGCGCGATAGGTTCCCCGTTTGTTGAATGCAGAACAAAAAAAAAATGCGTGTTCCTTCAAACTTCAAAGGCGATTTTAGATATGTACAAAGAAGACCCAGAAAATTTCTTGGATAACATAATAACAGGCGATGAAACATGGCTTCATCACTGGGATCCAGAATCCAAACAAGAATCGATGCAATGGATTAAACGTAGTGAACTACCACCAAAGAAATTCAAAACTCAACCGTCTGCTGGTAAGGTTTTGGCAACAATTTTTTGGGATACTGAAGGAATTTTGATAATCGATTATTTGCCACCGAAAACCACAATCACAGGCATATATTACGCAGAGGTTTTGCGAAAATTAAAAAAAGCGATCCGGGAAAAACGGCCAAGGAAAGTTAGGAAAAAAATCTTGCTTCTTCACGACAATGCACCAGTGCACACGGCTAATACTGCTCAAGCTGCATTAAAGGGCTGCGGCTTCGTGGAAATTCCGCATCCACCGTACAGTCCAGACTTGGCACTCAGTGACTACTTTCTGTTTCCCAATTTGAAAAAAAACACTAAGGGGCCGGAAATTTTCCAGTGACTATGAAGTACAGTCGGTTGTAAATGAATATTTTATGGAGCAAAAGAAATCTTTTTTTTTAGAGGGTTTAGGCAATTTAATTGATCGATGTGACAAATGTATAAACCTTAAAGGAGATTATGTCGGAAAATAAAAATATTGCTGTCTCACTCACTCTTTTTTTCATATGATATTGCAAGACTTTTTGATTTGCCCTCGTACATCAAAATTTGTAGAATGAATGAAGTTCGCTTTGATTTAAGGGTTGTACAAAACAAGGGAAATTTAAAGTTTCCCCCTGAAAGGGATAGTGCTCCCGATAGCGGCTCCCGATAAATAAGTGAGCCAAGATATTTTTTTATCGATATTTAACTAAAAAGTTGAATGAAAAATTTTAGTTTAGAGTTAAATAAATTAATTATATGCAATAATAGCGCGCTAAACATAAGATTTGACATAGAAAATTGGCTGCTCCGGATACAGCTATCGGGCGCTAATAAAAAAACACAGCATATATTTACGCTTCTGGACTTAAGATATCGCAGTAGCATAAAATATTTATTAAATTCAAAAAACGATTTGGCAGACACCTTTAGTCATAAATTTAAATAAGTGTAAAATTCTAAGCGTGAATTTAATTCGGACATTCCTTTAATGATTACAGACAGATTCAGAAATTTTTTATTTTTTCGATACCGTAGTTTTGGTTATTGGTTTAATTTTTATGGTATGAAATTAATTAAGTTTGCAATTATGAAGGATTTGTCCGACCCTGTGTCGATCTAGAATTTTAGTGGTTTGTTATGAATTTTAAGATGTATGAAATGGAGGCAATTTTCCCAGGTGTGGTTGTTTCGAAATCCAATGGTTTCGAGGCATTCGGCCGTAAATGCTGGTCATCGATTTCCTCTGGTAAATGGAATTGTACTGGGTATTTAAGCACTCTCCACTCTGTCATGGTTCACTTTTCCCGTCCTATTTTTTCGTCGTTTGCGATCCCATTCGGGGTCGTACGGGCATAGGTGCGATTTTCGTAGAACCATCTGCACATTGCATATATATGTAGCTCCATTTTCCACCCGGTACCTCCCGAACCAAACGCCAAAGCTTTAACCACTGTTTCGTTTGGTCCTTAATCCTTCTATATTGTAGAGTGTTTTGATTGCTTGATTTGGGTGGACCAGTTTGCTGAAATTTATATCGATTGGGATTATGATTAGCGTACTTTAATCTATTTGGGTCAATTGTAAATTGTCAGTGTGGTCTCGGGCGGTAATATTGGAAGATTTCTAAAATGGTGGTGGGAATTGTTCCCGACTTGAAGCCTATTGTTTGGCTTAGTTCTATACGATTTTTGATCATAATATGCGGGTGCCCTTATAAGCCCTGTTGTGCCATTAACATGTAGACAATGCATGTTGACAATTAAAATATAGCGTTGACAATGTAGAGAATACAGGCAATATGCTCAAAATGTCAAAAATTACTGTTCCTGTTAGCAATCACTAAAATTTTAAAATTTCTTTGTTATTGGGACCATTTTAAGATAAAGAGCTTCATTTCTGCTCCACATTTGATACAGCTTTTGTTTTTAGATTTTTTTCGAGCAAAATCGAAAAACGATAAACACATTTGTTAAACAAGTGTTTATCATTTTTAAACCAAACATAGAGCAGACGACATCTGATCACTTTAGAAAATCCATCGACTAAAAACGGTATGTTCTGATCCTAGCAATTTAGTTACCCCATGTCCTAAAATGTTCACCTCTAAGTGCGGCCGGTTGTCGCCTTCAACGTTAATCACACATTTGATGTTCTATGGAATATGTCCTCTAAACCATTGTTGCCTCTAGCGAACTCGCCTTCATCCACTTCAATACAAGCTATATCCCCATTTTCTGCTAATTTTCGCGGCTGATCTTTAATTCTTTTATTTGCTACCTTTTTACCATTATTTTAAAGACACTGACACGATAATCTAATTGGTCTATGCTTGGAGATCATCTTGTTAATGTCTTCGATGGGACGGTCTCTTGCTTTCGCAGGTTGAAGTTTTCCGAAGCATTAGTTTCACTATTGTATGTCTTGTCAGTGCAAATGAATAGCCCATCTCCTTGTTGGTTGATGGGGGGCATTGATCCTCTTTGAAACCATCCATCCCACAGCATCAACAATACACCCGCGCTCTGGATTTTGCACAATCAAAATGTCGATGCCCCAACTGCAGACAATTCCGACATTTAAGAGTCGTGTTGTTATGTCGGCCAAACTGCTGACCTTGACCAAATTTAACAACTTTTGGTGATGTGTATTGAACAATTTCCACCTCGGCGATCCTATTGATCTCTTCTCATCAGAATACAGGCTTGCGTGTCGGTATGGTCGTCGACGTTTGAACACTTGACATATTAGCAACCATCAGCTGCAACCTAAAGTTTGGTTACATATTACGCTGAAGCACGTATATTTTATATCCCTCGTCTAGCGGTGGATATACTTTCAGTAACAATTTATTCTTCTTCACTAAATAATCGGCTATGGGTTCATTTGATAACTGAATTCTTTCTAAGATTTCTTCTCGTACCGTGTAATCGTAATTTTTTGAAAGTAACCTGGTCTTTAATGCTTTGACCAAACCATTCCAGTTGTTAACAAAACCAGCGTTTACCTCTTACCTTTCTATCATTCCCAATTCCCTAATAATTTGAATATTCATCTGAAAATGTCCTGCCACTATACCTTATCGGGTTCCACATACAAATCGATCTTTCTTAAGAAATCGGTTGGGGAAGGTGATTCGTATACCCTCAAAGTCTAACCGGCCACTTTATTGTCACTCTTCGTGCAGTTGATAGGAGCTAGATTCAAAGGGCAATTTTCATCATCAGATTATGACCTGTGATGAAAAGGAACATAACTATGACCCTCTAACGGAGAGCAGAACTCATGTGCCGACCAATTTTCCATGCCATAGTATTACAGGGTGGCATGGAGCCATGCAATGTGCTGATGGTTTTATAAAAATCGGATCTATGGTCCTACGTTTTCGAATTGACCGGCAGCGACGAAAAAGTAAGAGCGGGAAAAGCGAACCGCGAAAGAGTTGGGAGAGCCTCAGCCTCAGAACAGAATGGAAATTCTGATTGTCTTTGTGTGATTGATGACCGGTAATTTTTCGGCTGCTGTGAGAATTCCTCCTCTTTGCTTCTATTGGAGGGGCTCCAGGCTCTAATACTTGGTGTAGTTGTAGCTCTCCTACCCCGCCCCCTCCTCATGACTGATATCTTGAAAGTTGTTGGAGCTGCAATTACGAGATGTTGTTATTGAGATGTCTCGTTCCTCAAAATACACCTTTATTGTACGTTTGATGCCCCTTATTACAGTATGGAGTATGAAGTCGGCTTTTCAATGATCTCGGCGGTTCTGTTCGTTTTGTCTTGGTAATGTCGGATTTTGAATTTCACGATTCGTTTCCGATACACAAGCGGTGGAGCATTCGTCAAATTTATGTGGCCTTTTGTAATCCTATACCGCCTTTTGTCTTAGTGTTCCTTCAATGCTCAAATCCCATATAGGTTCAATTCGTAATCGATCTTATTCGAATGCGCTTAGAGTTCCAGTAAAAATCCAACAGCTCCTTCATTAAAGCAAATCATTATGACAACAACAAAATTAAATGACAAAAAGCAAACCTTTGCCACCCCCCCCCCCCCATTTGCACGTCAAGTTTCACACCTCAATACTCGATTATTTCATTCTCTTAAATCTTTCATAACTGTAATACCGCGAGATTTTTTTTGGACTTCATGCCTCCAACTCATATGACCGCCTGAGACAGAACTCGGCCATTTCTTAACCGATTATGGTGAGATTGGGTATATTGGAGGAAATGGAATTCTAAAATGATTTTTAGAAGAGGTTCTGGTATATGGCCACCAGAGCGTCCAAGGCTTGAACCAAATTTATTGACTGGAAAATGAGTTTTCTTTCTTAAGTGGGTGGACTGTTGAGAAGTGTTTAAAAATAATTTCGCCATATTTTGAGGACGGTTTTATTATCCATCGGTCCTCTAACGTCGTTGCAAATTACGCCATTACGTAAGTGGTAGCCTAAGGCTATTTTATGATATATGTACCTCGCTTATGTTCACATTTTCCATGTTCAGTGTTTGTTGCTTGTACCATTTTCACTTTTTCCACCTGCATATAATCGGTTGGAAAATTTTGGGGCTTGTTGATGTTAAGTCTTCCAAAAGTGTATTCCATGGTGGCTTTAATCGTTGATGCTATTACTAATTAACATTGCTTTCGATGTTTGTATCGTGCGAAAATATCAAGTTTGTATTGAGATGCTTTTTGAATCGCATTGCTTGTTTCATTTTTCACTTACCTTTTCAGTATAAACGACGGTCGATCAATAAGTACGCAGGTTAGGAATGAAGACGCAAGTTTTTAAAATTTTTATTTTTCTATTTTTCAACGTAATGGTCTCATTTTAGGCCGATACACTTTTCCTAACGTTTCTGCCATTTCTTTAACCCCTCCGAAAAATACGATTTCTCAAACTCTTCAAAATACGCTTCAGTCTCGGCCATAACCTCCGCGTTTGTGCTAAATTTTTTTTCCTCCAAGCCATGTTTTCATGTTGGGGAGCAGAAAGAAATCGCAGGGAGCCACGTTGGGCGAGGACGGTGAGTGCGGCAATAAATCGTAGCGCGCAGTTCATGCAATTTGGCCTCGACAATTCCGGATGAATGGGCTGGAATGAGGGTCGACACCTGTACCACGCTTATCTCATCGATCTCTCCAGCTTAGGAGTGCCGGAAGCAGGATTCTATTTTCTTGGCAGCGGCTCGCCATAGAAACGTGTTTCAGGTAAAACAGGATGTCTTATAATCTATCACTATAACGTTACCAACACACCCGTAATAAATGGGTTAAGTGACAGGTACCCCTCGGACAATTACTTGCTCCCCTCCCCCGGTCCATTAATCTCAGCTATTACCACCTCGGGAATTACTCTACCCCTCCTCCTCCCGTTCATTACCCCCGAGTCATTATACCTCGTCATTATACGGCCATTTTCGTTCTGTCTGCCCTCCCGTTTATTAAGCTATTCTGAATAATTTCGATGAATTGTATCTTGGCACAATTCGTTTCCACACGTTTTTTTCAGGCTTCAAAGGGATTTGAAATAATTTCAATTGCGATTATAATTCGAACATTCCGGGAACTTAGGGACGAAGTGATTTTGGTCCCAACTAAGTACCAAATTATATAAAAACACGAATATTATTGGGAAAAATTAGATGTTTAAGGAATCGTTTGATATCATTCCTTCGGTAAAAGTTATTAAAAAAATTTATTTCCATGATCACTGGGCTTATGTTAAATTCCCCCTAGAAGCACGATGACTGTTAAAAAAACGAAGACAATTTTTAAATTCGATTTTTTTTTCGTAAACTTAGCTGGTTCAAAAGGTGAATCTAGAACTATGGCACACTATATGTCACAAAAAATTCTAAATTAAATTCAATTTAACAGAAATGCGTCGGTTCGATCGCCCATTTATTAAAAATCAGTGAAGATTCCAGATAATTTACATACATTCTGTCAAAAAAGTAACGGTCCTTCATGTTGACGTGAAGTTTGAGCGTGATCTGCGATTTAGTGCTCTATTTTGTCACTTCTTCTCAAGTGAGTTTTACGATGAGTAAAAATATCAAACAAAGAAAAGAGAGAGAGAGAGAGAGAGAGAGAGAGAGAAAGAGAAAAAAGGCAGCTGGAGCCATATCAGGTGAATACGGTGGTTGTTCGATGATATTTGTTGAGTTTTTGGCCAGAAATTCGTTCACAATGATAGCTGTGAGATGGAGCGTTGTCTTGCTGCAAAATCCAAAAACTTTCGATCCACAAACCGGGCCTTTTCGACGAATTTGCTCTCTAAAACCCCGCATAACGTCCAGATAATATTTTTTATTTACCATCTGATCTTCTGGCAAGAATTCCGAGTGCACAACACCGCGATAATAAAAGAAACCAATCAATATTACCTTGACTTTTGATCAGCTTGGACGTGGTTTTCTCGGTTTTGGCTCAGTTGGAAGGCGACATTCCGAAGCTTGTTGACTGGTTTGCATGTCAAACTCGTAAACCTATGTCTGATCATTAGTTATAATGTTTTTATGAATTCCGAACCCAATTCCGGACTGTCACTTGTGGCATTATAAGGGAATGGTCGTTTGTACGAGGCCAAATATACTGTTCAAGAGTACAGTCAAACCTGTTTTTGTGCGATTTTTTTTATGCGGTATGAAAAAAAATTGTTCATTACACAATCTACTTAAGTTCTTTCAAAATTTCAATCAAATTAGAACATAATTTACTGTGATTAATGTAGTTAATTGGCGTTGGCCATTTTGTTTTTTCGATTTTTGATATTTCATCACATTGCGTAATGTTTTGAGTTTTTTTTCTACGTGAAACTTTTTTATGCGGTCTCTATTACCGCACAAAAACAGGTTTGACTGTATTTGATGATTTTGGAGCATTTTTTGGTGAGAAAAATCTATCTTTAACATCATCATCAATTCACTTAGGTATTCTCTATGTTATGCTGATGACCCTAATGCTGCAACAGCACTTGTAGCTCAATCCAATGAAAATGGTACTGGAATTTTTTATAAATTAATTACAACTTATCGGTATAGTTCAACCCCAAAAAAACTACGGTTAAACGGTTGCTCCACTTAGGGGTTTAATTATGCCATTTTATTGTAATTAATTTGTATAAAAATTCCAGTACTATACAACAAAAATTTACAGAAATGCAGAAGGCGTGGTGTGACGAAAAATAAGGTTTTTAAAAATTGCATCCCTTAGGGGGAGTTTTTTGGGGGTTGAGCTATTCTAATATGTTGTAGTTAGTTTGTTAAAACTTACAGTACCACCCCCAGTACGATACAAGGAATATTAACTGAAATGACAACAGCATGGTTTAATAAAAAAATAGGTTTTTAGAGGAATGCACCCCTAGGGGAAGTTTTTAGGGGTATGTTGTAATTAATTTATAAAAATTTCAGTACACCCCAGTACGATACAATAAATATTAACAGAAATGCGATAAGAATGTTGTAACGAAAAATATGATTTTTGAAGAATTGCACCCCTTAGGGGTAGTTTTTTTGGGGTTGAACTATGCCGATAAGTTGTAATTAATTTGTAAAAAATTCCAGTACCATTTTCAATGGATTGTGCTACAAGTGCTGGTGCAGCATTAGGGTCATGTTATGCTGAACAATTGAACTCAAGTAAATATTTTTGCCTAAAGTTACGGAAAACTACCAAACTCCCAAAAGTTAGGACATTTTTGTTGTAATGAATATTCTATGAAAATATATCGAAAATGAATTGTGCTTGGATACAAATAAACAAAACATTTTATAAAGGCGGAAGGGGGGGGGGGGGGCTGGGAGGTGAGAACTTTCTGAGGGTTAATCGGAGGGATAAATGACGGGAGGTAAGGGCTGGGGGTAATTGACCGGTGGGTAATGGCGTTGGGGTATTGCTTGATAAGGGTATTCTCCGATGGGGAGGAGGGTAATATCGTGTTACGATAGTATATCCATTTTGTTTGCTTGCCGAAGGAACATACTCCTCCCGGGTCTGTTCCTAGCGCGGTTGTTCAAACTATTGGTTTAAATACGTCAATGCTTGATCGTGTTGAACCTTCAACAACAGATCCTGTTCTCATATTGATAGGATACGGGTATGTTTTTGTGTAAATTGCTTCTACTGCTTTTGTATTGATCTCCGCCCTCACATCTGATTCAATAGTTTGCTCGTCGTTAAATGGTCCAAATATGTGTAAAATTTTGTTATTTATTGATTTTAATTCTAGCTTGTCCACTTTATTTAGGTGGTTGTCCTACTGTTGCTGACTTGACTTGAAATTTTCTCCTTCAGCGGAATTTCGATGCCTGCATACTTTTCAAGGTATCATCCCCAATTATAACGTCGAACAAAGTTAGTTCTAGTAGTATATGAAGTAGTCTACTGGAATACCATTTCCAGATCTTTTAAAAATGGATGCGGGTAATTTTCGCCAGCTGATTTGACGGTAGACGATTTGTCATTGGGCTAACGATTTTATCCGTGCCCGTGTTTACGAGGAGCTTTAATATTCTTTTGTTGCGGCAATGGTATTCTAGGTAAGGAAGGCTATAGATTCGTCGTTATCATCTGAGTCTTCCTTGTCTTCGTAATTCTGATATAGTTTTCATATTGATCTTCATCTTGCTCTGTCTCGTCTCTCTGCTCCAAGTGAAACACCTTTGTTTGTCCTGAGTCCTTATATTGACCTTCGAGTTTCGTTCTCTTTTAAAGTTAGGCCGATTCATATAATCGATCTTTCTGGTTTTCATGGTTTCGCCCACTTAAATTGGTACTGATGGCTTACGGTTGCTGCGACCTTTGTAGTATTTCCATTTCTTGTTGTTGTTTGATTCCCACAGGGAAGCGGTCTTGGTGCCTGGTGGTTTACCGGAATTGAGAGTATGTTGTTGAGGTTTTGATTGTCTATCGATAGGCTCTTAAAGTTGAGGTCCTAGATCTCTAGGCAGGATGCGTATGCCTCTGGTATTGTTGCTGGTCTTATGGTTAAGGTTCTGGATATTTCGGCCGATAATCCTCTAACAAAAATGTGGAGTTCACGATTCCTGTACATTTCTGTTAGTACATTTATTGTAGCTTTATTGACTGCCATTGTCTGAAACTAGAATAGAGAGTACGTCAAATACCAGAAAAACACTTTTCTCCAGGTGTTTAATAAGAGATATTGTCACCACTTTTCTCACGAAACAACCGTAAAACGAATTTACTGAAAACATCAATGATTAAGTGTGCCGACCTTAGACCGAGGCGTCCCCCGAAGGCCGGATTGACAAGCATTGGAGCGGACACAGGTAAAGCCTTCAAACGGAGGGCCAATGAAAACTATTTACTGATACCTTTACAATAGGTTGGTGACTGGTGCCATTACTGTAGAAAAATCGGGGATAAACCGTCTGTACCAATCAGCCATCCCAATGTGTCTTCGGATGCCTTTAACAGATTTGGATGTTGCAAAGTTTATTTGATTCCGGTAATCGGGATCGATTCTTAGCTCGTCAAGGATGTATCCGAGTTATCTGATTTCTGTATGGAAAAATCGCGATTTCTGTAAGCTAATCGTAAGATTTCAGAGTGACCTCTGTATCTATACTTTAAATGTAATAAACGATTTTACACAAATTTCACAATTATTTTTGAAGAAATATTTACGTCATATCTACGTTAAATCACCCACCTTCCGTCCTCATTATACCATTATAGTGCTCAATATGATAAGATACTGCGGTGTCGCGATTTTTTTCTTCTAAAACTTTACGCAATTTCAAAAGTTTTGATTTCAAGCATTAATCATGTTAAGTAGAAAATTTTTATTGTTGTTTTCTAACAATGAAAAACACAATTCACGCGCGGTGATTGAGTAATTTTTTTTCTAAATATAGGGAAATGTTCTGCAGTAAAAATCGCGATTCATATAATCTCGATGGCGTCGTCTGACTTGGAAATCTGTAAAACCAACCAGCAAAATATAAATTTCCAACTACATATATCTATTTTATAAAATCGGCGGCGATTTAACCAAAAATCTAATTTTCCACTGTTACGTGCCTATGTCAGCCAACACGTTTTTAAATCGGGTAGACTTCAACGGCATGTGGGGGTTCTTTGCTGACATACATTAGGCACCACAAAAACCTATCGTGTTGTATCTTAACAAAATTCTCACATGATCCTCGCAATTAACTTCATCACCAACACTTAGAAAACGGAATCACTTCATTATTTTAAACATTTTTATTACTATTCGAAAATCATTACATCAATTAAAACAAAAAAAGTAAAAATAAATTGTTGTTCAGATAAAAAGAGAACTTTAGGTTTGGATGCAAGAAGCAATTTTTTTTGTATTAAAGAAATCGTAAAAACTCACCTGTAGGTTTCCAAGAGCGCTCGTTGGTACCCTACGGCCTGGAATATGCTGGAAATAAATGTATTGCTTCTAACAAGCCACTATACGCCCAACAATTTACTTTACACTAACAAATCACTAAGCAAATTGTAACAAAAATAATAAATTAATAATGCTTTACAATAATTCTATGTTTATCACAGAGTTAAGTATTTTTCGGTTTTTTTTTTATGAAAGAAATAATACGTATAACGGCTTCACTATACGCGTATCCAAATAAATATTAGTAAAAAAAACTCCTTGAAACTGTTACTCGATTTGAACGCCTTATGTCTAACGTTGTTCCTTTTTGCATATAGCCGATGAATTAGTTCAATAAAAAATGAGGCCCTATTAAATAAATTGAAACTTAGTTTGTGACTTGCACAATTCAGAGGTCAAATGTAAGTCCTTACCCACTCCTAGTGACCATACATCTATACAGCTAATATACTGCACCTCCGTACTATGATTTAGTGGAAACTGGACAGAATTTTTTCTGTTACTGGATTTAAAGTTATGTCGCTTCGTCTTTCCACTAAATATGGCACACTTTACAAAAACACTAGCTAAGCAAAGAAAAGCACAGTTAACGCACTTTACTAAACTCAATATCAAAATTTCGCTTACCATTTGACTAAACTATTATCCGGAATTTCAGCTTATGATAAACCGGTGGTATTCACTAGATTTATTTTACTTTACTTAAATATATTTTTTATGATTTTTATTTTTTTTATCTAAACGATCAACTAGCCTTGGTGGCCTCTTAGTAAAATATGTCACATAAAATTCTATAAAATTTTTGACTAACAGATCGATCATTTATTACCCTGTTATATACTAATAAATTGTATATACAAATATCTAATTGCATTACATACCACCAAATTTCTCAATTTCTCATCTACAGTACTAAAGTACAATAATACCAAGTTAGTAAATGGGTCGTAACAACCACATTCGAATGTATGTAAATACAATAGGGAACGTAAAAATGCAAATTATTAAAGTCAACCGAAATAATTATATAATTATCTTAGGACAACAACAAAACCAGCAAAGTTATAAGTTGGTAGACTAAAATTTGGTAGCACCTTAAAAGAAGGGGAGACTGCGTTTGCTATATTGCAACGAATTGTTAATGCGGATGTACGTAAACTAAGATCTCCACTATACAACTGTAACACCACCTCTCCGAAATAAACTTTGGTAGTGTGTTTGTTGTTGTCATTGTATACGACACACATTTTTATATTCCATGCGAATCGGAAAAGTGATAATTTTCCATAAAATAGATGCTAGAATTAGAAACCATAACGCCATAAATTAAATCTCTATTCCGATGAGAATTCTGGAATTTTATTAACTTGTGAGTCGAGGTGGCTTTCTTCGAGTCAATCAAATGAAATTTACGTTAAAATTTTCATGTTTTATCTCACGTCGTGTATTTTAAGTGCAGCTTGTTGGCATATAACATAATTATGAAAAACATAATTTTTCTCTTTGGCTGTCATTTTTATATATAATTGGGGTTGAACATGTGTTTTCAATTTTTAATTACCTATATATATCGAATTTTTATTAATTATAGGTTTTCCCTATACATAAAATACCAAAAAGCTGGTTATGTAATAACTTTTTGCAAGCTGAACTATTTTACTCGTACCCTATAGTGAAATTCGGCGGACATACTAAAAACAATTCAAAAGTTTTCGAAGTTACGAATGTTTTTTCGTTATACTTTATGTTTCATCATGCGGTGGTAATCAGCGTGGCTCCATTTTTATTGGCTTTACCAAAAATCTGGTAAACAATGTCATAAAAATATATATTTTGATATATAAACTTTGATTTTGAAATGTAATTTTATTGCTTATTCATGTATTGCTCTTTGTATGTCGTCTGATTAAATCACCCTTTAACATCGATAAAGTCTAAAAAAAACATTGGGTTGCAAAACCGCACCACACAGACAACATAATGGTTGTAACGTCGCGAAAAGGTCAAGATGGGTTATGAATGTCGAATAACATACAGTTTTTACTTGGATTAAACGCACATAAATGGGTGTCGATCTAGAGGGAAACATTTGCAGTCTTCAAAATCTAGATGGGTTTGGGATCCTCGATGTTTTTTTCTGTCTTGTAATGTCATGCAAATTTAATCGTTACCTAACTATGGAAACCCTAAGGCTTTCTAGACTTCGAAACTTCTTCAATTTGTCACTATGTAAAGGATTAGTTACTCCGATGAGGAGGGTCTGACTATCACTCTTCTACGGGTTTTCATACCTGTCAATAAATTCGTCTTTTGGTATTCCGCCAGGTTTGCTTATTGTGCCCAGGATATTTTTAATATTTATGTGAACCCCAATTTGACTAAAACAGAAAAATCTTGACAAGTATTGCAAACTCACAAGTTTCTAAATAACTATAAACGACACAGGTAGAATTAGTGAGTGGTGTGAATTTAAATAACTAAAGATTTCCCTAAAGCTAACACAACCCATCCAGCAGAACATTACAAGATACTGGATAATTATAAGCTAATTAAATGCTATATTAAACTTTTTTGGACTACATCCCTTCCAATTAAAATGATGGGCTCTCCTAGCTTTAGAAAATGTTAGCAGAACCTCTGTATAAAAATGATTTAAAAACAATTAAAGGTTAACGAATTAGGCTACTCCACCTCAAAGCTATAGCAGAACCCAAATCCAAAATCGGACCAAAACCGAAATTAAAACAAGTTAAATTGACGTACAAGTAATCAAAGGCTCATAATGGCCTAATCAAACGTCTAATTAATTTTTTTAGGTCCACTCGTTTTTGACCAAGCTTTAGGTCATTTAATTTAAAGCTAGCAGAACTCAAATCGAAATCGGAACGAAACCGAAATCAATACGCTAAACTTGATTGATCGTATATCAATAATTATTGATAATACAAATAATTAAAATCTCATGATGGTGTAAACAAATATTACATTAAAATTTTTGGGCCCACTCGTTCTTTAAAAACCGAAATTAAATGATCTTAAACTTGGTCAAGAACGAGTGGAGCATACAATTTTTTAATTAGGTTATTGGTCATCATGAGCCTAAAACTGTTTGTATGCGTTAATAGATCTTTGTTTGCGTTGTAATTTCTGTTTTGGTCTGAGTTTCGATTTGGGTTTTGATAGCTTTTAAATGGAAAAGCCTATCGAGCTTTTCTAGAATGAGTGGGCCAAAAAGATAATTAACGGGGCATTGAATTAGCCTATACATACCAAAACTAACATTAAAAATTTACACTGTTAAATTTAAAAATATTCTAATTGGATTTATTTTGTGGTGAAATTGAAACATTTTTAGATAATGTTTAATATTTATATTAGAGAAGTCCCAAAGTTCCTAATAGTGACGCCGTAAAGATCAAATCATTTTCTAACGATTTGAAATAATCACGAAAAATCGTAAAACGATTTATTAAACTTTTTTTATTCTAAATAAAAAAAAAACGGGGTCTCACCTATATGACCGAATAGCTAAATTAAAACCCCACCTTTTAAGATTTAATTATGATGATATTTAACAAGTCTAGCGTATTTTTAAACAACAATGGTTTTTGATTTCAATCTATTTTCTAATTTTTCTATTACCGCTCCTCCATTTCCAATTTTTTTTCTCAATTGGAAATTTTGATATTTTCTCCAATAAGATTTTTACCCCATTTACATTCCCAAATGAACTTTGAACCTCCAATTTTAATTTGAAGTTAAAAACATTATTAAGATATTCAATAATATTATGGCTGTGTATTGTGTTTTATTTAACACAAAGACTGCGGGCCAATAGTCGGGTAAATCGTTTACTATGGTAAAAATCGTATTTAGAACAGATTTTTCGATCAGCTTGCCATAGAGTTTTTGAAAAATAAATGAATTTATCGAAAAATTTACCTAAAATTGACTTTTACCAGAGCCTCCTTAATATAAGAGCCTTAAGATTCCGCCATTTTTTTCCATGCGCTTTTCATAGAGGGGAAACTTTTTGTACTTTTTCATACCAACCAGTGTATTTTAGTATTTTTTTAGAAGCTTTTTTGTATATGAAAACACAAATTCTTTGTTTGAATTTTCAATGTGAATGGTTAATTCAATATTCAGGAAAAGCATATTTTAATATTGAGTCATATTATGTTGAGTTAACGGAAAAACATTTAAATTAGTCTAACACAATTTTTTTTTTCTGTAGAAACAAGAATTTGTTTATGTGTATGTACAGAAAATCAGAAATTAGTATAGAGTGTTCCATAAAAAAGTTCACCATTATTTTTCCAAAACAAACGTTCGTTAAAAAAGGGTTTTAGAGTAGCAATGTAATATGGGGATTATTGTGTTTTGGGTTCTATTTCCACATTGTTGATGACAAACTTCGAAAACTGTTTTTTCGTTACATGTTAAAAATTTATTTTTCATCGCAACAAATTCGCACCCTATATTGTTTCATCCTGTAGTATGAACAAAACAGAGCTTCACCAAATAAAAATATTGTAATTTGATAAAGCTTTTCGCAATTACTAAACCAGTTAAAAGATGTCGCTTAGTACAAATTTAAAAAACAATAGCGACAAAAAATTGCCTGCATAGACAGCTTAGAAATTAGTAGGATTATTAGCTACGCTGAAAGAATAACGCTTGAGCCTGATATTCTTCCAGTTCTAATTTACGTGTCAGGCTATGTAGGCAGAAAAATTACTCAAAAATTGAACTGTGACGAATGTACTATCACATTATTATCCAATGAAGATCTTGATTATGATTTACCACTGGAGACAGTTTTTTATTTGCGTGACTTAGATCGTGGTGGGCTAAAATACCCTACCGATTTCTTGACATCATTCGCAATATGTGTACACCAAATTTTTGAAACACTA
Source organism: Nephrotoma appendiculata (assembly GCA_947310385.1). Taxonomy (NCBI): domain Eukaryota; kingdom Metazoa; phylum Arthropoda; class Insecta; order Diptera; family Tipulidae; genus Nephrotoma; species Nephrotoma appendiculata. The sequence goes on from OX371223.1 coordinate 318,848,699, forward strand.
ACGTCTAAATCATTTCTAACGTCATTTTTAAATTCATGTAATCATCATGAATATTTTTATTCTGCTGTAATAGAATATATTAATAACTGTTATTTAAACATAATTTGCAATAAATGTGGTGGAACCGATTTTAAAATTTTGCAAAATTGCGCAAAAATTTGGTGCAACATTTTTTTGAATAATTATTGCAAAAAACAAAATAACTCAGTTCAGTCATTGAATCTTCTTTCCAAAAAGCGTAAATTAAATGTTTTAACTGCATGAACTTATTTTTCTTTAGTTTTATTTGTTAATTGCTATTGTGATATTTTTAAGAAATATTTAATAATAAAGGTTAGTTGGAATTATTCTGATTATGACTGAAAGAAACGTTACTAAATAAGATTACTTATCATTTTTGCATAATATGTATATTGTTATTGTTACTAAATAAATATGAATTTTTATTGTGAACATTTTTTTTAATTACATTGGAATACGAGTAAATCTAGTAATCAAACAAATTCTTTTTTGAAAAAGTAAAGAGTTTGGTGCTCAACGGAAGCTTTAGCCAAGTTCCTTTACAAAGATTTTACTTCTTTCTCCTTCAGAAAATTGGAGAAATGAGACAATATATCTTTCATTATTAATTTATAAGTATTTATTCTATATGAAATAACAATGGTTTGCATTGTGAAAGTACAAATGATTTTGGACCTGTAGGTTTATTGCTGTAAAAATAGAACCATTTGTGTAATATAGTCATAGTTTAATTTTTCAACTTCCGAATTTATCAGCAGTTTGTACTTCTAATTTTCGATATGTTGAAAAATCTACATGAATTTATGTGTATGTTTTGATCAAAAAAATTTGAAATCCATTATTAATTCGTTAAATGATAAAGTTATAATGCAGACAATACCATAATAAATAATACATATCGTTATTGTATTAGGTGTGCAAATAGAAACTCGGCTCCGAAGTTATGGTTATTTTAAAATATTCTTGAACGATTTTGATAATCTCCCGCCATTTTGGATATATGTAGCTTAGTCCTTCCTGTTTTTATGGCAAGTTTTTATTTCCAGGGCCGCGCCTAGCTTCTCGGCGGCCGCCTGTGTGCTAGGTGAGATTTAGACACTCACCAATGATATCAAGGATCAAATTCCTAAATTAGTATCTCGATGTTGAAATCTCGTATCTCAAAACTCATTTATTAATGAATCTGTTGTACGAATTTGTTTTCAAATTTTTTTTCAACCACAGACCTACACTAAAAATAATGGGGAAGATTTGTTCAAAATCGATTAGTTAGTTTCCGAGATTAGCTCGATCAAAGAACCAGACTAACTAAGGTATATGTATATACATAGATAGATGGTAGAACAAACGAAACATTTGCTGTGTTAATGTGAGCTTCATATAAAATAATCGGTTAAATTATCGACCTAATTATCATTAGTATATGGTTTAGATGGAGTCCACCCAGATCGCCGATTGCAAGCAATCATTGCTACAATTAGTAAAAATTTGAATGACCGCATAAGAACACAAAAAAGAACTCGCAAAAATGGAATGAAATAGTAACACCTATACCCTGGTATGCCAGTATACCTCGCCGAGCCGATGTGGGAACTTGCTGAAAAACTGAGTATGTAACCTTGGAACTAACAAGGACTAATCCCTCTATGGGATGTAGCGCCAGCGAAATAAAAAAAACGCAAATCGACATAACTATACAACGCCAAAATCACCTAGCCAACACCCACAACAACGAAATAAATATCGCCGAAAACCGGATAACACGCCAGTCAATAAGTTTCGACGCTAACTATAAAAAACATTTTTCTTTTAAAAATTCGACTTTATTCATCAACAATAGAGTTTCCTTCAAGAATGATACATTCATTCCAACGCCTCTCTAAGATTTCGACACCTTTTTGTAGCAAGATTTTTCTTTGGCCTCAAAATATTCGTTTCTATCGCAAAGAGCCATTTTTCTTTTGCATTTGGGCCCGTTTTTTTCCAACTTCCTTCTTTAAATGCGCCCGTAACGCCATTTTATGTTTACTGTTGACGGTCTTCCTTCTCGCAAGATACTCGACTATCTAATAAAATACCTTGCGCATCCCAAAATACGGAAACAAAAACCTTACCGGGCGACATTTACATTTTGGTCGCTTCAGACGCTCTTCACCGGCTGCTCTGCACTCAGCTGATTGACGATTGGATTTCGAAGTGTAGTAGTGGATCCATGTTTCATTCATTGTCACATAACAACTCAAAAAATCCTTTTTATTAGTGTTGAACTGTTGCAAACTGCGCTCTGTATCAGAACGCCGACAAGCTACTTTGCTGACAACCACATTGACAGCCAGAATTATGGCCGACAAGTCCAATTAGAATACAAAACTCGATCACCGCAAACCAATTCTCAGAGGCAACCAAATCGCCGCCGACACAACCACATTGCTGACAAGCTATGTTACATTACAAACAAGCACATGACCGATATCCTCATCGACAACACCACATCGCAGACATCCACTTCGCCGCCGACCACATCGCTGCATATTTAAAATAAATTAAATTAAAAGAGATGACTGCCTGTACGACTTTAGGAATGTAGAACGTGTCATCTCAGATCAGATCTATCTCAGGTACAGAGCCTATAGCAACATATATACGCACACCTAATAGGTTTGTGTTGTTTGAAGCTTTCAAATTCAAATTAATAAATTAATCCAAATTACCCGTATAGAAATTGTTACACAAATTGAAAGAGTGTCTCCAGGTTAGGACTGTTGTAACGGGCGTGTCTTATAGCAGGCACCTCGCTGTATAAACGAGTTCAAAATACGACTTGGTGCTTTAAGATTTTGTATCCGTATAATGAGCCAACCATGCAAAAAGTGGGTAGAGCCACGTGCCGTTTACATACTCACAAAAACCATTAAGTTATTAACAATATGGTTATTTTATTGAATTCCACCCAACAACGATCCCAGAAAACGCACACGAATGATGCTATAAAAATGAAACATGAATCGAAATAAAAAAAAAACAAAAAATTTGGAAAAATTGTGACGTTTTTCTATTATTGTTTTACAGCGCGCAGCAACTATGATGGTGAATATTTTACGACGAAAAGTTTTATTTACGCCAACCGAATAATAAATAAAATTTATAATTGCTTTGAGATTTATTAATTATGTTAAATTATTGTATTAAAGATTTCGCGCTTACAATAATAATGGTTTATTTTCGTAAATAGTTATTTAATTATTTTACGCTTTTCCGTAATTTCAAGTAAATTTATTACAGAGACATCTGTAAACGGATTTTCAAATTACAGAAAGCTCGATTTTGCAATCAGATAAAATTGAAGTTTTTTACGTTTTGTTCTGTTTTGTAATAATATAATCATGACATCGTTGATTTTTTGTATACAAAAATAATTTTCGTAAATAGATTTTGATGTAAAAATTTTATTATATGAATAATATTATTGTTTCTACATGGTGATTCATAAAATTTCGTTTCAGCTCACGTTTTCTCTTTAATTTTGTTATAAATGGGGAATGTTTGGATTGCTGTTAAGTGCATCGTTCATCTCAAAAATTCTGATGTGACCAGAATTTACCAAATAAGTTAAATTTTTATAAAACTAAATTTTAAATTGGATGTAAGAGAAATCCGCGGAAGCACCCTTTATTATCTTACTTTATAAACCTACACAACTAAACGGAAAGCTCATTTTTATGGAAAATTAATAAATTTATGCTCCGCTTTAGTTTAAATTTACCAAATAAATACTACATTATGATGGCTGATTTTGAAATATGTGTTCTTTGAATAGTTTATTAAAAATATAAAATTAAAATTTAGATGATTTGTTTAATTTTTTATTCATAAATTCATGTTCAAAAATTTTCCAATTACCACGGTTTCTTATAGTAATTCAATAAAAGCTTCCCCTCTACTGAAAGCTCTCTTTTTAATATTACGGCTCTTCAAAATCATAGATGGCTCTGCTTTTACCCGATTATTGGCCAGCAGCCATAGCCTGAAAATTTGCCGGTCTAACAAAGGAAACATGATTTTTTAGGGGAAAAATACATTTTATTCATCAACATAATTTCTTTCTAGAGCAATACAATCACTCCTACGCCTCTCTAAAATTTCGCTGCTTGTTTTGTAGAACGATTTATCTTCACCTACAAAACAAGTTTCAATTTCGGTAATCACTTCTTCATTGGAGCCAAACCTCTTTCCCAGCGCACGGGATCACCGATGCTTGTCGCTTTGGTCATTTGTGATGCACTCACGCGCTACCCAATTCGAACACAGTTTTCACGTTACTGATGTCTTTACAATGTCAGCTATCTCACGCAACTTCACTTTACGGTCTTTCAAAACAATTTCATGGATTTATTTTTTATGTTTTCTGGAGTCACAGATACGTCAGATCGGCAACTTTTCAGGCGTTGTAATAATTCCAATGCATTCCATAAAGTTTGGCTTCGTATTCCGCAAAGCTCTGTTATTGAGCTTCTACATTAAAATGATTTAGGGGCTACGAGGTAATCAAAACTTCGGTCTAAAAATTGAAAAGTGAGAATATTGATCCAAAAATAACGTAGAAAAATATACTCTAAACGTATGAATATGATATAATGATTTTGAAAAAATTTGATTATCATCATAAAAATCTTACCAATATACCAGAATTCCTCAAAGAATTTGTGAATATCTCTGCACCCGGCAACAACTTTAAAATTAAAGGAAAATTGACGAAATTTCTAAATCCAATTTACATTAGTAATAATTGTCAAAATAGACCGTACAACACCCAGCAAGATAGTCAGAACGTTGAACTATTCATCATAACTCACTACACTCATAGGGCATTGACTGATCTATCAGATCATGTATGAAAGATCCCGTGCACATCTCTAGGATCGGTGAAATCAATTTTGAAAAGTTACTCAAATTTTCTCATGAAACTTCCAAGTCGTGTTTGGCACTGTAAATATCATCATAACCGAACCCTGTCCGGAACTATCGAAAGTAGAAACTTTGAACTATACAGAAGTACAGGGTTATCCAATTCGAGGTTGATAAAGTAGAAATCTGTATACCGACATCTGTCAAAGATAAACGTCAAGTACGCTGTCATTTATTTAGTTTACTTTATCAACCTCGAATTGGATAACCCTGTATAAACGTAGGATTTCTGTTATTTGATTATTTTTGCAATAAATCGGGTTCGTAGCTTATTTGGGAATGTAAATGGGGTAAAAATACAATTGGGGAAAATACCAAAATTTTCAATTGAGAAAAATTAAATTTTCTGACCTATTCGAACATTTGAAAGAGATCCCGTAAACATTTCTGGTATATGGAATATAACCGTTAACGTTAAAATGTTTCTGGATAAGTTAAAAATCATCATTATTAGATCCCATTCACCACACTCACTGTTAAAAATTTGTCTACGCTATCCTAAAATACATTTTAAAAACTATGAACGTCTCTAGGAGCGGTAATAGAAAAATTAGAAAATCGATTGAAATAAAAAACCATAGTTGTTTAAAAACATGCCGGATTTGTTAACACTCATCATAATTAAACCTTGTTCACCACACGCATAGGTTTTGATTTAGCTATTCGGTCATATAGGTGAGACCCCGTAAACATCTCTAGCATCGGAGATATAAAAGTAGAAACATAGTCTAAAATAGCCTTCTTTAGAATAAAAAAGTTTAGTATATCGTTTTACGTTTTTCTTGTGTTTATCTCAAATCGTTAGAAAATTGTTTAATCTTTACAGCGTCACTATTAGGAACTTTGGGACTTTTCTAATATACATGTTAGAGACTATCTAAAAATGTTTCAATTTCGCCACAAAACAAATCCAATTGGAATGTTCTAAATTTAACAGTGTACATTTTTGGTATGTATTTCAAAATCATATCTCAATCCCATATCGTAAACCGATTTTGGTCGCAACCAGTTATAAAATTCAATCCGCATCTCGGTTTTTATATTTATTTGGGTACTTCTTTTGAGCGTATGAACTAGTTTATGGATTGGCCAAGTTCCATTAAGTAATACTGAAAGTTCCCGCAAAGCTAACATTTCAAGTGCAATGGAATATCAACACCATTATTTTAGCCCCGTGAACATTTAAAAGTCGTGGTTTTTTACAGACACGACATCGCTTTTGCTTGCTATTTTCTAATTTAATTTTATCGTGATGTTACTTAGATAGCATAAGGTTTTCAATTATGGCCTTTTCTGTTATACGTCCGATTATTTCTGGGATGAAGTTGACATCGACTGGCTTGAAAGTTACTTCACGACAGAATTCTAGTAGTGGTTTTGGTTTGTCTGATACTAGTTTATGTATAGGCACCAGACATTGGCAACAGATGCATCTATATACCTAGTTTATAATTAAAAGCCATTAATATTATTTCTTCCCTTTTATTTTAAGAAAAGATCCACGTCCATTCGCTCATTGTATGCTTTTACAACTTCTGGGCAAGGTATATATGTATACATAGCGCTTATGTTTTTCTCTAAAACCTTTAGCGTCTGTCACGGGTTTGGTTGCATCATAGTTGGAGAGAATTGTCACAACCGAATTATTATTCCATCTTAGTCCAAAATATTGATTATGATCATTAAAAGCAGTTTGATAAAATCATCGGTCTTTTTTTTAATCTTTCACACAGATCAATGGACATTTTTCAATGGAACAATGGTTTGATTTTACTTTATAAAACATGTTCTTACGAGGCGAACACCTACCCTTGAACGTTTATCATGATCTGTCAACGTCAAAACGTCAGTCAATGTTTACATTTTGATCATGGTGTAGTTCACGAACGAGGAACGTTTGGAAATTATTAAAAATTACTACCGCAATTTTGAGTCGGTAGTCGCAACTTTAAGAGCTCGTCCTGCAATTTTCGGTCGTAATAATCGTCCCGTCAGGCAGGTTGGTTTCGTTCAAAATGAGCCAAATCAGTTGATTCCACGTTCATAGGATGTAGGAATTTCTCAAACTGCATTGTGGCGAATTTTGCGTAAAGATCTTTACTTACACCCTTAAAAGGGCAAATTAACTCAAAAACTGAAGCTTCTTCTGCATAGACTTGACGACAGTGATATGTGGTTCCAACAAGATGGTGCCACATGTTACACAGCCTACCAAACAATTGATCTGTTGAAGAGGAACTTCGGTAACCGCGTAATATCGAGAAATGATCCGGTCGAATGGCCACCACTCTCATTTTGCGATTTATCAACCAATACATTTTTAAATCTTCTGTTCTTTGGAATTCAATATTTTTTGTTTTTTTTTTTTCAAATTGTATGTTTTCTGAGTGAAAGGTATCCACGTTTTATCTAGTCGTATTCATTTGTTTTGAACTGTACGGCTTAGAGGAATTAAATCGTCCTCGCCTCAATATCATGTGGTAATTCATCGATGAAGTTACTCTCTTCAAGGACATCGCGCCTATATATAATTTCTTCGCCACTTATTCCACCTAGGTCTTCATGAGGTAAAATTGCTATATCAGGCGTCTTCATTTCTGCTACCGTTTCGATTATAGTATAATATTGTTTAGCCATCTAAAAATAAGTGGTTTATACCGTTGTCCTTTTCTGGACACGCAGTATTCAAATATTATAATATGAAGTAAAAAATATATTTTTCCACAAATTATAACCCCTTCAGGCAGCACTATTTTGAGTGTCGATTTTCTAAAAAAAATGTGCGAGCTTGCGAGGCGAACAATAATTTTGTGTATATACACAGTGAATAATATTACTCCCTCTCTGGCATCCTATCATCAAAGGATTTGGTCACCTCAAATGAGGTTTCATAATCATATTTTCATTTCGGTTAATGAGTGATTAATTCATTGATCCTAGCCAGCCGTGAAATTTTTTCCTTGTCACCACCGGGAATAGAACCCGGGACCTCCGGTCGCTGGAGCAAGCATGCTGACCACCTTGCCACCGGGGCGGCAGTGTATAATATACAATTTTATATTTGTATTGTATTTTTTCTCGTGTTTGTGTATTCTGTTCGTCAATTTTAAAATGGCACGTACCAAAATAAAATGTTCCGGTTGAACCGGTTGAATACTTATGATGCTGACGTCCACCTCGCCTCTTCTAATCGCTTGTTTTTGGACAGTGGGACCGATTGTTTGCTATGTGATTTTGATTTTCAAATATTTGATCAACACGAAACCGCATTTGACAAATCAATTAAAAAAAATATATAAACAAAACGACGCGCATGTTCCCAAGCAATCCAATACTAATAAAATAACCACTACTATGTTTTTCCGGTTTACTCACCTCGCGCTGTCATTTTTGGTACAAAATCGACATTCTGGTATTTCGCCGGGAATAGAGGGGAAGAATTTATCCGTGTTTTCTTTTATTAATTCAAATCATTCTTTATATTCTATTCCTTCTGTTCTCTTTTCTTTTATTTTTATAAAACATTCCGAACGGATTCCGTTTGTGCTATACCAAAAGGTAGAATAAATAGAATATTGAAACATCATCAATCTTCAATGTTTCAAACGTCAAACTCATTTTCGTGTTTTGATGGCTATCTTTTCATAAAAAGCGCAACAACACGTTTATTGTTTAACCTATCTGTCAAAACTCAAAAAATCTAAGGTACCGTCAAAAAGTATTTCATATATTCTTTTGTGTTCTTTTATTATATTTCCCGCAGACTATTCTAAAGCCACGTGACCACTATTCTATTCCTTCTATTCTTTCTGCAGAATGAATAAAAGAAATCACTATTGGCGATTTTCATCGAATATAGATAGAGTTGGTTTCTACGTCTACAAGGGGGGGGGGGGGGGGGGGGGGTCAAATTGTCAAATTCATTGTTATGACAGTTTTAATCCCTCTTGCTTCATATAGCAAACTACGTTTTCCAATTTGTTCACCAGTGGCCCTATTCTGTCTTTCCCTGGGAATAGGGAATTGGGAAAAATATTTTCATAGCATTTTTGTCTAAATTGTATTTTTCTGGCCTACTGAAGCTTAATATTTTTGGAACAAAGTGAAATGGGAAAATATTTTTCCGAATAAAAATTTTGTGGAACAAAAGTTTCCCAATTCACTTTGTTTTGAAAATTTTTGTATTAAATTTATTCCTTCAGTAGGCCAGAAAAATACAATTTAGACAAAAATGCTATGAAAATATTTTTCCCAATTCCCTATTCCCAGGGAAAGACAGAATAGGGCCACAGATGTCAGCTACTTTGTTGCAAACTGCGAATATATGTAATTGCCATTCAAATATTTTTTCTGGCCTACTGGGGAGAAAAGTTTCGAGTAAATGTTTATAAATTTGGAATAGTTTTACCATACTTAAATTGGCTTGGCAAATTATTCACCAAATAATTTTGTTTTCAAAAAAATTAACATTAACTGTTTACCTGAGTATGCCAGGAAAAAAATGTTTAAATAAAAATTACATATAAATTTTTCTCCCAATTCCCTATTTTCAGGGAATTACCAGAATAGTGCCACAGGACGTCCCTTAAGCTAGCAGAACCCATACAGTAGAACATTATAAGATAGTATGGATAATTATAGGCTAATTATAGACTAATTAAATGCCGCATTAAACAATTTTGGGCTCCACTCCTTCCAACCAAAACGCGGGTTCTGCTAGCTTTAGAAAAAGTTAGCAGAACCCATATCAAAAACTGATTTAAAAACAATAGGAAAATTAAAAGTTAATTTTAGACTAATTAAATGCCCTATTAAATTTTTTTATTCTGCTCGATCTAGAAAATGCAAAAGGCTTTATCATGTCAAAGCTAGCAGAATCCAAATCGAAAATCGGACCAAAATCGAAATTAGAACGCAAGACAAGATCTATTGATAAACAAATAATTTTAGGCTCACTATGGGCTAATCAAATGCTTCATTAAACAATTTTGGGTACCACCCGTTTTTGACCAGACTTCAGGTCATTTAATCTAAAGCCAGCAGAACCCAAATCGAAAATTGGACCAAAACTGAAATTAGAATGCAAAACAAGATCTATTGATAAGCAAATAATTTTAGGCTCACTATGGGCTATTCAAATGCCCTATTAAAAAATTTTGGGCTCCATCTGTTTTTGACTTCTGCTGGCTTTTGATTAAATGACCTGAAGTCTGGTCAAAAACGGGTGGAGCCCAAAATTTTTTAATGCGGCATTTAATTAGCCTATAACTAGCCTATAATTATCCATACTATTTTGTAATGTTCTGCTGTATGGGTTCTGCTAGCTTAAGGGACGTGCCACAGGTGTGCTTTAACTACCACTAGATGACAAATTTTCGGATATGTGAATTTTATAGAAACTACAAATTAATTCGGTCCGTTTTCAAAAAGTGGCTCTGACTATAATACATTTTTTATAGTGACAGCTGATTTCCGTTGTCAGATCCGTTGACATTCAGTTTTTAATGCTTTAAGTGTGGTGTTGAAAATATCGTATTTTGTGATAACTAAACAGCATTTGCGGGAAGTTTACGGGCACAATGCTCCAACCGATATGAAGTAGAGAATGGTTTCGATGCTTCAAAAACGATGATTTCAGTGTTGAAGATAAGCCTTGCTTAGGACAGCCAAAAATATTCGTAGGCGATGAATTAGAGACGTTGCTCGATGAAGATCCGGTTCAAACGCAAGAGGTGCTTGTCGGTACATTGGGGGTGACCCAACAAACAGTTTTGGAAAGGAGATTTTTTTTGTGAGCAGCTGCTTCATAGACAAAAGTGAAAAGTGTTGCCAAAAGTGAAAAATATTAAAGTATTTTCCAAATTACCATTGGAGTCGAATGTGACCCGCCGAGTGTACAGACTCCTGTTTGTTTCGCCGCTCCTGTTTGTTTCGGTGAAGGTGTCTTTGGTCGTGGGTGGTACACTCGGAAGGTGTTTCGGATCACATTGGAAAGAAAACCCGTTCCGAATTAAAAGAAAATAAACAATACGCAGCACTCCGACACTCCACCCCACTACTTACCTCATTCCATCACTCCACTCCGGTCCATCTCAACTCACTCACTCATGATATAGCTACACATTGAATCCATTGTTAACAAAATATTTATTGACAAAATAATTTCAAAAGTTAAGCTTATACAAAAAAAATTATGATCAATTTAATTTTCTCATTCTAAATTCAGGTTAATTTAGTTAAATCAGGTTAATTTAAACTATATATTCAAATAAAGAAATTATTTTCAAGCAAATTATCCTTTTGCATTTCTAAATTAATTAATTTAAAAAAAAATATAGCAAAAAAAAATGTATATATTGCATCCGGGCACGGCACATGAAAACAAAACGGTATCTATTCGCTAAAAGAAATAAACACATGAATTAATTAATTTCATGAATGCAAATTCTCTAATTTGGCCAAAAGTAAAGATTAAGCAAATTAAATTTGGAATAAGAAGAAAGTAAAATTCAAAACAATCAAAAAAAAATAAAAAAAAAAATCATTTAAAGAAAAATCAAAAGAAAAAAAGAAAGAAAATCTAAAATCTAAAAGTAAATAGGAAAAATGATACGAAAACTCAAAAATTTAGCAAAAAAACTTGTTGATGGAACTGCCGTTGTCCACTCGCTCGCCACCTGTATTGCACGTCCTTGTCCTGATTTCGTCAACCGGTTGACCGGCACAATGTTTCTGGATACCCACAACAACACAACTCGACGCCAAAATCTCCCGCCAGCCACATACGTTATAGTGTGTATAGTTACGCGTAATTTCTATACTACACCTGCGCACACCTCCAATTGATAGTATAAAACTCAGTGAGTATTTTGATATACCGTACTATCTTAGCTGCGCAAAATTCAGTTGATTCTTATACATAAAATTGTAACGGAAGAATCTTCGTAGCTGCACTGATAACATTCAATGATTCTTGCACTAATGTTTTATGATAAAATCGGCATATGTATGAGGCACTCAAAGTGTAGCCCTTAATTTAATTGTTTAGCAATCTAAATTTATCTTTTAGCCGAATTAAATCACACTCTGTGTGTTACCGGCGCTTGATCACAAAACGATTCACCAAACACAATAATTCTATTTTCACAACAACGAACTTTGATTTGGCTTATTTGTACTTTTATTATAGTCTATACAATTCAACGTACAACAAATAAATTTTTCTTTCGTGGCGACTGCGCGACCGAAAAGCACCAAAGATCACTTAAACAAAAAATTGCTCACTACTTAGCAAATTACATTATTATTTGTTAAATTTTGTTTAGTGTATTTACACATAAACTTCTCACTACTTGCAAGCTTCAAGTTTATTCTTTAAAATATTACAATCGAATGACCGATCAAACAAATATTATTTATTTCTCAAAAAAAAATTTCGGTATCTACAAAAGTCCGCTAGCGCCATAAAAAAAAATATCGTATAATTTGCGGACAGCGTATGGTGCATCCACCAATTTGCAAGTCATTACCATAATGTTATTTCGCCGAGAGTATACTATTACACCAACAGCATGCAAGCATCGCAGGCGCAACCACAATTCAAATGGTACATTTTGTTATATGTACTCAGCAATCATTTAGGCGTAATAAACCATAATTTATTTAGTTTACGTACAGTTGAAGGCGAGATACTTGATGGCTTGCTGCATAACTGGAACGCACGTTACACGAGAAGTGGATCTTTTACGATAACCCCAAGAGGAAAAAATACTAAGCTTTGCCCGGGCAATCGTTGCTATCGACCTCAACATCACACCAAGACGAACATTCATGGTTCGAAAGTTATGCTGTGTATCTGGTGGGGTCAAAAAGGCTTTGAGCACTACGAGCTGCTACAACCTGGTGATTACATTACGGGCGGGCAGTACAGACTACAATCAATTCGTTTGAGACGGGCATTAACATAAAAACGACCAGAATATAAGAAAAGGCATGATAAAGTTATTCTTCTGCATGAATGGCCTCATGTTACAAAAGTCTTAAAAAAATATATTTGGAAACGCTCAAGTGGGATATTTTACCGCACCCGCCGAATTCTCTGGATATTGCTCCTTCTGATTACTGATTGTTCCGACGGATGCAACACGATTTGGCGGGTCACCGGTTCACTTCTTTCGAAGAAATTGAAAGTTGGCTTCAAACTTGGATCGCCTCACAAGATGAAACGTTTTTCGAATTTGGGATTCGAAAATTGCCTGAGAGGTGGGAAAAAGTCGTAAGCAGCGATGGACAATATTTTAATTAATCGGTTCATTCATTTTATTTTAAAATAAATATCATAATGCCTAGAAATATTTTAAAATTAAAAAAACCAACCGAATTAATTTGTACTACCAATATTTATTATTTTTTTTTTAAATTTTTTGGAGCACCACAAAAATCAACTGAGTAGACTTAATCTCACTGTCAATAAAGCGTATTAAATGTGTAATCTTCCTGATAAAGCGAACAATTTCTAACAATAAAAATAATTTTTTCTATTTGAACTTATCAGTTAAAATTAAAATTCGTCTTTTATTGGAATAACCGAAAGGTTATATAAGGGAATAGTCAGTTTTGGTGAATTGTTTTTCAGTAAATTATCGATCTTCGAAAAATTGTTTTTTCTGTAAATTGTCGTTTTTGATATAGTTTTCGGTGAATTGTCGTTTTCGGCTAATTGTCGTTTTCGGTAATTGTCGTTTTTGCTGAATTACCGTCTTCGATTAATTTATGATTTCGAACTGTCGTTTTCAATGAATTTTTTTTTCGGTAAACTGTCGTTTTCTCAGTTAAATACTATTTTTTAAATTTCCTATTTAATGAATTATCGTTTTCAATGTATTTCTTTTCGGTGAATTGTCGTGTTACCACTGAAAAAGCATGTAGGTGTATTTATCCCTTTCACTTGTCTACTCGTATATATCACATATTGTGTTACTATTTTCTTTTGCTTTTGACTACATAAACTATACATTTTTGAATAAAGAACACAATTAGTGAACTAGGTAGACCTGCAGTAGGCGCACTAATCTCTCAGCGAAAAGTTTAATTGTCTAGTGCTAGGAAATGCTGAACGATTCAACGGTTGCTGGACGTTACCTTCTGGCCACGGTTTTACAGACCGATCAACCCAACCCAAAAAAATAGAATGAAGTCTTCAATTCAATAGGTTTTTCGGTCCAAAATCAATTAAAAATAATATTTATTTAATTCGCTTGCTATATGCTCGACCGTCAGAAGGTCGCATTTCCCAGAGTACTAAATTTCTTATGATAACTCAATCTCTAGTAATCTCAACATTATACTCTAAAATTATGTAGTCAACAATTTGGATAGTACGAGCATATCTGTCATCACTCTAAAATCAAACTCTTAATACCGATCGATAATTCAATTTATAAAAATATTTAAATTTAGAAATGAGATATAAAAGTATAATAAAAAATAAAAATTTAAATTAAATTAACTTATAAGATATATAATTTAGGATATGATGCTGTATACATTCGGTACCACACAGCCATATGTATATACCTCGTTCCTTTCGTATACAATTTGAAATATAAACGGGCGCGCAAAACCGACTTGGGAATGAACATTTTTCCAACTGAAGCACACAGTAGTTTCGGCTACCATTTCCATAATCCCCAAAACAACTATAAATAACGTAATTTAGATGTAAAACGTACGTTAATCATCAATCGTATATTTCTGTACATATCCATATGTATATCAGATTCAGGATGTAGAGGCTATATGCTCTCGTATATGCCGTAGCATAATGTTATGTATATGACGTTTCGATATAACAATAAACATTCAAAGAGACAAAACAATTTAACGAATCGTATACGATATACATATATATACGGATGAGATGACGAAGATGATGGTAAAGGGATGTTGGTGTACGGGGGAGGCATGTATATTGATTTTTCTTCAGTTTACGTATATACAAAAAGAGACACATACGGTATGTAATAGGTACGAGTATGAGATGTTTCATAATGCTAAATATGCGAAAAAACGATTTTCAAGTTTATTGACATTAGACACGATATTACGTACGGTTGGGTATTATACTAGAATCGTATATACGATTAATGATTAATTGATAAAAGTGTTTCGTTTCACATGACATGAAACCATCAAAAAAAGTATGTATGTTCAATCGAAATGTGTTAAGACCATTTAATCATCTTACAGAAAAGTAACATTATCTGGAAACTATATAGTTAAGTATATACTATTATAGTATACGTGTATGTATATAGTATAACAAAACTTATTTATTAGGTGTGCAAGTAGAAACTCTGCTTTTTTTGGTCAAATTCAACTATATTGAAAACTAGCTGTACCCTGCACGTTTTGCCGGTTGTGTCATTTTAAATGCCGACTATGTCTCAGGACTTCAGGGGAAGTTGAAACTTGCGAGTTCCTGTCCTACACCGTGGAACAGAATAAAAATAAAAAGCAAACTAAAAAAAAACTGAAACTAAATTGAACACACCAGAATTCGTCGACCAAAAGTTGAGGAACCGTAATAAATTTAATTATAACTGGATGCGGCTACCCAGAGACGACTGGATCTCCACGAATGACAAGTACTCAGTCTGCTGAAGAGAGTAATGACATATCTTCAACAGACCAGGCCTCTCTTCACCCAGAGAGACCTCCAGCGAACCTCCCACATCCCTTTCATAGCTTGCGACTGCCGGAGTGCCACGGGAAGACCGAGTGGATTTTATGGTCGTCCCCGAATGGACAACACATATGCTGGACTCGCCACTCTGACCCTGTAGATGTCCTGCCAACGGGATGATGGGGAGTGACAAGCCAAGCCTGTTATTATGGAACTGACACGAAATCAGAATTCCCTCTCCCCAAACATCGATCTGAAAAAATTTAGAAGTTCATTTTATTATTCATAAAAAAAATACGGAAAACGACAAAAATAATAACCGGAAAATAGATCCGGGCCAATATGTCACCGTGCTGTATTTTTATTGTAAATTTTATAACCATAGATAAGCATTTTTGTTGCCTATAAAGAACTATGTGGATATAATATTAAGAGAGATAAAATTATCTTGATATACAAGTTAAAAGTATTTAAATTGTTGTGTATATTTATTAGTTGATATTGTTCAATCTTAAAACTTCAGCGTAATTAATTGACATAACTAATTTGAGCGTATTCGTACTACAACGTGACGGGATGTGTCTTGGCGTATTTGACCGTAATTCACGACGGCGCACTGTGTTTAAGCTTTGCTTGCACTCTCGAACATCTGAATTGGATCGTATTTCACGACGACACGGTGTGTTCAAGCTTTGTCCGTGCTATCGAATTTCTGAATTGGATCGTTTGTCTCGGCGGCGGGTTATGTCTAAGCTTTGTTCGCGTTCTCGAATAACAGGATTTATGACAAATATTTTAAACACAAATATTCACAATTACACAATCACAAATAACACTAATATAAGAAAACGGCTTATCCACAAAAATAATTAATTAAAAATATAAAAATATGATGGCATCACTACGGACCAATTTAAAACAATAGAACATACCCATTTCATAAGAGAACCAACTATGATTTCTAAGCAAGAAAATCATCATAAGGATATTACGATTGCCGCGGTTAAACAAAAGAATGATTAAATGCTTTGGCTTTTGTTTTAAATATTTTCAGAAAATCATTTGGTTGGCCATGGATTGCCTTCCAGATATATAAATCGTACTAATAGCTATGGAATGAGTAGTATGTCATAAGTTACACTATTCTATCGCAGATGGCAATAAGGACAAATATTCGAAAATGAAAGAGTATAAAACATGTTAAGAAGTAAGAATAGAACGACGTATTTTCGCGGTTTTATAGTAGTAGTAGTAGTCTAAAAATACGCAAAACATTACGTACGTAGCTATGAATAATACAATTCCTAAATAATTTTTCTATTTTTGACATTTTCTGTTTTTTCTCCTAGAAGGTTTTTTTCATGTCATTGCCTCTTAGATATTCAAGGCGCAAACCTAGCTACATAATCATTTTAGGTGCTTTTGTGGCATATTATTCCTTTGCAAATTGCAATAACGTCCGGAAAATGAAAGAGAATAAATCATGTGAAAAATAAAAAATAAAAATATTTAGTACAAATCAATATTTAGTAGTATTATTATTCCATGTGTAAGAAAGAAAGGTTCTATGCAGTATGTTTTGCGTATATTTAAAAAATTACACCAACCCACATTCACACCCATCTAACCCCATCTACACTCAGCCCAAACGATCCCAATCCACCATAAAATTCAACCAACCCCAATCAACCGCCCGCAAACCACCACACCTAAACATTATTACCACCCCTGCACCCACTATAAAATTCAAACCCCCAAAATCTATCTCACACCCAAATCCATACCCACTCCCACACACACCACCCACACAAACCCTCATCCACCAAAACCCAAATTCCCACACCAAACCTAAAACACCTTCTACCACCCCCATAACCAAACCACCCACACCAACCCACATCCACACGAGATATATTTTTATTCCACATTCACATGCTCTATGAAGCTAAAATAAAATAGAAAATAAAAAAATTCTATCAATTTTGAGGTGGGTTAACAAAACCCGACATATCTCCGAACACCCTAAACACAGAAATCTTCAAATCAATAGGGCTCTATCCCATAAATTGCTTCAACTTTTAGTGAAGAAATTAAGTTTTATATTTTTTTATTTTTAATGTTTTAATCTATGCAATCTGTTCTGAAGCCGAAGAACTCCCAACTCATTCGCGGTACGCTTTTCACGTCCTACTTTTCGCATTGCTTGCCAAATCGAGGACGTACAGCTTTAGGTCCGATTTTGTTACCGTTTGCACATTTCATAGCTTGAAGATGATTCGGCCCATGAGTTTTGCACTCCGACAGGGGGTCATAGTTGTGTTTCTTAAGAAATTAAGTTGATATCTTCCATCCGTTCTCAAGTTATCGTGGGCACAGACGGACAGACGGCAAACTGAAACCATATAGCATTTTTTAACAAAAATGCTTAAAAAAATAACAGAGAAGAAGGGAAAAGAAGAAATTATTGAACAGAATGGTTAAATAAGAAAATTAAAATGAAAGCAACTAAAATTAAAAATCAAAAAAAAAAAAATTAAAATGGAAACAAAAAAAAAAAATAAAAATAGCCTAAAAATTCTGGGACGAGACCAAAGAGCACCCCGGTCGCGCGCACCACCACCGTTATTCGGTGCTCGATTACAGATATATGTATATATTTTTTAAAACGACCAAAAAATTGTAAAATTGAATAATAATAATTTGAGTAAAATTTAATCGAGCAAAAAAAAATTAAATTGACCATTAAAATTTAAATTAAAAAAAAAAAAAACAAAAAATCGTACCTTCGGACCTTAGTGAGATCGGCCAAAATGTATCTATAAATTCGATCTCGATAGATTGCCGTAAATGTTGGGCTTCTTCCCGCCTTAAGCCAACGATACCATTGGGCGTCTTCCCACCATAAACCGCAATATTGGAATGGCCTCAACTGGCCACCCTTAAACCGTAGATATCGTTGGGCGTTGTGTTGCCAAGACCGGACAAATTTGTTGGGCGTTGTCTCGCCCAAAAACCGTAGGATGAATGACTTCAACCGGCCACCCGTAATTTGCGGTGCTTTTGACCGATACCAAATAATATTTTTTTACAACTGGCCGGTTGGCCACCTTTATGTTGCGGCGTACATCCGCCTTTGAATGTGGCACCCGCAGAAATCGCAGTAACCGACGCAAATGCGATATCCGTTAATTTAATGCGATACCCGTTGATAATTCGGCACTCGTGGAACAATTTGTACCCGTTATATAATGTGCTCGTGCCTCGATCGGCCACCCGTAAATAAAAAAAAATGTGGCACCTTCGTACAAAACCAAGCCATGTAATTGTTGCGACTCACCCTGTTCCGGCCTTACCGCCGGCCGTTATTAAATAGTGTCCGGGCGACCGTAAATATTTTTCTTTGATCATTTTTCGATTCTCTTATCACTTTTCGATTTACTACTTCTATCACTTTTCGTAAAATTTAATTTAAACGAGAAACTGCATTTAGCACCGATTTTATATTAAAAGAAATTTTTATGGCTTTGATTTGACAATGCTAAAACGAACTTTATTGTTTTTAATTATTAACATTTTTATGGATTTAACTTGGTGTTTACTACCATACCACCATATTAAGCAAACACAAAGTATTATTCACAAATCGTCTAATTTATTATATTATAAAAAAATAATTAGTAACTTTATTTATTTATATCTCAAAACTAGAGCATAGAGTCCATTCGACTTCACTCTATTGTTCTTAAAATCAAAAATTTGCCTTTTTATGAAACTCGAAAACTCGACTGCCTAAAAAAAAAAAAATTCTCGCACCCAATAGTCTAGAAGAATATTTTTCTGTTGTGCCTCTCGTTTTTTTTTTTTTGTGTGCGCGTCACTTGCCTACCTTTTCGTACCGCGCATCATTCGCACGTACCAAAACAAGAAAACACAACAAACATATTCTTCTATATCTTCGATGTTGAACACCGTGTGCGGTGCAAAAGTGCGGTGTACACATTGGTCTTGCTCCACAATTATTTGACGTTTACGCGAGACATATAAATGCTAATTTACAATCACGAAGCAAACCCTTAGTATCAATGCGCAGACAACAGATGGCAAAGCCACCAGTAAAAGGCATCACACATTCCATTACCATGGAATTAAAACTCAAAACGAAAACAGGAAAGGTAATAATGTTATGACGATGGAGTCGTAACAAATTCATTGATTTGTTACCTATACACCTGAGCAACCAAAGTAGACCCAATTAGCCCGCCTCAATAAAATCCATGCCATGAATTGTTATACATTTATTACAACAAATCCCAAGCTAAACCGACCACACGTTCTTGGAAAACGGGAACTGTAATAAACAATTACCGATTTACAAGAATGTGTGGTTGATTTAGCTTATAATTAAACCTGCGCCGCCAAAATTGCAACTTTTGATGTAGCTATGATATCGGGATGGTTCTTGAACCAGAATTTATTACAAACTAGCTTAATTAAATTGAGTTTTTTTATTAAGATTAAATGAATTTCTCTCTCTCTCTCTCTCTGGCACTATATCCCATCAAGAGATTTGGCCGCCTTAAATGAGGTTTAATAATCATATTTTCATTTCGGATAATAACTAATGAGTGATTAATTCATTGATCCTAAACCAGCCGTGCAATTTTTTCCTTGTCACTACCGGGAATTGAACCCGAGACCTCCAGGGCGGATAAAATGAATACTCCAAATTAATTAAATTCAATCAAAATGAAATATATTTTAATTACATTGAAATGAATGTAATTCACGTGGCAGCAAGGCTTTCGTTTTATTGAATTGATTCGAAATAATTCGCGTAGCATTGTTGCACTACTTCCTTTTAAACTATTTCTTGGGTAGGTTGCAGTAGGGTCGATTCCCTTCAGTAAAACATCTTGTGATATACGACATTTTTTGTTTTATTGTCAGGTGCGAGAACGAACAAAGCGCATGGTTTGCCGACACGTGAACATGCTATGTACAATTGGCCGTGAGAGAAACATTCATTTTCTAGATTCAGGCTACAAACACTCAAGGATGGGCCTTGTGATTTGTTGATCGTCATGACGAATGCAAGACGAATCGGAAATTGAATTCGTTTAAACTCGAATGGCATATCGGTTGGGATCATCAGAATTCTCGGAATGAGAACTTCATCACCTTTGAACTTTCCTTGACATTTCTCAAAATAAAACGCGTTCCGTTATATAGTTTTGGTTGATTCAGGTTTCGTAGCATGATGATTACCGGCAACACACCAACTTTCAGTTGTAAATTGTGCGGTGGCAGGCCAGCCAGATCCAATGAGTTTAAAAATTCAGTTGGACAGTTGGTCGATTCGTCTTTGTTTGTCACACAGTCGATAGATTTGAAGGAATGAAGTGGACCGACGATTAGATTTTGAATTGTGAAATTTAAGTGATCCCCATTTTTGTTCTTTGCCGCAAGAATTACTCGTTCACTCACCCAATTGTGATTTTTGTGGTTAGTAATATTGTTCGGTAACACTTTGTTGATGAGCTCGTCCTTTGTTGAGACAAAATTGCAAAAGTTCTGAGGAAACGAAATCAATCTGTTCGATTCGTCGACCGGAACACGGCCATTACCGATAGTCAGCAATTGTTTGGAGAAATCTTCGGCAGATGGATCGTTTAACCACAGACAATCAAATTAAATTTTTCGTGCGAGCTAAAAAATGAAAACAAAATATATTTCTGACAGTTCCAATGTCATCGTTGTATCTGTCATTTTTCGTTAAACTGCGTATACGTAATGAACTCGCAGTTTAAATTTTTACGTTTACATAGAGTGAAATATCTCTGTTAAGTTGTCTCTGGTTTAACAATGCAACTCGCATGTTTGTCGCCAGCTGAAGTTTCATCACATAGCGCCACGCAGAGTCGATGGTTTGAGGCAAGCGTTTATTTCATCGACAGCGGTCAATCTTGGAATCACTGGTATTTTTTTACGGAAATTGCCGGACAGTTAAATCATTGCGCCTCCAAAACATCTTGAGTCATTGCGTAGATCTTTCATAGTTCGATTGAATGCTTCAAATGCGCATTTGTGCGCCATTGTACATTCATAATCGATGATGATTTTACTTGCTACCAAAACTTTCGCCATTGCTGAATGTTTCGCAATGTTGCAAGTCGGGTTTTCAGCCGATTGAAGATCTAACGACAATTTCAACGCTGAGCAACTGCTACAGCAATATTGGATCTCGCACGAACAGTGGTCAAAATCAATGATATGAGGAATGCCTTCCCAGTTCCACTGGGCGCATCGAAGAAAAATAATACTACATTTCCATCAAGAATTATATAGCTAAGTAGATAAAATAAAAAAAATTGGATAAAAAATAAAATAGAAATGTGCATGCAGCCTCCAGTCGGATTCGTATCCAGTACCTGGCACTCCAAGCGCCAAAGCTTTAACCACTGCACCACTCGTCACATACAAACTACACCTACAAAATTCATATAAAAAAAAAGATTTTTTTATTAGATTTTTGGGGCTTCCCTTTTGAGTTTTTCCGACTTTTATTTTTTCCTAAACCACCACTGCATTGAGACGAACAAAATAAAAAGAACAAAATGTACTAAATATATGAGAAAACGAATTTTCTTGATAAATATTTTTTGTGAATTTTTCCAATGTTTTAATAGTTATTATGCTATTCGGAACGGAGTCAAATCCAACAAAACAAAGATCATAAAAATCGGTTCAGCCGTTCTTGAGTTATAAATGGTGTAACTAACCCGACTTTGTTTTATATATATAGATTAATTACATTGAATTAGTTAATTCAAGACCCCCCCCCCCCCCTATAACTTGCCTAAGGGTACATTCCACCACAAACCATTTTTTATAACGAAAACGTCAATTTAACCAACTTAAATAATTTATTACACCAGACTGCAATCAGATTTTGGACTATTGTTGCACTAGAAGTCTTTCCGGGGGTAGGTCAACCTTATCCAGGCGTGTAAAACAATATTTTTATGTCAGTTAACACGGAATTTACTCTAAACTTCAAAAGTGTAATTTAAAGTTCGATTTTACCACCTTTAATAATTTATTACACCAGACCACCACCAGACATTGAGTCAAATGTTACACGATGGAGCTCATGGTAGGCAGGTCAACATTATCCAAGTGTGTAATACATTGTTTTTGTGTCAGGTTAAGCGGAATTTGCTCCAAAAGTCAAAGGATTGATTCAAATATCTCAGCAATGGTTCAGAAACAAACCTATAGTCCACCGTATTCAACTACTTCATCCTATCAGACGAAATCTTTTACCAATCCCAGACCCATCTTTTGTTATAATTGTGTGGAGTTAGGCCATACATACACTCAGTGTCAATACGAAAAATGGATTCACCTGTTCTGTAAAAAGTGCGGTTTTACAGAAGAATGTATATGTCCAAGATGTAAAGTACGATCGGGAAATATACAGGGGGGGGGGGGGGGGGGGAAGGAGGAGCTCTTTAGCTGGGAAAAGTCCTATATCGACATGGCCGAACAAAAATCAATCCCTAGGATGCTAGGGCAAGGGGTAATTGAGGAATGTTGCGCGAGTGAGTGGAGCTCCCCGGTCACATTGGTTCGAAAGGCCAACGGTAAAATTTTGTTGTGTTTAGATGCCCGAAAGGTTAACGAGGCATCGGTGAAAGACGCTTATCTTTTAAATATCATTGAGGGGCTTCTAGGACGCCTTGATGAGACTCGATCCAGTATCAATTTGAAAGATACGTTCTGGCAGATTACCCTCGATGAGGGGTCCAGGGATAACACCGTGCCCGGCCGGCCATTATATCAATTTGCGGTTATTCCTTTCGGGCTCTGTAATGCCCCTCTGCAAGGCCAACGGCTTCACTTAAATATCAACAAAAAAATTTGAAAAACAAGAAGATTAATAGAAGATAATGCAGCTTATATTAAAATGATTTTATTGGAAAGGTAAACTGTTCTTCGCCGATCTTATTATAAAAGAAAGTTAAACAAAATAACTCTCGGTTTTTTTTAAATTAATTTTTTGGTGGGTCGATTCGATTTATCTGAAAAAACACTAAAAGTGGAATAACTCTTACACTATCAACAATTCGAAAAAACTTTACTTGCGGCTGTTTTTGTTGGAAATGAGCTCCCCTATCACCCTGCTTCGTTTGATCGTTCAATTCTGGGACACCCTGTATATAGGAATAATTGTTACAAAGATTAATTTTCGAAATATTTGCCGCTATTATCTGTGGTGTTTTGCCATTTATCAGGTAGATGATGAATGCCAGATTGATCTGAATAAGTGCTAATCAAAGGAGGCGAAGTCTAAAGAAAACGCCGCATGCTTTAAAATTTTCTAGCCTAAGAGCAAGTTGAGTTCCTAGGTAGATTTTGCTGTATGTGAACGAGCGTTGTCATTCAACAATATCACCTTCCGCCTTCTTTATCCCGTACATGGTCTTTTTTCGCCCAGAGCATCACTTAATTTGATCAATTTGGCCTTGTAACGTTCAGCTGTAACAGTTTGACCAAGTTGCAGTAGCTCTTAGTAAATGACTCGTTTTCTGGCCTGGAACAGCCCATGTTTTTTTTTCATTTAGGATTATCGTACAAAATCTAGTTTTCTTCACTCGTAATGATTTTGTGTGAAAAATTCATTCTTTTGTATCGCAAAAGCAAATTCTTGCAGATGTGACCTCTGCGGTTTTTGTTTTCTTCGGTCAGTTTATGCGAAACCCATTTTACTTTCTTCTGTATTTTTCCCATTGCATGTTGATATGTTGACATGTTGAATTGATATATTGCTTGGTGAGTAACTCTTAACTGTTCTGCAAGCTCTTTTTGTGTTTGACACAGATTTTCATCGAGCACCTGGACGTGGATCATCCTCAAGACTAAAATTGCCATCACGAAAACTTGCAAACCACTTTTTTACTGTTGAAGGACTTACAGAATGTTCACTCAAAGTCGAATTAATCAATTCTATAGCTTGATCAGTATTTTTTTTCATTTGAAAACAGAATAGAATGCAATTGTGTAAACGTTGCTTATGAACATCCATCTCTTAAAATTGATGCACAAGTATGCGATATATTTTTAACGCAACAAATTTCAGAGCCGAGTTTCTACTTGCACATCTAATATATAAAAAACTAAAATCTGTGGTTTTATGTTAAAATCAATGTTAAATTGATATTAATTGCTTAGTGTAGTGTAGCCGGGTGAGTGGAATAAATCAGGCAAAAAATATGTGCGTGCTTGAATGAAATTAAACTAAATCGTATACGAATTGAAAATTTTTTGATTGTAAATGTTTCCACCTAGTTTTTGGTCGTTTGTACGAGACAAGTTGAAGAAAACAAGAAATAAGTAAACGTATAAGATGGAATGGTGGACGTGGATTAGAATCAAATAACTTTCTTCACATTCGTTGTACTCCCAAACCATGTTCGAGTTGTAAACATTAATATTTTATTATTCATCAGTTTTATTATGATTTATATTTAGACTTTTGATTGCGGGAAACCAAAAACACCCCATACCTAGTATACCGCCTCCCGCCCCTCGTGAATAGTATTCATGGGAGATTAAATTTTTTCGCACTCTTTGTTTGATTTAAATATAAATATTAAAGTCGAAAATTATCGTATGCTAAACATTTTTTAGTTACATCGTAGAGATATCGATTTGTGAATACTAATGTCCAATCTTTGTTTCTATTTTATAATAAGTTATGTAAATTATTACAATATAAGAATAACAATAATTTTAAGTGCACGAGTATAGAAAATGCACATAAAATGTAATCAATATTTTTATGAATATGTGTCTCACAAAAGTCTATTTCACATACATATCCTAACCAGTAACCACTATAATATGTGTCATGGTCGTTTTGGATTTATACTAAGAAGAATTTTCTATATACATACACTACGTTGCAACAGATTAAATCCACTGCAAAAAAATGAGAATTTCCGATATTCATCTCTTTCGAATTCTATCGCTATTTTTTTCTATACTGAAAGGTAGATATGTAATTTCATCTAACGGGTAGGCCATCTGTTGGTTCTTTTTTCAATCGATGAATTTTAGTACCTAATGTTATTTATTCTAAAAAGTCTTTGACATGTGAAAACTCAAAAATATGCCATTTATCATCATGGAGTCGCTAACAACACAACAACGCATTTTGATTGTCCAAATTTATTATGAAAATAACTGTTAAAAAACAATACCAATTTGTAAATTACGTGGGAGTTTTTGTCAACATGGACGTCTTACTGAGCGTGCAATTCACAAAATTATTGATCGTTTTGAAGAAACTGGTTCAGTGGAAGGTCGTATCTACGTGTTCATGCATAGTTCGAACTCCTGATGTAGTGGCAGCTGTTAGTGAAAGTGTTCGTAATGAAACAAGCACATCAACCAGGCATCGTTCACAAGAACTAAACATTTCACAAACCACATTACGACACATTTTGCCACAATCCATTTATTGTAAAAAAAAATTGCTGGTCGCATAATTTAAAGAAATTATGAAGTTTCTTGACCTTCAAGAAGCCCAGATTTAACACCACTTGTTTATTTTTTGTGAGGTTATTTGGAAGGTAAGGTGTATGCTAATCATCCACAAACAATTCAACAACTTAAAATAACATTCAAGGTGAAATTGAGGTTATTGATCCTATTTTATTGGAAAAGTTATCGAAAATTTTAATGTTCGGATGCAGGTCTGTAATCGAAGCCGTTTTTAATACATAAATGGCATAGAGCCACCTTTTCTTATCAATAAAAAATTTTGACTTTTCAACCCAAAATTTATAAATTTTTTAATTTATTTTAACTAGATGACCCGGAGGGCTATTATGAAATTTTTTTCGATTTCGTAAAATACGAGACCGTAAATTCGATCCGCCGCGAATATTCCTATTATGAAACTTTTTTTGATCGTACAATTTAAGACCATGAAGTTTGATGTTTTTGTGGTTTTAGCTAAAATTTCAACCATCAACAGATTTTTCAGATGGGCAGTCGGCATTCAGTCGGAATTTAATTCGTTTGTAATTTCACTCCACAAATGTTTGACTATGCCAACATTTTTGCACAAAAAAAAATTAAAAGTCAAATTGGCGACCTACAAAAACCACAATAATAAAGTTTCAAATAAATTGTAATAAATTAAACTAGTCAATTTTTATAAAATAATAGTTTTAAAAAATAATTAAAGTATTTTATTTTAATACAAAAATAATAAGTATACACGTATGTTTTCGTAAATACGATATTCGTCACCTATTGAGTAGTCGAATTTTGACATTTGATTTTCGTAAAATACGATTTCGTTTTTTTTTTGTTGATTCATAATAGAGCGGATTTACGATTTTCGAATTTTACGAAAGCAAAACAATTTCATAATACGAATTTTCGCGGCGGATCGAATTTTACGAAA
Source organism: Nephrotoma appendiculata (assembly GCA_947310385.1). Lineage (NCBI taxonomy): Eukaryota > Metazoa > Arthropoda > Insecta > Diptera > Tipulidae > Nephrotoma > Nephrotoma appendiculata. The sequence goes on from OX371223.1 coordinate 318,875,845, forward strand.
TCGAAAATATTTCATAATAGGCCCCCCGGTGAATTTCGTATCACCTAAAATTGATTTGATTTTGATCAATGCAAAATGCGTTGTTCGTTTTATTTTCTCGCGCCTAAGCTAATAAAGTCGACGACTTGCTGTCACGCGAATAAGCGACATACAGTTGTCCGTGCGCAAAAAATGGAAAATCAAAGTTAGCCCCACAAACTTCCAACGACAAGCGTTGTGATTTATTGTTGGTAATCGCGAACGTACGGGGAATTGCAGCTGATCGAAGTGCGCGGAATCAAAACATACTCGAATCGTCGCCTCGTTGATGTTGTTCATAAGTTTTTTCACAGCCAGTCTCATTCCATTGCACAGTCGAGGTTGAATGATGTTGCGTGAACATAATGCAGACTCAGCCTACTCAAGAATTATGTGGGATAGTTGACTACTTCATCCTGGTTGATAACTAAACTGGGTCACCCGATTTGAAGGAAAACAACTGTGCCGGAATGAAATTTTGAATAGTCGCGTTGATATAATAGACATCTTTATTTTTTGTTCGCCAATATAATTCGTTTACACATGTGCAGTTGAAATTTGTTACAAAACCACTCGCATGTTAGTTGTCAATCTTGACATGCCCCCACAAGTTTCATGATTGCAGTTACCCGTTTAGTTCGACACCTGCATCTGAACGTGAAATAACAGGATAAGTCTGTCGAAAATCACCGGATGACAGAATTATGGTTTCACCAAAAATGTTTTGATTTTCACGAAGTTCTTTCAACGTTCTGTCCAGCGCCCTCAGTGACCTATTGTGAGCCATCGTGTATTCGTTCCAAACACTCAATTTGCATCTCTGTAGAATCTTCGCTATTGTGCTGTTTTTGGCGACGTTACAAGTTGGTGTCGCATAGATTCGCATGTTCAGTGGCAATTTTAGTATAAAATGTGCAGTTCGTCTGCTATTCCAGATGAAGCCAATGGAACTAGGGCAACTTCATGCTATGGTTAAAAGCAATAAAATCAATTAAGATTGTTTTTTCAGTTCCTGTGGGATCATCCAGGAAGTAAATGCCCAATGTTCCATTGTTCACAGCTTCCATCAATGAGTCAAATGTAGTCTTTTGTTGTTGGTTAAATTGCGGAACATTTGTACGAACTTGTTCGGCTAATGCTTCAGTGTCGTATATTGTTGTTCTCTCATACGATGCAAAACATCCTCAGACATGTTGTCCTTATATTTCACCACCAAATCGTTCGGATTCGAAGGAGAACATGTGCGGATGTGAAGTGTGTGACATGTGTAGTAGCGTAGCATTTCAGCATACAGTAAAGTGGGAGTGAGATCATCTGCTTGTCAAACCGAGAAGAAGCTTGTCAATGTTTTCGAAGGTCGTCGTGCCACTCTGTCCACTGCGTTCTCTGGATTGAAATACACTCGTTGCTCATTGTCCAGATGCACTGCCAATTGTGGAACACAAACGAAAATATGCGCCAAATCACGTCGTTACTGACTACATATAGCAACCCATCTGATACTGAGATACTTCGCCGTTTGCATCTGTCACACCGAAAACACTTCACATTGTCCGTAACTAATCGCCTACGATACAATCAATATCCGTCAGGTTTCCCAGGTATCGCTTGGAACACGTATCATCGATCATACGGGGTGAGTCGTTATTGAAAATTCCGCAAGGCCCATAAATGTATTCATCAGACCGGAGCTGCCTTTGGGTCAAACGAATAAATATTGTTTAGTACCAATTTTGACATACATGTCAACCGCTAACTCATGAAAAAGACCGCGACGCTTCAAAATCTAATTTTCTTCATCGTCACGGATCATAATTCTATATGAAAAAAACCAACGAGGTTCAAGCTCCACCTGAACCGCAAATGTTTGGTAAAACATAAGGTCAAAAAATTAAAAATCACGTATGTCATCGCTAATTGTAAGAAGTCGATGGTTATCCAAACAATGCAGTTCCTTGCGGAGTTCGTGCATTTTGGGAGTGTGATCGGTTAACAATTGATTGAGTTCCGTCCCAGGTAGCCATATTCCGGAATTTCTTCCCAAAATCGTTGATGAATGTTTTTTCCATCCAGCATACCCAACCCCATTATAATCGGTTAAGAATTGATTGAATTTTGTCCCAGGTGGCCATATTCCACAACTTCTTCCCAAAACAATTAAGAATCCTATTTCCATCCAACATACCAAATCTCATCATAATCGGTTAAGACTTGATCGAGTTCCATCCTAAGTGGACACATTCCAGAACCTTTTCCAAAAACCATTTTAGAATCCCATTTTCATCCAATATCTCGAATCCCATCATAATTGGTTAAGAATTGATCAAGTTCCATCCCACTTGGCCATATTCCAGAATTCCTTCCCAAAGTCACATAAAAATCCTATTTTCATTCAGAATACCCAATCTCATTACAATCGGTTAAGAATTGATCGAGTTCCTTCTCATTTGGCTATATTCCAGATTTTCTTCCCAATATCATTTAAGAAACCCATTTCCATCCAGCATTCCCAATCCCATCACAATCGGTTATGAATTGGTGGAGGTTTTTCTGTATAATATTTTACGTTAAAATGTCACGTAATCAACGCAACAATTTAACACAACATTTAACATAAAAGTATTTAACGCAGCGTGTAACATGAACCCAAAACTAGTCCTCTAAATGTTTTCACCAAACATAAAAAATTTATAGCACTGATTTTTTGATTTGTTTCGGTATCTGCAATAGCAATCGACATACGGTTCGATTAAAGAATGAAAAAGTGAAATTGTTATACTATTACCTGTTAATGGATGGAACCATTTGGATGTTGAAATGGTATGCGTCCTCGCCCTGCCAAATGATCATTGGGTATTGTAGCGCATCGTAAGTCCTATACGTTTCGGACACTCATTTCAATTCATTGTTCCGACGATGAAGCACCATACCTCTAGATACCAAATTTTCCCCGATAATAACAACAGTCACTTCGTCGATTGTCGGCGAATTGAATCTTCTTGTGTGGGTGAGTACGTAGGCGTTTTGTCAGCCCTGATGACGTAGTTGTGACTTTCGGATGGCATCTGATCCAATGCAATTTTGAACATTTTGATCAATTCATTATTCTGATTGCGTTTGCAATTCTCCGACAATGGCTCGCTTAGTAATGGGCCGTGTAATAATTTTGTAAGAATTGATGGTCCGCTTGCGCTGATATATTTGCCTTTGAATCTGCAATGGTGATGTGAAATTGACTGTGTTAAATGTGTGTTAAAAATGATTTCAGATTGTTTTTTTTATGTCACGGCGAATAATGCGACAAAAAATTGCGTTTATGCGTTGCGCTAAATGACGTCATTTGGTCAAATGTGTAGGATCACTTCCTGTCCCAGAAACCAATGAGCGTAATGGTTCTGGTGGCGGGACCCATTGTGACAATTTCATTTTCCTACCTGCGCATCACAATCTAAAAGCTTCGCCGCTGAATTTCAACGCCTTACAATGTTGGCAAACGACTGACATTTCTCCAATCGTTACTGATCTGCACTGTAATTGATTTGTGCATGAACTTGTTGCATTTTGAAACTATTCGCTTGTCAGCCACTCTCGAGCGTAATTGGGACATGTCCATACGACTATTTTCTTTTTCCGTCGCGTAATGTTCATCAGTGCGGTTCGCACGTGAACTAGACCACCGCGCATTTGTCTGATTGCGACGACCTATGTTAGCTTGAAGCATTGTAATGGACACTATAAAATGACACGGAATTGTTTTAAAGATTGTTTCAATCCTTTCTATACGAATCAAATCTGTCGAAATTACTTTGTTATTCTTCATTGGGAACTTCACAATATTGAAATCGAGCCCCGCTATAAAACATTAAAATGAATTTGAGAATATGTCTAAGCCTGCAAAGTCAATTCACCTTAATAAAATAGCTGATCAAAATTATTGTTCGCAAAATGTAATTAAATTCGCTTTAACCAAGTCTGTTCCCCAAATCCACTACCTTTTTTTACGAAAAAACAATCTTAAATCTATTAAATTTCACAAATTCCCGCTGAAATGTTTGAGCACAACCGCACAGTGTGAACAATCGAATCAGAAATATTTAATGCATGGTGCAGCTGTCAAACGATCGATAGGTCCGCCACCAACGTCATATATTGAAAGTAATCCGAAGTGACTATATAAATGAATGCTGATGGTCGAAATACAATTTTCATTGGTGGTGTTAAGTGCATTCCCATAAAAAAATTCCATACAAAACACCCACACAGAACGCACATTTGGTTTTTCTAATTTTCCGGGTTTTCGTTTGGTTTTTTCAAATTTTCTTTTTTCGATTTTTCGGTCTTTTCTTTTGGCTTTTCCATTTTATTTTTTCCCCAGAAAACGATTCATTCAAATCGGTCGTGTCGTTCTCGATTTTTTGCGAGTCTAAAGTATTGAACCGTATAGCGACCTCAAATAATTCAAGAAAATATCGACCCAAGCAGCTTTGATGGCTTCAATAAGCAACTCTTTATAATTATACTGCTTATCTCCTTCATAAATCTTACGAGAAAGCCATCCCCGAACGTTTTTCTTAATATTTAAATCAGGAGAGTGCGGTGGCCATTTAAGTAAATCGACTTTCTTCTTAGAAATTCAGGCTTTTACAATCTATTAGTGGTCCAAGCAAATGTTGGAACTATGGAAATCAGTCAAAATTTACAAATACGAATTTGCAACCATTTTATGATTTTAAAAGATAACTCAATCCTACCATAGTGTGAAATATGTAGCTCCCCAGACTATTACCCTCCTTCCCTGCTGTGATGTCGGTTAAGAACTAGTCCTTCTTTGTGTAGGTATGGAAATAATAGTTAAATAACCATCATTAATAATAATTATTTTTTCATCCATAAACACGATTTTGTACCACTGATTATTCCATGTCAACTATTTTAGGATTTCAGGATTTCTTAAATAATTTAGCACAACAGTGTGACTTCGGCCTAATTTTTCGACTATGAACCGACTCAAATATCTTTGATCCTGGTAAGCATCAATTTTCCCTTTTCTACGAGTACATCGTTTAAGCTTTTATTTTTTCCCATTAAAAAAAAAACAATTGACAGGACTTAATTATTATTGACAACCCTATATTTAATTTATTACTTAATATTTTTTTATTTTAATAAAACTGAACAAAAGAAAGGAAAATGAACTGGATTTATTCACGTGTAACAATAAAAGTGAATTTTTTTTAAACATAACGAAAAACAAAAATAGCAACATTTCCAAAGCCAACTAGAAAAAAGATTTTAGTCATTTGATTAATAATGAAATTATCTACCTTTCAGTATTGAAAAAAATAGTATAGAATTCGAAAGAGATGAATATCGGGAAAATCCATTTTTTAGTGGATTTAATCTGCTGTAACGAAGTGTTTATGCGAATGACGTTTTGAAATCGTGGGAAAATATTGTACTGTTTATGTTGCGGTTTGAATTATTTTTGCGTGTGTTAAAATATGTTGCCGGAAAAATATACTTTATATATACGTTACGTATAATGTATATGATGTGTCATTTGGTCTTATCAAGTTTAAGAATATTTATTGCTCAATTAATAGCGGCGGCATATAGTATATCATAAATCATATATTATTTTGAATATGTACGAAGTTGAAATATATTTGAATTTGTTTATGATATTTATTAGATTTTTATGGCATAATACAATATCATCAATCAGATAAAAGATTTTGTATTGTTTTGTAATAGTTGCGTTTCATGATGCTTGATCAGATCCAGTACAGGTCTTGTTTCATGACAATACGCAAAGACGCTTACTAGAACAACATTTAGATCAGGTTTTTCATATAAAATTTAAACTGATTCGGGACGATGGTTTTCATGAAGCATGGCAAATATTTAGTTCGGTCTGTCAGAACAAATTATTGAGGGCCTGATAAAAAATGAGCCTGGCAAAAAAGGAACGAAAGTTTGTCCGGAATTTTCCTAAACCAACAACAACTCCATTTATTTATACCTCTACATTTAGGCGACATTGGAAATTGGATTATATTCGACCAATATGCTGTAAAAATATAATGTTATAAAGAAAGAAAATTAAAATCAATGAGATTAGTATTGTATTAAAAGCAATTCTGCAACCATATACTCAGAGTGGCTATTTTCTAATAGAACAGAATATAAACTATAAAATTAAACAGTGCTTTGGAAAATTTAAACCAGAGGGTTAGTATTCAATATTTTTGATTAAAAATTTGACTTAAAAACCGGAAATTTTTATGGATTTTATTTGAATAAGCGTCGACGGCTGCCATACCTGAATGGCAATTTTATGATAGTGTAGAGCCAAAACTACTTAAACAATAACGGTTGTTTGAAAGATTTAGACCAAAGAGGGTTTTGTATTCAATGCGTTTGATTATCTAATCGACTTAGATGCCGGAAATTTTCATGGATTTGAAGACTCTGGACTGGCTATTTTGAAAATTTTGAACGTTAATGCTCGATACTTGATAGTTTTGTCTGGAGTACTTCGCTTGTCAAGCGGAAATTAACAACTGAATATGACAACGGAATATGTGGTTGCTCGGTAAGATATTCACAAATTCTCACACATTGAATTATGTTTGAATGTTTAAACTATGTACTTCTAGGTGATAGTGGATATGGGCTTCAACCATGGCTGATGACTTCATTAGCATCGCAATCTAATGTACAGGAAGAGGCTTGAACCATAAAAAAACACGGCATATTGTTGAGAGGTGCATCGGTGTCTTGAATGATGATGCTTTAACAACGTCATCATGAGGGGTTTCATTATCTTTCTCAACGTTTTCAATTGAGATAATAACCGCCATCACTCTTTCTTCGGACGGTGAAAGTTCTGGTGGCCCCACTCCGTTAATACGTTAAGATTGCCAGCTAATTCATTCCACTTCTTAATGCAATTATGCCATCCATCAATTCCAATAAGCCTATAATAGGGTAAATTTGTAATAAATATAAAAAAAATTATAATTTGTTTCATTTAAATTACTGGTTACGAGCTAAAGGAAGATTCCCTTCCAAAAATCCAATCATTGCAACTTTCTGCTCCTCGCTAGGTTTTTTTAAAGCATTTATTTCTAATGACATCTGAAATATTAAATAACGTTTATTATAATACATCAATAATATAAACGTCTATGTCACTGACTCACTCGAGAACGCACAGGGTGACCAAAAAAAATTCGTAGCAAAGTGTCGCGGGTTACTTAATTTTTTTTTATGTTTTAATTGAATACAAGTACTGTGCACGTTACTATTGTTAAATGTCACAAAGAAAAACAGTATTTGTTCACTTAGAGATGTTTATTATAATTTACGTAATTTCTAAAAAAAAAATAATTATTTGAACTGTGTTAAATTTGTTTTTACGCAAAGAGCAGGAGTTATGAATGACGACGAGGAAAATAATAAGGAAAAGAAACGTAAGCAGAACAATGAAAGAAAAAGAAGATTTATGGCAAGGCGCAATGTCAGGAATATCTCGCGAAACTACGTGCAAATGATGCTGAATATCAACGACGACGAATTCCCTAAATCACACCCGATCAATTGCAAGCACATCGAACTGATAATACAGCATCGCAACGATTATCTCGAGAGCATGCGAACGAGGCTCTTTGCAGGGAGCGATTAATTTCGACGAGTTCAATCAACCTGTTGATTATCATGATTGGGGAGCATTTGATAGGCGGTGCTCATTTTGTCAATCAAGAAACTTTACTGCAGAGAAACCAGCTAACGGATTGTTCACATCCTGTTGTCGAAAAGGCAAAGTTATGGTGCCAAATCCAACTGACATTCAAGGACAGATTGTTGAGTATCCTGAATTTCTCAAAAGTTTTATGCCCAACACAACAAATCCCAATCGAACTCATTTGCAAAATCGTTGTGTGCAAATTCGGTTTGCCAGGATGTATTCAATGTATGCAATGGATCATATGTATTCAAGATTCATGGCACCACTTATCATCAAACGTCTCACTTGCAAACAATCAATAACCAAGCAACTCAATTTGCCATCTTTATGTACTTGATAGTACACCTGCAGCTTCTGGTGTACGTCAGGAACACGCCGCAAACGATAATTGTCGCCGTGACATTTTGGACAAGATTGATCGCTTTTTTCGTGCACACAATAGATTAGCACAATGTTATCAACTGATACGAGATGTTAAAGCACAAGAAACTGCACGCGCTGCTGAAGCAGGAGAAGATCCTCGAATTGTGAACATGGCCTTTAGACGCGATTATTAATCGAATCAGCCAAGATACAACTTGCCAACACCCAATGAAATTGCTATGATATTCGTAAATTTTGATGGTGAGCCGCCATTTAATCGTGACATCCATATTTACCCGACTAATCATGAAGATACCAATCATCAGTTCATTAACATCAATATTCTCAGTCCAAACTTGGATCCGATGACTTATGCAATACTTTTTCCATATGGATAGTCAGGCTGGCATCCCAATTTGCAGTGTGGTGCAAAATTAAATCCATTTTTTTTTTTTTTTTTTTTTTTCGTTATAATTCTTTATTCTATTCAAAAAGTTACAAAAACTATAGCAAATAGAAATGCACAATATGATTGTATATATAAAACGAAAAAGCAAAATAAAATATAATACAAAATAAACATACACATATAAATCATTAAATGATGGATGCCTTGAGAATTTCCCTTATAATGAATTTAAATTTAGCCATTTATTAAAAATAAATATCTTAACTGCTAATTTGAGAGAGCTAATGCGCGTTTCTTGTTTAACTTCATCTGGTAATTCGTTGAACAAAATTAAGCCTCTATGAAATACATTTTTCGAGACCCTGTTGGTCCTAAGGGCTGTTATATAGGTGTTTTGATTGGAACGTGTATTATAATAATGAATGTCACCACTCTTCGAAAACTGTAATTGCATTTAATTAAATTGTTAATAGCCTTGAAAATGAAAATCAGTAAATCAAAGTCACCGAGAACAGCAACAGGTAAAATCTTTTCGCTGTAAAGTAAATATGAGGAAGTTAGTCTAGGTAAGTGTTTAATAATTTTTATTATTCGATTCTGTAGAATTACTAATGGATGCAATAGATACTCAGGAGCAGCGGACCAGATCATGCTCATATAATTAAGATGTGATTTGACATGGGCAAAATATATTAACCATGCAGATTCAGAATTGACATGATTGGAAATACGTCGCATTACAAATAACATTGGAGAAATGGTTTTGTATAATTTGCTAATATGTTGCGACCAATTTAGTTTTGAATCAATTACCAATCCTAAATACTTAAAAAATGATACTTCTTGAATGTTAACATTGCCAAAATTAAAAAAGGGTGGGAAATTTTCTCTTGGTTTATTATCAAAAATAATGTAATTGGTTTTGTTAATATTCAACGATAAACGATTAGCCACTAGATAGTTATTGATCAAATGTAAATCATGTCGCATATGCTTTGTAATGGTATTTAATTCGCTACTACAATAAACTAAAGCTGCATCATCAGCATAAAGCTGTAATTTACCAAATAAGTTCAAATTAAAAATATTATTAATATAAAAAATGAATAATAATGGACCCAGAATCGATCCTTGTGGTACACCGGCATAAATTGACGCATAATCACTATAAATATTAAAATATTATTGACGATTGTGCACTGAGTGCGATCACTTAGATAGTCTATGAGTATGGTTAAGAACTGTTCGGTGGGTTTGAGTAGTTTGAATTTTTCTATTAGTATAAAATGATCAACACAATCAAAAGCCTTGCGAATATCAATAAATAAAGCGCTGACGTATAATTTCTCATGACTCCCTAAATAAACATTGTGCATAAGATTGGCCACAGCTGCTTCAGTATTTGAGTCCTTAATAAATCCAAACTGATTATCATTAATAATTTTATGTTCAATAAAAAAACTATTGATATTGTTATAGATAATTTTCTCTAAAATCTTAGACATAGAATTGAGGACTGAGATTGGCCTGTAATTTGTACAAATTAGTTTACTTCCACATTTATGAATAGGAGTAACAACTGCTTTTTTTAATGAACTGGGAAAAGTTCCCTTATATAAACAGTCATTCATAGCTTGCACAATTTTATTTATGAGATTTTGTTTATGGATTTGTAAGAATTTTACTGATATTAAATCATATCCATTAGCCGATTTGGTATTAAGAGAACTAATGATATTGTCAACTATACAAAAATTGACATTTGATATTGAAATGGGTACAGGGCAGTTGTATACTACGTAATACCTGAAACTATGGATCATGTCAAGGTTTGTGATAGAGAATGCTTGGTCACAAGAATTAGAAGAAACACTAATAAAGTGCCTATTGAACGTGTTTGCAGCCGCCAGTGGTTCCAAAAAATTACCAGGGTTATCAGAGATAATTATAGGGCTAATTGTTTTTGAACGATTAAAAATAATGCGATTGAATAAATTTCAATTTTTTCGAGAGTCAAAGTTATTCTGCCTAAGATCACTATAATTCTGATCGATCACTATAATAATTGTTCCTTAAAAATTTGTTTTTATTGGTAACCAAATTTCTGTGATACAGAAATTGGTGTTTGAAGTATGAATTTACAGGATACTTTTTATGCAAACGATAAAATTTATCTCTAGTAGAAATTAATTGTAAAATTTCACTATTAATCCAATGTTTATTATGTTTTTTAATTCTCATAGAGATAGTATGTCTTCGTATTAAATCGGTTAAATAAACAATTAGACTAGATATATCAACGGCAGTTGCAACAGCGCAGTCGCTTAATACTCTAGAAATACTTTGATGATCAATTATCGTTTTAGTCGCTTGTGGGAAAGTAAAATTACGACGAGCTTGAGAAAAATAATCAAGCACAAGAATTTTATGGTCAGAATAGGATACATCAAAGCTGTCGAGATTATACCTTTTTGAAGTTAAATCTGTTATAACATAATCTAAAATAGAAGGGTTATTGGACATTCTTGTGTAAAAGCTAGTTAGTCGAGGGTTCAATATAACAAAACCATGTGAAAGAACACAACTTTCAAGTTTTTGTGTAGGTAAATCATTAGCAAGTAAATAATTAACATTTAAATCACCCAGTATAATGCAGTGTGTGTACGTGTTAAGGATATCGTCTAATTTGACAAGGAAAGTATCCAGATTGGCTTTTTGGGACCTATATATTCCACAGATCTTAATGTTAAATGGTAATAGTTGTACGACTAAATAGCTGGCGTAATCTGTGGACTCAGAGAAAGCAAAAGTTGAACAAATACTGTCATGCACAAAAATAGAAACGCCACCGCCCCGATTGTCATCCATAACGCAGTGGTAGGAATTAAAATCTGGTAAATTAAAATACTGAACTTCATTACCATATATCCATGTTTCAGAAATAACCAAAACTTGAGGCTTTTTACAAAAGGAGGAAATAGTCATTTCTACTTCATCCAATTTGTTGCGTAAACTTCTTGCATTAATGTAGAGTATTCTTTCAAAACCGAATGCCACGCAATCAAAACTGCTATATTTTGCAAATGATATGTTGATTTCATTGAGCAGATCTTGTTCTTCACCAGAATCCATCACTAACAAAATATTAATTAAAATAGATTTAATTTATCTTAAACAACAAAAAAAAAAGAATAAAAAATAAATGAAATGAAACTCATAAAACTCAATCACAATCACAAATATGTGTTACATTTGACCTTGATATTGGTAATAGAAAAATGGTAAATATTAAGAAAAAAAATATAATTTGTAGTAGAAAATTCGTTTTTAATGATTATTCCGTTGTTCTGAGTTTAGAGATGTCAACTGCATTGCTGATAATTGTTGACGTTGTGTCATTTTTGTTGATTTTAACAGAAAATATGCCGTTGCGAAACCAGATATTAATAAGCACTTTTTGTTTTTGTAATTGCCTCAGCTGATTTAATAAATTTATGTTGAATTTTGTTAATCGATCATTGATGAATAATTTACGGTTAACAACATTAGCCGTAATACTGGATTGTGGTAACAATTGATGTAATAAAAGCGGCCCCTTAGTACGAACCTTTTTAATGAAGGCATCCTTACAGCCCAAGTCTTTAAATTTGATGAATAGTTGAAATTGTTGCCGATTACTATTTTGCCGAAGGTAATAGGAAATAATAGCTTCGTTATGCAGCATGAATATATTCCGAATAGAGTTCAGTAATTCCTCCGCAGTAATGTTTACAATATGTGGAATACCGGAAATGATAACGTCATTGTTAAATTCTTTCTGCTTCAAATATTCAACTTCGTTCTTCAAATGCGTAATCTCATGTTGGACTGAATCGATTACATTTTTGTTTATATTAATTTGTTTCTTGTTGGCCTCATTATCACGCAAATGAGAATTTTTATGTCATCCATCACTGAGTCAAGTTTTTTATTTGTAACTTCATTACTTTTATGAATGGAAGAAATGGCAATTAGAAGATCCTTATTAAGAATATCGTAGTTCGTAAGAATATCAGTATGCTCCAATATAAGGCTGCATTGACAGCAATATGATGTGACTTCAATCCAATCATGAACGCAGGAAAACTAACACAGTATTGGCTGGTTGACTCACACCTGCAGGTAGAAGGAAATAATTTAAACTCTATTAGTCAAAATTAGAAACGACTTCGGGCTCAACAGCATCAAGGTCACGCTGATCACGTTGCAAATTTAGCGCAAAATGAACATATTGCAGACGGCGTTTCTGTAATTCTGCCATCAACTTTTGAAGGTTCACCTCGCAGCATGCGAGAGCGGTGGGGACCACCTTACCTTTTCATTACATTTACTGCAAATCCGAGTTGGAAGGAAATCACAGTAAATTTGAGACCAGGAGAAAATGTTCCGATCGTCCCGGTTTGGTGGCGCGAGTCAAGATCAAGTAAGACGATCTGTTTAATGGTTTAGTCAGAGTTGAAATTCTTGGAAAATTATGTTTATACTATTAGTGACATTACAAAGTCAAGATAAATTTACAACTTCTCAAAAGATTGATCAATTTATCTGTGCCGAAATTCTACCGACAGCTGATTCATCGATAGCAAGGTCATCGATAGAACGTCCAACACTACGCGAAATTGTACTTAAATGCATGCTTCATGGTCCTTGCGGCAGTGGACACCCAAATGCACCGTGCATGAAGGACGTATAATATTCGAAACAATTTCCTAAGGATTTTAATGAGCAAACTCAACTCAACGTAAATGGATATCCTTTGTATCGAAGACGAAGTGGTGAGCAAGTAAGTGTGCGAGGAGCTTTAATTTCTAACTTGGAAATATAACGCTCACATCAATGTAGAATGCTCCACTTCTCTGCGATTCGTAAAATAAATTTACATATTCAAGGGATGTGATTGTTCTACTGTCGCCATCACAACAAATGGTCAAACTGAGCTGCGATATAATGAGATTATAAGAGAGAAGAGTGAAAGAGCGACATATAGAGGATGCGATACGACAATAGCACCAATGTACGTGGTGAACATTAAGGATGAAGAATGCTTCTATCTTCGATTACTGCTATGTACTACATGTTCTCCTTGTGCAACAAGTTTTAAGAATGAGAGCGATGCTTGACAGACGGTGGAACATACTTGGAGCCTAAGCAATTGCGAGAGATGTTTGCTTATATTTGTATTTTTTGCCAACCTATTCAAGCCCTCAAATTATGGCAGGATCATCTAGGAGATTTTATACTCGACTACATGTGACGACACAGTTAATCTATATCGATAAACTCGTCTCTTCATGATATCAATTTTGTTCTCAAACAGCACGGAATGTCATGCAGTTCAGTTGGTTTGCCTGTTCCAAGTAACCCACCTGAAGTAGATCAAATTTATGATCAAGAAGAATAAGAAGCACGATTGGCAATCGAATAAATTGGAAAGCTGAATGAAGCCCAGCTTGCGGCATACATCAACATTATGATTGCAGTTGAAAACAATCACGCACAATCTTTTTTATCGATGGTCCCGGTGGCTCAGGCAAGACCTTCTTATATACAACATTAATGGCAAACTTTCGAGGTGAAGAAAAAATTGTGCTGCCATTTGCAACAACCGGATTAGCAGCCACTTTGCTTAAGGGAGGACGCACGATTCATACTGAATTTACACTTCCAGTGCAACTTCTTTATAATTTAATATTATCAATGCGAATGACATCAGCAGAAGCTGCAGTTTTGTGTGAGGCTGCTCTTATTGTTATCGATGAAATTACATTGCTTCCTAAGAATGGTCTCCGCTGCATTGATAAGCTTTTGCAAAAGGTGATGGGAAATGACATTAGCTTCGAAGGTAAAATTTTGGTCCTTGGCGGTGATTTTCGTCAGACGCTACCAGTCGTTCAAAAAGAACGCGCACTGAAATCACCGCATGCTGCATTAAATCAAGCCCTCTATGGAACCAGTTTGAACAATGTTCTTTGACCACCAACATGCGCAGCGAAGGTACACGAGCATAATGAATGGCTTCTGTAAGTCGGATCAGTTTTTTTTTTGATTTTGTAATTTTACTTGCGATCTATTAAATTTTTTTTTAACTATACACTTTGCTGGGAATAAACGGGCGCCAAGCGCCTCAGCACAACCTAGTACTATATATAATACACTATAAATATAATAATAATACCTTACTGTGATTTTTGAATAAAAAATAAATAAAAAATTTATACATTTTTCGAAGAAATCATGAAAAGCAAATTGCTGACTTTTTTTGACACTAATTATGAGTTTTGTTTTCTCAGTCATCAAACCGGAATCGATTTTATGGTTTTCTTATACCATTTAAAATATTTATACCATTTAAAGCCATGTATGTCTTTTGTCATCAAACCGGAATTTCCCTGCTGGTCTATATTTTTTAAAACTATCCTTAACTATTTGAAAATTGTCTTTCCAGGTGTAGAAGCCGTTTTCGTTTATTAAAAATGATCCATGAAACTTTCCGGTTGCTAAGTCAATTATTTTGTTAATCAAAAACATTGAAAACTACACCGGTGTGAAGTTTTTAGAAGAGAATGTGGTCAGACTCTCTATAATGTGTGCAGTATGTTATAATACAGGTTGTTATTATATATCGCACTAATTAAATAAAATATATTACACGGAAACCTTCAAAATGTTTTTTAAGATTATTTATAAAATCTGTCTGAAAAATTTTATCGGTCGAAAAAGAATTTAGAAATTGACCAGGCACCCTCAACGTACTTCCGTAAACAAGTTCAGCAGGAGAAGTTTTAAGTTCACCACTTTTTAACGTGCGTAAACCTAACAGTACGGTTGGCAAGAACGTTACCCAATCAGATCGCTCGTGACACATGATTGCGGTCTTTAACGTTCTGTGTCATCTCTCAATCATACCATTGGACTTTGGGTTATAAGTCGTCATTCTTACTCGCCTGAATCCGATCAACGCTGACAATTCATTAAAAAGACAAGACTCAAACTGCGAACCTTGGTCGGTGACTATAACATTTGGTAATATCAGGAACTGGAACTGCCTCAGCCCACCTCGTATACCTGTCGATTAATGTAACGCAATGCCGCTGATTGTCAGAAATAGGCAAAGGACCAATGATGTCTAAGTGAATTTCTGCGAAGCGTTGCGAAGTTAATTCTTAAGATCCAAGAGGTGAAACGGTGTGTCTTGAAATTTTGATTTCTGACAAGCTAAACAGGATTGTGCCATAGTTTTTGAATCTTTCGTGATGGAGGGCCAGATGACGTTTTTCGTCAATAATTTAATTGTTGCCTTAATTCCAGGGTGTGAAAGATTATGAAAGGCTTCAAAAACTATTTTCCGAAATTCAATTGGAATAAAAGGACTTTGATTAGCTGTCGAAATATCACAATAAATAGTTTTGTTAGAGTTAAAACTCAACGGAACTTGGACAAACTTTAAAGTTAAATTATCGCGCATAAGATCTTTAAACATTCGACATCATTGGTTTGGACATCCGCAATTTGTGCATAATCTATACTTTCAGGGATAGAAATTAGATTAATGCGGGAAAGTGTATCTGCGACGACATTATCTATGCCTGATATGTGTTGGATGTCGGTTGTGATGCTTTTTCTGGATTCTGGCAAAAAGCGTAGACAGGGTGTACAAGAAGAGTAGCTTTACACAATTTCTCCTTACAATTGTCGAAGGCATCAATGGACTCTGCTGACCAATTAATTGGAATTTTACTATTTTTCTTATAACCTTTAAGAAAATCATTAAGTAAAATTTGATCAGCCGCGGCGTTTGGAATGAAACGTCTGTAGAAATTAATCATCCCCAAAAATCTTTTGAGTTGATTAACCGTTAAAGGACGTTCAACATTTTTGAAGACTTCAACACGTTCAACAGGTAAAATGCCATTTGCATTAACAAAGTGTCCTAAAAATTTAACTTCAGGTGAAGCGAAGACACATTTTCCAGGATTGATTATTAAACCGTTGTCTGATAATTTTTGGGAAACTAGTTCGAGATGCGCGTGATGTTCCTCGAAAGTTTTAGATGCTATCAGAATATCATCTAAGTATATGAATGCGAAATTAAGTCCCAACAATACGGAATGCATGAATCTCTGAAAAGTTTGTGCTGCATTCTTGCGACCAAAAGTCATTTTAGTGAATTCAAATAAACCGAAGGAAGTTGCAATAGTGGTTTTTGGAATATCAGATGGTTCAATAGGGATTTGATGATAAGCTTGGATAAGATCAAGAGTCGAAAAAACTGTACATCCTTCAAGCTGGTACAAAAAATCTTGAAGATGTGGAATAGGATAACGATCTGGAATTGTAACACGAATCAGACTTCGGTAATCTCCCCATGGTCTCCAATCTCCATTTTTTTTCAAGACAAGATGCAAAGGACTAGACCATGCACTATTACTCGGACGACAAATTCCTAGTGCCATCAGATTCTCGAATTCCTGTTTTGCAATCGTTAATTTATCAGGTGCCAAAAGTCTAGTTTTACAAGAAACCGGTGCTCCAAAAGTTTCCAGCCGATGAGTGATCATATGCTTCACTGGTTTGACGTTTAGGGAGTTTGTCATAATTTCTGAGAATTTAGAAAGAAGTTGCTGGATTTGATTATTCACCTGAGATTTGTCTAGTTGAGACAGTGTTGACTCGGCTGAGAACCAACAGTAAACAACGATGTCGTTGGATCTAGAAGACGATATTTGCCAAGATCAACTATCAAACCAGAACTTTTAAGGAAATCAGCTCCAATAATGGGCAACGAGACATCTGCCACTATAAATTCCCACTTGAAATTACGCCGTAACCCAAAATCTAAATTTAGAATTTTTGTTCCATAAGCTTTAATTGGCGATCCATTCGCAGCGAATAATTTGGAGGTAGTTAATGCCTGCGGAATGTGACAAATTTTGAGTGTAACAACCGAAACGTCAGCACCAGTGTCTATTAGAAATGCAACTCTTGAATTGGCTTCATGAATTAATAGACGACTGGTAGTAGGTTCATCAGTAACGGTCGTCACGTTCTGATGAACATTTAAAAATCCTTCTTGATCGACTGACCTCCGCAGGTTTTATTATAAAATTTACAGCCAGACTGGCATTTCTGAATTTTTTCACCGAACCGAAAATGATAAAAACATAAATCGAATTTTGGGTTAACCCAACCTCTGATCTCGAACGAGAATTTGTTTGACCTCTTGACCGAACGACAATCTGTTTGACCTATTTGAACGAGATCGATATCTAGGGTTAACCAACCATAGATTTAATTTCAGCCAAAATTTTAATTCTAAAGTCTTCTAATTTAGCGTCAGAAAATTAGAAGCATCAGAAATGCCAGCTGGATCAACATATCCGTTAGATGCTGCAGACGAGGATGGGCCGAAAGGGTTGCACGATTTAACAGCATTTAACCCTAACCGTGGTATCACCTGCATCATGTTATCGGCTCGTGCTGCTAAGACATCTAACGTCACGTCGTTTTCAAAAGTGGTTAGTATGACCTGAATCTGCGAAGGCAACCTCCACACCAAAGTTGTCTGAGCAACTTGTCATTGAAATCACTGCCACCGTTCAAGCGTTACTGACTTAGCAATTGTGACGGCTTTTTATCCCCCAAAGTCAGGTTCGTCAGGGCGTTATTTAGGACTTGCCCAACACGCGAATCACTTCCTCTTTGAAAACCGAATAAGGAAGTGTACCCTTATCGCGGAGAATTAAATCAGCGAAACGATCATGCAGTCACGCATCCAACGCCCCCACTGTATGAGAGAACCTGGTGGTCTCCGACCTGATGTTCGCGACAGCGAACTGCGATTCGAGAATCGTGAACCAAACGGCCGGATTCTGACCGTACAACGGTTGCAGAGGTCGGAATCGGACCGCTCCAATCTCCAAATTTGGATTTTGGACCTCAGTCCAACCAGGCCCCGAACCAGACTGCCTAGACGACTGAGCAACTCCTGGATCTCGGAATAAATTTTGAGCTTGCAGAAATAATTGAAACTGTTCTGCGAATAAATTTTGCAGTTGCGAATTAATTGGATCTGCAGAACTTGCATCTCCATAATCCTCGTCATTTACCGGGGACGTATCAGACGACATTTATAAACTCAAACCGAAACGCGAAACAAACGAGTAGAAGAAAAAAAAAATGAAATAAGTAAAATGCCGAAGTTAATTTTAATATTTAAATAAAATTTTATTTGTGAATTTAAAAAAAAATTGAACTCACTAAAATTACGGAAAAAAAACTTTCCCCGATCTACTCACGTTTACACTTTGTTGTGATCCGTTGATGATTATCCTGCCGGCTGATCTTGATGACTGTTAACACCATTGTTGCAATACTTATGGTAATATTGTTGTAACGCCTGTTGCACTGCTTGGAGTATTTTACAGCTGAATTTAAAAATCCTCGATAAAGAAAAACGACCGTGGTCTGCTGCCGTATTCTAGTGCCACGATTAAATTATTAAATCACGTCGGGTTCACCAATTTAGAAGAGAATGTGGTCAGACTCTCTATAATGTGCACAGTATGTTATAATACAGGTTGTTATTTTATATCGCACTAATTAAATAAAATATATTACACGGAAAATTATATTACAACCTTTTTTAATTACAACGTTATTTTTATTTACGTTATGAAAACTCGTTCACGATTTTTATGTACCATTAAAATAACTTTCTTTTTGGATTTTTAAAATCGTAATGAATAAAAATAATAGAACAAAAAAACTTTTTGTTTTTGCCACAACCTACCATGGTAGATCGGGTTTTTATTATCTCTTCCATAATTTAGCGAGTTTATTGCAATTTTACCAATTTGACAATTAAATTTGTCGTTTAAGTTTATAAACATCGCCACAAGTTCTTGAACAAAAATTTATGCGAGTGTTCTTTGTGAAGTTTTTGGATACAATTTTATTTCTTGGACAAACATTTATGGAAGTGTGGAATTTTAACAGTGTATTTATTTTATATTAAAATTGAAACAATAATTACAATAAATATTGATAAAACAAAAGAAATTGTTTAAAATTAAAAAATCTAATATGCTCGTTATTATAAATTTTTAAGTAAATCACTTACCATACTGTATAAAATGATACACCAAATCGCAAAAATCTCAGAGATTGGCTCGCATAGTGGATACGCAGACTCTCGATGTATTGGTAAAACTTTAAAAATTCGATACATGAGCCTTGTTAATAATTTCGAGGTGGAGCTTACTGATTTAAATAGGGGATACCTTTCGAAAGAACACTTGCATAAATTTTTGTCCAAAAACTTTTGTTTAAGATCTTCACACCGGTGAAAACTATTCCCTTATAGTCAACATTTATCAAAGAACCGATACGTTTTAAGTGGTTGAGGCAGGTGGCAGGTAAATCATCCCAGAAAGCTATCCCACAAAAAATAAAGTATTGCATCAGGCAACACTAATGTTATATGTTTTTACCAGCCGAGGATTTTATTAAAATTATTTAAATTGACATTATTTCAGCCCGTAATAAAAAATATTGCATGGAAAGAAAAAATGTATTCAGAACCCAGAAATATTTGAACGAAAATTTTTAAAATAATTTTTGGAGGTACAAATAAGTTTTGAGGGATTTACAAGAGATGGCGTAACTAGTATTAATTCGCATTGGGCCATCTATATTCATGTTAAAGCGTCATCATTTCCCTCTAAAAATTAGTATGTGTCATTTCGCTGAAGTGTAAAAAACGTACATTAGTTTGGGATTGAATGTGAAGCATCAGTGAAATTCTATAAGCCCAATGATACAAAAAATTCCTAACGCTGCAAAAATTAATAGAGAGAGGCATTTGAAATTTTTAAATGCGACATATTCGTTTATTCGTTAACTTGAATAAACTTCCAACTATTTAAGGATTTACGTAACATTTAAAAACTCGTCAGAATAACGGTGCTTGCCTTGGGTAGATATGATGCGAATTTAATTGCCGTGTTTATTGGGAGTTCGTTTTTTGCATTTTTATGTTTGGTAAAACATTTAGGGGACTAGTTTTGGGTTCATGTTACACGCTGCGTTAAATACTTTTACGTTAAATGTTGTGTTAAATTGTTGCGTTGATTATATGTGACATTTTACCGTGAAATGTTATACAGAAAAACTTCGATTCAGGGGACTAATTGGGGAGTCCGTTAATCCGATTTTCCGTTAAATTCGAATGTTTTTAAATTTAATTTATTCGATCGAATTTAATCTGGCACGGAACTCGGACATTTCTCGGGCGATTATGTTGGGATTGAGCTTGTTGGATGGAAATGGGATTCTTAACTGATTTTTGGAAGAAGGTCTGGAATATGGCTCCAACCCAGGGAGCTCGAACAATTCTTAATCGATTATGAAGGAATGCCACCTGGAAAGGAATTCCATAGGAATTACTATTTTGATAAGGTGGAATGTCTTAACGTCTATCACCATGTACTTAGTGGGTTGAGCGGCAGGCCAACTACCCACTCTCACAAAAAATCACGTTATGAACTCTGCACAAATGGCTCGGATAAATTTATAGTATTCTTATCAACAACGACCACGAAAACTGTTCACGGGAACATGGAATATGATCTCTTCTAAGATCTTGAGATTTTCAGAACCTTTCGAACCAATCGGAAATTTATACTTTTGAGGTACTTGCAATACAAGAGCATAAATGGTCTGGGAGTTAATTTCATAAAATAACCAATAGTTACACTCTCCACAGTACAGCAGTTTATCATTTGCTAATCCCATATTTATCCAACGTGCCGAATTCCATCATTATCGGTTAACTAATAACTGTGTCTCGTTCCAGGTGGCCATATTAAATACTTCTTCTAGAAATCATTAATGAATCTCATTTCCATTAAACAAATCCAATCCCAACGTAATCGGCTAAAAACTGCCTGAGTTCCTTCCAAGGTGGCCACATCCCAAAACTTCTTACATAAACCATTTCAGAATCCCATTTTCATCCAGCATATCCATTCCCATCATAATCGGTTAAGAATTGATCGAGTTCCGCCCTAGGCGGCTATATTCCAGAATTTCTTCCAAAAAATATTTAAGAATACCCGAATCCATCCATCATAATCGGTAACCAAAAAATGGAAAATAAAAAATTGTTCGTTAAATCGGGGTCCGTTAAATCGAGGGTTTACTGTATAGCACTAAAAACAGTTTCAAATTTTGCCAGCACCTCCAAAATCACACTCCCAAATCGCACGAACTCCGCAAGAAACTGCAATGTATGGATTACCATCGACTTTTTGTAATTAGGATGCATATATGATTTTTAATTTTTGACCTGTCTGTTTTACCAAATATTTGCGGTTCAGGTTTAAAAATCACGTTTATTTTTTAAGAAATAGTAAAATTTCTTTTTAATCAAAATATTTTCCATCGTTATCTATGACTTTCGACCATCTTTCTGGCAATTTATCGATTCCACCGAAAAAAAATTGTTTATCTCTTGATACTATCGCCGAGCAATTTTTTGATTTCTTCGTGGTTTCTGAAGTGCTGGTCTTAATGATCGCTTTGCAATGATCGGAACAAATAGTAATCTTATGAGGCAGCGTATTTTTTACTTGTTTTGCGACATGTGGTCGAGCATTGTGGTCATAGGCGTAGCCAGCCGCTAGCAATAGGTGTGCCCTTTGGTGTATCTGTTAACCCTCTTAATAATCGAATTTCTGATTCAAGTGTTTGGGAACAGGCCCTGAATTTCTTTGATAATACGAGTACATTGATATGGGCGTCACTTGGTTCCAAATTTAAAAAATTACCCATGGCTTCAATGAGATCTAGAGCCTCTTGAATAAATCTTGCATCTATTCCAGTGACCAAATGATCCAAAAACGGGTTGAAATATCTAACTAATATTTCTGTTTCTTTAGTTTCATACGTGCGTTCAGTTCTGCAATAATCGATGCGGGATGATATTTTTCGACTAGACAGGTGGAATTTCGATTGCTAATTCATCACACATTGCAGTGGCGGAATCATAAACTTTTTTGGAAAAATCCTGGTTACTCCTGGCTTCAACCAGCCCGTTTCGCAATGATTTTACACACGATGTAGCCATTATCAAGTCTAGTTTTGGATCTTGAAGCACTTTGCTAACTTGTAGAATATCAGCTAGAATAAGATCCATTAATTTTAACCCGAAAATGAAATTAAATGTTTTTTTTTTTTTTTTTTTATTGGTAACTATGCGATCTGTTTTGGGGCTCAAGGCTCACCCTGCTCTTCCGCGGTTATGCTTTTTACGTCCTTACTTTACGCCTTGCGGCCAACTCGAGGACATACGGCTATAGGACCGATTTAAGACCATCTGCACATTGCAAGCTCCATGCCAGCCTATACCAGCATGGAAGATGGGTCGGCCCATGGGTTTTGCACACCGACAGGGGGTCATAGATGTGTTACATTTCACCACAGATCGAAATCTGTTGATGAAATTTCACTTTGCATCCTGCCCTTTTCGGGATTCGAACCCGGTACCTCCCGATCCAAACGCCAAAGCTTTAACCACTGTGCCATTTGGTCGGTAGTTTGTTTTTATTTGACTCAATATTCCCCTCCCTTTTACACCAACGTCGTGGAGTTTAGTATTTTCAATTATTTATTCTAACGTTAACAGTATAGCTGGATAATTGGCACTTATAGCAGCCACTGCTTCTTTCCGACAGGCCCACCTTATCGTGGTCAGACTTTTTAGAGTTTTTAGCTGACTATTAAGCTCGAAACATAGCTTTTCAAAAATCCCATGTCTAATAGCGCTTCCTCCAATAAAAAAATACAGAAATTGGATATTTCCGAAAAATTCAGTAGCTAATGGATTATATGTATTTATAATAACACGAATTAACTAAGACTAAATTTAGGCAATGGGCATAGCAGTGAACATAGGTTATGTAGCGGTTTCTGTCTTTACATCTTTTCTGTAAGCTAGATAGAGTTCCTGCTATGGTCGCAGCCCCATCAAAGCAAACTGATATTACATTTTTCCAGTCTTCTTTATAATCCTCTAGTACTAAATCAATTGCATTAAAAATGGATTCGGAATCAAGTAAGCTTAACCTTTTAAGCGCATTCCACTACTACCCCCGATGCCTGATTATTAAATCTAAAAATAACTGACATTTGTTCATGATGCCCAACATCGCTAGTTTCATCAGCTATCACCGATATCAAGATATTTTCCATAAATGACCTCAATTTCCGTTTGGTTACATTTTTTATAGACATAATTAGTTGATTTTGGATATCCGGACTCGTGTACACAGCATTTTTTGGAGCATTCTTAAGGTGATTCAGAAGAATACTATCATATTTTGCTCCAAAAATAAACCCTTTTGGAGCGAACCCTCGGCTTCATTGTGGCTCCGCAACGGCCAACCTCCCTGGGCTATTAGTAAAATGACATCTATGAATCGCCCCATAATT
The DNA here is from genome assembly GCA_947310385.1 of Nephrotoma appendiculata. Classification (NCBI taxonomy): domain Eukaryota; kingdom Metazoa; phylum Arthropoda; class Insecta; order Diptera; family Tipulidae; genus Nephrotoma; species Nephrotoma appendiculata. Next base: position 318,899,913 of record OX371223.1, read on the forward strand.
TCCCGGTTTTTCATTCGAGTTTTTTCTTGTTGCGAAATGAAGGATTGGCGGCTCTTGTCAATTACAACGTCAATCCGCCGAGTACCTGTATAATGATGCCCCGCCGCCACACTATTCTGATGATATGCAGTTTTTTCGTGGTTGGAGAATCTTTTCGGTGCATTTTTGCAGCATGAAAAACCAGCGGTTGTAAATGCCGGATCGACCTACCCCATACTTCCAATGGTATTTAAGCCGAAAATGCGGCAACAAAAGCAAAACGGAACATCTTTGACATGACTGTATTCGAGTTATTTAAGTTTCTGAAACCATGTCAAATGGAACGACCGATTTTTGCCATCTTTTTTAGTCTTCGGATATGAAGGAAGTTTTGGACGATAAGGCCCCCTTTTGATTCTGAAGTCTCTCTCCGTTTTGTTGAGTGACAGCGGGTTGGCGGGGTCGCAATACTCGAGGTCTAATGAACACAAGAATTCAGCAATTAGAAAAAAAAACACAGGTAAGTTTTTAGTTTTGCCATCAATTTAAACAAACTTGTATTGCCAGTTTCCTCGCATCTTAAAACCTCTGGCGCGTGACTCGAGGCGGGTAAATTTTCCTTGTCACAAAAATCCGGAAGTATTTCATCTGAAGAGACGTTCGCCAGTTTTTGCTTTTTCGAGAAAAAGCTGGTAAAAGTAGTTGCTTTGCGTTTCAACATGTTCACTATACACTATTCACTTTTACAGTAAAAACGAAAATTTCAGGATCACCAGTAATAAAAACCTTCACGAAACGTGCACATCAAGGGCAAAATTAAAACTAACTTATTTATCGACAAGTAGAAAATCGGTTTCCGTGTTTTCAGATAAGAGGTGGAGGCTTCTGTAAAATTTGGGCCAATCATAATTTCAAATTTACTTTGAACACCGAATGAGAGGGGAAATATTTTATTTTTTGAGTTAATGAATACTCCCACGGCAGTTCTACGTTGCAGCACAAATAATGAATTTTATACAGATGAACAAGTTAATTGGAGAAAAGATGTATATAAAAATTTAAAAACAAAAATTTGAATGGGAAATCTGTATAGCAAGCGAAAGGCTATATAAAATGTTCATTCATCTGAATGGTCTCTTTTCTTCTTTCACTTCACAAATTAAGAAATGAATTTTTATGAAGAAATGAAACCGAAGTACACATGCACATGCACATGCACAAAACTAAAATAAAACATTTCATTTATATGTATGCAGCTCTCAATGGTTTATTTACATTTATTTATCACGCATTGGTAATTTGTTTTCGAACTGAAAAGCAGTAAGAAAATTAACTTTTTATATTGAAAATGACAATATTAGCTTAATAATTATAAATCAAATTTAAATATGTATGTACTAAATAATTTATGATAACATTTTGGAATTATCATTTATTGAGTATAATATACCTATACCAACCATTGAATTATGTCAATAATAAATTCAAATTTGAATTTGTTAATAAATACGATCGAGTATCGCGCATATAAAAAGTATATTTATATGACTAGCTATGTATAGGTAGTAATGTGTAGATCATATATAGCAAATAGAGAATATGTAGACAAATTGATTTTAAATTATCGGTTTTCTCTCTTCGGCCTACCTAGGGTTTTTAGATATTTATTAAAATCTAAATACATAGAATGAAATAGGACATTATATTGTTTCATAAAAGATAACCATATAAATGTGTTATATTTTTCTAAATTCGATAACAACAATTTAATAAAATAAAATAAAAAAACACGCAAATGTTGAAATGCATTATTGACTAACCAACACAATATTAGGCGAATGAACAATATTACTTTACGAAGGATCAAGAGAAACAAAGATAATTCGATATCATTGTTTTATTTGGATATGTATAATGTGGATGTTTCAACGACTGTGAATGTATAAATTTTAATTTTTTTTGTTTGTTATTTATTCTTATTGCAGATCGGGAAATAATTTTCGGCATAAACTAATTAAACTAACTTGAATAAGAAAAACTATGGATTTGGTAAATTGTAGAACGAAATTTGGCATTGCACATTATGAGATTTATATTGGAGTTTAATTTTAATAATTACAAAATGATTTTAGTTGAAACAATTTGAAAACAGAAATTAAAAATGCACCTACAATTTTGATACAATATTTACTATAGCAAAATGTTCAAATATTTATCAGTATGAATTAGAAAATTATTGGATAGATTTTCTTAATTTATTCGGATATCGTATGAGTTTCACTTAGATATGTCAATTGTTTTGTATTCATATAACCTTATTTAAATGGAATAATCCAAAAGAAAACTAAGAAGATAAGATTACTTATTTTGAAGGAAATATTAGGTTCACCGATAATTTGCCTTTTTTCGTAAATATAAACTGGCTTATTAGAAATTTTTTAGCAAGAATTATTTTAAAAACGTTCTACGAATCGAAAAATGTATGTCTGAAAGTTAAAATGTAGAGGTCAATGTATTGGACTATTATTGGCTAATGCCACATTAGGTCTCACAGAAACCGTATTTTTCTTCGTTTCTTTTCCCGTTTACCTATGATACGGGTTTTATCTGCGCCGCAATTTTTTGATTTTATTGGTAAAGGGGAAACAAACAAAGAAGTTACCGGATAAAGAAGAAGTTACCCTACTGTGGAATGAGCCATTGGTACTCGTTAACTATTTTTTGTACAAGTTTTTTAATATGACAAATTATTGTTATGCTTTTCACAACATGAACGGAACTGAATTAATTCTTATCCGATTATGATGATATTGGGTATGTACGATGACTTTTGGGAATATGGGCGATGTTCTGAAATATGCCATTCCCGAATAGAATTAAGTGAAATATTAAACAGTGCGTTCAATTTGATATTCAGAAATGTATAATTTTATCAATACGATGATATTGGGTTAATGAGGACTCTTTGGAGCTGCTACGGATTTACCTGTATAATCTAAACACTAGCCATTCCAATCAAGATTTTACGATGGGCTGTAGTTCCTCCTGATCTTTTTTGTTAATCTTGAGAGAAGTTTATAAGAATTATATCCAAAAACATAAAATGGTTTAAACCTAAGAGTTTTTAAGTTTAGAACAAACGCTTTATGGAGACCAAGATGCAGAAATACATGTTTCGAGTCCGTATTTTGGTTAAAGATAATCAATCTATCAGTTGTTAGTCCCAGGTTTCTCTTATCCTGCTCCATTAGAAATTCTGTATTCTTCTAGAATAGCACCAGAAACAATAATTCGCCTCCTCTTATTAGGCTAGAGTGATTGCGCTGTCTCACTAAACCATGGTAGCCTAGAATCTCGTTAAGTTAAAGTCATAACCTGCAAGATCTAATAAAATATTTTCATTTTACTGGACAAAACATTTATTAATAGATAATGAAGCAAAGAACACGTATACGAACACGTATTTTTTCACGAATACAATGATTCTGTATTAGTAATATAAACCCAAAATTCCTAGCGAATCACTGATTGTTGAACAAAGACTTATTCGACTGAGCAGCATAAAAGCAACAGCCATAAATTGGCCTTGATAAGAGTTCAGACTCTCAAAACTTCATTAGACTTAAGAATTATATTAATGTGAACCTGGCGAAGTTTAATGTAATTAATTTCATAACCCGTATTCGGAAATATCCCACTTTTGAGTAACTTGCTGACAAAAAATTACCAAATCTATTTCCGAACAGGTAGAGTAGCTTTATGGTAATTAAGTTTTACTTATTTTTTAATTTGTGTATTTCTGTCAATTTGTCTAGTGTCAGAAAGTTACAAACTTTCAAAGTAAAAACTATTAAATAAAATACAAGAAAAATGTTGTATCTATTAAACGAAGTTATTGAATTTTCCTGAATATAAATATTACCACATGATATGTAATCTTACTTTTTGTGTAGCCTGGGTAACTTGAAAATCTTTTGTTATCAATATTAAAAAAATTAAAATTACTCAAAAGTTACCATGGGCTATTTCGGAAAACGCCTATTATTTAAAACTTTTAACCAACTAAAATATGATTACGTCAACATACCATACCTCCCAGCAATATTTTTGCGATTACTTTTCATTTGCGACATGTCTCCTGAAAGAATAAATGCGATACGCTATTCGTAATGTGTTGCGTTCTAAAGAAATGACATTTTGTATGTAAGTTCAAAGTATTTTGAATCTTTTTGTAGTTTGGTCACTGCAGTCTGATGAGACGAGCGAATTTTTTAATATAAAAAAAGAAAAAATTCAATGTTTCATTAGTTCGAAACCAAACTGCCAACGTCTTGGTTTGATAACCTCACCTATATAACCCAATTTTAAACTTGGGGCGAATTAAAGTTAATCTAGCGACAACATTTGAGAATTATATGCGATACACGGGCAAGTATATGCAGGTTACCCTCCAGGTTTATAAAAGTTCTAGGTTGCACGAACGGTATTCAAACGATTATCTTTAGCTCACCTCGAACATATTTAAAAAAGATAATCACTCGATCATGTAAAGATAAATGTCATAGTTTTTCGTGCGTGGAGTTGTTATTCGTGCGACAATATTTACGAATTATAGGCGATATTGCTAATCAGCCGCTCGATGAGTATTCTACTGATATTCCACCGATCATCAAGCGACCTTGCTTAGCCTATTACCTGTTTCAGGGGCGGTGAACCAATTTTTTTAAGCATTTAAGTAGATTTTTATACAAGAGGCACAAAGTAACAAAAAATTATAATTTCATATCGCACCTAATGATTATTTTCATAATATTATGGGAATATTATTAATAACCAGCAGATTTGGGAACAAAGTAGAATTCAATGGACTAGCTACAAACACGGGACTGCACATTCAAAATTCATATCCGAATCCTAATCTCGGTCAGTTATGAAATGGCCCCCAATTTTGTTATGCAATGGACTAGTTTAATTTATCAAATGCGTGAACTGCGATTAATATTCACGTTAGTATTCTAATATAATTTATGATTTAAATCAAATATGAATAAAATTTATAATTGTAAATTCGATTGCCTCCAACTTTGTCCAGTAAGTCATATCATCATCCTTAACAATTATATCTACATATCAACCTTAACAAGAATGCCAGATTAATGATAAAGCAATCGTATGAAATCAAACAACTCAATCACAAGTAGATGGGTTCGCATAAGTTTCCCCATGGTCATAGTTAATTAATAGTAGGCCGGGCAGTTCCCTTGAATGGATCTATATGACGTGCTATATGTTGAAAAGTTCAAAGAAATGATACGCTCCGGAGTGTCTTAAGAATAAAAAAAGTTAAGAAAATTAGTTAAAATTGTTTTATTATTAATTATCTTTTAAAATTTTTAATTTTTTTGATGACTTAGACATTTTTGATACAGACTTCTTTAATCGTTTCTGTGGTGTTTCAAATTCTCGATTTAAAACAGACCATTTACAATTTCTTCGTGTGAGAACTAACACAAAAAATGAAATCAAATTTTTAATATGGCCGATACACTCTTCATTATCTAGGTTCAAAAACGATGGAAACGTCACTTCCATTTGGAACATACACTTATCAGTTATTTTTTCACAGACATTTGAAGAATGGCATTCCGCTTTATAATGTGATTCAAAAATATCGGTTATCATCCGTGCTATGTCTTCATAAACCGGCGTGGGTGCTTTTAATGCTCCATATTTAGTCATTTCTTTTTTAAAAAAAATTTCATGTAGGAATTCTTCGGTTACAGTGATTGTTCCTTCTTCATCATTTTTTAATAATTTGTTTGTACAGTCCTTACATGTTATAGTCTTATACGCACAGTAGCCTGCGAAGTATAAGATTGCATTTCCTTTCAAATTTGGGAGATTTATACAAGTAGTGATAACGCCATCTATATTCTTCTCATTATTCTCCTCACCAGTTCGAGAGCTTCAGAGGCTCGCTTTAAAATCCTCTCGAAAATCCTTCCAGTTAATATTTACATTTTCAATTTGATCCGGAACGCAATTTGACGCTGGCGAGTTAAATAAAATACGAATACTTATAATATTTGCGAAATGAATCCCAATATCATTACTGGTTGGTGTAAAGTTATAACCGCCCTTCCCTCGAAGTGTGGAAAAAAAATTTTCAAGGGCGTCTTGATTTGTTTTCCCGGTTAAAAGATATTCAAATCCAAATTATTCGTTTAGGAAATCGAAAAGCATTAATTGCGCCCTAATTGTTAATTGCAATCCTTTTATAAATTTAAAATAATTTTCATTTGGTGAAATTATTTTTAAATGATTTAAAAATTCGATTGCTTGCTCTAAATACAAATATATTTTATTATTTTTTCGAAGAGGCTGTTCATAGGGCGATTTCGATGAAAAATGTCTCGAATTAAGGCAATCAAATATATTATTGAACGCTTCTACTAAATTTGCCGTTGGTATAGCATTATCGAGGTATGAACCAAACGTTTCCGGTGACACTTATAAGTGAAAAATAATTTAATTAGAAATGTAATTGTAAAAAAATTAAAGATTCGTGTTAAAATCAGTTTTTGCAGTAATTATCAATACAAATGAATCATAGCATGAAACAAATAAATAATTAAAATGAAATTTATCAAATTAAAGGGAATAGTTTTTTAGTTGTCTTTTACGTTTATAGAAAGATGGTTACAACAATCAAATATAATTTTTTTTATCAATAATGTTTTCCTTATTGCGTAATTCTTTATAAATTCAATTTTGTAATATTTAATGTCAAATAGACTAATCGAAAATATCTTATTATTTTGAAAAATAATCATTATAAATAAAAATTAAAGTTTGTAAAAAGCAAAATTAAATTTAAAAATTTATTTTAAATAACATACCTTTGACGTAGTTCTTATTGCGCATGCAACTGTATTGCTACGATAAAAGGCAAATTATCGGTGAATTATTAAAAATACTACCGACCGCCGTATGTACCTAATATTTCCTTCCAAATAAGTAATCTTATCTTCTTAGTTTTCTTTTGGATTATTCCATTTAAATAAGGTTATATGAATACAAAACAATTGACATATCTAAGTGAAACTCATACGATATCCGAATAAATTAAGAAAATCTATCCAATAATTTTCTAATTCATACTGATAAATATTTGAACATTTTGCTATAGTAAATATTGTATCAAAATTGTAGGTGCATTTTTAATTTCTGTTTTCAAATTGTTTCAACTAAAATCATTTTGTAATTATTAAAATTAAACTCCAATATAAATCTCATAATGTGCAATGCCAAATTTCGTTCTACAATTTACCAAATCCATAGTTTTTCTTATTCAAGTTAGTTTAATTAGTTTATGCCGAAAATTATTTCCCGATCTGCAATAAGAATAAATAACAAACAAAAAAAATTAAAATTTATACATTCACAGTCGTTGAAACATCCACATTATACATATCCAAATAAAACAATGATATCGAATTATCTTTGTTTCTCTTGATCCTTCGTAAAGTAATATTGTTCATTCGCCTAATATTGTGTTGGTTAGTCAATAATGCATTTCAACATTTGCGTGTTTTTTTATTTTATTTTATTAAATTGTTGTTATCGAATTTAGAAAAATATAACACATTTATATGGTTATCTTTTATGAAACAATATAATGTCCTATTTCATTCTATGTATTTAGATTTTAATAAATATCTAAAAACCCTAGGTAGGCCGAAGAGAGAAAACCGATAATTTAAAATCAATTTGTCTACATATTCTCTATTTGCTATATATGATCTACACATTACTACCTATACATAGCTAGTCATATAAATATACTTTTTATATGCGCGATACTCGATCGTATTTATTAACAAATTCAAATTTGAATTTATTATTGACATAATTCAATGGTTGGTATAGGTATATTATACTCAATAAATGATAATTCCAAAATGTTATCATAAATTATTTAGTACATACATATTTAAATTTGATTTATAATTATTAAGCTAATATTGTCATTTTCAATATAAAAAGTTAATTTTCTTACTGCTTTTCAGTTCGAAAACAAATTACCAATGCGTGATAAATAAATGTAAATAAACCATTGAGAGCTGCATACATATAAATGAAATGTTTTATTTTAGTTTTGTGCATGTGCATGTGCATGTGTACTTCGGTTTCATTTCTTCATAAAAATTCATTTCTTAATTTGTGAAGTGAAAGAAGAAAAGAGACCATTCAGTTGAATGAACATTTTATATAGCCTTTCGCTTGCTATACAGATTTCCCCTTCAAATTTTTGTTTTTAAATTTTTATCTACATCTTTTCTCCATTCAACTTGTTCATCTGTATAAAATTCATTATTTGTGGTTGCAGTCTAAATTTTGGGAAAACAAAATTTTTGGGGAAAAAAAATTTCTGGTTTCAAAACAATAGGTGTGACACGTCCCGTGGCCACGCCTATGATTGTCTTGCAGCAAAATCACTTTACGCTGTTTGTTGGTTGGAATCGGACGATTTTCGTTCAACGCATGGTTCAAATATATCAATTGTTGATGCTCATAGTACACCACTCCTTTCTGTTCCTACCAAATGCACAACATAACACAACATGACTTTTTGCATTTAGGGTTAAGGTAGGAAATCCATTTTTAATCACCAGTGATAATCTGAGACAACAAATGTCATCTTCGGTGTCTTGTAAGCAAATAATTGCAAATCATTAAACGATTTTCACTGTTGGCTTCAGTCAGTTCATGTGGAATCCATTTTCCTTCTTTTTGAATAATTTTTATGGCATGTAAACGTTTGCTTATTGCTGCTTGAACGACATTTAACTGTTCCGCAAAATCCAAAAACTAAGTTATACACCCAATATTATAAGCTCAACGAAAGTTATTAAGACACGATTAGGTTCAAGAGAGAACCAGAACGTTTTTTTTATACTAAACTGCCTGCTACTGCCTGTTCTAAGCCAATGGCATAAACGGGTTTCTGTATAATGGGTGAAATAGTTGAGAGTGAGAATGAGATTAAAACTGCCCTCATTGAATTAAGCGACCAAGCAGGAGGTAGGAAACCATTTTCCTCTGTTCGAGATGGGTTGTTAATATTTAAAAGAACTGGTGAAATAATATCAAATCTCAAATACACCTAATTCTGTTTTTACGCGATAGATACGTTCCCAAAAAATTCGCGCAAAAAAAAAATTCGCGCAAAAAAAGAAATGGCTTCCATATAAAAGTAAAGGCTTGGTTCTACATTTGTAAAATCAACTAAAATAATGTAATATGATTAGAGTATACAAAATCCCATTTTTACATGCTTTACACACTTTTTTATTTAAATGCTTGTTAGATATATCTTAATGAGAATAATACTTATTTAGAAAAACAAATAAAAACACATGTAATTGAAAATATTAATTAATTTTATTTAAAAAAATCATAATTTAACAAAACATAACGAAAAAAAATCATTTTAATAAAAATAGATTGCACAATACTGTATCATAAAATATATTTTTAAGTGCCTTCATCACTGGCTGATGGAACTGATGGAATGCGCACTCATTTATATGACACTTGAAAGTCACTTTCTTCACTAGAAATATTTTCCACTGCATTTCCATTGCGGCGTAGTGGTGGTTTTTCAGTAGTTGTTGTAAAAAAATCCATTATCAATGGTTGTTTCCCAGTTGTGATAAGACTGTTATGTAATTCTCGAGAATCTCGATAATCACTCATTAATAATTTTAGGTCACGTTGACACTTTTCAGCTCTTTCCCCAATAGGATCATGCTTGCCAAAATGATTGCTTAATTAAGCAGCTATTTGAAGTCCTTCTTTAATTAGGTCTGCGGTGAAGGTAGGAACTTCTTCGTCAGCGACACTGGAAACCTTTACCGCTGAAATAACACCGAACTTCTGGGACAAAATTTTTAATGAACCATCCCCTAAACTTTTCTATTTACAAGTAAGGGTTTCAGCATCCGATTACTTGAAGCGTTAGAGCAAAATAAAAAGGTCACACGATCCTTGGCTACCTTAAATCCACTTGCAATTTTCTGGGATTGAAAGGCCCGTTTCATCAGCATTCCATACCTGATCCGAGGTGTAGCCACCATCTTTAACTATTTTGGCTAATTTTGAAGGAAATGCTTTAGCTGCCTCCTCATCTGAAGATGCGATTTCACCCTTAATTTTTACATTATGAAGCGCGTGCCTTTGTAAAAAACACCCGTCATCCAACCTGTATTTGCAGAAAATTCAAATTTTTTAACATTATGGCCTGAGGGTTGTGGTTAATCTTCTTTCACCTCTTTGTAAATTCGTAATGCCACCTGCTTGATGATATTTCCATCACCTGGTATTCGTTTTTGTGAGCAATCTTCCATCCATATTACAAGAGCCTGCTCCATTTCCTCTTTTACTATGTCTCTTGTGTATGATGATGTATGAGCACTTTTGTTCCAGCAATCACGGAATTTCTAATACCTTCTTCATTTTGTTTTATGGTTTTTATCGAAGATTTCGTTAAACTGAAATATTTCCCTACAGAAGTAGTACCGCCTCCGATGGCTTGTCTATACAAAATTTTGATTTTAACTTCCAAAAAAATAGCTTTCCTTTTCGTTTGTTTTTTAGCTGAATTTGTTAATTGTACCATGAGCTCTCCTATACAAATAATTCGTTTGCCCATAATAAACGAATGCACTTAAAATTATAAATTACATACTGTTTATTGAAATCTGAAAAATTTATAAATTTCTTGTTATAATCTTACACGCAAATGATGCCAAATTTGCCACTTTACATTATCACACTGAAAACCCGCACTATACTTTTAACAAAACTAAAAAGGGATAATTAGGGAAATTCCCTGCAGTTGTGTCGTAGATTATACACGCAGATTTTACACGTTCACCTCCATCTGTCGGTAATTCTATTGTTAGAATGACTGACATATGGCAGTGAACGAGGTTTAAATCATGTACAATGTACAAAGATGTTTGATTTTGCTAGAAATGTTTTTTTTAATCGCGTTAAATCAAATAATATCGCGTAAAAAAGGAAACAAAATGTTTTGTTAAATCGCGTTAAATCAAATTCGCGCAAAAAAAGTTCGCGTAAAAACAGAATTAGGTGTAGTTCGAAAGCATTACTTTGATTATTTATAATTTGTCTTCTAATTTTAATATTTACTCTCGGTTTCTCAATAATATAAACCGAAAACCATTATTTTCCAAAGCTGGTAGGAAACCCTAAATCATCAATATTGAAAACTGTCTGTAAACTTCTCTCAAGTCCTAAACATTAATTATGCCAAAAATTGAATTTTAATTATAAACATAATATTTCTCCAATCAACAGATATCATCTACATGATGTAGTAAATTCATAATAATTATTTTTACCGTCTCAAGGGGGGCCACAAATCAATTATGTATCCTGATTTCGACAATTTTAATACGAAAACAAGAACCCATTTTCATTTAATGGATTAAACATTAAACTTTTGTATAGTCGAATAAACCGATAATTAACCTGTTGATATAGCGATAATAGTGTACCACGTAGTTATATTTTTTGGGTGGGATGTAGGTGGTAAGTCTGTGTGCTGCCTATTTGCTACTCAAGCATCCTTTATTAAGTTCGCATTGATAGTTCACAATATAAATATATGGTTATGGTTGCATATTTTTGTCCACAGACGTTGTATGTTGATGGTGCCTATATACATTTTTTCCAATATGTGCACACATAATAGGGGTAGCGATGTTCTGTACACAAATATATTCGTAATTATGTGATTATCGTAAACTGGATTTAAGTCTTGAAATTAAGCTCTTCATACAAATATCATTACGACACAGATTTGTGAGTTGGGTGTATGCGAGGACGGAAAATCAAGTTGTTAAAACCAAAACTCAATGCAAATAAATTTTGTATGTAAATAAAGTCTTCGTTTATCATTTATAAAAAAAGTTGTTGTTGTTGTTGTATGGTGTAAATTATAGCGGGAAAAAAACTTAAATGCGAGAATGACACGTTATACCCCATCAAATGCTCATTCCACCCGTTTTATATAAATATTATAGTTTACTGGTGAATAAACACGCCAGATACAGTATTAGCCGCATGCCACAATGATGTGGAAAATAATGGAAAAATATGCCACCAAACGACGACGGTTGTTGTTGCTGTGTATATTCTTGGTGTTTGCTGTGTATGTTTTTATATTACGATTTAAAAAAAAAGAACAAAAATTAAAACAATTACGCTAATTAATTCAAAAAACTGTTTTATTAAAATCAATAAAAAAATAAATTTTTGTAATTCCCGTGGTATTTTATTGGCGGCGGCAGCTCAGCACCAGAATGCTTTTTAAAATTATGACTCAGCACAATAAGGATAAATCATAACATACATTTTGTATGTATATATTATGTTGCGTTACCCAGGGTTCTAAAAAAAACGCTTTTGTACCGAAATTTTCCAGATTCTTGAAGAAAATTTGCTTGCTCATTCGCATCATTAAATGTGCCCCCGGCGTAGAACAATACACTTGTAATAATTAAACACTTGATTAACGTGGCGCACAAGGAAAATTAAAAATCCATTTTCCGAATGACATGAGTTATTTAAAATGGTTTTAATTAGATACAACAATGTTATCGGTATGGCATGTGCTACGCAAGGATCTCTTTATTATTGTGCGAAAACGAACCACCTGTTTCAATATTAGACATTTGTGTATATATGTTTTGTATATAGGTAACCTACATGTTATACCTGTATATAGAATCGGAAAAATATGGAAAATTATAAAAAATGTATGACAATAAAAATGATTGATTTATTTCCTTTTTCGCTTTTGTTGGCAGAATTTATTGTTTATTTGCATAAATCGATTTAATTTAATTTTTAATGCAATAAAATTGTGAGGGTGGTACATTCGATGTCCCCTTCGTTCTATCAACACCACGTTATACATATGTAGGCCCATTTTATCTGTGTAAATGATTGATTGCGAATTGATTTATAATTTATAACACTAATTCCAAGTGACAAGTTTATTCTGGCATATTTTACAAGCAAAATTCAGGTGCCCTGCTAAAAGAAGTAAAATTGAAAATTTTTAGTCGCCTATTTCTAGTTATCTACTGAAAATTATACGGAAAACTTGTTGAGTTTTAATGTTACGTTTTGTGTATAACATTATGTTACGAATTTTAGTCGTTCGATATGGATAGCATCGTACTGGATTTTGCAAATAAATAACACCTTTATCTTCTACAGTAATTCACTAAATTCATTCGTTCACTAATTCACTGTGACTGCTCACAACTGTTCACTACTTTTTACAATCTTTACTTCCTATATTTTCGGTGATGTCTAACACAACCATTTACAATTGGTTTCGATATCTCCATATTCCCCTCCATTTTAGAATGTCAATCTTAAATCCAATTCCCAATCAATGTCAGAGAAATACTTGAACATCGTTGATGTGAATAATAATAAGCGCTTAATAAAATTATGGTCTTAATAATCACATTTGAATAAACATTTGTTTTTTTATTTCGCAAAAAAATAGATTTTTGAATATTTTAATTAAAACATTTGGTCAAAATGTTTAATAAATCACTCGATCGATTTCGACTTCATATAGGTGTTGGAGTATCTACTGATTTGTAAAAGTACAATTTTTTAAATATAGTAGAAAAAAAGCAACAAAGATATAAAAGGAGAGGCAAAAATGGGGCAAATAAAAACTAATCTATCGATCGTCCCAGCCAACTGTTGTTTATACAGAAAAATGAATAATAAAGCAGGTAAGTGAATAGTCATCGAGTGAGTAACAAAAACTGAGTAACTGAGCTTTTTGTTTCACATATTGAAGATGTGTAAAAAAAAAAATTTTTTAATTTAAATATTCAAAAATTTAATTTTTTGCGAAATAAAAAACAAGTGTTAAGTACCGATGTGAAGTTTCTAACAAAAAATAACAAAAATCGAAATTATATATGTATTAGTACCACTCAATATTAAATTCTTATTAGAATAATTTGAGTGTGATTTATAACAGTGTTCAATTATTCTCAGAATCAAGTATGTACATTTAAAAATTATAATTTTTAAAATAGAATTTATTTAAAATTACAAAATATTAATGAAATATATAAACTATTGAAACAGATAACTAAAATATCAATTAGTTAGTTTACAAATAAATAAAAATAAAAAGTATACCACTATATAGGAGTAAGCGGAGAAAATGTAACCTTGTTAATAGCAGTTTTCCACTGTTAGTTTGGTATGGATTGGGTATGTTGGATGAAAATAGGGTTCTTAAATAATTTTGTGGGAAGTTCTGGAATATGGGTACCTGGGACGGAACTTGATCAATTCTTAACCGATTAGAATGAAACTTGGTATGTTGGATGGTAATAGGATTCTTAAATGATTTTTGTACGAGTTTTTGCAATACGGACGATTATGATGGGATTGGGTATGTTGGATGGAAATGGGATTCTTAAATGTTTTTGGACGAGTTTCTGAATACGGCCAATTGGGACGGAACTTGGTCAATTCTTAACCGATTATGAGGCGATTGGGTAGGTTGGATGAAAATGAGATTCGTAAATGATTTTTGGAAGAAGATCCTTTTACCTCTTAAGAAGTAATTATTAACAAGGTTATGCTTTTCCGCTAGGAAAAACCTATAGATACCTATAAATATTCCAATCCGACCTATATAGTGGCATCCTGCCCTAACCTCTGGAAGTGGCTTGTTATTGGCCCAGATTGGTGACATACTTAAAATTAACAGTGGAAAACTGCTATTAACAAGATTACATTTTCTCCGCTAAGACAAACCTTATATCGAAAAAGGTTTTCTATAGATAGGCCAATTCGACCTATATAGTGGCATCTTGCCCTTATTTCTAGAAGTCGCTTGTTATTGGTACAGATTGACAAAATATTCAATATTTTGAGAGAAAAATTGCAATAAACATATTTGATATTATTTTTTGTTAATGCTTTAATTTTATTTATTTGTTACCTTTTTATTTAAGCTCTTTATATATTTCTGTATTATCTTTTGTATTTATTATCTTTTATAAATTTTATTATGTTAGTTATGATGAAATTTTCACTAATTCGCATTTATAAAATATTAACAGTGTACATCACCAATACTAAAAAATTCAATATGGCGGCCATTGGAATCTAATTGAATCCAATAAGAATTTTACTTCCGCCATGTTTTCTAATTGGAATCGTATACGTATACGTGTTATTTTTTGTTAGAAACTTCTCGGGCTCGTGTTAAGTGAAATGTGTTTATTAAAAACTAAAAAACTGTTTATTAAAATGTCAGAACGTCTATGTATTCTTGGTGCAGGAAGGGCCGCTGGACGTTGATTTCGTTGGTTTTTCTCTGCTACAATATAATAACACTGTGCTAGTTGAAAAATGTGACAAGCTGGGCACCCGGGGGTAAACCTAATTCGACTATGCTGAATTCATTGATGCTAGTCCCATTTCAATGTTAGTCCCCATTTTTGAAATATCGCTTTCGACATATTTTGCCTCTGAGACAAATATTTGTCAAAATATACACTCATATTCACGTTGATAGCTCCTGAACCATTAAGATTTTCGTTATGCTTTCTTCAGCAAAGTTGTTGCGCAAGCCAAGACCAACAACTTTGCTGAACATACCAAGGCCGAAAAACGACATCTACAATCACAATTTTGTGTTATTTTATTTTTTTGCGTTTCAAAAAATAAAATAACACAAAAATGTGATTGTAGATGTCGTTTTTCGGCCTTGGTATGTTCAGCAAAATTGTTGGTCTTGGCTTGCGCAACAACTTTGCTGAAGAAAGCATAACGAAAATCTTAATGGTTCAGGAGCTATCAACGTGAATATGAGTGTATATTTTGACAAATATTTGTCTCAGAGGCAAAATATGTCGAAAGCGATATTTCAAAAATGGGGACTAACATTGAAATGGGACTAGCATCAATGAATTCAACATAGTCGAATTAGGTTTACCCACCGGGTGCTCAGCTTGTCACGCAAAAAAAGTTTGAAATTCAAGCACAGTGTAATTAATGGTATGATTATAATTAAAACTGCGAGATTGACACAGGAAGAGATTAGAAATATACTGTAATGATGAACATCGTGGCGGTTAGGATCAGCAGTCCAGTGAATATCATTATTATGTTCTGCGATTAATGTTTCCAGTTGGTGAGTGTCTATTCTTGATATTGGTATCTTGGTCATATGAATATCAAAGTAGTTAAACGTATGATTAACAATACTAGCATTTATAGTTGAAATAAATGCTGAATTTAAGCTGAAACTTGATGTGGATGGTGCAAAAATCTGAAATGTTTTATCCTTTAATGTACAACCATCACTGATATTTAATATTCCACATCCCTCTATATTAATCGGGGTAACTGTTTTTCCACAAATGAGATCATCATCTTCTTACTGCTTATACTAAAAATACATTTGTGGTGTTCATTAATTTTAGCCCAATAGTTGGTAACGTTGAATGACTGAATGTGGCATGGATGGAGCTCGTTATTCTGTTGAAAAACGTTCATTTCGCACATACTGACGTCAGATTGTGTGATGTATACCGGAGCAACATGGCATATTAATTTATGAGCGTTGATAGTAACACATCGATTTAAATCCGAAACCGCCATTGGTGAATAATATTCACGACTATTGCTAACTACAAAAAATGTGGTTGACGTTTTAATGATGAAATTTTGAGCTTCGTGTTAGATATAGGTATTGGGTTTATTCGATAGATGTTGCGTCATTGTATCAACGGTACTGAATGCTGAAAATAACCATGGTTGCCATCACTCTTGCATTTACCGTCATAACTTCATAAATATCAGTGAGATGATAACCAGGAAGTGTCACTGCCGGTGGTGTGTGGTCCTTGATTTTCCATAATTTATTTTCAAGCTGTGTGGGAGAAATTAACTGTGAATTGATTAATCCATTATGCGGATGGGTGAGTATGTCAATCTGGGTTCTCTGAGTATCTTCGACATTTCTGATGAATAGCATGAGTTGTATGGATAACATGTTGATTAATTGGTGTTTATATAAATATGCTGTATCAGCTGAAAGTTGGTTGACTCTATCTTGTATAAGCTCAATGTGCTCGCCCATAACATTTAGTTGGTTTCTTGTTAGATCACTATCATGTTGATAATGTTTAAAGTGGCATTGATAATTGAGGTTCGCTTTCGAGCTAAATTGATCAGTGTTTCGCTTTTATCTTCCAGGTTTGTTATTAATTGTTCATAACGTTGTGCATCTCGTTCATTCAAAACACCAAATAAATCCCCCATCACATATCTCACTGTATCCCCGAACCCACGTCTTACGATCGTCTTCGTTCTTTGTTGGATTTCTGAATTACTTGGTTCGCCTTTCTAATATTTGCCAGATGGTGATCAAATTGTTGAAAGGTGGCAGCGCAAATACCGGGATCATTTGTATGATTATTACTCTCTTGGCAGAAGCGTTTCAATTGTTTATAATGTATATTCATATTTTTCAGTTTCCCTTCAAATTTTCTGAGATCATAGTAGATGATTATGTTCCAGTTGGAGGCAAGTGGGTTCATTTCAGCATGTTTTTCAAAATATAATCCTGGTTGCCTCTGCACTTGATGCGCTGAATAATAGGCCCATAATGTATACCGAATAAAGGATAAGATTGGCACAAGATAGTTTCGCGGATTGACTTCGTGTTCTCCTTTCAGTTGGTTCAGAAACTTTCTCTCGAGATGAACCTTCCGTCGGTTTATCGTTGTTTGTTATAACCTGTTACACTTCGGAATCCTCAATAATTGGTTCGGCTTCTGACTCAATGGTGTAGTGTGTTGGTAAAGGGCTGATCTTATAGCTATGGACCTTTTGAGTATACCCTTCTGAGTTTTCAAGGTAACGACTCTGGTTAGTTTATCATGTCCTAGGTGAGTTTCTCATACTCTTCCCATTAGCCACTTGGTGGGTGGAAAATTTTCGTCTCTTATAAGAACTAATTGGTTTTCCTTTATATTTGGTTGTTGTTTTGTCCATTTCATTCGGTGTTGCATATTATGGAGTTAATTTTTGCTCAACATTTTCCAGAATTCTCCATGCATTCTCTCGATTTGCTGCCACATTGTCAATAGATTTTGGTTCGGGTAAATGGTTTTATCATCGGGTGTTAAACATTCAAGTTCATTAGGATCCTCTGATAATGGACATATCGGTCTAGAATTTATTGTTGCTTGAACCTGGCACAACAGAGCTATTAATTCTTCATATGTTAGTAGTACAGATACTGCGGCTTTCTTCAAGTACTACTTTACCGATTTCACTTCTGCTTCCCATATGCCGCAGAAATGTGGTGAGCCTGGGGAATGACATACCAGTTGATCCCTTGGTTTGTTATTACGTTTAAAAAATCGGATGAATGAAGAATAGATTGCAAATATTTGCAGCCCTCGTGGTGTTGTCACTATACATATTTGCAACGTTACCCCTTCGGGCTCTGAAACGTTTGAGGGCAGCGAGAAATCCTTGTGTTGTTAAATCACTATCCAATTCTATATGCATCACTTTTGTTGTGGGGGTATGCGTAAATGCTCTTGATGGTATTACTCTTGGAGGAGGTAGGCTTCCCATCAGTTGAGTTGCTCTCTTAGCATTGAACCTAAAACATTTCTGGCATTGGCGATTGTGTTGTTTTGTTGCTCTTTTACCTTGAAGGATCCAAAATTGCTTCCTTATGAATGCGAGCGTTGAATTAAAACCAACCTCAATGCTGAGTACTTTTACATGCATAATCGATGATCAAACTTGTGAGATTACCCTTATGTGGTAGGATGGTCGGATGTTGTTCGTTATATAGTTCAAAATTGAATGTTGCAATCGTCCTTCTATTCGAAGTACTCCATTCGTGTCCAGAAATGGATGTAAGGAGAGAATCTTACTCTTGGAGCCCATCTGACCTTTAATTTTCTTACATCGTCCTTAAATGGAGAAGCTTGCGCCATCTTTACAATCTTTATTTTACCTTCTTCTAACTCTTTAACTGTTAGCGCTCCCTTTCGTTTTTCACTTTTATGGTGGCTGTTCCAATAGAAACGCCAAATATATGCGAATACTCGAATTGTTTTTGTGCGAGAGAGAGGAAAACGTTTCTAATATTTCCGGTTCTGTTGTTGTTGTGCTGCAGAGAGTATCTTGGAGTTTTTTTCTAACTCGGTCTCCTTTATTTCGTTACTCGATGATGGCTCGATACTACTCGTAAACCAATCCGGGCCGGATCACCATAATTTATTATCACCCAGCTTATCAGGATCTACGCCACGAGCTGCACAATCCGCGGGACTTTCCTTTGATTTACATGTTTCCATTTTGCAGGGCTGAGGATAGCATGAATCTGCGATGTTAGATTTGCTACGAAAGTTTTCCACTTACTAGGGTGTCCTTGCAGCAAGGCCAGAACAATTGTTGAGTCAGTTCATGCTTGTATTTTAACGTTTGGGATTCCCATGGCTTCTGAAACTTGTCTCAGTAATTTCGCTAACAGTACTGCCCCCACAAAGTTCTAATCTTGGAAGACTTAGTTTCTGACTTAGTGGGGCCACCTTAGTTTTCCCGGACATAAGTGTAAATGTTGATTCTGCTGCATCTATCATCTTGCAGTAAACTACTGCAGCGTAAGCTAATTCCGATGCGTCATACAAAACCCATGCAGCTCTAAATTTTCGTACTTGTCCTTGGTATGAGCCCATCGTGGAATCCTAATTTTTTGCAGCTCGCTGCACGTAGCTTTATATGGAATCCATTTTTTCTTCATTTCCTCAGGTAGTTCTTCATCCCATGATATTCCCCTTATCCATGACTGCTGAAACAGTTTTCCTATAATAATTGTTGGGGAAAACCATCCTGGCGGATCGATTATTTTGGATACCTCTGAGTAAAGGGATCGTTTTATTGGAACTATTGTCATGGGTTCCATGTTGACTCGGAACTCAAATTCATCTCGTTGGCGATACCACAATATTCCTAACGTTTTTATGGATTCAAGGTCCTTATTTATGGTGTGGTTTTTGACTCCCTTTATCCTTCAGGAATACCCTCCATTATGGCTATGTTGTTCGATGCTCATTTTCTCAGCTTAAAACCTCCATTATTAAGCGTTTTTCTTAACTGTTGCTGACATTTTACTGCATGTTCTATGGTTTCTGCACCAGAGAGAACATCATCGACATAGAAATTTTTCAACAGAATTTCAGAAGCAATTGGATAATTATTCTGCTCGTCTATGGCAAGTTGTTTTAGAGTTCTAGTGGCTAAATATGGAGCGGACGATGTACCATACGTGACTGCGTTCGTAATTTGTACTCTTTATTTTGCTCGTTTGGGTCAGCTCTCCATAGTGTCCTTTATAAGTTGGTGAGTTGCTCACTCATCTCTTCTTCTTCTGGGTATGACTTTCTCTTGGGTAGCTCTTCAGTTTCCCAAAATTGACGCAGCTGCACGTCTAGGTGGTCTTGTACTACCAGAGATAGTGGAATCAGTTTTCTGAGTTTTCTCAGTTTTCTGAGCTATTGGTTGGTACGGGAATTGCTTTATTACACCGTCTAACAAGATGTTGGCGTATACCTCTGTTCCTAAAATCATATCGGTTGAAACAGGTAAGTCAAAATTTGGATCAGACAGTGTCAGCTCCATCCAAGTTGTTTTGTTAAGACCCTTTACTGGCGTTGATGGTAGTCGCTCAGTTAAGTTTGGTAAGATAAAAGCTTCCACCACCTGCTTGTATGTCGAAGGGTAATAAGGTGGAATAGTTATGTGCACCTTATAATTTATTTTATTAGTTTTCATCCCTCCAATTCCAGTAACTTGTAAATCTGTTCGGAATTTAGGTAGGTTGAGTTGTTCAGCACCTGCCTGCGTGATGAATGATTACTGAGAGCCTGGATCTATTAGTTTACAAAATTTTACTGGATATCCGATGCGACTTGTAGCGTTGATCAATGCGGTACCTAACAAGGGCACCTTATTCTGCACAGTGCATTTTTCGTTGTTGTTTTTAACGATTGAATTGCCCGAGGATTCACCAGAGTAACTTCATATAGAAGATGTGTCTCTCTGTCCAGCTTCCTTAACACTAATGGAATTAGTATTGCACTCCACGTTGATGTCTCTATGCCCAAGTTGCTTATGGCATGAAGATTTTCATTTATTGTGTCGTGCAGAGCCTTTATTGCATTTGTCGACTTGGAATTGTGCGTTGGGAGATTCAATAGCGTATTTACGTGATTGGTGACAAGTCAACGCTTGTTGTTATAACGATTTAGAATTTTTTAAAAGCATCCGCATAATTTACTCCAGTTGTTGATATATGATTCAAAAGTTTTGCCGCATCTCCTCTAATGTATGATTTGAGGTAGCTTATTTTATGAGTATCAGTAAGGGTTTTATTTTCGTGTACAAACTTACAGAATCTATCATAAAATGATGCCCATTCCTTATATTGCCCATTGAAATATGGTATTTCAAGAAGTGGTAATTTTATTTCCGGTTGATAATTTTTCTCAGTAAGTGGACTTCCTTGGGCTGCTCGTTGTTGAATAGCTGCCTGTAGTCTCGCCGACATCTCATCCACATTTTGACCCATTGTGTCATAAATTTCATAGAGAAAGTACGTTGTTGGCTTCTGGTATTTCAACGAGGATTTCCTCATTCAGCGTATCCATTTGTACTCTGCTGCTCATCAACTGTTGTAATTTTTGGGTTAAATGTGGAGTACCACGATCTTATTCTAAACATACTCTAGCTTGCTGCAATACACTGTTGATATGATTTACTTTTACGACGGCTCTTTTAAGTACTGACGCTTCATCCAGCTTATTGTTGTTGATTGTATTCTCAGTGTTTTTTTCATTTTGTTTTTGAATATTATGATGATGCGTCAACAATTGCTATCGCGGTACGAATGTAACTAACTAATTCTCGATTGTTCTATTGCATTTTTTTAGTTTTTCGTCGTGCGCGATTGCTAGGTTATCGGTTCGCGATAACACGAAAAGCCGAATGTGTTTAAATACCTGGGATCGATAGTAAATGTGCAAAATTCAGTCTCCGCAGATATAACATCACTGATCGCAGCACGTTAGCGAGTGTTGTACGCTAACGACACGGAACAAGCAAAAGCTTGCCGTTTTTCCATGCATCTGAATCTCGAGATCAGAAGTGATCTGAGCAGCCCTGATATAATTAGAACAATTAAATTATTAAGGCGAGGTCGGACACATTCTACGTTCCCAAAATCGACCCATAAAACAGGTCCTGGACCTCGTAGGGGACCTTTTACGCGATGGATAGACGACAGGTTCTTCAATCTCTTGGTTATCGTGTCTGGCGCCTCCTTGTTGTCGATCGAGTTATGTGGAAGATTATTGTTGAGGCGTCTCAAACCTCTTCATGGAATATAACGCCAGCGAAGAAGAAGCTGTTCCTTTTAGATGTGAGACACTTTTGGTAGTGGCCAAATTCATCTGGCCAGATGTGTTGAATCAGAGAAATACTGTTCCGTCAATCGAAATGCTCTGTTCAAACATTATCGATCTGACTCATTCTCCTGGGGGAGTTAGATTCGAAGATTTTGGGATTCCCGATGTAGAGGAACTATTATAAAATGTCAAATGTCAAGCTCCTAGAATTAGTACAGATGTCTAATGAGTAGTATAGAAATTAACTTTAATAGCGAAGAAATCGTACACCAATTTACACCAAAAATAATTGAGGAGGTTCTGCAGTTAGGCAGGAGTTTGCCAATAACGGGTTTAAGGCTTGATAAAAAATCGATAACTCATCGATAACTCATAAACGTCTATCAGTGGTTCCGATAGTGATGTAATAAATGTGCCAACGAAAACTCGAGTCCTGCATTTTGAAAGCTCGGATGGGGATTTAATTTAAATTAATTTTAATTGTTTTTATTTACGTAACGTGAAGAAATTTAGATTATTTTTGAATAAAATAAAATTTAAACTTTTCTATATTATTTGAATTTTTGACTTATAGATGGAAAATTTGTAAGAATCACACCAATCAGTACTTTTAACCATTTTTGTTCTACTTTTTGTTGAACTACACTGTTAAAACATTGAATGCACACTCGGGTAAATTTTAAAACAACAAACTTCATTAAGTTCGTCACACCGGTTTTACCTTTTTAATATGGATCTTTTATCTCATTTTAAACGATTTCAATTTACACTATTATCCGTGATCTACCGTGTAAATCGAGGGATGAGTGTATACATGTTATTTTTGGTTAGAAAATTCACATCTGCTATGAATTTCCATCAAGTTTTGAAATTTCCGAAATCAATTAGTTTTTCATTTATTTCAGACGTTATCTTGTGTCATCAAATTAAAAATTTTTTTTTTATTTTTATTTTTTATTTTCTAGGAAATGTTTAGCTGATCAAACGCGATAAACACAAACCACACGGAAACAGGTAATGAATAAATTTAACAAAAATTAAATCTAATCTCAAATCAAGACATTTAAAATTTTACTTAATATTTTTATCTGTGTATAAATATGTCACGAAACTGTCAAACAAAATAATTCTATTAATAAAATGGGGCAAATTTTTTAATGTATAAAAAATTACATCACGCTGATTAAATCTAACTCCCGCGCATGACTTACTCCCCTCAAGTTTTGTATTTCTCTGCATCACAATTTTTAAATAATTTTTTTAAACTAGAGAGCAGCCAACCAGAACATCACCCATCCTCAGGCACATAAAATTATCATCCTACATCGTTTTCACCCAACAAAAAATCAGTCAACTTTTATAAAATTATGTTCAAGGTATGTTTATACCAAGGCGGTGTATATAGGCAAACTCGTAGAAAATAATATCAACTAGTAAACGTAACGAATATGAAAAATGGAAACTGATTTGGGGTACAAGATGATTCCCCATATTTTTCACCTTTTCTACGACAACATTTTTTTTTATTATACTTTAACCATAATAAAACGCTTAATTTGACCTCCGCACCAGGAGGATGGTTAGGTGGTAAATTTTTACAAAATTCCCAATTCATCGGCCGCCCTTAAATTAAAATCAAATCAAATCATATTTTTTTATTAAATTTACGGGCATATTTTATTTTATGTGTCGTACATAATTTCAAGGTTGCTACACTAAATTAGATTTGCCACATTAATTTTTCGTTGTTATGCTGTGTGCGCGGTCTGCTGGTAAAATTTTTTTCCTGTTTGTACGTCATGATTTTTTTTTTCGTGTAGTGAACGATATTAAGTGTCGCCTATATAATTAAATTATGTTTTAACTTGTTGAAATCGTTTTTATCCCGAATAATACGATGGTCGTCTGTGCAAGTCATGATATGTCAAATGGCTATAATTCTCGTATTCTAAACGGTATATATAGTAGATTCTGTTTACCTACTTACGAAATGACTTTATGTGTCAGCACATAAACATGTTAATTAAATTTTTATAAATTCTTACGTTGAGTTCCTTGCGTGTACATGCATATGAAAAATACCTCTAGAAAAGTGGATTTCCTTCTCAAACTACCCATTGAATGTATATCGGTTTCTTGTAATATTTCACGGATTTGTTGCTGTTTACTTACTCTATAATTTCATACTAATATAAATCATAACTATATCCGGCGTACACGTATGTATAAATGCAGTCAAAGTGTAATATTAGGTTGGTTTAAAAGTTATACATTAAATCTTTTATCTTAACTATAGGGAATGTATTGATTTCTGTCTTTAACATGTTTAGCGTACATTTTATTCATAGAAAAACTATTTTGGTTAAATACTTATTTATACTAAAATTAGTATTCTCGTTTTGATGGTCGAAAATGTAAAATAACTGTCCCTTCGTCTGGGTACCTGTACCTCGAAAATATCATATGCATTTTCAATTTTTTCATGTCTCTAATAATTTTAGAATTGACTTTAAACCAATTTTCTAGCAATTTTGCTATCAGCAGTTTGGAAAAAAACCACCAATATTTGTCACAAATTTACCTGAAAAACTGTCCGTCGCGCCGGTATAATGCCTTTATAAGGCTTCGACTGGAATTATGAGGTTCAGGGTGAAAAATCGCATGCATCGTGCTACTTGTGCCATAGTCTGCTAGGTTCTGGCTGACATGATTCCGGCTGTCGTGACGGACACGAAGAAAAGCAAGTTTGAAATAATTTGGGACCATTAGTTGACAAATCCACCGTTTTGGTGCTGTTGGTCTACTATTCATTTCAGTAGTCCGAAGTCTTACTGAAGTAAGCTGAAAATTCTAGCCGGGCATATTTATTTTATGCTTATGAAGTTATTCAAACATTTTAGTCCTGCATTATCGACATATTTTGTAATAGTGGTACGAAATTTTATTAAAAATATTTGAAAATTGTTTGCTAAAGATTCTAGCAAGAAATATACGCGCTACTTTATTTCAGCCGAAAATCTGCATTATCGACACATTTTGTTTCAAAACTATACTAATATTAGCCAAAAATGGCATGATGCTGATGTTAGCAGAAAATCGTTGAGTTCATTACAACTGTAAAATTAAAACAAAAAACATTCCTGATAATTCCAATGCCATTGTTGTATCTCTTTCGTTAATCTGAGTATTCTGATATGTAAAAAAAAACAAAATATTTTTGATTGTGTGACTATTTACAATTTTTACGTTTACAGAGGATAAAATATCTCTTTAAGGTGGTCTCTGATAATAGTTTCTTCGGAAGGTTTCCATGATCTATTGGCCCCTGACGTTTAAGTGTAAAAGTGAACACTGGATTACACAATGTAAATCATTTTCTATGCTACTGAAGTTAGCCGATCATTTCAGCCGAAAAAATGTACATTATTGAGATATTTTATTTCTTGTAGTGGTACGAAATTTTTTGCTAATCTTAGCCAAAAATCTCATGCAATTAGTGTTAGCAGTTAAAATTTGAAAATTTCCGCTTAAAAAATCTATATTATCGATATATTTTAAATTAAGTCGATAATTTTTTTTATAACACCCATCACATAGACAAATTTTATATCAAGAAGTTTCAATGAACTTAGCCCAGAATTTCAGCCGTATCAAATCAGTTATTTCGACATATTTTAGACAAAGATAGTGGTATGAAAGTTCATTGATGTTAGTTGAAAATTTAATGATACTGATATTAGCAAACCAATTTATCCTTTATTATTTAGCAGGTAGTGATATAAAATTTTAATAATGTTAGCCGAAAAGTCCATGTTACTGATGTTAGCAGAAACTTTTAATGTTACCAGTGAATTAGCGTTATCGACATATTTTAAATCGAATAGTGATACAAAATGTTGCAACTAATGATAGTTAAAAATTTTACCTTCGTCGCAAAAAATTAGTCTTGTATTTTCAATATATTTTGTATCACCTAGTGGTACGAAATTTTACTGATCTTATCCGAAAATTGCATGGTACTGAATTTATGATAAAAATCTGCATTTTCGACATATTTTGTATCAGCTAGCGGAATAAGATTCTATAATGTTAACCTAAAATTAGATAGAAATTTTGAAGCTACTGCAGTTAGCCGTATATATTTCACACAATCAATCTGCATTATCGATATATTATATATGAGATAAAAATACGATATTCTACTGATGTTAGCCGAAATTTTCATGCTATTGATCTTAATAAAAATTGTAAGTTACTGGGCGCGTATTCTTGAAATAGGTGGATATTTCCGCATGCGGATTATAATTTGCATTAGAATTCTTTATATTATTCGAATAAAATCGAATTCTTTAATCGTTTTTTTTTCAAATTTGCTTGCAACTTTTCTATTATTTGGGAATAAATCCGCATTGATTTACTCAATCGGAAATTTCCACTGATTTTTGTTTAGTAGTGAAATAAATAATAGAAGACTTGCAAGCAAATTTGAAAAACGATTAAAATAGCCGGCGAAAAATTCGAATAATATAAAGAATTTTAATGTAAATTATAATCTGCATGGGGAAATATCCACCGATTTTAGGAATACGTGCTCAGTGGCCAAATTCTGTCTTTCCCTGGGAATAGGGAATTGGGAAAAATATTTGCATGGCATTTTTGTCTAAATTGTATTTTTCGGGCCTACTGAGGGAACATGTTTGGTATTAATACTTTTGAAACAAAGTAAAATGGGAAAATATTTTTCCCAATAAAAATTTTGTGGAACAAAAGTATCCCAATTCACTTTGTTTTGAAAATTTTTGCACTAAACTTATTCCTTCAGTAGGCCAGAAAAATACAATTTAGACAAAAATGCTATGAAAATATTTTTTCCAATTCCCTATTCCGAGGCAAAGACAGAATAGGGCCACTGGAGTGAACCGAAATTTCAGCCCAACAAATCTGCATTTTAGATATATTTTATTCAAGTG
This sequence comes from Nephrotoma appendiculata, assembly GCA_947310385.1. Taxonomy (NCBI): domain Eukaryota; kingdom Metazoa; phylum Arthropoda; class Insecta; order Diptera; family Tipulidae; genus Nephrotoma; species Nephrotoma appendiculata. The sequence continues at coordinate 318,927,442 of OX371223.1, forward strand.
GAATTTTATTTACTTTTTCAAATCAATGTGAAATTTATGGTTCAAATAGAACAAAAAATAAATAAATTTGCTTTTGTGTTAGTAGTGGTAATCGTTTGACGTTTTAGAAATGCCATTACTCATGACATTTGTGGTTTGTGTTTTAAAGCGTTTGGTTGTGAATTTTTACTGATAAAAGTGTTTTTATGGATAAAATGGAAATTGTCGAAGAATTGTTGGCGTCGTCTTCCTTGTCGTCATCAGATGATTTATTTTATATTTTTCTTCATCGGGTGATGATGATTTTATAAAGTTTCAGTCCATATTATTTGAACGAGCGCAAAATATTCGCGTAAAATTCACAACTTTCAGTTTTTAGATCTTGAACTACTTAAAACACAAGAAGAATGACATTTCCGACGCGTTCATAAAAATTGACATTTCTCTTTTTATATTAGTATTGGTCACATCAAAAACAAATTTACAAAAAAATGTAAATTTTTTAAAATTAAAAAAAAATTCCACATCAGATATTGGTATTCAATTTTTCTGATTTTATCCAAAAATTTAATGTTACTGTGGTAAGCAGAAAATTATCATGCTACTGAATTTAAGCTGAAAAAAATCTGCAACATCGACATGTTTTGTATTAAAATTCTATAATTAAAATTCTTTAGTTCTAAAAATCTCATGCTGCTGATGCTAGCAGAAAATCGTTTGAAAGGTTTTGGAATAACCGAAAAACTTGCTATCGACACTTAATTTTACAAAACTTCTCTGTAATTATCTGTATTTTTTCTTTAAAATGCGTTTACGTATGTCTAAAAAACAATATATTTTAGATTGTGTGTACATTTGGTGAAATTGAATTTTTACGTTTACAATGAATAAAATATCTCTTTTAGGTTGTCTCTGTGGAAAGTCAGCGGAGGTTTTTATGGAGGGTCAGGGGAGGGTTTCCCTGACGTATAAGCTTTTGAGGTTTAAATTTAAAAGTGAACACGTGATTACGTAATGAAAATTGTTTTTCATGCTACTTAAGTTATCCGACCATTTCCGAATGCTACTGAAGTTAGCTGAAAATATTAATGTAAATAACCGGTGCGAAGTTTTTAACGAAAAGTGTAGCTACACAAATTAACGAAAAGTGTAGCAATTAAAAGTGTAAATAGTACACCTTAAAAACACCTGGAAAAAATTAACTACCTGAAAAATTAAATAAAATTAATTACCTGGAGAAAATTAAAAGACCTGGGGTTGTTTCACGACAATTTATATATCGGTACATTTAATGAATATTCTAATATTGGTCAAAATACCTGCTACACTATGGCCGATTCCAGAAAACTCAGAGATGTTATCAAGTATGGGCGTATATTTTCTGAAAGTGGATGAACCGTCCTGTTCGAAACAATTAACAACATCAAAATAAAAAGGCCTGGGATTACTTCACGACAATTTATGTATCGGTAAATTTAATGAATATTCTAATATTGGTCAAAATACCTGCTACACTATGGCCGATTCCAGAAAATTCAGAGATGTTATCAAGTATGAGCGATTCATCCACTTTCAGAAAATATATGCCCATACTTGATAACATCTCTGAGTTTTCTGGAATCGGCCATAGTGTAGCAGGTATTTTGACCAATGTTAGAATATTCATTAAATTTATAGATATATAAATTGTCGTGAAACAACCCCAGGTCTTTTAATTTTCTCCAGGTAATTAATTTTATATAATTTCTCAGGTAGTTAATTTTTTCCAGGTCTTTTTTTTAAGGTGTGCTATTTACACTTTTAATTGCTACACTTTTCGTTAATTTGTGTAGCTACAATTTTCGTTAAAAACTTCACACCGGTATGTAAATAAACATATTTTATTTTTTGTATTGTTACAAAATTTTTGCTAATGTTAGTCAAAAATTTGTTATTTCCAAATCTGTGTTATCGACATATTTTATATTAGGTAGTATTATGAAATTCTATTGCATTAAGCCGAAAATTTCATGTTACTGGATAAAATTGTATGATACTAAAGTTAGCAGAATATTTCATTTGAACATATCTGTCATTTTGAAAAAATTTAATATTTTATGCAATAGCTAACAATTTAAGGCCGAATACTTCACGCTTTGTTATCAGAAAATTTTAAGCTTTAAATTTTAGTTCTGCATTATTGACATATTTTATATCAGACTGACTTACGTTAGCCGAAAATTTAATGCTATGCAAAACAGAAAACTTTATTCTTACGAAGTTAGCGAAAAATTTCTGATCTGTATTTTAATCTAGAATTTAATTTACTAATTTTAACAAACAATTTTGTACCTTGCAAAACACATTTTGGATTATCGACATATTTAGTATCAAGCAGTGATACCAAAGTTTACTTATGTTTTATTAAAATGGCATGGGAGATACCAATAAATTTTCATGATATTCAATTAAGCTTACAAATCTGCACTATCGACATTTGTTGTCGCATATGGTGGTTTACAAACAAACTGCATTATCGACATATTTTATATCAGTTATCGAAACGCCATTTTACTGATGGTATCCGAAAATTCTTGTTCCTTAATCGTATGCCACTGAGTTATCCCAAATTTCAGCCGAAAACATCTGTGTAACACCAGTAGGATCGACACATTTATCAGGTAGTGGTAAAAAATTCGTGTATTCTTATTAAATTCCATGCTTCTGAAGTTAAGATAGACTATTCTTTGGAGCTTTTTTATGAGGTTTTATCTTTTAATTAAACAGTTAAGTAGTTAAGTAAGTAAAGGATGAGTTTAAAAAAATACCAGTATTATATCAGGTGAAGAAAATTACTAATGAAAATATTTCAGTTGCGGGGCGTTTAGTGTTTAACTAAATGACCTTGAATCTCATTGGTTTGGGAGAAATTGACATTTTTTTTTAAATAAATTCATTTGGCCGACAGAATTTTTCGTAAAGGGTATGGTTCCCGAGCTAATTTTGCTTTAGTTCAAACACTGTTTTCTTGTAAAGACAAATAAGAATAATAAAATCTGTTCTTCTTTGGCTTGTTAAGCAAATTTATAATTTCAATACTGGTAACTCAATGAAGAATTAATCGTTTTTATTTTTATTTTTCGTTACACGAAACCGTGTTTTGCTCATACATTTTCAACATTTTCATCTGAGGAATTTAGCCATACAAATCTCTCATTTCGACATATTTTATATCAGAGAGTGGTAACAGTTTTCACTGATGTTATTTGAATGTTTAATACTACTGATGTTAGCAAAAATATTTATGCAACTGAATTTAACTGTAAATTTAGGCCAAACAAGTGTGCATTTTTCACATATTATTTATCAGGGAGTGGTATAAAATTATTATCATGTTAGCCGAAAATACCATCCTGCTAATGTTAGCAAAATTTTAATGTTAAGGAATATCGCAGAAACATTCAGCCAATAAATTACATACGTTATTTAAATATTTTAGATTGGGTAATGGCACGAAATGTTACTACTAATGTTAACACAAATTGTATGCATTCGTCGCAAAAATCAGTCCTGCATTATCGACACATTTTGAAACAGAAATTTCTATTGATGTTGTGCGAAAATCGAAAATCGGTACTATTGTGAACCGAGATTTTAGCTGTACAAATCAACATTTTCAACATATTTTATTCAGGTGGCGATGAATCTGATTTTATCAGAAGATTGTCTGCTGCTAATGTTAGCAGAAACATATCATGTTACTGAATTTCAGCCGAAAAGTCTGCATTATCGACATATTTTGTGTACTAATAATCTTAGACAAAAATTCGATGCTGCTATCGTGTACTAGATTTTTAATTTGAATTATAAAATTAAAAAGTAAATTTTTGTAGACGGCAAATTTATGTAAAAAAAAAAAACAAAATATTGTGAGCGATAAAATATCCCTCTTAGGTTGCTTCTGGTATTAGATTTTACGGATGGTTTCCGTGACGTATTACATCAGTCCTGGGATGGTATCATGAAATCCGCACGGTAACGCTAGACGGTTGTCGTTTTTTGTCGTTTACCAATCCGACCGGAAAAAAATCCGTATCACAAACACCGTACGGAAATTATATAGAGCTATTTTGAGCAAATTTAAGTTCAATGACTAAAATATGTCAAAATCACTAAACGTCAATTTTCTATATTTTGAAGTTTGGTTTTTTGAATTACAAATATTTAGTACAAAAAAATTATTTTGTGTTATAAAAATATACAAGAATAATAAAATGAAATAATTTTGTTTATAAATAGGACATCAAAATTTGTCAATAACAAATTATTATTAGATTATTTTATATAATTATATATCTAATTAATTTTGTGAAATTCAAGCTATGTAAGTAAAGTATTAAGGCGCCATTATGTGTAACTCATTTACTAATTAAATACATTATTATACAGGAACTTTTCAGAATTCTTTATTGCTACGGAGTCTTCCGATGAAGATGAAAGTTCGCAGGTTTCAAATACACGGGTTATTCGAAAACGCTTGAGACACCACAGTGATCCCTTATCGCTCGAGGATTTTATGTAAGTTTATATATATATATATATATATATATATATATATATATATATATATAAATTTGTACTTCTATTTAAAAGTTATGTTATATATTTTTGTTCAATTTTAGATTTAAACAGAGGTTTAGATTAACAAAAGAGGCTTTTACCATATTGGAAGAGAAATTGGCTTTGAAGTGGGGAAAAACTTCAGCTGCTATACCCCCACGCCTAAAACTTTGTGCTACACTGGAAATTTTAAGAAGTGGGAGCTACCAGGCTCTAATTGGAAACGATTACAGCGTTGGAATGGCACAAAGTACAATATCAACGGTATTTTCTGAAACATTATATGAAATGGAAAGGATACTTAGCCAGGAATATATGTATTTCGTTTGAACCATCCCAAAATACTAAAGCTCATTTTTTTGAACGATTCAATTTTCCCGGGGTTGTTGGGTGTGTGGATGGCACCCATGTTTATTTGCTCAAGCCAACCGTGAACGAGCGAGCACTCGTTTTTAAACAGAAAATCTCGCCACAGTTTAAATGTGATGATCGTGAGTACACACACTAATTTTGTTATTTTTAATTTAAAATAATTGTTCACGTTATCTATAGATATGTGATGAAAATATGAAAATAATGGCAATAGATGCGAGATACGGTGGAAGCAATCACGATGCGTTTGTCTGGAGCAATAGCGAGGAGAAAGTTTTTATGGAACAATATTCTCGCGAGCATCCCAATTCATGGCTATTAGGTAATTTATTGAAGTAGGTATATTTACATATTAATTAAATTACTAATATTTCAATTTGTATGTAGGTGATTCTGGCTACGCTCTTGAGCCATGGTTGATGACGCCGTATAGACAGGCAGAAGAAGGAACACCAGAAGCACATTACAACACAATCCACGGCAAAGCCCGGAGTATTGTTGAGCGTTGCATCGGGCTGTGGAAAGGTCAATGGCGCGTGTTACTTTCAGAAAGACAATGCCGCTATAATCCCGAAAAAGTGGTTCAGATATGTAATGTATGTGCTGCATTACATAATCTTTGCATAAAACTGAAAATTAGTGCGAGTGATATTCCGATGGATATGGAGAATTATGATACATTACAACCAGCGACTGTAGAATTAGCAAATACTTCAAATACAAGACTTCGCTCGCTCGCTGAACAAAAACGAAACCAAATAAGAGATACGAGTACATTAACTGTATAATAAACAATAACTTTGTAAAATAAATATTCTTTATTAAAATTCAATTTTACACGTTTGTGTTCGAGTATTTATTTTAGTAAAGCTTAAGTCTATAAAACATTTTTTGTAGTATTCCAGGTAATCCATTGATACTTAACTAAATTCATACTTTAATTCATTCATAATTAAGGGTATAAAATTTTTGCTTTTATGCAATCACAGGTAATTTACATAAAATATTGATAAAATTCATCACAAATTCATTTTAAGATTAGTTAATAAAAAAAAAACTTAATTTACGAGTAAAAGAAAATATTTACATAAACGGATTTTCATTTTCCACCCGTTTTAATTCTAAAATTTGTTGACGTTTCAAAATATTTGCGTCTTTGAGAACTGCAAGCTTCTGTTTTTTTAACTCAATTATTTGTTGGTTTTGTACTTGCAAGTTTTGCAGAAACTTTTCAATATTTTGAAAAGAATTTAAAAGATTTTGATTAATAGCTAACGATTTTTTTAGTAAATCGTATTTGTTTGGTTTTTCGGTATCTTGCGTACCTAATCTACCATCATCAAGAACCCCTTGTATTTCACTATCATTATCAATATATTGGATATCATCCAACCTCCCCTCCATATTTATCTCGTCCGTCTGATTTTCGGAAAATTCACAGGTAACTGGTGTACATTCTAATTGTATTGTGCGAGTGCTCACATTTGCACCGTACTTATTTGCATTTAAACCGCTAACTGAAGCTTCAAGTCCTGCAGATCGGGAAATTATCTCCTCCGCCGGAGTAAGCTCCTTAATTTGACATGGCCCGCCACCGGTTTTTTTAATTTCTTTTTTATTATAATTCAACTTTCTTTTTACAGCCCATTTTTGATCTTGCCAAACCTACACAAGAAACAGTAGAAAATAGTTTATTTCACATATACTGAGGACAGCAGTAACTATAATCGAAATAAGCATTTATTAAACAAGTTATTATCAATACCTTTCTCCACTCAGCCTCGGTTTTTGATGGTGGTCCATTGGAGTTTAAAAGCTTGGTAAGCGAGTTCCATAGCATTGCCTTTTTAGTTTGGCCTTGCTGATTATTTAATAGCCCCCTGGCGAAATCCGGATGATCTTCCATGAAGTTCGATAACAACCTTTTTTGAGTTGGATTTGTTAGTTGTTTTAATTTTCTACAAATAATAATGTCAATATAAAATCCATTATTTTAAATTGACGTTTCATTTTGTATTGGTATTTCTCCATCAAAAAACAATTTACGAAAAAATGTACTTTTTTTTAAAATTGATGTACATCAAAAAAAAATTGATTTTTTCTGTCAAATAGAACAAAATTTTTGATGTACATCAATTTTTTTGCCGGATTTTGGTAAATAAAATTCCACATTAATAAAAATGTAAGAAAAATATAATTAAACTACTTACACTATATTTATATTATTTTCTGCCATCTTCAAAAATATTTTATTAATTTGATTTTCTAATTTTAACCATAAATTAGTTTAAAACAATAATAAACAAAGCAAACGACGACACCGGTCACAAATAATTTGTTTGAGTTTTTCTTGTTTTTGACATATTCCGTCAGCTATACAACAAACGACAATTTTTTGACGGAAAATTTCCGGTAAACGGAATGTATGATACCCCTCTCACGGTAAATGATCGATTTCCGTCAAATTTTAAACGGTCACGGATTTCATGATACCGTCCCTGCATTATCGAAATATTTTGTATCAGGAAGTGGTACCAAATTTTGCTGATGTTATCCGAAAATTGCATGCTACTGAAATTAATCTAAAAATCTGCATTATCGATTTTTTTTTGTATTAGGTAGTGGTATAAAATTCTATTATTGCTAGCCAAAAATTCTATGAAAAATTTGATACTATTGAAGTTAGTTGTAAATTTCAGCCAAACAATTTGCATTATCGACATATTTTATATCAGGTAGTAGTTCGAAATTTTACCGAAGTTTGCTTAGTATAAAATTGTTTGCTACTGAAGTAAGCCGAAAAATTCTGATTTTTCGATATATTTTATTCAGAAAGCGGTACTAAATTTTACTTATTTTGTCCGAACATTTCTTGGTGGTGCAGCGATAAATAGTTCTAGTAATATTTCAGAATTTTATTTTACATTTTCGGCATATCTTATTCAGGTACTGGAAATATTACGCTACGCTAACTGTTATTGTTTTCCTATAAGCTTTTCATACTATGGTATACGTTATTTTATTTTGCAAAATAAGGTAAAAAGATATCAACAAAAATTACTTCACCAAGATTTTCCACATCAACTAATATTTCCGATGATCTACGTTCATTTCATCACAAGAACGCTTAGGGGTAAAGAACATACCACCGTAACCATATAATTTAATCTCAGAATATATTAAAAATGAAAGTGTCACCAATGGGTTTATGAAACTAAATATCTATACTTAATCGATACGGTAAATGAAAATCAAATTCTAAATTCTAATATGATTTGATCAGGAAATTTTTTGTCGTTCATGAAGGTGAAGGAAAAATTTTACTCGTGGATGTTGAAGTTGAATCCGACTTCGTAGAAATTTATAAAATAAAGTTTTTTTCGGTACGTAAAAAGTGTTGTAAGATTCTAGCTCTCAGTAAGCAAACTTTTATTTTAAGTTTTCAGATATAACTATTTTTAAATTTAATCAAACATTATTTTTGTGGTTCACAAGGCATTTTACCGGCACACAATACGGTTTACTCGCATCAAAATAATCACCAGAACCGTATTTAGCTTTGCTAAAACGTGAACAGGAGGGCAAGATTGTTCAATATATCTTCCATTGGTCACGATACAAATTTCGAACATGTAGTTGGATGTGGAATAATTTCAAAGTAGGAACGCTGACAATAGTTATAATTTTGTTGATTCATGGGTACCTTCAAGGGTGGGCAAATTACATATGTCTCAGTAATGGAAATACTATAATTACCAATTAATTTGATTCAAGTGATTGAAATTTAAAATACATTAATTGTACATTACATTTTATTTGAGTAATGGAAATACAAAAAAAATTACAGTGTTCGTTGGTGGAAATGTAATTAAATTACAATTACAAATTAATTTATTCTAAAATTGAATTAAAATGTCTTTACTCTGTTATAACTTCTTGTTGTTATTCAGAAATCACTGTCCCAGCCAGGTGTCACCCCCGGCGATATATTGACTGAAAAGCGTAGAATTCGTGTTCGTTTTATAATCGAAATTAGCTGTTTCGCGTGGAGTACCGTACACGTGTATGCTATTACTTTATGTTTTTACAAAAATACGGTGACTTGTTCAAGTTCCTATTTTGTAATGACGTACACATGTTCGACACTCTGAAGTAGAGATTATTTTATGCATGACGCACACGATATGTGATTCCACGCGGAAGAGTTAGTGTGGCATCTGAACAAACATGAGAAAGCTTGAGCCGTGGAATAAAAGGGTTTGTTTAAAATTTGGATTTAAAATTTAGCGTAATTTTAGATGACAATTACTACGGATGTGGTTTCACAGTACATTTTGTTAAATAAAACCCCAACACACCAAACAACAAAAAATTCGTATCTAAAAGTGGTAAATTAGAAAACTTTATTGTAGTGTTATTGAAATACCAAATACAATAATAGGAAAATATTGTAATTAAACTATCGAATACGACGCCCAGGATTTATAGTAATCAAAATACTAATTATAAATTACATATTGGAAATGTAAGTAATTTAACTATGTAATTGAATTACATGTATCTGCCCACCCTTCGGTTCATGCCTTGACCATTGTTCGTTGGCCTATTCATTACAGGTCTATTCATCACTGGTCTATTCATAATTGGGCGATTCCAAATTGGTCGATTCTGCATAGGTCTATTCATCACTGGTCCATTCATTATTGGTCGATTCATGATTGGTCCATTCATGATTGGTCCGTTCATCACTGGTCTATTCATCATTGGTCCATTCATCACTGGTCCATTTATTATTGGTCCATTCACCACTGGCCCATTCATGATTGGTCCATTCATCATTAGTCCATTCATCATTGGTCCATTCATTATTGGTCCATTCATCATTGGTCCATTCATCATTGGTCCATTCATCATTGGATTCATTGCTTCATATGTACATTGTCTAAACGGACTAAGTTCACAAATTAGTGCATAATAAAAAAATTTAAACAAAGTTGGACATGCATGTCCTGTCAATCCCTCTATCAATAATAGCGCCAGCACAATATTAGCAGTTTGCATAATAGTAATTAGTACTATTAAGTTGACTTCTTTTATGCAAATAATTTTTTTGTTTTAAAAATGTTAATAAATTTTTCATGGTCTGATTCGATCGGGAATTAAATTTCGTTATGTACTGTTCCGGATTTAACCAAACTATTCATTGGCCATAATACGAACAAACAAGGTTTCTTAGCTTATCAATTGATAGCATAGACCAACGAATTTTATAGATCGCGAGGTACTGTGCATTTTTGTCACACTGTCTGAAATAATTTCGTTTCGTCTCGCTGATATAAATAATGTTGAATACAAAATAGTATCAGCTAGAATCAGATTAAGCATTGAAACTAAATGACTTTCTTCTTGCCCCTTACAATAAGATTATTCTGTTCAGAATTTTCAGGATTTATGCAGCTGACGAAAATATTGTTAAGAACTTTATATTGAACTTTAACAGCCAACTGTATGAATTCTCGGTTGCCCCATGTCTGGTTTTCATTTGAAGCTCTTGTACTCCATTTAATGTTTTCTCTATACGAACGAGGCCTAATTCAGGTGAAAGTAAGTTATTTAATTCAAATTATTGAGATAAAACTCGGTAAGCGCCGGTTCAAATTGCCGGAGCTTTTACGATCAGCTTTTCCAATTAATGTAACATAAGTCAATCCAAAAAATATGAATTTTTATCTAAAACGATAAAGACGAAACTTACTTTGTCCCAAAATAAGCAAATAAAATTTGGTTTGTTTTCGAAGTTAGTCAAACATTTTAGTTCTGCATTATTGACACATTTTATATCAAATAGTGAAATACAATTTTTCTAATGTTTTCCGAAAATTCCATGCAGTAACATTTTAGCTGAAAATTACCACGTTACTGAGTTTGAACCAAAAATTCCATACTCAACATGTTTTATAGCATAGTGGTAAATTTTATAGTGCTCATGTTTGCAGAAAACTGCCATGTTTCAGAATTTAATTTCAACTGAAGAAATCTGCATTATCAATGTATTTAATATCAAGTAGATTCATTAGCCAATTCGGCTGTAACAAGTAAACTGTATCAGATGAAAACTGTCGATAATGTAGATTAGGTTGTAATAACTAAAATGTGCCAGCGAAAATGTCGACAATGCAGATTCAAAAACAACTCATATTATTCGTCTGTAAAAATATTAATAGCCAGTCGAAAGATGTCGATAAAGCAGATAAATAATTTTGGTGTTAAACTGCAATTTCTTTTTAAATCACAAATTCTTATTCCAGTTCATCAACGTATATTATTCAAAATTAAACTTTTTTGTAAAATGCATTAAAACTATAATAAAAAAAACTATTTTAATACTGAAAAACTCAATGGCATATATCAAGCAAAACTTCAAAAATTTCAGGTCGATTTCCCTGTTGGGAGTCCGGAAAAATTCGATTGAATATTTCGCACAAACAAATTTTCAAAATTTAGAAAAATTGACTGTTTAAAGTGTCATGGCTGGAAATAGATTCAAATGAAAGGTCTAAAAAAATATTTTCTGACATAAAACTTGGATCTGTATTATCTGCATTATTCGGCTGTCATTTAATGTTTTTAATTTAAATCTGCATTATCGGCATTTTCCGGCTGGGTATTTTTTAACCATTTTATATGTTTTATTCAACCGAATTTTTGCGGACTTCCCATATCAAAAGTGACCTGACATTTTATATGATAACTATTAGATAGCACTTCATTTAAACTTTTGTCCAAACATGTAACTATAAATGCATTTCGCGTCTTACCTCCCCAAACATCTAATACAGCACTTTGAGGAATTTGGTTTGGTATTTTAGTTTTAGTTGTTTCGAATGAAATTTTTTAAATTTTTTAGTTGGTATTTCGGAAGAACAAAATAATTTCTTATATTAATAATTACTTTCCGAGATAAAATTCGTATCTGCATTATCGACATTTTTCAGCTGGGATGTTACCGATAAAAATCTTCTGTCATTTTTCTTTGATTAGCTTGGATCTGCATTATCGATATTCGTCGGTTGGAGTCGGCTATCTTTAATAGGGTATCAAGTAGTGGAACAATATTCTCGTAATGGTAGGCAAATGATGCTGATGTTAACCTTGAAGTTTGTCGCCGAACATTTCTACTTACAAATCTGTAATATCAACCTATTTTTTATCATGTAGTGGTGCGAAAGTTTTTGTCGGTTTTAACCGAAAATTTCATGCTACTAATATTAGCCGAAAAATTTGTCGTTACGAAGTTAACCGTAAATGTCAATCCTGAATTAACGACAATATTTAGCAGAATATAAGAAAGTTATTGATGACAAGATTCTTATTCAATTTTAAATAAGTATCGTGCGAATCTGATTCAATTCAAATATGAATCTCGTATTTTCGATTTCATATCGTATTCAGGAATAGGGACGCTGTATTTAACGCTATTTATGTCAGTTAGACGAAACGAAATTATTTCAGATATTGTGACGAAAAAACACTGTGCAGCGTGATCTATAAAATCCGTTTTCTATGCTATCAATTGACAAGCTAAAACTTGGTTTGTTGATTTTATTATGTAAAATGAATTGTTTGGTTAAATCCGGAACAATACGGAACGAAAGGTGGTAATTCCCGATCTAATCAGACCATGAAAAATTTATTGTCATTTTTAAAACAGAAAAATTATTTGCATAAAAGAAGTCAACTTAATAGATACTAATTACTATTATGAAAATTGCTAATATTGTGCTGGCGCTATTATTGATAGAGGGATTGACAGGACATGCATGTCCAACTTTGTTTAAATTTTTATATTATGCACTAATTTGTGAACTTAGTCCGTTTAGACAATGTACATATGAAGCAATGAATCCAATGATGAATGGACCAATGATGAATGGACCAATAGACAATGGACAAGGCATGTACCCCATGAGTCAACAAAATTATAATTATTGCCAGCAATCTCACTTTGAATTAATGCCACATCCAACTACATGTTCGAAATTTTTAATGTGTGTCCATGGAAAATATATTGAACAAGCTTGTCCTGCTGGTACACATTTTAGTATCGAGAAACAAGTTTGCGATCATATTGATATGACTTATTGTAATATTCAAGGACCATTCTGATGATTATTATGATACGAGTAAACGGTATTGTGTATCAGGCCGTAATTGGACGTAATTCAATTTCGGCTAAAATGCCTTATGAACCAAAAAAATAATGTATGTTTAAATTTAAAAATAGTTGTATCTGAAAATTGAAAATAAAAGTTTGCTTACTGAGAGTTAGAATCTTAAAATACTGTTTGCGTACCGGAGAAATATATTTTCGTACATTTCGACAAAGTCGGATTCAACTTCAACGTTCACGATTAAAATTTTTGCTTCACTTTCATGAACGGCCAAAAATTTCGTGATATAATCAAGTAAGTTGCTCAGTTGATCATATTCCTGTTAGCATTATTCTAAAACCTTCTCTATAAATCACTTTAGAATTTAATTTTCATTTACTATATCAAATTTCATTATTGACGATTAGATAAAGATTTAAATTATTTTGTAAAATAAAATAAAGTTTACCATAGTTTGTAAAGATTATAGTAAAACCATAACAATTTTTTACATCAAACGATAGATGTCTGCAGTAGTACTGATTTAAATTAAAATCATTTTATTTCAAGTCGATTTAAATCCGCTCAAATGTTGTAGTAGTAGTCGACTGCTCCGTGAACCCAAATTGTTAACTTGATATTAAATTCGCATGATTATTTTATATTTGCGTCAAGTCAGTGAACTTGATTGTGCTGTCCGTTAAACTATACATCTATCAAAGGTATGAGACGAAACGTTCATCGTCTCTTTTCTGATAGGCTCTATTGTTGTTGCTATTCAACATTCTTTATTCCTTCTCATGCAACGTTCAGCTGGATGAGTTCTACTCACTTTAGGGACATGCCCACAGCAGTTTACTAGTTTTTCAAAATTTGAGTAGAAATAAACTTTTTGTTCAAAATTAAATTTTCTTTACCGACAAATTTGTTTTCAAAACAAAAATTTATTGTTATTTTAATTTTTTTTTATTATTTTAAAGTTATACCGACAACTACTGAGAATGTGAAAAATTCACAAGCAGATGCCTCAGCATTATGACACATCACAAATTTGAAGACCGACATGAAATGTTTGGAATAAATATGGTTTGACATATTGTGAGCTTTTTTGGTGTGTTTAATTTTAATGCAGGACATTTATTTGTCGAATGTTAGTCACGTCATGTACACCCATACCTCTGTAAGCGATGGTGGCGCCACTTTATACAATGAGACAAAACTCGGAACTATTTTGGTTTATGTCTGAGTAAACAAACAATAAAATCAACAAACCTCACGAGACAATCAGAACTTCGAGCTGGAAATTGGCGTAACTATTATAGCGTATTGGCAGTAGGAGAATTTTTCGTAAAATGACTTAAAAACAGGTGTTTTTATATATTCTATAATAAAGGACAAATTTGTCACCAGCGAACGGTGTATTTATGACTAAGGTGCTGGTAATAAAATTATTGTTTTTCATAAACCTTTCAACCACGGATGGTTTTTGCCATATAATTTTATCGGAATGGGCTAACTGTCGCCGCTTTCAGCGCCACAACGGTAATTATGAGTGCTAGCGTGCTTAAACTTATTTTGTGATATTCTTCAAGACCTTTCCAATGATATACGACACGTATATACTATATAATAATTGAATAATTAGTAACCATCGCCAAAACGGTGGATTGGTCAGCTAAAGCACTGATTACAAAATTGTTGGTTTTCCAAGATCTTTTAAATAATATGCTACATGATTATTTGGGAATAATAAATATTGCAATTGCTTCCAACTTCACAATGGTAGTTTTAACTGAGGTATTCAGAAACATTAAACTTGAGTCTGTAACACCAAGTTATTGAAACCCTGATTAAAATGATGAAAAATTGAACCCTGGTTCAAAACCGTTTTGAAGGTCACTGATCCTAAAAACAACTCCTGATAGTTCAAGATCGGCTTATGAAATTCTATTTTTTTTCTTATCTAAATCAGAGAATTGAAAAGCTTTTGGGATCGCTACATCAAGGGGGTTGAGTATCTGTCACCGGAAAACATTCGAAATAGCATCCAATACCAACATATTGCTTTACATTTTCTCCATATACTCGTGTAGCATATCGTTTGCAGGATCTAGAATTAGACAACAGTTTCGATGTAAATTTAGTTCATAAGTCGACCGTATTGGCGCTGGTATATAATTTTTCGTTTATTATAATAATATATACTGGTCGGTTGTTCTTGAAAAGATTTTGAAGAATGCCGTAAATTATGCTGAACATCTTAGTACTCAAAACTACCGTTGTGGCGCTGGAAGCAGTTACAATTTTAATTATTCCCAAATAATCATGTGGCATATCATTTCAAAGGTCTTGGAAAAAGCAACAATTTTGTGATCGGTGCATTAGCTCATACATCCACCGATTTGGCGCAGTTGTTTAATTATTCAATTACCATTTAGTATATAAGTGTTGTATATCATTGAAATGTCTTATAGAATGCCGTTAATTTTTTTTAAGCACCATATTATTAAGAACTACCGTTGCGTTGTAGCGCTGGAAGTAGTTATAATTTTTCTCATATAATCATGTAACATATTATGGAATATATAAGTGTGGCATGCCAATGCAAAGGTGTTGAAGGAGATTACATTTAGCTAATTTTTCGATTAATTATGTGACTCAGTGTGAATTAGTTCGGTTTGAATTTCTAGACCGGATGTCTGATTACCTCGTGAGGTTTCAACCCATTTCACTTCATTTGTCTACATCATTTGCGCTGTTTTTCGAAATTTCTCGCTTTAACCGCATGAATAACGTTATGTTAAATATGGTCGATAAATAAAAACCTTACACATATCAAAATTTGGACTAATTTTACCGTCTGGTGTCCACTCGGCTGACTGATGTTTTGATTCCGGGGTGTATTGATGGATCCATGTTTCATCCATTGTTACATACCGGCGCAAAAAATTCTCTTTGTTAAGCTCCAGACAACGCTTTGGATCATTGACGCGTTTCTGTTATTGGTCCAATGTAAGCAAGTGCTGCATATACTTTGAATATAGCTTTTTTATGGAAAAATGTTAATATCTTTAATATGTTAGCATCCCTAAGAAGATATTATAAACATTGACATTTATATTTGGATAATCGTTTTGGACCATTTGCCCAAAAAAACTCCTAAAAGGGCATTAATTTTCATTTCCAATCTGCGCTCTCTTTGTTCTCGACATCTTGCATTTACATTTTCAAGATTGCGTCTGTCGAACTGAGAGCGAGGCGTAGAAAGCACAGATAATTTACCTGTGAGGAAGACGGCATGACGGCATAGATAAATTACTGGAATAATTACTACATTACCTCAGTAAAATCAGTATTGGTGTTATCTACATCGTGGGATGTTTTTCTTTTATATTCCCCGTTACTGTTTGAAATTAAATAGGAAGAATGGTATGAAGAAGATGCCAACCACAACAATTTTACAACCAATCAGCTACCAGTTCGATTTCTTTCAAGGACGTAATCAACAACGTCACAACATTTTTGGTCTTGGCGAATCCATAATGCTATAACATTTGCATATAAACTACAAAACCATTTTTCAGGTACATATTCCGTTTTTGTTTTATTTTAATAATTTTTTATACGACCAAACCTCACATGCGCCCTGATTGGTATGAAGTTTGTGGGTTAAGAAATTTTGAGAGTGAATAGTTTTAAAATCACTTTAACCACTGATAAGAAAATGATAAATAAAAAGCCCAGAAGCTACTTCGCAAATCGCGTTGACACATCCAATGAATTTGTATTGACCCAATTGAAGGTAAGCAGACAGTCTCGTTATTGTCCAATTATTTTGGAAAATACCCAGTGGGCATAGCTCGATGTTATGTTCTCAGAACATCAAGAAATTGATATTCCCCAACCAGTTTCGTTAAGATGTAGAATCCAGTAGGGTACATAAACCAAAAGATGGATGAATACATAAAGTATCCATTATTCGATTCTAATTTTGCAGGTATTCCATGCGTAGCAAAACAGAATTTTAAATGTTTAATGACTTCACTTGACGAACGTCCATTCGGCTCTTAAATTCAAAAAATCCGGAATAACTATCAACGATAATCAGATATTGCTTTCCATGGCAATGAAACAAATTTATTCCTACCACTTCAAATGGAAGATTTGGAATTTCTTTTGTGATGATTGGTTCTGTGGTCTTTGATTTTTGCGTTGATTGAGAAATTGCACATTTTTCTACATACGATGTTATATCCGCAGTCATTCCATGCCAAAATAGAATTTCTCTCTAAACACGACCTAAACAGTTTTGTATCCCAAAATGTCCTCTGTGTACATTATGTATAACATTTTTTGAATTTGTTCCTTGGGTACTACCACTTTTATTCCTTTATATATTATTCCGTTGCATATAAAGAATGAAAGTGGTGGTATATGAAACCTCTTCTCTGAAATTCCAGTACGGGCTCACTAATTCACTAACTTCTGATTTACTTTCCGGCCAACCTGTCATTACCACTTTGACTAATTCTTGTAATTCTTTACCGTTTCTCGTAGCTTCGACCATTTCCTTTTTAGCATGTTCTGAGAAATCCATTGATACATAAAATTGCAGTTCTTTTTTCACTTCCGGTATAGCGTTTCCGCAGTCTCTACTAAATAAATCAGCTAAGTATTGACTTTTGCCTTTTTTGTAAATAATAGTTGAAGCATATTGTTTAATGTTAAACATAATCCTTTGCAGTTTAAACGGTGCTGACTACAATAGATTTTTTAGATAATCTCCAGAGGTTTATGATCACTTTCTATTATCAGCTTCTTTCCATAGACGTATTAATGGAATTTCGTACATGCCCAACGTATCGCAGCTGCTTCGCGTCTACTTGAATGGTAACATCCTCAGATGTTTCGTAGAATTTTAATACTGGTGTTGTAAAAAATGCCTCTTTTAATTTAACAAACGCTTTCTCGTGACTCTTACAAGGAAGGGTCTCCAGGTGTCCGGCTCCAATTTCGATGAAACTTTAATATGTTGTAGAGGAGTGGAAAATAAGTGAGACATATTTTTTTAAGTGCTCAATCCCCTTCTAAGGGGGTGAAAACCGCCCTTGAAGTTGGGGGTAAAAAAGTGAGTTTCGATAATTTTCCTCAAAAAACATGAAAAAATCTGCAAGTTTTTTATTCCAAAATAGGTATTTCAGAAACTTACATTATATATTGTTTTTTCAAGAATTTTGGTACTACCTAGGGGGTGTGACTACCCCTAGGAAGGGGTTGAAAAATCAAAAAAAACTGTCTAAAAATCCAAATTGATGCGAAAAATTCTGGAAAAAATGTATATTACTCCATAAAAAAAAATAAGATTGACGTGTTCGAGGGTTTTTCGAAATCACCCTTTCTCAATGGGTTAACCACCCCTAGCGACGATTCTGGAAATTCACTCAGGACATCTGATTTTTTCGACTGAAAGTTCTTTGTCTTCCTCAATTATGATCATTAACATAGATTCTTACTGATATCATTGATGTTTAGGGGTGAAACATCCCCTAACGGGGGTGAAATTTGTAAAAATTGTTAAAAATTCCAAGAAAATTTCGCAATTTGGTGGAATAATTCTAGAAAAAATATATAAGATCGCGAAATTGGGATAAAGGTTTGCACGTTCAAAAATTTGAATTTGGGGGTGTAAGAGCGACTCTCCATAATTTTCCCTACAACACATGAAAAAATCCGAAAGTTTTTTACTATGAAATACGTATCTAAGAAAGTCAAAATTTTTATTATTTGTTCAAATTTTTTTTTTTAAATCCCGGGATGAAACAACTCCTAGGAGGGGGTTGAAAATCAAAAAACTTACATAAAATACCAATATGATGCGGGAAATAGTGGAAAAAATAAATATCACTCAACAATGAAAAAGAAGTTTGAAGGATTTAAGGATTTTTTAGACTGAAAGTGTTTTGCTATCCTCCAATATGATGATTACCATCGATTCTTATGACTATCAATGATGTGTGGGGGTTGTCACATACCCTATCGGGAATCTAAAATTTCATAAATTGTTAAGAATTTTAAGCAATTTCTGAAATACGGCCAATTAGTTCTAGAAAATAAATAAGCTCAAAAATTTCATGCTACAACCTCCTTAAAGGGCCTAACTACCCCTGTTGGATAACCCAACAAATTTTTAGGAACATCGTCCCATTTTGCATCAATATTATAGATATTTGAGGATATCAGTGATTATTTTCGCGACTCAAATTCATTTGAGGAATTGGAGCTATACAAAATCTCAAGAATTTCCAATCTATATATAGTTGATATAACACGGAAACGAATTCGTCATTACCAGACTGGTGATTCCCCCCCCCCCCCCCCCCCCCCCTCCCCCCATTAATAAATATATATTCTTTTATATCTGTAGAATTGTAGAATAAATGACGCACCAAGTTATATTTACTTTGAGATCGCTATGACTCCAATAATAACATATAACTGGACCGGAATACGGAGGGTTTTATTCCGATGTCCCGGTATTCTCTCCCAGTCAGTCGTCCATAAACGTTTACAGTCTTGTATAAAGAAAGATATTTCAGTGGAAAACAACAAAACTTCATACTTTTCGATTTTCATCATTCTGGTGTCTTACGGTAGTTAAATATATTCAATGTATTCATTTCATTGATCAGATTAATTTATTAAAATTCAAGTGCGGTTGAAACCATTCAAAGCGGATGATTCATGAAATTTTTGAACGTGCAAACTTTTATCCCAATTTCGCGATCTTATATATTTTTTCTAGAATTATTCCACCAAATTGCGAAGTTTTATTGAAATTTTTAACAATTTTTACAAATTTCACCCCCGTTAGGGGATGTTTCACCCCTAAACATCAATGATATCAGTAAGAATCTATGTTAATGATCATAATTGAGGAAGACAAAGAACTTTCAGTCGAAAAAATCAGATGTCCTGAGTGAATTTCCAGAATCGTCGCTAGGGGTGGTTAACCCATTGAGAAAGGGTGATTTCGAAAAACCCTCGAACACGTCAACCTTATTTTTGTTATGGAGTAATATACATTTTTTCCAGAATTTTTCGCATCAATTTGGAATTTTTAGACAGTTTTTTTGATTTTTCAACCCCTTCCTAGGGGTAGTTTCACCCCCTAGGTAGTACCAAAATTCTTGAAAAAATAATATATAATGTAAGTTTCTGAAATATCTATTTTGGAATAAAAAACTTGCAGATTTTTTCATGTTTTTTGAGGAAAATTATCGAGTCACTTTTTTACCCCCAACTTCAAGGGCGGTTTTCACCCCATTAGAAGGGGATTGAGCACTTAAAAAAAAAAATTTCTTCTCTTATTTTTCACTCCTCTACAACATATTAAAGTTTCATCAAAATCGGAGCCGGACACCTGGAGACCCTTCTTTGTTAGTCCAAATCCACTCGACATCCTTGATTAAAAGATTTCTTAACGGTTCCGTTAAATCTGATAAATTTGATACATATTTGGATAAGTATGTAGCCATTCCTAACAGTCTCTGCAATTCTTTGATATTTTCTGGTTGTTTTATTCTCTTAATCGCTGCTGTTTTATCTGGATCTGCCGATAGTCCCTGCTCGCTCAACATATGACCCAAAAATTCCACTTTCCTTGCACCAAATATGCATTTCTCTTTGGTTAATTTTCATCCCGCATCTTCTATTTTCTATATTACATGATTTGTGATATATTCTAATTTTTCGATAGTTGACGCATATATCAGAACATCGTCCATAGAACATTCCACGTCAGATATCTCCTACTATCTGATTCATTATGTCTTGAAAAATTTCCGGTGCAGATGCTAACCCGAAAGGTAGTCTTTTATATGAGTAGCGCCCCCACAAATTGTAACATCCGTTGGATCTAGACATACTCGCAATTTACCTTCCTTTCTTACTACACTACCATGGGTGACACGACTGGCGTTACTTCATAAGTTTTCGTTAAAACAGCCATTTTCACCATATTATCGATTTCCACCTTAACATTTTCTTAAATTGCTAATGGTATTCTACGAACCGGTGTTATTTCAAATTTAGGATTTTTAATCAAGTCTATATCATACTCGTAATTTTTTACACATCCTAATCCGTCGAATATTTTTGAATTTATTTTGAGCCCCTGTACTCTTAGAACTAACTTTTTACTTTCGCAAGTATGCTTACCTAATATTGGTGTCACCTAAGCGTTTACTACTTTAAATATTAAACGTGATTTATTGCTTCTGATTTGACAATCCACTTCGAGTTCTCCTATTACATCGATTTTATTGTTTCCAAAACCGATTAATTTTGTCGTCTTTGATTTCACCGTTTTAATTTTCAGTTTATCCACCATGAATTTTGATAACACATTGCACTGTGCACCCGTGTCCAATTTGGCTTTGATATTAAACTTGTTGATCCTTATTTCCTCAACCCAATTAGCAGCATCGTCTGTTACAGTTTTAATGCAATTTATAACTAATGTATTAACGTCGATTTCCTACTCACTATCATTAACCAATTCATGTAGCTTTTTTGTTGTACACAGTTTTGCAAAATGCCCTCGATAACTACAACTTTTACATTTGAATTTGTATGTTGGTTTTGTAGTTTTTTTGGACGCAATTTAATCGACTTCTGTCGTTTGTTTATTGTGTATTTCCGCTAATTGAATTGAAGTCATCTCGTAAGTTTTACATATTTTTATGGTTTTTTCTAAAGCTGGATCACTTTCCGCCAATAATTTTTCACGCACCGAATCACTACATATCCCGATTATTATTTTGTCACGTAATAAACTATCTATCTAATCACCGAATTAAAACTTTTTACTTTGATTTTTAATTTTCGTAAAAAATTGATCGATACTTTCTCCTTCGATTTGATTTAGTTTATTAAACACGTACCTTTCAAATGTTGCAAATTTTTGTTTTATGGCTGCCAACTTTAAATCCTTTTCATTCTCTACATTGAACGAATTGTATAACTCTATTGCATCAGCTCCTAGTGATGACATGAATGTTGCGATTTGTATTTCTTCGGACTTTTTATCCATCTGGGTTGCTATCTCAAACCATTTGTATTGCTGGCTCCAATTTTCCCACTTTATCGCCATTTGACTCGTGCCATAAATTTCCAAGCATCGTGGTGGCCGTATGCTGATGACGAAAAAAATCGTTCCGTGGCAAGTTCCCGAAAATGAATTCTGGGCTGGGAATTTCGTTGATTTTTATATAATTTTTCGTCCAGCTCGATAAATTAAAAATTATTTCGCCAAAACTAAAAATGTCTCGGATCAGGGCAACATGATTTTCAAATATATACACCGCAGTAGCTAAATTTCAGCTAAATTAGAAAAAAATCATTCTGTGACAAGTTCTCGAAAATGAAATTCCCAGCCCAGAGTTCATTTTCGGGAACTTGCCACGGAACAAATTTTTTCTTACATTGCCTGAAATTTTCCATTACTTTATGCAACTTAAAATTTTTCAGTTTTTTTATACTTTACATTTAATTTTTTTTTATTATAGGAAAAACAAATCGAATTTGATAAACTTGATAATTTTTCGTTTTTTCGTTAAAATTGATAAAATTTCTGGTGGGCTAACTTCACAAATATAGTATATTTGAATGAAATGAATCAAAACTGGGCTGGGATAACTTCACACAAGTTAGAGCAAATTGGTTATTGATATGTTAGTATCGCCTGATTAAAAAAAAAATTATTTTCTGGGATAGAATCCTGGGATAACTTCACATACGTAGTCCGAAGGGTAATACACCTTACACCTCATTCAAAGCGGAGGTGATTCGGGCACTTGGCGAATCTGAAAAAAACGAAGCTGAATAATCTTATGCATGGTTTGACACTTGGGGACAGGAAGCTGTCCCAGTTGTTAAGTGTCATGAAATTGAACACTGGTGACAATTTCAACGAAGCGACATTTCGTCCATTTTGGATGAAGAGATTGCATCAGTCAGTTCAAATGGTGCTCACACCATTCGAAAACGACGTCTCCCTGTCAGTCCTTGCAGTTCGGGCTGGTTCTTATAATCAAAATTCAACTTTGTCTCTGGATAATAAACTTTCGTAATTTAAAAAAACATTATTATCGGAGATTTCGGAGATTGATAATCAAAATTATAGATCACGATCTAAATCAAATTCACGTGGTCGCAATTATTCGCGATCAAATTCTAAAAATAATTATTCTGGTAAAAACTCTCCAAATTCTCGAAATTCTTACAATCCATTTTACGGTGAACCTTCGGCTGAGAATAATTTTATTTGTTTTTACCGTCATCATTTCGGCACAAAAGCGTTAAAATGTAAACCAAATTGTAAATTTGTATCATATAGCTCCGATAATATTGTTTCAAAAAAATAAATAGTCATAAACAATTGGCGGTGTGTACTGACGATTCTAAAACTAGCCGCCTTTTAATTTTTGAAATTTTTCTTCGGACTCATTTTTTAATTGATACAGGTGCAGATGTCTCAGTATTGCCAGTCCGTTTTGTTCGGATTCCAAGGGTCGACCCATGATTCAGATTGTTCGCAGCGAACGGTTCATCGGTAAATGCGTACGGGACTAAATTTTTAAGACTTGACATCGGACTGCGCACGAATTCTCCTGGGAATTCATAGTTGCTGACGTGTCGATGCCTATCATCGGTGCGGATTTTTTGAGGAAAACTGGGTTGTACAGAGACAGAGGCTCATAGATCCGTAAACCTCTCTGTATTCAAATAGATCTCCTTCCTCCTTCGATGATACTACTGTTTCTAGGATCGACAAGTCAACAATGGACCCAGGAGTTTTCAACGTAATATCAAAATCTTTAACGGTCATTCACGGTAATATTAATATTGACAATACTAGACATAACGTGACTCACAAAATTGAATCGAACGGACCGTCGGTTGCATGCAAACCACGACGACTAGCACCGGACAAATTCATCATCGCGAAGACAGAATTCGAAAACATGATGAAACTCGGGATTTGCCGACCTAGTAGCAGTCCTTCGTCCAGTCCGTTACATTTGTTACAATGGGTCTTGGAGACCTTGTGGAGACTTTCGGGCACTGAATAAAGTCACGATTCCTGACAGGTATCCGATTCCACATATCCAAGATTTTACACAATGACTCGAAAGGCTGCACTATATTAACAACGATAGACCTTGTCCAGGCTTACCCTCACATTCCTATTAACCCGACGGACATTCCAAAAACAGCAATTTCGACACCTTTTGGACTATTTGAATTTTGTAGAATGACTTTCGGCCTTAGGAATGCAGCACAGTAGTTCCAACGTCTTATGCATTCAGTACTACGTGAACTTGACTTCTGTTTTGTATATTTGGACGATGCGCTCATTGCCTCTAGAAATTATGACGAACGTCTCGGACATATTAAAATTATTTTTTCCAAATTATAAGAACATGGACTTGCGGTTAATGTGGACAAATGCGTTTTCGCAAAACATGAAATTATATTTTTAGGCCATTTGGTAACTGGACAAGGTATATTACCATCGCATGAACGGGTTCAAGTCATCAAAAATATCGAACGACCACAGACTGTAAAACTTCATTTCGGGTGCTGACCAGGAATTGTTGAATGATTACCTAAGAGGTTACACTAAGAACAGTCGAGTTCCAATCCAATGGTCAGCAGAGGCTATCAAAGCGTTTGATAACTGTAAAATTAAACTTACGAACGCTACTTTACTTATTCATCCATCATCATCAGCACCTCCGGCCATCATGGTCGACGCTTCCGATACGGCGATTAAAGCGGTTGTCCAACAGTTTGTATCGGACACTTGGCAACCACTCGGCTTCTTTTCAGTAAGTCTCAGTGATACGCAAAAAAGATACAGTGAGTATGATATAGAACTTCTTGCGGCTTATTCGGAGATGAAACATTTTCGATATCTTCTCGAAAGTCGTTTATTCACGCTCTACACCGATCATAAGCCACTTGTCTACGCTTTTAATCAGAAACAGGGAAAAGCATCTCCTCGTCAATTTCGAAACTTAGATTTCATTGGTCGATTCACGACCGATATTCAGCACATCTCTGGACTGGATAACGTTGTCGCAGATACTGTTTCACGCATTAATCACATTTCTATTCCCGAAAGTATTGATTATGCTATCATCGCAGATGCTCAGACCAATGACTTGAGGAACTTCAAGAATTTTTTAGGAGTAACTCTGTTCTCAAATTGGAGAAATTTGTTGTTTCTTTCAATTCAAAAAAATTAATTTATTATGGTATTTCTACTACTACACCTAGGCCATTCATTCCCCTTAATTTCAGAAAACAAGTTTTCGAGGCTTTTCATAACCTTTCACATCCTGGCTTCAAAGCTTCCATTAAACTTTTGACTCAGATTGTCATCTGGTCATCGATTAAAAAAGACGTTCAGAAAATGGCTCAAAGTTGTGCAGCTTCAAAAGGCTAAAATTTCTCGACATACAAAATCTCCACTTGGTAACTATAAATTAACTTCTCAACGCTTTTCGATTATTCATCTCGATATCATTGGTCCTTTACCAGTTTCTGATAGTTAGCGGTATTGCGTTACATTGATTGATAGATACACTCGCTGGGCCTAGGCAGTTCCAGTTAAGATATTACTGCTGCAATTGTTGCTTCCGCTGTCTTCTCTCATTGGATAGCTCACTTTGGTGTGCCGGAGTTCATTGTCACGGACCAAGGCATGCAATTCGAATCACAATTTTTTCGCGAACTGGCTAACTTACTTGGTTTTGAACGTAGAAGAACAACTAGTTACAATCCAAAATGTAATGGCATGATCGAGATATGGCATCGGGTCATCAAATCTGCCATTATGTGCTATGATCGATCTGATTGGACTAGTGTTCTTACTGCAATCCTACTTCGACTACGAACGACTTACAGTGACGGACTAAAAGCTATTCCAGCTGAACTGGTTTACGGATGTACAACTCGAGTTCCTGGAACATTTTTAGATACTACGAACGACCAAATTTTACAATCAGACTTTATTACGAATTTAAGACAACACTTTGATGAAATTCGACCTGTACTGGCTTCTCGGCATACTACGGATAAAATTTTCATCAGTAAAGATCTGCTGACTTGCTTGCCTGCAATCACCATATACTGGACCGTATTTGGTTATCGAACGTACGGACAAATTTTATACTTTGGATCTGAACTGACGACACGCCAAAATATCCATCGACCGACTCAAACCTTATTACTCTGACAATCAATCAGAAATTACGGACGCATTAACTATACAAGCTGGATTACTTTTACCGACTTACGAATCAGAACTCATTGTTTCGGATGACGGACCTAAATTACCTACCAAGGGACCGAAAATTCGCAAAAAGTTTCGTTTTGATCTTTTGCCAAGTACTAGAACAACTACAAGATCGGGTCGTGTATCCAGGACTCCTACCAGATTCTTAAATGATCGATAGATCTTCGATCTCTATGGGAGGGGAGTATTGTGGCGTCTTCACACCTTTCACACCTGACGCTCTATTATATTTTTGATCTTACTGCTTATATTTCTGATACAAATATTTGTTTTTATTTTTCACTGATGATTTCAAATTACTTTTTTCCTTCTTTTGTTTCTTCTGTCACCATGTTAAACACAATGATGAAGGCTAGTTGAGGATGAAGTAAGTAATGATTTATTTCATTTATTTATCTACAGTATAGAGTTGTAGATCTGACGGCAAAAAAATTAATGTGATTGGGTCTATTTTTGTATGTTAACTTTTATTTTCATAAAGTATGCCGTGCTAAATATTCATGTAAAAAAAGACTCAATCAGCTTATTTTTAAAGCTCTAGATAACACTACCCCGGACATTTATAGTTCTCAATTCATTACCCTATAAGCAATGTTAGGTGAGTATGATTATAATATGATTACAATATTTACATTCATATGTTACAATAATCTACCTGAATTTTTTCTAGGATTTTCTACCGCTCTAGTATGATTGTAGCTCTTTACCTTCTATTGTTTTTGAATTTTGTGTGTGTGTGTGTGTGTGTGTGTGTGTGTGTGTGTGTGTGTGTGTGTGTGTGTGTGTGTGACCCGCATGATTTATATTTATATTCAAATTTTATGCCAGCAAACATTCAAAGGACAAATCCCTTCCCGGAAGGCGCATCAATAAATCATAAACAGACTCTTTAATTCCTGGTACATAAGTTAAAAATGTAAATTCTCTTACGCCTCCAGAGTTTTATAAATTATTTAATGCTATAATACTTCATACATAATTAATAAACATAAAAAACTGTGACGTATTATTGTGATGTGTGTCCAGTTCGTGTTTGTATTTCATGTTTACTCGTATACCGTTTCACAACAAAATAAATTCACTTTTTGTCAAATAAATAAATTTTTTATTACATTTGGTTAAAAAAAAAAACTTAAATTGCACCTTTTCCAAAACCTATTGCCAAAAAGTGCTTGAAAAATGTTAGTACACACCAAACACAACAGAAAAAAGCTTTTTATGGCTTAACATTCAATGTTGTATGAAAATGAAAAAAAAAATAATAAAAATTCAAATGACATAGAATAATTTTGTTGTTGTTGTTGTCTACCTTACCTTACTTATGGTTTTTTTTTCTGATTACATAACACACAGCATAAAAATATGGCTGTTACATAAGAAGAAGAAACATACATATAAAAAAAACTTTTCCCATATAAAATAAACTTACGAGTACATTAGGAGGAACTTTTTACTGTGAGTGCTTTTGTTGTTACTTTGCTGGATTTTGTTTTCAGATTTGTTGTACGGATAGTTTTGTGTATGGATACGGTAACCTTGTTTGTTTTCCAAAGCAATATGATGTGTACACGGCATAGGTGTATTCAATTATACATATACGATTTATTCGTATTCTCATATGTATAAAATGCACACAGGAATAAAAAGCTCAGAACTAAAATGTAAATAAATCACGATTTTCATATACATTTCTGCCCATTACAAATGTATGTCGAGTATAGCTTGTTACTCACTGTCAGTAAAGCATAAATAGAAATGTGTGTCTGTGTATCTCTTGTTGCGAAATAACCATCCCAAACAACACATAAATTCAATTAACATTTCAATCATAAGCAAACAATGTTCTAATTTTCCTATTCCCACGCGCAACACACAAAAACACGTGTGCGTAAAGAATTTAAGAAAATTACAAACTATAAAAACAAACCCAGAAAGAAACCTTGCACATGAGAAAAAATGTAATTTCATGCAAATTAAAATTCGAACAAGTTATTAATTTTCTGACCCAAAACCCAATTAAAATTTTTAAAAACAATCTAAATGTGTGACACAAAAAATTTACGAGTGGAAAACTACCACTCAGCACCATTTTGAAACAAAAACAAAAATTAATAAGGGCTATAGTATATAAGCCAAAAAATTGTAAAATGTTTTTTTAGAGTTAATCAGAAAAAGTGGTCAATCACAAAATAGTATCTCATCAACAAACAAATTTAAATAGTTCAAATAAAAGTCTAAATAGTGTGAACCAAATATTTTAAAATCTATATGTGAAATTTATATCTACTCAGTGTGTAATCGAATTGAAAAGTCTATCAATAAAACTTTTATATACTTTCATACATCTCATATACAAAATCAAATTTAAGTAGTTCAAGTAAAAGTCTAAATAGTGTGAACCAAATATTTTAAAATCCATATGTGAAATTTATATTGAACACTCTATCAATGAAAACTTTATATACCAAAATCAAAATTTAATAAGTTCAAGTTAAAAGTCTAAATAGACAAACCTATAAAAGTTACCAAAATATTACACGTAAAATCCATAAGCAAAATTGTTAATATATGTAAATTATTGTGTCGAAATTTAATTGTCAATAAAAGTATAAATCACAAAGTAAACAATCTAATAAATTAATTGTGTTTTGATTTAAAATAGTGAAATACAGTGCATTCATTATTATTTAACGTATAACATTCATCAACTCTTCCAATACAAGTATAATCAGGTAAGAACTTGACACTACAATTTAATTTCCACTACATTTTATATTACATCAAATTATATTATTTATATTATTTCACAATATATTTAATCCAGTTACTAATTAAAATTATCATTTACTAAACAAATATAATTCAAACCATTTTCAACTACATACAAATATTTATAACATTTTTATAAACTATTCCACAATATTAACTCTCTACGATACTATTCTCATACATAATATATATATATACATTTTACAGCATGTAAAACTCGCATGTACAATATATACGCTATGTACAATATATACGCTATGTACAATACTAGCGCATAATTCTTATTTGAAATCAATTACTATCAATAATAAACTTTGTCAAACAAATACAACAGCAACATTAACATTACATGTAAAACATTGGCGCTGTAGTTTACGAACCCGTGTCAACATAATCTTAAGTAAAAATAAATTCACGCGTACAAAAACAAATCTCTTAGGTCGAACACTCATCCACTAAAAAACCAATCTCCCAACTTACACACCCTTTCGCACTACCTTTTGGTCGAACACCCCTTTACCAAAATAAAGTAAAAGTCCCCCCGAGGTTGTAAAACCCTTTCACCCAAATTTGCAGTTGTAAAAAATTCTCTTGTTTCCCCAAAATCGTAAAGCAAAATCAAGATCTCAAATGATCAACAAAAACTACAAATTAAATGAATTAAATGAGTGGAACCGCACCATTCAGCAGTAAATCAAATAAAACTACAAGATCACCAACTCGAGCAAGCGAAAGGCTCAGAATAAAATCAGAACCCAACGAGCTACACTCGAGGATCAAAAATCACTCAAGTATTCCAGTCAACAAGGAAAAAATCCAAACACCACAAACCATAAGTGAACAAGTTAAAATCCCAGCAGAAAAACAAATCGAAAAGGACACCCAGGCAACACAGAAGCCCCAGATCACAGATTTCGAAGACACAGGCAAACGCTCAACAAACACAAAAATGAACCAAGCAGCAATCCAACAGAACATAGCGAGCTTCGTGCCTGAGTTTAACGGCGAAGAAAACAACAACAGAACCAACAACTTAACCAGATTCCTTGGAACGGCAGATAGCGTCTACGAAACATTAAAGACAGAAGAAGAAAAAACCATATTCAACAAACTAATCAAACTAAGACTAACAGGTGATGCATACATAAGAATTTCACACAGGAACATCAACAGCTACACAGAACTTCGGGAAACACTAAACAACATGTACGCAGATTCATATTCATTAAATGAGCTCGAAAGAAGATTCACAAACACACAACAATCATATGGAGAATCGATAAGAAACTACGGCTACAGACTTCTAGAAGCATTAGAACAATATAAAACAGGCTACAAAACCAAGTACAACCTGGACGAAATAGACGAAGCATATACACAACACCTCAACACCACATCTGTACAAGCATTCAAATATGGACTAAACAACACAATTCTACGCGAAAAAATCGCAACAATAAAAGCCAAAAATGTCGACGAAATAGTGAATGAAACAGAAACAATAGACAAAATGCTAACCGGATCAATACAAAACCCAACAACACAAAATATAAACAAACTAATTCCGCAAATGCCATCCCAAACCTTCTTACCACAGAGCAACATTTACACAAGAGTCCCAGTCACATGCAACTACTGTCAACGACAAAATCATACATGGGATCAATGCCGTACACGAATGAACCAAGAAAGAATGAGCAGAATGACACAAACTCAGCCGTACAACCAACAACAACAGAGATATTTCAATAGATTCCACCAAACACTGAACCCATACCACAACTCATTTAACCAAGAACAATTCCGCAGACAACAACCACAAAATAATCAAAGCAACTACAGGCAAAATAACAGCACACAGCAACACAACAGCCAATATCCAACGACTTCACAGCAGATGTATAACAAACCAAACCAGCAAACGAACAGATTCACTCCGAAATTTTGCTCTCATTGTAAAATTACTACAGGACACACATTCGATGAATGCCGAAGTAAATTCTACACGAGAAACCTAACTCAACATAATAACAACGCAAACCCAGGCGCACCTCCCGACACAAACGGCTTAACAGAAAAATTCACAGGAATGAGAATCAACACATTATACCCGCAACAAGCACAAACCGATTATAACATACCACAACAACCTCAGCAGGGAAACTCCAGCGGATCCGACCAGCTGTAGGAGAGCCACTGCCACCGGATCAAAATCAAACAAACCAAACATATAACGAACAAAACGAAAATCAAAACTACTCTCTCCAAATGGGTATCATTCCAGAAATGTACCTAAATCATTTCAATCATACGAGCCAAGACGCTCACTCTATTCTAATAAATAAACAAAAGAGCCCAGACGCTCCTCTTAAATCATTAACAAACAAACAGACGAGCCCAGACGCTCCCATTAAACAAGTAGTATATAAGAAATCGAGCCCAGACGCTCCCATAGAAATTTTAGTAAATAAGGAAAAGAGCCCAGACGCTCATAACACAAACCAACAAACAAAAAACAATCATCCAGGTCAAGACGCTCCAACATTAGAATTACACGAAATACAAACAGACGACGACGACATTATCCAAGAAACAGCAAACTTACAAATTGACAACATATTTTTAGTAATACACATCATAATCCTATACCTTTCTACTAAATTCTCAAAATACCATAACGTAGAGAAAACACAATTATCTAAGATCAAGCAACAAATAACGACTATCAAACAGAACATACTATCAAACATAAAACGAAATTTATCACATAATAAAAACATACTCTACAAACTTTCGAACAACAAAAATATCAAACACACGTCCACACGTAAATCAAACCACATCAAACAAACTTTTATAATTGAACAAAGTCACAAATCCCCTACCACGAAACGAAAACAACCAAATCAAATTAAAACAAACTTCCTAGAACAAGAACTAGACGAAACTGACCACAACAGCTTAAAAAACCTACTCTATCCAGAGAAATCCACGTTAATAAATTTATTATCCAAATATAAGACGAACAGAGACACTATATCCCCTCTTATAAACCAAAAAACAAGACCGAATTTATTAATAGATTCAGGTGCAGACGTATCAGTCATCAAACAGAAACACATCAATACGGACGAAGTCAACAAATTAGATACACTAACACTATCAGGCATCGGAACAGGCACAGTAAAAACAAACGGATCACTAACACTAACACTACAATTAAACGATGAACTAAAAATACAACACAAATTCCACACAGTACCGAACGATTTCCAAATTCTCGAAGACGGAATAGTAGGAAGAGACTTCTTTGACAAATTTAAAGTAGACATACTCTACAGTACGAATAATATTAAAATCAACGAACATTTAATCAAATTTTCAAACAGAACTAATTATAATATAATTCTACCAGCTAGAAGTGAAACAGTTATCGAAATACAAACATCCACAAACGAACCGACAATTTGCACAGCAACTGAAATAAAACCAGGGATATTTATTCCACACACATTAATACAACCAATCAATTACAAAGCAAAAATCATGATAGCAAATACGCTACCACAAGACAGCGAAATATCCGACTTTAAACCAATCTTAGAAACCCTACCGGAAGACATACAGTATTACCACACAGGACAAAAAATAGACTATTCTTCACGGCAGGACCAGATTATTAAAACAATAACAAACAATCTAGATACAAATAATAATGTAGAGGAGAATATGACAATACTCGACTTATGCCTCCAATATGAAGACATATTCTTTTTGGAAGGTGACAAACTGACAAGCATTCAAGGTATATACCACAACATAAACCTATATACAGATTCAAAACCGGTACACGTACAAAGATACAGACTACCTCAGACACACAAAGAAGAAATCAACAGGCAAGTACAAGAAATGTTAGATGACGGAAAAATACAACCCAGTACCAGTCCCTTCAATAGTCCACTCCTAGCAGTCCCCAAAAAACCAGGAAGCGACGGCAAGCCCAAATGGCGCGTAGTCGTAGACTTCCGCAAACTAAACGAGATCACAATTGGCGATTCCTTCCCTTTACCCAACATTAATGACATCTTAGACCAACTCGGTCATGCACAATATTTTTCAACGCTAGATATGGCTAGCGGTTACCATCAGATAGAAATGAATCCCAACGATGCACACAAAACAGCCTTCAGTACAGATTACGGTCATTTTGAATTCAATAGAATGCCCTTCGGTCTCAAAAATTCGCAGGCCACTTTCCAAAGAACAATAAACCACGTCCTAAGAGGATTTCAAGGTTTAAAAGGCTTTATATACCTAGATGATGTAATTATCTACGGTAAAAATTTAAAAGATCACAATAACAAACTTCTAGAAATTTTCCAAATCTGCAGAGTAAACAACTTAAAACTACAATGCACAAAATGCCAATTTCTAAGGAAAGAAATAACATTCTTAGGTCATCTCATAACCCCAGAAGGAATTAAACCCAATCCATCGACTGTAGAAGCAGTCCAAAATTTTCCAGAACCTAAAAATATAAGAGAAACACAATCTTTTCTAGGTCTCGCAAATTACTACCGCCGCTTTATACCGAAATTCTCCGAAATCGCCGAACCACTAACAAAACTGACCAGAAAAGGCACTCCATTCATTTTTTCAGAAAATTGTAAAACAGCGCTATCCACCCTAAAAAACCTATTGATAAAACCCCCCATCCTTAAGTACCCTGACATGAATAAACCCTTTACTCTTACTACGGACGCAAGTGACTACAGTTTAGGAGCAGTCCTTTCACAAATCCAAAACCAAACAGAGTTCCCAGTAGCCTATGCCAGCAGAGCATTAGGCAAATCAGAAAGAAATTACAGCACAATAGAGAAAGAAATGTTAGCCATTTATTGGGCGGTAAATAACTTTAGACCATATCTCTATGGCAAGAAATTCACAATAATCACTGACCATAAACCACTTACAGGAAATCTAACAAAAATACCTAACAGAATCTTAAAATGGAACCTAAAGTTATCTGAATATAATTTCGAAATTATACACAAATCTGGTAAAGCCAACACAAACGCAGACGCACTCAGTAGAATTAAACAACAAAACCAAATCTCAGCAATCACAAGGGCACAAGCTAAAACCCAACTAGACACAACACCCAATACAAATCCCAATCCAGTCCACCATCCCCAGACAGATTCTACAAACTCTAATAACACAAACACACCTCCAAATTGCGCAAGACCACAGAACCGAAAACAAAATTTAATGAACAAAACAACCACACTAGCACAAGAAGAATTCACTCAAAATCTAGATTCAAATAACTTAAGAAATAATAAAATAGAAGTCGTGACAGACATAAAAAAAAGACAACAAATTTTAAATGAATATCACAATCTACCTCTAGGCGGTCATGCAGGCACATGGCGCACATACAAACGTATCAGAATGCTATACTACTGGCCGAAAATGTTACTAGATATCAACAAATTAATTAGAAACTGTCACACATGCAAAAGAAATAAAACCCACAGAAAGACAAAAGTACCACTACAATTGACTGACACATCAGAACACCCCTTCCAACGCGTAGCTTTCGATATTGTTGGCCCTCTTCCAACCACAGAAAATTCAAATAATTATCTACTCACTTTTCAAGACGACTTATCCAAATTCTCAGGTGCCATTCCTATACCAAACCAAAATGCTAACACAGTGGCAAGAGCACTATGCGAGCAATATATCACAAAATACGGAATCCCCGAAAAAATATTAACAGATCAAGGCAGTAATTTCATGAGTAACACATTTAAAGAACTCTGCAAACTTCTAAAATTAAAACACTTAACAACCACTGCATACCACCCAGAAACAAACGGTGCACTTGAAAAGTCGCATAACACATTGAAAGAATATTTAAGGTCTTTCACCAACCTCGATCGAAACAATTGGGACGAAATGTGCCACTACGCAATATTTGTGTATAACACTACACCACACTGTTCAACAAACTTTACCCCCTACGAATTAGTTTACGGACGACCAGCATTAATCCCCAGCGCAGTACAGAAAGACCCAGAACCGATATACAATTACGACGACTATGTTAACGAACTGAAAGCAAGACTAAGGGTCGCACACGCAATAGCCCGAGAAAAAATCATTAACAAAAAATTACAAGTCAAGACACAATATGACAAATCAACAAAACCATTGATTCTTGAACCGAACGACTTAGTCTGGCTAAAAAATGAGAACAGACGAACAAAACAAGATGCCTTATGGTTAGGCCCATACAAAGTTATAGAAATAAATTCACCTGTAAATACTACCATAGAAATCAACAGAAAATTCATAAAAATCCATAACAACAGGTTACTTAAACAAAACTAAAATTAACTTAAATTCTTAAATAAACTTTACAGGTAACAAAACGAAATTTAGCATTACTATCATACTAACAATGACAATAACAATAACAACTCCTTTAATAATATTTCACAGGACCAGGACTAAGAAATCACAGAATACAATAATTTCCGCACTCTACACAAAAAACTCAAACAAAATGGCCATGGGTAGACCAAAACACACATGAGTAAACCAACATGGAACGAAAAAAAAATGACCGAACTTGAAAATGCGAAAATTTAAATGCATTAAACGGTAAAATATTAAAATAGCTTTTTCTTCAACGAGCAAAACAATAAAAACTAACACTCGAGGAAGAACAGGCTATACTTTAACAATTATTATTTCAAAAAAAAAAACTAACACCTACCAATTAAGATAAAATTTCCTTTTTTAAATATTATATACCTAAGCAACAAAAGCAATATCATTTAAATCAATAATATTATTTTACACTATATCTCGATCAATCAAAACAAAGAATAAAATAAAACATTTAGCATATAAGAAAACTTTCAAAGATTAAAGCATTTAGTATATAAGAGAACTATCAATAAAAATTCAATTAGTACATAAGAAAACAAAAATAAATCATGCACAAATAAAAATTCATATCCCAAATTACACATACAAAAAAAAAATTTTTACTTTCACACTAAAATCATTGTCATATAAAAACTAAATATCATGATAAAAACAAAATGAAACACACATTTAAATAAAAACTAAAGTATATAAGAAAAACAAAAATGGCTTCACTCAAAAATATTGCACACACAATGAAAACCTTACTTATTAAAATACATAATTTTCATATTTCTAATTATACATATAAAACAACAAAATATTGTCATCAAAATATATACATACATAAAAACACATAACTGTACAAAATGGGCATCATAAAAAACAATACTACGTTGCATAAAATTACACAGTAAAATTTCTCGGTCAAGTAATACAAATAATAAACATAAATTTTCAAGGTTGAAAATAAGCAAAATGGTAATATGATATATGTAAACAAACAAACGACTGTAGGTCAAGGAACAGCAAAATACACAATAACGGCACGCGACAAAAAGACAACACCGAAGCAGGAAAAATAAAAACGAGAAATAAGAGACAACCACATGTAAGTCAAGGTCTTTAAGACACAGCAAGAAACTAAGGACAATAACCTACACCACAGGAAGATACATAGACAAAAAATGAAGCAATAATAATAGACAATAATACAACAAAAACTATATAACAACAAATAACTCATTACTCTATACAAAATAAATACACATATAATATTGAATAAAAAACTAATAACACGTGGTAACCTAAATGAACAGCATCAGAACATACAGTACAAAATACAAGACCAGAGAAACGGAACAACGGCAACATTAAAAAACCAGACAAAATTCATCTCAGAAAACACACAAGCAGCACAACGAACTTCAAACCAACACGTCAACGAAACAAACCAAGACACATATACATATATATCATATTAGCAAAAATTTTTTCAACAACCTCAAAATTTTAGCTTTTTCAAACGGGGGAAGTGTTGCGAAATAACCATCCCAAACAACACATAAATTCAATTAACATTTCAATCATAAGCAAACAATGTTCTAATTTTCCTATTCCCACGCGCAACACACAAAAACACGTGTGCGTAAAGAATTTAAGAAAATTACAAACTATAAAAACAAACCCAGAAAGAAACCTTGCACATGAGAAAAAATGTAATTTCATGCAAATTAAAATTCGAACAAGTTATTAATTTTCTGACCCAAAACCCAATTAAAATTTTTAAAAACAATCTAAATGTGTGACACAAAAAATTTACGAGTGGAAAACTACCACTCAGCACCATTTTGAAACAAAAACAAAAATTAATAAGGGCTATAGTATATAAGCCAAAAAATTGTAAAATGTTTTTTTAGAGTTAATCAGAAAAAGTGGTCAATCACAAAATAGTATCTCATCAACAAACAAATTTAAATAGTTCAAATAAAAGTCTAAATAGTGTGAACCAAATATTTTAAAATCTATATGTGAAATTTATATCTACTCAGTGTGTAATCGAATTGAAAAGTCTATCAATAAAACTTTTATATACTTTCATACATCTCATATACAAAATCAAATTTAAGTAGTTCAAGTAAAAGTCTAAATAGTGTGAACCAAATATTTTAAAATCCATATGTGAAATTTATATTGAACACTCTATCAATGAAAACTTTATATACCAAAATCAAAATTTAATAAGTTCAAGTTAAAAGTCTAAATAGACAAACCTATAAAAGTTACCAAAATATTACACGTAAAATCCATAAGCAAAATTGTTAATATATGTAAATTATTGTGTCGAAATTTAATTGTCAATAAAAGTATAAATCACAAAGTAAACAATCTAATAAATTAATTGTGTTTTGATTTAAAATAGTGAAATACAGTGCATTCATTATTATTTAACGTATAACATTCATCAACTCTTCCAATACAAGTATAATCAGGTAAGAACTTGACACTACAATTTAATTTCCACTACATTTTATATTACATCAAATTATATTATTTATATTATTTCACAATATATTTAATCCAGTTACTAATTAAAATTATCATTTACTAAACAAATATAATTCAAACCATTTTCAACTACATACAAATATTTATAACATTTTTATAAACTATTCCACAATATTAACTCTCTACGATACTATTCTCATACATAATATATATATATACATTTTACAGCATGTAAAACTCGCATGTACAATATATACGCTATGTACAATATATACGCTATGTACAATACTAGCGCATAATTCTTATTTGAAATCAATTACTATCAATAATAAACTTTGTCAAACAAATACAACAGCAACATTAACATTACATGTACAATACTCTGTCTCGGTATGTTACTTGAATTAGCAATGCGATTTTTCATGCATGATTTTTGGGCCTTAGCCGGGGTGTATATATTCACCATAAAATCATAATATCTAGTCTAGAAAGTTGTTAACAGTGGTTTTGGGGTAATTTACGAATACTGATATTTTAATTTGAATACGTAATGTTTAAAGTTTTTTTTGTTCCTAGTTTCAGAACTCATGTTCGTATGTAAAATAACAGATTTTGACGTGAATAAATAGGACGTAATATTTAACGAAAATGATAAATTTTGTAGCGTATATGTATGATTGTCAGATTCATATACGGAAGTTTTTTTTGCACCTGTGAGCATATAACGTGTACGTTGAAATAATTTAAAGTTGTTGGAAGAAGTTGTACTTCTTCTTTTTCTCCCTAAAACAATTTTACATTTAGCTTTTGACACATATTCGCTATATTTTCTGTTCATAACATTTTTAATAAATTTCAGAAGCTGCTGGTTCGTATGCATTGTGGTTTATTATGCCGAGGTCCAGACATTATTATTGGTATATCTATTTATTTTATTTATTTAACCAACAGTATTAATTTACATCTGGTATTTAAAATTAGGTTTATTAATGTAAATCAAATTTGAATAAACAAAATTTTTAGAACTCTTTTAAATTCATCTCTGTACAAATTAAAATCTAACACGGTAGATACAATATTAAATGCACTGCTAGAATTACAAACTGGGTCCAACATACCAAAATTAGACCCATGGAAGTGCAGATCAATCACTAAGCCTCGGTGTCTGAGTGATCTCATTGGGGCACGTATTGAAAACGAGGACAGTAGATGTGAACAATCAATTCGGCCCATTATAAAATTTGTTTTCGGACGAACAATGGTTCAATATTCAGTAACAGACAACGGCCTAGATACGGCGGAAGCACATACTTAGGAGCGTTTACCTCTCGAGGAAGTCGCCTTAAAGCAAACAACATAAATCGCTTCTGGATTGATTCTATACGGTTAGAAGAATTTTTATAGTACGGATTCCAGACAATTGACGCATACTCCGAGTGCGATCGAACAATTGAAGCGAAGAAGACTTTTAGAGTATATGAATCATGAAAATCTTTAGAGAAACGGATTAAAAACCGTAACATTGAATTAGCCTTATTAATACATCTGTCAATATGGTCCTTTTTTCGACGTCTATAACGTCTTCTAGAAAAGTTCATAATTTTACATTTAGAAACGTTCAGGCAAAAACGTTTAATTCCCGTTGTATAGATTTAGCAGATCGCGATCATTTCTAATCTTACAAAAGATTTTTACATCATCAGCGTAAACCAGAAACTAACAATGTTTGAAGCACCGCTTCACATCATCTATGAATGCAATAAATAAAAGAGGTCCAATGTGGCTACCTTGTGGGATGCCAGACAAAACATTTATGTCTCTAGATAAAATATAATGTAAAACAACTTTTTGAGTTCTGTTCGTCAAATATGAAAAGATCCACTTTAAAGGAAGGGCTTCACAATTGTTGAGCTGTCCCAGTTTCTTTACCAATGATCAATTTTATCGAAAGCTTTGCTAAAATCAGTAAACACTACCGCAACACCATCACCACCTTCTAATGCTAACGTCAAAAAATTTGTAAACAAAGCAAGATTTGTTACAGTTGACCGTCCGGGGTAAAACCCATACTGGTTTACTGAGATGGACTTTTTAGTTAAGAAAAAGAAGCGGTCCTTGATCATCGATTCAAATAATTTAGGAATAGCCGATAAGATAGAAATACCACGGTAATTTTCGATATCCGTTCTCCGTCCACTCTTGAAAATTGGTATTTCCAAATTGAAGGAAAAATTCCACTCTTCAAACTCAAATTGAAGATGTCCGTCAGCGGCTGAGCCAAGACCGAAGCACAGTTTTTGAACACAAGCGGGTTGATTTTTGTCCGGGCCACAACTCATATTCACATTTACATTCAACAGAGCGTGCAGAACGTCATCTGTAGTAAACTGAAATAGAATGTTTGGATTATTACTAAAAACAAGTTCGCCATTTCCTCTCGAAGACGGGACATACATATTTTCAAAAAATGCTGCAAACATGTCAGTGATACTTTGAGGATCACTAGCAGTCAATGAATTGAAAAACATTTGCGAGGGTATACCTCTACAATTCCGTTTCGAATCAACATAACTCCAGAAACATTTAGGGTTGTTTCTAATATTCGAATCGATCTCGACAATATATAAATTATACAAGAAACGATTTAAATTTTTAAATTGAGATCTGAGAGCGCTAAATATTTCATAATTTACAACGGATGGGTTTAATCGTTGACTGAATACATTAAGATATTACTACTCCTACGTTTGGTTAATGTCTCTACTAATCATATATAGATAGAGGCATTGTTGTGCGAGAGTGGTTTTTTCTTTCTAGCAACATAAAAACCGAACAATTTAATTGTTGTTGTTTTCTCCCATATAAAAATTGCATTTGTATTGTGTATCAACTTTTTATT
The DNA here is from genome assembly GCA_947310385.1 of Nephrotoma appendiculata. Taxonomy (NCBI): domain Eukaryota; kingdom Metazoa; phylum Arthropoda; class Insecta; order Diptera; family Tipulidae; genus Nephrotoma; species Nephrotoma appendiculata. The sequence continues at coordinate 318,968,525 of OX371223.1, forward strand.
ACATAAAAAATATCATTTTGAAATGTTACGACTGCTATTTCACTTACTTTTACATACAATTGTACCATCAGTAACAAAATAAATATATGGTTGAACGGAGTAACCTTAGTTTTAATTTGTTTCGAAAAATATCAACAACAAAAAAATAATAACAAACAAATTGTGTCGCAGTGCAAATAAAAAATTCCCATCGCCATATCTGTAAAATCTGTAAAAACGTCATGAACAACCTCCACTCACATGGTTGGAATACGACTGAAAAAATGAAAACAGAATGAAGACATAAATACAATTTCATTGTTTTTGTCTATTTATTTTTGTCATATATATTTCATATATTCAGTTGAGAGAGAGGAAAATACATTTGATTCAATTTTTTTTTAATTTTGTTAAAATATTTAGTGGTGTGGGTAAAAATAAATTAAAAATATGTTTTGCTTCTTTCTATAGCTGCTTTGAATTAATTGGGTCTATCTTTGTTCTTCTTAAACCTACATGAAGTGAGTTGTGTTCTTCTTTTACAATGTGTAAGAAGCAACAAAAAAATAAAAATTGTTGTTGTAATTCGCAGTAGTATTATCTTAAGTCATAATTAATCAATGGTTTAATTTATATTTTTTATGAGCTTTAGATTTCCGATTTTTTATTCCCGAGAGGCGACTATTAAACCATGGCTTGCGCGTCGACGTTAAGTAGATCTCCCTTCTTAAGTTAAGATCTCCCAAAATCATTACAGAATCAAAATCAGGAGCTGCAACTGCTAGTTGGTTTAAGAAAAATAAAGACAGCTCACCATATATATTAACGGATGATCCGTATGGTATGTACACAGCAACTATCGACACCAGCTTTCCATTGAAAGCAAGTTTAACAGCCAAAATCTCCAACTCGTTACTCCCAAGGTCAATAATATTCGCACGTATATTTTTCGAGACAGCTAGCAGAACTCCGCCACCTCTCGCTGTCGATTCAAGATCCGTATAATGATCGTGTCTGAAGACATAGTAGTCTGGAGGGAAGTAGCCATGTTTCCGTGATGCAAATGACATCATATTGATTTTCCAACACCGATAGGTACATTTCACGAGATTTTGATCGAATTCCGCTAGCGTTGTGATAATAAATAGACAATGTGTTGGTTTCGTCAGAGAGTGTCAGTGTCAGTTGAGCGATAGGTGCAGACAGCGGCATTGGATTTGAAAAAGGCATAAAATCGGTTGAGGTTGCAATAGATATTGTTACAACGTCGTTAGAGCTGAGTGTGGGACTGAAAATTATTTTTCATATCAATGTGAAGTTACTGCCAAAACCGAAATAACAAAAATATATGAGTGAAATTTGAAAAATATCACTTTACACAAATCTCAGAGTTTTCAAACAAACACGGTCATGTATCTGAATAGTGAATACTTGGGTCTATCCAAATTATTACGTCACGTCAATATAAAATACCTGGGTGCCTTCCCTGAATCCTCAAAATATAAAGAGAAATAAGAGTGCAATTCTTACTCTAGTACAACTATTTACTGAAATCTCAGAGTTTTTGACACAAGGCACTTTCTGAATAGTGAGTACTTGGGCCTGTCCAAATAAGTACATCATGTCGATATAAAATGAAATGGGCATCTACCTCTAAATATTTGAAATATAACGAAAAATATGATAGAAATCATTAATTTGTTAGATCGTTTACTGAAATCTCAAAGTTTTCAGCCTATACAAGCAGATATGGGCACCTAGCCCTAGAATACTTGAAATATTAGTGAAATATTTCACTCATATGTCTATTTAAATTAGTATGTCACTTCTATATAAAAAAAACTGGGCACCTACCCCTGAAATACTCTGAATATTAAGCAATAAGAGAAATCCTTAAATTGTTATACGTTGATTTATTGAAATCTCAGTTTTCGACAAATATCGAGTTTTTAATAAAGACATAACAATTTTGTATTTAAATAAAATACAGAATACTTGAGATATTGGGCTGCAATTTATTGCAGGAGTGCAGTACACATGCTACATTTAATTATGGAATTCGATCTCGAAGATATGACCGCCTCGAACAAGTTTGCAGCAATCGATTCTTTGGAGCCAATTTTGTACCACTCCTTCACATATATCGGGCGGAACGTTGGCAATTTCGCGATCGATATTATTCCTGAACTCCTCTAACGCTGTTGGCTTGGTGTCATAAACCAACGGCTTAATGTAACCCCATTAAAATAAAAAAGTCCAACGGGGTTAAATCGCATGAGCGATGTGGCCATTTGACCCGTCCATTACTCGAGATTACACGATTGCCGGATTTCTCCTTCAATCGATCAATTGTTTGACCAGCTGTGTGGCATGTGGCATCATCTTGTTAGAGCCACATATTACTGATACAAATTATAGTCTTTCAACATTGCACGACAGCGAACTCCATTGACCGTAGCGTAGCGATCATTTTCATCGACGAAAAGATATTGTTCAATCACACCTCCATCAGGTACCTATTTTGTCTTGGTAAAGCAAAATTTTTTTTTTTTTTTTTGCAAATGTGGCAGTCGGTCGATGCGTACGAGTATGCCCTTGTAGTGGTTCTTCCTTATAGAAGGTAATCGATTAAGATAACTTCATGACTTCCCAGAAAACTATCCCGCACTCAGAAAGAAGATTACTACCAAATACTTAGTTAAATTGATTTGGTTGTTTTAACACAAAATTGTGAGCTAGATAAACTAAATCTCTTGTTTAAGTCAGAAATTTGGTATTTCCTTACTTGGTTACTACAAAAAATGGGTGAAATTTGAGTTACTAGGATGTTGGTACGTAGTTTTGTTTAATTTAACTAAAAAAAGTTTTGTTAGTTGATCAATATTATTGTTAAAGTATTCTGGTTTATCTTAATTACTTATTTTGACCTATAAGTTTTGTCATATAAACTATGACTTGGATAAAATTACAATATTTATCAAAGTGTTGACAATTGTGTAGCGAATCATTAAAATTCGCTAAGGCATTGCGATTATACTTTAAATGTAAGTTCAAAGTATTTTCAATATTTTTGTCACTGCCCTCCAAACATTGCGTAAAGAAAACGTTCAGTTTATAAAGATTTGCTTATACTAAAGTCTACGCATTCGTTACGTTTTTGCTTAACAAAAATGTAAAGAAACAGGTACTTTTGTCACAAAAGAAATGATACAAAAAAATGTATACATTTTCTTTTCGTTTCCTCGTAATGTCATTACATTTTAATGTAACTCTTATTACTTTTTAATGTAGAAGGATCTGATGATGGCTTTTGATTTTCGTTTCCGTTAATTTGCGTTAGATTAATTTTTTGTAGTAAATTTGATAGTTTTTTCTCATTGTATGTATGGTATATTATTTTGTTTTTTTTTTGTGTTCGCTGCTGAAGTGGTTGGTCTGATTGATTTGCACGTATAATGGTGATGAAGTTTCAGGCCTCATATAGTTGTCAATTTTAAAAAATTCTTTATAATTAATCTCTGAATTAATTCCAAATTGGTCACTATCACTGTCTTCTAATAATCCACTGAACTTATTCATTTCTGTAATTCAAATACAAAAAATTAAACAAATTACATTATCCATGTAGCATTGGGATATAAACTGAAAATGTTTTGTTTTCAATTTCAGTATTTTTTTTGTTATTATACGAATGTCAAATGAAATAGTTTGTTGTATAAATTGTTCGATTTTTGTGCAAAAAATTCCTAAATACAGTGACGACAGAGGATCATCGAAAAATTTATTCAGGTTCAAGAGAACTTGGCATTTTACATTATTTTCATTATGTAACATAGTTTTAATAATTCGGTCATTTATAAGACAATAATTATTTGGAAAAGTGGAGGTAACAGTAAACACTGGCCTTAAAGAACTGTCTTGATAACTTTTATTTAAATTGTCTTAATCAAGGTGAGGTTACCAAGATTTTGGAAGTTTGGTTTCGAACTAATGAACATTGAGTTTTTTGTATTAAAAAATTCAGTCGTCCCATCAGACTGCAGTGACTAGTCTCAGAACTCATGTTCGTAATAAAAAATAACAGATTTTGACGTGAATAAATAGCACATAATTACCCCAATTATGATTGGCGTTGTCGTGTCGATTTCGTAACGTCGGAAAAAATTGGTATTATGAATGACGATCGTCGTGTCAATATCATAACGACGGCAAAAACTGGTATTATGAATGTCGATTGTGAATCGCTCTTTTTCGTAAAAACGCCATTTTCTGGCGATGAAATTTTAGTTGACGCCAAGACGTGTTATAGTTGTTTTGTTTAAATTAAAATCTAACCCGTAAAATGTAAGTTAATAAATAATTTCGATAAATATTTAGTTTATTTTATTAAAATTTATTTAAATTTATTTAAATATTTATTTTTTAGGGATAAGTTTAAAATAACCACAAAAAAACAATTTGAATGTTTAGTCGGATTAATGGGGGAAAACCCCGATATTGCTCGTGGCTACGTTAAATCGGGGAATGATTTTAAAATAGAACTGCGCAGCCGTTGGGACCGGTTTGCAGAAGAACTCAATAGTATGGGGCCTCCTACAAGAAAAGCGGACAAATGGATAAAGGCATATTACAATTACACTAGATTTCTTTATTAACGAATAGAAATAAATGAACTTGATTATCTAATTGGTTTATTCGTTTTAGGTATGGAGTGACATGAAATTTAAGCTGCGCAAAAAAATGACTCACAACAAATTGGAGTTTAAGGCAACAGGAGGTGGTCCTAATAAATTATTGTCATTCAGTCCTTTAGAAGAAACGGTAATTAGTCTTCTCCATATTGACAAAGGATTTAATCCACCTGGTCGTGCATTTGGTGCAAGCGCCACAAATCACACAGAAACATCAAATGTAGAAGATCGTCAAACCCTAGCTTCATTACAGAAACCGTAGAATCTCAAGAAAATATGGATACTACCGATTTAGAGCGTGAAATTATATCAACCCCACAAATTACACCAAGAAATACAAGAAATAAAAAAAATCATCAAATTTGGAGGATAGACGCTTGGAGCTTTTAGAAAATCAAACAACCATTCATTCCGAAATGTGCCAAGAAGTCAAATCAGCGGCTAATAATTGCCAAATGTATATGAAAGAGACACTCAGCTATGTAAAAAAATCGTATTATTTAAAAAAAGACAAATTTGAATTTTGAAATCTATAAAAAAAGAAAAGTTAAACTTGTATAAAGAGGACTTAAAATTAAAACAGAAAGCAAGGGCTGAAAAATTAAAAGCACAAATTCTGGAAATACAGCAGAAGCAATTAGAAATTCATGAGTTTAATTTGGATTAATACCATCTCAAAAGTAGTCTTGTCTTGAATTGTTAATGTTTGTGATTTAGAATAAGAATTTAGATAAATTTATGTTATTTAAACACAAGTGATGAATTTATGTGATGCATAATTATGTAATTACATATTATGTATATTTTATTGATAATTTTTGATTTTTTTTGTTATATTTTTCAAACTATATGTATACATATTTATTGAATATTTATTTAGTTATATTACAGAAATAAATGAATTATACGATTTCTGACTTCATTAGCTACATTATCATTTAAATTACGTTCAATTTCAGGTTCATCTAAATGTTATTCTGTTGCATCGTTTGGGGCTTGTTCTTCTCTAAAAGCTACTTTGTAATGAACGCATATATTATGTAACGCGACACACACATTTATTATTTGTGTTGCTTTTTTCTGGTGAATAATGGAGTTGTCGTGCATTCAACAGACACCTAAACCGACCTTTCTCAACACCGATTGTCCTTTCAACTATATTACGACCTTTTGAATGACTGGTATTGTACCGACTCGCTGCACTATTTGGATCTGCGGCACGGCAAGGTGTCATCATGTGCGGTTGTAAAGGGTATCCTGCGTCCCCTGTTTTAGAAAATATACAAACATTAGTTAAGATTAATATTGCATAATTATTATATATTTTTCTACCAAGTATCCTACAATTCTCTCCTTGTGCATTCATTCTTTCTAGAATTTGTTTCAAACTAGAAAGATTCCAAACCATGGAATCGTGGAAGGAGCCAGCATATTTGCCGTTGATATAACGTATCTTCATATCATCGTCGCAAACCTATTTGAATGAATTAAAATTTGTATTTAAATCAAAATAACTCGTTTTTGTTAATACACTTACGATCATTGCGTTAATGCTATGAAAGCCTTTTCTATTGTAATACAAATATTGTATATCCATTTGCGGTTTAATTATGCTGATGTGGGTTCCATCCACACATCCGATTATCCCTGGTATGCTACATTTTTTCAAAGAAATATAGTTTCGCCTTCCGTTTTTCTTCATTTGTGTATGAAAAAGAAAGCCACTTTGGACAAATATGGTCTTCCATAATATTCAGCAATTCAGTTAGTTTTACTGATATAGTTGGTTATGCCAAACCAATATTGTGATCGTTTCCTGTTCCCGTTTGGTAACCCCCCTCAGCGAAAAATCTTAAAACTGCAGCTAACTTTAAGATGTTTGGTACCGCTGATCGCCTTTTCATAATTTTCATTTTGGGGTTTAGTTCTTCAAGTAGATCTTTAAATGAACTTTTTGATAACCTGAATAGCTTAACAAAACTGAAAAAAAAAAATAGAATGGAAACAACAAATATTTATATAGAGATTTTAATAAAATACATACTGAGTGCTGTCTAACTCTAGTGGATTAGACTGATCTCTTAACCTTTTTCGATCCCTCAAAATTTCAACTTTTGTCGAATCTTCTTTTTCTGGTTCTTCGCCGAAGAAAAACTCGCTCGAATACATTTTAATTTTTATAAAAGAAGTTTGAATTTAATAAAAATTTTAAATAACAAAATTTGACACTTTGACATTATTTATTAACATAATAAAATTCACAATTGTTAATTTACCTGAAAAATTCACAAAATCATTTTTTATTTTAATGCTGTTATGGCAATACTAATATGTCGTTTCGTTTTTGTTTCACAATACCAAAATAAAAACGAAACGACGGCAACCAGTCGTGTCGATTGTTACACGAAACGACAATTATAATTGGGGTAAATATTTAACGAAAATGATAAATTTTGTAGCGTATATGTATGATTGTCAGATTCATATCCCCTTTTTTTTGCACTTGTGAGCATATAACGTGTACGTTGAAATAATTTAATGTTGTTGGAAGAAGTTGTACTTCTTCTTTTTCTCCCTAAAACAATTTTACATTTAGCTTTTGACACATATTCGCTATATTTTCTGTTCATAACATTTTTAATAAATTTCAGAAGCTGCTGGTTCGTATGCATTGTGGTTTATTATATGACCGCCGCGAGCACGTTTGCAGCAATCGATTCTTTGGAGCCAATTTTCCACCACTCGTTCACACATATCGGCCGGAACGTTGGCAATTTCGCGATCGATATTGATCCTGAGCTCTTAGAACGCTTTTGGCTTGTTGGTATAAACCAACGACTTAACGTAACTTCATAAGAAAAATCCAACGGCGTTAAATCGCATGAGCATGGTGGCCATTCGACCGGACCATTACTCGAGATTACACGATTGCCGAACTTTCCCTTCAATTGATCAATTGTTTGACCAGCTGTGTGGCATGCGGCACCATCTTGTTAGAGCCACATATAACTGATGTCTAGTCCATCCAATTTTGGACAAAAATTATAGTCTTTCAACATTGCACGGTAGCGAACTCCATTGACCGTAGCATGGTGATCATTTTCATCGACGAAAAAATATGGTTCAATCACACCTCCATCACATACCTACTTTGTCTTGGTGAAGCAATTTTTTTTTCTGCAAATGTTGCCGTTATCGATGCATACTATGCTCCTGTAATGGTTTTTTCATTTTGAAGGTAATCGATTAATTTGGTTGTTTTAACACAAAATTCTGAGCTAGATAAACCAAATCTCTCGTTTAATTTAAAAATTTGGTATTTATTTCCTTACTTGGTTACTACAAAAAATGGGTGAAATTTGAATTACCAGGATGTTGGTACGTAGTTTTGTTTAAATAAACCAAAAAAGATTTTGTTAAGTAAACAATATTATTGTTATAACTAACAAAGTATTCTGGTTTATCTTAATAACTTATTTTAACCTATAAGTTTTGACAAATGAACTAAGACTTGTTAAAAATTACATTATTTACGAAGGGGTTGACAATTGCGTAGCGAATCATTAAAAATAATTGTCAATATTTTACTTAAACTTCACATCAATAATTTTCTCTACTTCTTTTTCACTTATGTTATTGTTATTGTTTACATGTTTCAGATTTGTTTTTATTTTTTCTTTTTGTTTCATTTCTGACATTAAGTAATTTTGTTTTCTTTTGTTGTCACACTGAAATCGAATTAAAACCTTATAAATGTCATTTTGGTAGTTGGCTAAAGGCTCAATTACACTACAATATTTTTTACTATAACATAGTCGGTTTATTTGTTCAATATTTTTATTTTGATGATTTGCACGGTAGTCTTATCATTTTAATTAAGGGGCGTGATACAATTTTATTTATTACGAATGTTTACATTAATACGATTATTATTTTTTTCAATGGGCAACTTAAGAACTTTAATCTTGTTTATCAAAATATATCTAGTATAAGCAAAAATTTAGATAAGCTGCTTGCACACTTAGGTTCCGGTAATCTTCGGCCTCAAATTATTGGCTTGTCTGAAATTTGGATTTACGACAATGAAGACGCGAATTATGGTTTAAAGGGGTATGCTCTATTCACATCTTCCTTGCATGATAAACGTTCGGGAGGTGTTTATGCCAATAGCAGTCTGAATTGCAAACAATTTAATCTACTTTTCCAAACATTCAACGCGTCGGTCTAGAAGATCAGACCGTTATAAATTCTAAAGTAGTTTGTGTTATTTGTATATATCGTCTTGGTTATACAGATATCTCCAGGTCTTATTGATGAATTCAGTGTGCGAGGATCTATCCCACCCTAATATAATTGTCATGGGTGATTTTAACATTGACTTTCTGAAGCAGAATGCAATGATGGATAGGCTGCAGCTTTTATTATCTCAACATGGATTAGATAATATTCTTGAACCAACACGAATTACAAATACCACAGCTACTTGTATTGATATTGTACTCCATAGATTTGATCAAAGGTATTTTCTGGCAGCTTTTACCTAAAAATTTCAGATCACTGTCTAATCGAAATTAAATTTACAGATACTGCCTTTAACACAAAATCTACATCTCGGAGAACCTCTGAAGTTTGTCAGATCAATTTCAACCAGCTACAGAATCTACTATTGTTTGAAGAATGGACTGATGTTTATTCTTGCCTAGATGCTTCTAAGGCCTATGATAGTTTTATTAAAATCTTTAAAGTTCATATTAAAAAATGCACTTCAATTAAGTTGTTTGCCAATAGATCAACGAAGCTAAAGCCATGGATGTCTGATGATTTATTGAGACTAATACGTAAAAGAAACTATTTTTGGCGCCTTGCAAAAAACATAGCAGCAACCGTAGATTGAAACAATATAGCTTAACGCTGTGTGACTCTGTTAACTTACAAATTGAAATAGCCAAAAAAGCTTTTATTCTCAAAAGTTCATCAACAATGTTAAGGATGCTCATAAAAATTAGAAAACAGTTGATGAAATAATAAACGGACAGCCTGATCCAGTTGAAATTAGAGAAATCGTTAATCAAACAGGCTGCATAATATCTGATCTAGTTCAAACCGCAAATGAACTTACGATTACGAGTATTGGTGATGCAAATGCTACCAGTCTCCTCTTGGATAAAGCCGACAAAAGTAGATGAATATGTCAACATTACCAATCTATTGATAGTTGCGTTTTTTCGGAAATCTCATCTGGAGCACTGTATTTTACCATTCTTTCGCTAAAAAATAATTCAACTCCTGGTTTGGATGGTATTTCAAACAATGTATGTAGTTAAAAAATGTCCTGGTTTTTAGTTGATGTCTTAACTTTTATTTTAAATTTAAGCTTGGTAACTGGGATGATTCCTACTACGTTAAAGCGAGCTTTAATTGTTCCGATTTTTAAAAATAATGATAAAACAATCATGAACAACTATCGGCCAATCTCACTATTTTCTCTATTCTCGAAAATATTTGAAAAAGCTATAAAAAGTAGAATTGTTTCATTCCTAGATAAAAGAGATTTTCTCTCTCCCGACCAATATGGTTTTCGGAAAAATAAAAATACTGAACAAGCTATCGTGTCCTTCCTAGAACAAGTAACTGAACATATTGATAATGGGTTCAAAGTATTTACTCTGTTTATAGATTTAACAATTGATTTCGACAGAGTCCAACATATTACATAACTCATTGTTAAAAGAACTATGTTGTTGTGGATTCAGAGGGATAACCCGGGATTGGGGGTCTTCGTACTGGAATGGGCGAACGCAATTGGTAAGAATCAATGGACCATTAAGTGATGAGTTCTTAAGTCCTACAGGGTTCTGTCTTAAGACCTTTATTATTTTTAGTGTATGTATAATGGAATCTTTCGACAACAATTTCTAGGGTCTACAACTGCTTTTGCTGACGATTTCTCGTTTACGCATATGCTAGTTCAAGTTTTCAAGACAATATCACGCCCATAGATCATGATTTAAACATTTTATCTATTTGGTTGGAAGCACATAATTTTGTTTTGAGTCCCAAAATGAAATTATTGCATTTTAGGGATACTCGATGGATCCATCGTTGTATCTTCAGACAACTTATCACACTTTTAATGCAGTAGAAACGATAACATGCAATGCCCTTCTAATGATTGCTTCCTAGTGAACACGGTTGATGAATTTCAATATCCATTTCAATTATGTGCTTCAAACCATCTTTTTCGTGTCGTATCTAGTAATTTTTGTAGACTATGAAAACAGCGAGTAGTTAGATGCTTTTAATCGTTGAGAAACGTTGGTTCTGCACAAAACGGTTTCGCAATGAACCGTCTGTCATTGTTCCGCGTCGGGGTGCTAGTTGACAGCCTCCATGTGGTGCATCCTGGGCAATGTACTGTAAAACGAACGGTTGTGGTATATCTAACCCCTACGTAGTAGAGAAACAGTTTAGCAGATAGTCAACAAAAAGATGATATGTCGGGTATAAACAATAACATACTCCAGGTGGGTCAGAACTTATATTCTAAATCCCACGGATTCTGAAAGGAGCAACGCGACATTGCAAAGGAAATTGTTGGTATGCAATCAGGCTGATCTTTTTCCTAGTACTACAGGAAGCACGGAACAAGCGATAAATGAATGGCTCTTTTGTAGAAGAAGTACGGCACTTCATAGAACACCACCTACAACTCCACTGCCAGAGAACACCATACTTTGTGAACTTAACAATGAGAAGGAAAACTCCTCTTCTATCATGCATGAAAACTTCAAGCCAACTTTTGAAGCCACGCTCAGTGCACAAACAATTATAATAAACAACGCGGAGTTAACAAATAAATTTGAACAAATGGAGAAATTAATTGCGCAGCTGAACAATGCCGTGCTCAAGAATGAAAACCTTATGCTAAAGGAAACAGTAAATAAAGATAACAACGCAGGAAACTCAGCATTAATGAACAACCAATTTCAAGTACTCACAACAGATCAAGACGAATATCACTCTGATGAAGATGAGCTTGAAAGGGAAACCAATTAGATACTACAGAAATCCAAGAGAGCAAATAAGAAACCAAAAAAATAAATCCAACCTAAGCAAGAGGAAAGCTGAATTATCACCAAAAGTTGAGCTAATTCAAACTCACATTAAAACTGCCAATGCAACTAATGCATCAAAAGTACATGAGCCAGAAAAGAAGAAGTAGGCTCCACCCCCCGATCAATATTCTAGGGAGAGCAAATTACGGTACTATTCAGAAACTGATGAAAGAAGTAGTACGAAATGACTACAACGTAATATCGCTCAGTAGCATAATATTTGGAAAATAAACACAACAGAGCCGGACGATTGTAAAACTCTAGCTAACAAATTAAATTCTGAAGGTCACCAGTGGTATACCTACGAGGATAAAAATGATCGACCAATTAAAGTAATGGCAAGAGGTCTCCATCCAACTTGTTCAAAAGATGAAATTATTGAGGACCTGCAAAACAAAGGCCTGAAAATAATAGATGCAGTCGACATCCTCAGAAAAGAGAGACAAGAAAACAGCGAAGGAAATTTTGAAATCATGAGAAGAGGCTCTCTACTATTCATGCTAATTTTCGACAACCAAGAAAAAATCGAAAATATTTTTAATATTAAGGCGCTCCTCAACCTCAGAGTTAAAATAGAAACACCGAAAGAAAAGAAAGGTCGCTCGACTAATACCTCAATGTAAAAACTTCCAAGACTACAATCATACACAAAAGTACTGCCATCGTGATGCAAGATGTGTTAAATGTGCAGGAAAACACGCATGAAACGACTGCATAGTTCTCCGAAATACAACACCGAAGTGTATCAACTGTAATGGGCAGCATCAAGCCAACTATAGAGGATGTGAATGGATGTGTTCTACTGCTACAGTAGAACTAAAAAAAATGAGAGATAAATCACGCAAACCAGATATACCAAGAAATGTACAATCTATAAAAAAAACCACGGAGCTTAAATCGCCAACTCCTGCACAAATAGTTCGGCAATCAGTGCAGAAATAGTTAAAAGTGGATCTCGTTTTACAGGACATACTGAGAAATCTAGAGAACCTCAACAAAAGACTTATTTCGCAGGAAATGAGTCTGCAGAACACACTTGTAGAAATGAAATCACAAACTAATTTCAATAAAAGAGTAGAAGAAAACCTTGATCAAACAACTAAAATGCGATTTTCACTCAGGTGGTACACCAACCTATTGCCCTACGGATATAAGTAAGACTCCAGATCTTATAGACTTTTTTTATTACAAGAGGGATTTCAGATAATTATATCCATATAGAGACTAGTGAAAGTCTATCATCATCATTCACCAGTTATTATGATACTTAGCCCAATAATGATTATGAAAGCGAGCAACCCGAAATAAACGAGCTTCAAAATCAATTGGGATCTCTTTCAAACACAGCTAACAGAAAGAATTAGTCTGCAGAACCCAATACAGGGACCAGCACAAATAGAAGACGAACTAGATAAACTCATCCATAATATCCAAAGTGCTGCGTGAAAATGCAGCAAACTTCAGGTTCCTCCAATTAAAAATAAAGAAAATTGGGCTCGAAATGCTAAACAATAACAGATTTGTTTGCAAATCACTTTGAATAAATATTCCAGCCTTACCCCAAACAAACGGAAGAGGAAAATATCACCCCGATAAATAAACAGGATGAAATAAAAATTACACCTGTAACATTGAAAGAACTAAAATGGGAAATCAAGAATAATCTAAATGCGTATAAGGCTCCAGGATATGATCTTATAACGGATCAGATAATAAAAGTGTTACCGGAGGAAGCGTAATTAATGCAGCATTTCAACATAGATATGTACCAAGACAATGGAAAGTTGCAGAAGTAATTATGATAATTAAGCCGAACAAACATCCGAATGATAAAGCTTCATACAGGCCAATTTCTCTGCTACCAACATTATCGAAACTATTTGAAAAGGTTCTTCTTAAAAGACTAAAACCAATTATCGAAGAAAGGAATCTTCCCCCCTCACATCAGTTTGGATTTAGGGAAAAACATTCTACTATAGAACAAGTACATCGAATTACTGATGTAATCGAGAAATCACTAGAAAGCAAACAAATATGCTCAACTATATTCCTTGATGTAGCGCAGGAATTCGACAAAATATGGCATCAGGGGTTAGAATTCAAACTTCATCGAGATCTTCCGAAGTAATTTTTTCAAATTTTAAAATCATACATATCAGAGAGGCACTTCCGAGTAAAGTATGAGAATAAATACTCCCAACTAAAAAGAATAACAGCAGGAGTATCACAAGGGAGTGTTCTTGGGCCAATCCTTTATCTCCTATATACTAGACATATACCAACTACAGAAGCAACAATGACGACTTTTGCCGATGACACGACAATACTTCCAACAGCAAAGAGTATCAATGCCTACACTAGGTAGTAAATTACACACGGCTACTAATCAGATATGTAATTGGATAAAGAAATGGTGAATCAAATTAAATGAAGCAAAATCAATCCAAGTGAACTTTACAAATCTAAAAGTTAATCATATACCAATAATGATAAACTCGATAGTAGTACAGCATGCAAACACTGCTAAATATCTCACCCTGACTTTAGATGCTAAACTTAGATGGAAGGAACACATAAAAAAGCAGAGAGAAGAACTAAACATAAAATTTAGAAAAATGTATTGGCTCTTAGGGAGACAATCTGAACTACCGATACATAACAAACTGCTGCTATACAAACAAATTCTAAAACCTCTATGGATATATGGTAGCCAACTCTGGGGTTGTGCCAAGAAGACAAACATCAAAATCATCCGAACAGTTCAAAATAAAATCCTGCGATGTATTGTTAATGCACCGTGGCACATTCGAAACGACAACCTCCATCGAGATCTAAAGATCGAGCTTATCGTGGATGAAATTAAGCATCATGCAACAAAACACCTACAACGTCTGCACCAGCATGAAAATCTGGACATTCGCTGTATGCTGACTACCACAACAACAAGAAGACTGCAAAGAACTAAACCACTGGACTTATCGTTTTACAGGACCAGGAGGCAAATAGACTTAATGTGTTGAAAAATCTGAGAAGGAGTTATACGAAACTGGGGATAATCACTTGATTACGCCGGCAAATCAAAATACTTTATTATGCAATGTAAATTACTAAATGGGTAAAATAGAAAAAAAAAATTGTTCCGCGTCAAAGACCCTTTGAAATGACGTTCTCAATATACTTTTAATTAACTGAATATAGTCGGTTGAATATCGTCGTTGAAAATCGTCTCACATACGATTTACGAGCACCTTAAGTGTACCGCTTTATTTAGGTCGGTTAAACATTTGAATACAAAGGTGAGATATTTAAAAAAATGTCGCTCTAGAATTACCTAAAAATAGTCACTTCAATATCGCCTTTCAGACGATTCACAGGCACTTGACGGACATTAAATGTTTTAAATTCATGCTTCACATAGTAATAAGTGAGTAAGACTGTCTAAGCTTCCGGAAAAGACATAAAAGTAATTTTGAAAATAGCGGACTGAACGTTATAAATGTCATGACACCGTGTACTGTAGTGATTGTGACTTTTTTCGGGCTGGGACTGTAAACTCGCGCATTAGTGATAACGGGATTCGGTAACGATATGTGTGAGGAGCTGAACTCTCGTTTAGAGCTATATGTGGATTTAACTGATGCTGTTGGTTGAATTTGCATAATCAATTGTGTAAATTGTTACACAATAATCGACCAAACCTAAAAGCACTTTGGAGAGTAGATAAATGAAATAAATTTTCGTTCCACAACTGTACATAGCGGTGCCTCCCCAGCAACAAGGAGCAACCTTGTTACACCTCTGATTTTGTTTCCACCACGACATTTTTGCAAATTGTCTCATTCATAGTTTTATATACGAAAACAACTTTATAGTTTCCAGCCGCTTTAATGATTTGACATTTGAAAACCTACCACTTGTAAAACTCATAAAAATGCTTAAAATATTATGGCTGATAATATTACCGCAAATAAAACTATTTTGTATATCACATGCAAGATAAAATGCTTTCAATCCGGTTGAAATAAATTAGGCCAATCGTATAATCGTAAACTATGACATTTTATTATCCGATTTATTTCAGTTGTATAATTTTGTGCACACACACACACACACACATACCTAACACGATACGATACCTCTAAAGAGCGAACGGGACCGACCATTAACGTCTTGTGAATTATGTGCGACAAATCACTGTGCTCGCTTGCCTCCCCTATAGCCATATAAAATTCGTGTCTTATATAATGTCTCCATGTTATATCGAGCAAAATTCTACCGTACGATAATTTAATTTGCTTATATACATTTTCGTCAAGGTTGGAAAATATTCATGAAAAAGCCAGAGTGGTTTTTGTATACGAGAGTATGTTGTATGTTTAGCACATTCACAAAATTACCGCGCAAAGTAATTAATTTAATATTTAGTTTTATGTTCGTGCTATTAACCCTCGAACAAAATGGTTACTGATTTGGTTTGTGTAATTGATAACTATATAGGATAAGTAATTGGATTTTTTGTCAAATGTATATATTCTCTCTGCAAATGGCATTATAATGTGTTTGATGCTAAATCTACCGAAACCGATAAGCATACATGCTAGATTGCGTGCACGTGGAATAATCTAAAGGCCACCGAATGTCATATACACAATTTAAACTGTGTAGTTATAGGGTATTACACGTTTTATTTATTCATTTTTTTATATTTACATTTTATTTGAACCCAACTCTGACTGAGATGTTCCGGTTGTAGTCCGATTTAAAATTCCAAAATTTCACGGCCCTTGAGCAGAAAGGTTAATAGTTGAACAATTTTATGTCGAAAGCAGTAACCACCTTTAAGTTTGTTCTAAATACTAAAACTCAAAACTACAGGGTATTCACGCCAAACCAATAAACCAACTAAGTGGATTTTTAAGGATTATTTTAATGATGTATATCCAGGATTTGAATATAATTTTGTGAAACACTTGTTGAATCAATAAACTGTAAGTATTTATACCAAATATACTTGAATAAAGTGAAAATCGATTTTTTTATTTGAGAAGTTCACTTGAAAATCGCGACCTATGTTTTATAAATCTCGTATACAAAATATTCATTCATAAATGTAAAATTAGAGCTTACTGCTAAATTGTTGATAATAAATCTTATTTTATAATATTTAGTGCTTGATAATTTGGGTAAAGAATTGGCTCTTGATATTTATTTTTCTAAGGAAATACTGTCCAACTTTTTAGGTCGGCGTACTTGTTACATTTAACATACATTCTGAGATCAACCTTCTTATAAATCGTCTTCAACCATACTGCTAAAATAGGCGAACACTAAAAATGTCGTCAAATTATATCTTATTTTCCGCCATGTCTACGATTATTTCTTTTTTTTTAGTATAATCTTCGTACTCGTACAGTTCTGTTTAATTAATATTATTTTAGCAGAATTCTTAAGTCTTTTTATGTGGTTATTGCAAGCAGCTTACACATAACAATAGTGAAGGATAGGAAAGGTATTTTTTACAGACGGATCGACCCGTTGCCGAAACTTAGCTCTCGTACTTCACAAGACAACACAATCTAGTCTCCTAGAAAGAAGAATAACGGGTTAATAGGTTTGATGGTTAACAATAGTGTCTGTCTTCAACAACTGCTTCTTTAAATTAACACGTAAGGAAAAATATTATTATTTCACATGCATCTGGAGATTTTGTGAAATGGAATTCCAAATTGATTTTTCCACATAACACCATAATACTTTATTAGTTTAATTTTTTCCGAGTTACTAAAATGAAATATTAAAAAAATGCTTATGGGTACTGAAAGTTGCAGGACGAGCTTTCTAACAAAAAAATGAATGAATGAATGCTTTATTTATAAAAAGAAATGCAGCTATTGGGGCTCTGAAAACTCTAAATTGAAACACCAAAGACCACTTCACTCACGTAGAGCAACTGTATGGTGTGCCAGTTGAGCTGGAGGCATAATCTTTGAGGATGCTACAGGCAGTGCTGTACTGGCCGCTATCGGGACATGTTGCACATTTTGCTTGGAATTGAATTGGATCAATTATGTCTACAGAACATGTGGTTCCATCAAGACGCACAATGCAAATTTTGGGAGAAATTTTTCCTAACCGTATAATGTCAAAAAGTGGTGATATCGGTTGGCCCTTGCGATCCCTTGATTTAACCGATTTCGATTGTTCGATTGTTTGCAATGATTTCGGTTGTTTGCATATGTCACAATTAGTAATATGCTTAAGTAATAATACACAATTAGTAATATAAATGGACGTTAATTTTAAGCCAATAATACAGCCATCTTATTCGATTCAATAGCTTAAATATACCTCCGTGCGATCCACTCGGCACATCATGTTGCTCCTTGACCAGATTATCACGGAATTCGCTCGGCACCCACATCTTCACATTCTTCATGGAATATCTGTCAACTGAATATTGATTTTGGTTCGATTCTAATGAAGATCTCTAATTCAATAAGTGAAGTTGTTGACAAAATTTTAGTACAAATTTCTAATGAAGATATTCTGGCAGTTAGTCATATTTCCCACAACAAATCATCAAATTCACAATTAAAAAACTCGTATATTGTCACGTTAAAATCATTAGAATTAAAATCTAAAATACTAACAACATTTCGTTAAAAAAAGAAAATCAATTTATCTGCATGACCCAGCTGGCAACAACTCTACAAATTGTCCGATTATCATTATGCACCATCTCACGAAATATCAGTCAAGATTATACAGCGAAGCTAAAAATATTAAGCACAAGTTTAAATTCCAATTTTTGTGGTGTAGTGATAATAAAATTTACTTACGTAAATCAACTGATGCAAAAGTGTATCACATACATTCATTCAATGATATCAATCGCGTCATCAAAAGCTGTTCCAGTTCCACAACATCTTCAGCGCAACCCAACATCCAGGCCGATGATTCCGGAAATTAAAACTATAAATCATAAATTAAGTATTTTTTTAAGTTATTTTTTTAAATATTTACTTTTCATATTTATATATTTTTTGAAACTTATCTTTTACATAATTTTTATCCATTTCCATAGAGATTTGTTTACAGGTTTTTTTGATTTTTTGTCATTTAGTTACATGACGTATAATGTCAAATTTTTGTTTTTACTCAGATTTTTTAGTTTAATTTTGTCAAGTAAAAATACATATACTTTTAGGCGCTATATTATAAATAGAACCTTACAAATGTTTAATGAATTGATAATTGGTTTTGTTCTCTACTACAATATTTTTTTTGTATATCTTTACAATTTATTTGAGAGTAGTTTGATGAGGAATATTCCTTCAATATTTGAGTGGAATATTAATATTTTTATTTATTGTAATGGCTAGCTACAACCTAGATAATATATTTAGTCATAATTGTATAAATAAATATTTCCTTTGCGGATCCGACTACAATAGACATATCAATCCGATCAAAAGCTCTGACTTGGATTTACGCGTTATACAGTTTAATGCCTGTAGCATGAATAACTTTGATAAATTTCACTCGATTCTCGAATTCATTGAAAATCTTAATTCCGATTTTCATATAATTACTGTTAGTGAGACCTGGATTAAAACCCAAAATGTAAATTTTTATAATATAAATGGTTTCAGAAGTATTTTTTCGTGTATAGAGATGATAGAACCGGTGGTGGTATTGTGATGTATATTAGGAATGATGTAAACTTTGATATAATCAGAACCGACGAATCAAATTTTGAATTTCAGTTTATACAAATAAAACTTAACGAGTTTTCACGAAATTATGTCACTGCGTTTTATCGCCCACCTGACTCGAATATTGATATTTTCTTTAGAGAATTAGAATTAGTTATTCATAAAAAGTGTAACAACATTATACTAGGCGATATTAATATACCTTTAAATAAGTCAACTCCTGTAGTAACATACTATAAAAACTTATTGTTAAGTTTTGGGATAGTTGCAACGAACAATTTTGAAACTCGGTCTAAATCAGGAAATATAGTTGACCATGTGCTCTGCGGGTTTAATGGATTACAGAAGGTTTGAAATTCAACTCTATTCTCTGATATTAGCGATCACAACTTTATTGCTTCACATTTCCTGTATAAAAACAAAAGAGTTAATAAACTTTTAGAAAAGAAAATAATTGATTATAATCGACTAAATGCTGATTTTGACAACTATTTGACAAGTCTGGATGTATGTAAAGTTGGCCCAAATGTCAGCCCAAAAAAACGCAGTGGCAACACGAAAACTATAATTTCTGTCACGTATGAACTGTCGGCCTAAAAAAATCGTATATCACGACATTTTAATGATGTCAGCCCAAAAAATAAAAATATTTTTCGTTATAGATTTTTGAATTCAGCCCAATTTTTTTTTATCACGACAGTAACAATCGTGACAGTTATATTGGATACACTCAGCCCAAAATTCAAATTTTTATAGTTAAAGGAACCATTGTGATCGTGCATAATAAATGTAAAACAGCCAAGAAGCAATTCTTATTATTTTCAATTGGTTAACTAAAATATTATTTTTAAGAAAGAATAATATGTGGCCTCGAGTTTTAAAGACGGATATACGCCAAAATATTCGATTTTTCGAATTTAAAGGGAATTTTTTACTTTTGTTTACTATCTTCAAAATATGTAAACTTCTATTAAGATAATCAGAGTTTCTGGAATTTTTTAAAACTTACAAATATTTGACGCCTTTGTTAATAAATGCCTTATACATAAAAACGTCTAGTCAATCCGTTCATTAAGTTTTATTTTAATATGCATATAATACTATACACCCTCATTTAGAGAATGACCTATATTCAGCCGCTGCAACCATAATATTTAATGGAAGTTGATATTTTTGATGTTGGTGATCGGTCTCACTATGATTTTTGGACAGATCTGGTTCTAGCATTTACACGTATGTTGACCCCATCACAATCTCCTGAAACTTCTAACCCGTAAAGGCTAGAACCAGATCTGTCCGAAAATCATAGTGAGACCGATGACCAACACCGAAAATCTCAACTTCCATTAAATATTATGGTTGATCATTTAGTGGCCGAATATAGGCCATTCTTGGTATGTGGACCCCATCACATCCTCCTGAAACTTCTAACCCGTAAAAACTAGAACGATGACCAACACCGAAAATCTCAACTTCCATTAAATATTATGGTTGATCATTTAGTGGCCGAATATAGGCCATTCTTGGTATGTGGATCCCATCACATCCTCCTGAAACTTCTAACCCGTAAGGGCTAGAACCAGATCTGTTTGAAAATCATAGTGAGACCGATGACCAACACCGAAAATCTCAACTTCCATTAAATATTATGGTTGATCATTTAGTGGCCGAATATAGGCCATTCTTGGTATGTGAACCCCATCACATCCTCCTGAAACTTCTAACCCGTAAAGGCTAGAACCAGATCTGCCCAAAAATCATAGTGAGACCGATGACCAACACCGAAAGTCTCAACTTCCATTAAATATTATGGTTGATCGTATAGTAGTCGAATATAGGCCATTCTTGGTATGAGGACCCCATCACAATCTCTTGAAACTTCTTACTCGTAGAGCTTATAACCAAACCTATCCGAAAATCATAGTAAGACTCGACATAAATTTCAAGACAACAACAAGATATAATCAATTTGTGGTTACTTCAAAAATCTTTAACGAAAAACATTTTGTTGTTTGAGCTGACATCAATAAAATGTCGTGAA
This sequence comes from Nephrotoma appendiculata, assembly GCA_947310385.1. Lineage (NCBI taxonomy): Eukaryota > Metazoa > Arthropoda > Insecta > Diptera > Tipulidae > Nephrotoma > Nephrotoma appendiculata. The sequence continues at coordinate 318,990,066 of OX371223.1, forward strand.
ATACGATTTTTTTGGGCTGACAGTTCTAATGTTATAGCAGCTATAGTTTTTGTGCTAAAAAATTATTAGAATTTCGAGAAATGTTCTTTATCACTTTCATTTAAAGCATGAACATATATGAGTTAAATGTGTATATTTTTTATTTTATTATTAGTATAATTTTATAAATTTAATTACAATTGTATTATTTATATTCATTACATTCAAATTCATATTTAATATTTGAATTTATGTGATATTTAATGTTTTTTCAGTTTTCTGTCATGACAGTTATCAAAATAGATGACGGTATTGCCAGCGCCAAAAAATATAATTTGTTGGGCCAGAATTTTGGGCCAACTTCACAAACGTCAAGTCTGGATGTAAATTGTTTTGAACCGGAAATAATTTTGTCTCACATTAGAGAGAAATATGAAGAACTATTTACCAAATACACACGCACTATTAAAAAACAGTTAAATTAAAAAATTCGCATTGCCCTTGGATCACGTACGATTTATGGCAATTAATTAATAAAAAGGAATCAATCCTAAAGAAATCCAAGCGGCAACTCCGTAATAGTTCAGCAGCAAACCAAAATGTAAGCGATTATAACCAAAGACTTCTAGAAATGGATAAGGTGATTAAACGTGAAAAGTATTATGCCAAAAAGAGATATTTTGAAAAGGTTTTTGGGGGTGTTCCTAACCAACGTGACTTGTGGTTCAATAAAAATGCTTTACTGGGTAGAACTAATAGCAACAATCATAACCTTGTTATTAATATTGGTGGGGAAATTATATCTGACGGATACAGAATTGCATCTCAATTCAACAATTATTTTACGAATGTTGGGGAAGATTTGGCTGGTCAGATTAACAGTTCCAAAAATATTTTTAAATTTAATACATATCACGTTGTTAATCAAATTATATTTATAAAGCCTACGTCATCTGTTGAAATATTTAACTTAATTATTGATTTGGAATCCAAGAAAGGAGGTGGACCATATTTGCTCGATAGTATTGTCCTAAAATTCCACATCAACAATTTTTCGGAGATTTTATCAAACGTTTTTAATAAGGTTTTTGAAACTGGAATATATCCAAATTGTTTAAAATTATCAAAAGTTTTTCCAGTTTTCAAAAGTGGCGATAAAACTAAATTAACGAATTACAGACCAATATCTACGTTATCTATTATAGATAAATTGTTAGAAAAATTGTTAGCATTACGGGTTAATTCGTTCTTAGAGACTCACAATTTATTATATAATTTTCAGTATGGTTTCCGAAAATGTTCAGGGACTGATGTTGCTTTGGTTGCGAAACAGTTGATATGATTAATAGTTCCATAAATGATAAGTTCTATGTATGTGCTCTGTTTTTAGATCTAAAGAAAGCATTTGATACAGTGGACCATGAATTATTATTAGATAAATTGAATTGGTATGGATTTAGAGGGAAATCTCATGACATATTGAAAAGTTAACTCGCGAATAGAAAACAATTCGTTTTTGTTAATGTCGCTAGTAGTAAGAGTAGTTTGGTGAAGTACGGTGTACCTCAAGGCAGTGTACTCGGCCCTATGTTATTTTTATTATTCATAAATGACATGGGTAATCTCCCATTAAAAGGAAAACTTAGGTTATTTGCTGATGACTCAGCACTGTTTTATGAAGTTAAGGATCCGATTGACGGACTGCAGTTTATGTCACATGATCTTGACATTTTACTTGATTTTTTTAATGAGAATATGTTATCTTTAAACTTGGCTAAAACTAAATACATGGTATTTCGTTCAATTAGCAAACCTCTTCCTACATTACCTAGTCTTGCTGTAGCAAATGTCAATATTGAGCTTGTCGAAACTTATAGGTATTTATGAATGATTTTAGACTCGCATCTTAATTGGCAGCATCATATTGATACGGTCTGCTCAAAAATTTCTCCAATAATTTGTTTTACACGTAAGGCCTCTCATTATATACCTACGAAAATACTTCGATGCATATACTTTGCCTTCATTCACTCTAGAATTACTTATGGCCTCGTTGTTTATGGCAACTCATCCCAATCGCGATTGAGAAAGCTACAAGTTCTGCAGAACCGTTGTATTAAAGCAATATATAAATTACCAATTCTATATTCATCGAGAGATTTATACGCTCTGTAACAGAATTCTATCTAATTCTGTTACTAACCCTTCCTAAACTATTTACTTCCTAATAACATGACCTCGAAGATAGTATCTTCAACTATTCCTTATATAATAAAACCGTCATGTTTTAATTTTTTTACATTTCTTTTTAGGGTCTATTTAATTGAAGGTAACATAATTCATTTCCATTAGAATATGTTACATGCCTCAGTTAAATGAACCCGAATATGTTCATGAACGTAATTTGATTACGTCGTTTATGCACATATTGAAATGTAAGTTTTTTTTGTTTATACTTGTGCCTAGGTAAATGACCATGACCGAAGCAATATTTGAAAAATTGCATTTGGTGTTGTGTCAAATTTATCAAGAATGCACAAATTTTTTTTGTTGTACCTGCGCGGTAATTTGATTTTATAAATTGGTTGGGATTTTCAATTGAATTGCAAAAATTTTTGTTTCCCCCTCTCAACCAACTTTTAATGAAAAATTAATAAAAATTACCGTGTGTGAAGTTTTTGAAAAAGCGGAACGGCAGTCAGTTTTTGGATAGACCAACGTGTGGTCATTTTTTTTTTATTAAATATTATATAAGTGTTAAGTTTTTAGTGATTCGTTGTTTTGTGATTTTAGATTACATTTAGATTTTTTTTTGTTTGAATTTGTAATAAATAGTAATCGTAAAATTAGATTCGGTTGTTTTTTTTTTTTTTTTTTTGGTTTTTTTCTGATTTTTTTTTGGTTGCTGTAGATTCCTGAGGGTGCCGACAAGCGGAATCAGCCAGAGGATAATTTGGCGTTAAAGGTGAGTATATATATGTAAGTATACTAGGATAGAGTGTGAATTTGGTCTATTAACAACTCACCAAAACCAGTGACAGATTATTTCTCTAACGGTCTTTTTAAGACAGGAACTGATACGGCCTAGGCTGTTCCTTTCCTCTCTGTTGGAGCCGATCTGTCACGCCTATATTACTAACCAAATCAAAGTGGCCGGGCTGTTCATCTTATTGAAAGCCCGGTAAGAGATGACTCACTAAGAGTTATAAAATATACACGCCCATAGTCGGCTCATCAGCACGATGGGTTGACAATCTTGTTCTATTTCACCCCAATTCTGGGTCCGAGACCAGCCCTAATCCTATTATTTAATTTTATTCTTTCTCTTGCTTCCCTCTAAATGGATAAGCTGTTCGCGGTTAACCAGACTGCTATCTGGGCATCCTCATCCCCACGCCGTTCCCTCTACACCGACTGAGCTGCGGGAACAAATGCCGCGAGGGATGCCATACAGATAGTGGTAATTCTATGAAATGGGTTTACCTCTACCGCATGTAGAGGCTAACCTGTTTCAGCTCTAAAGGCTGAAAATATTTTACCAGTAAAAGCCTTACACTTCATGCAGACTGTCAAGTATATCTATAGGATAAGAAATGCTACTCTAAGCGTGAGTAATATTAATTTGAGTCCGTATAATCACCAATATCTCACGCGCAATAAAAATAATCTGACACCTTGTACTATTGTTAATGAGTATGGTCGCAAACGAATTAGTTTCGTAGGCCTTAAAATGTATAACGATGTCCCTGTTGAAATAAAACAGCAAAATTATGTTAATTTTAAAAAAGGAATAGTTGATTTTTTAAAAGCCATTATAAATAAATATATTATATAAAAAGGTATAGATGCCAAGATTATAGTAGTCTTTATTTATATTGTATTTTTGAAATATGTTATTATTTGTAGAGTATAGAATTGAATATTGTTGTAGGCAGTTCTCTTTAAGGGATTCTGAATCCACTACGAACTGCATCCAACAATATATATATGTATAATATTATTTATTGTATAAGAAATAAAATTATAATTATTATTATTATTATTATTATTATAAAAGTAAGATTTTGCTACCTAACACTCTACAATTTGGGTACAATTGAGGATCGTTTTCTATCTTGGACCGAATATCAAGAAAAGATTGGTCACAGGTATCAGTAAATTCTGCCTCGTGTAACTCTAAGTTCTGTTCTATTTTAGCAAGGGTGTCACAGTATATCCGTGATAATGAATCAGGCACAATGTTTTCACTTCTTTTTTTGATGAACTATAATAAAATCAAAACCTTGCAACTTTAGACTCCACCGCGCCAAGCGCCCGCTAAGCTCTTTTTCAGACATAATCCATTTCAGGCTAGCGTGATCTGTAATCAGTATAAATTTGTAACCCTCGATGTAAGGTCAGAATTTTTTGATACTAACTATGGCTGCTATAGGCACTCGAGTTCTGTATCCTTTTTATAATAACACGCCTCCTATGCCCTGCGTACTTTCATCACAACGAATAAAAAAACTTTGTGTGAATACGGGATTATGCAAGACTGGCGTGGTAGATACTAACAATTTTAATCTAATAAACGCTGCTTCTTCTTCAACCGTCCATCGAAATTTCATTCCCTTTTTTAGTAGGTTTGTAATTGGAGCAGTCACCTCAGCACAATTACAAACGAAATGACGGTATACCGGCTGGCCATTCCTAATAGGCGACGCTCATCGATCGCGCTTTGCTCACCGATCAGAAACCCCAGATATCTCATTTCCTTGAACACGAAACTGCTTAGAAGACCATCTATGATCGGAAGTTGATAGTCGTCCATTTTCCTTATACCGTTTTCTTTCTTCGAGTCAAAACACAAGCGGGATTTTTCGAGCTCTACGGACTTGTACTCTCTTCTAGTACCCCAAGCGAGATCATTCGGTCTATTTCTTTGAAAATCAGATCTTGGATTGCGGGGGACATAGGGTAGTGCCTTTGTTTTATGGGGGGTGTAGTTACCAACATTTATGTTGTGTTTGATGGGGGTGATTTCATCTAGGTGTGGTTACCAACATTTATGTTGTGCTCGACGAGATCTGTTCTTCCGAAACCCTTATTCTCGAAGGAAGGAAAACTGTTGATGATTTCGTTTAGTATCGCTCTGAGTTTGTTGTTCAGATTATGCTACTTGGTATATTGTTTACGCTCGTCCCAATACTGGCATTCGCTACTTCACTAATTATGCCTGGAGCAATATTAAAAATTTTTCAGAAATTTATGCCTAGATAAATTTCAGATTTTAGTGTTGGTACTATACAAAACTTTAAATTTTCTTTTTTTCTGCGGACGGTAACATCTAACTGTTACCTTCCGCAGAAAAACAGAAAAAATCGTACCCAATGACAGGATTATGAGAGATATCTGCAGTTTTGATGTATGTGTTAATTCTATTTACTTTTAGTCCTAATGAACGGTAGTGAAGAACTTCCTAAAATCTTCCTAAATTTAAAATCATTTGATAGTATTAGTGAAACTTTCAATTATTGCTTATAATAAAGCATTCAACAAAATTATTGAAAATAACAATAATAAAACTAATAAAATTTATTATTAACAAGCGAGAGCTTTAGTAAAGAAGAAATAATGTTAAAAAATCATAAATAACCAGCTAAATAATAATAAGAAAAAATAAACGAAATCATTTTTATTGTAAATTTACTATTCAAACTATAAAACAGCACAGAAGAACTAAAATACATAGTATGTACAATACATAGATCAATTGAATCGTTTTGCAGTCATAATTTGCTTTTCTAAACCACCTAAGAGTTCGAAGACATCAATAAGCGAATATTTGTAGATAGATATTGGTCAGTTTAAGCTATGCAAAAAGTATCAAATTTGACCCCCATAGCCCCAAGCAATTTTCTTGAAACTTTTTGCATAGCTTAAACTGACCAATATCTATCTACAAATATTCGCTTATTGATGTCTTCGAACTCTAAGGTGGTTTAGGAAAGCAAATTATGACTGCAAAACGATTCAATTGATCTGCAATTCAATTATTGGAGTTTTATTCAAATTTGACCCCCAAAGCCCCAAGCAATTACCTGAAACTTTTTGTGAACATCGAGAAAATCATGTTAGGAGTATACATTTTCAAAAAAATTTTAAATGTAGAATTGATTATTAACTAAAGCTATATTTTTCACTTCCCACCTTAAAAATTTTTCACTTCTGACCTTAATTCTCCGCTTTTCCAGAATTTATACAATTCTTCAAGTGTCAAATTATATTTTTAATTTTAAACTATTAAGGAAAAAAAAATTCAAAAATTTCAAAATTTTTCTAGAAAAATTTAATTACATATTTTTTGAATAGTTTTCTAAAATCATTTCCTAAATAGTTTAAAAAATAATTTCATTTAATTTTGCTTACTTTTCTTAAAATATTTTGAAAATTATTTAAGAATCGCACATATTAAATCAACTTTTATTATTTCATTTTTATCAACTTTTCTTAAATCATCAATCAATTAAAAACATTTATTTAAATTCAGAAAAAAACACTTTCATTAAGAAACTTTTCTTTATTCGGGTAGCCGTTGATCAAATTTGTTGAACATGTTTTGGGTCATCATTGAATCAATCGTTCATCGTGTAGTCGATCTATTTTTGTGTATTATACTCACTAATACTAAGGATACATTTGTAGAGTTTTAGGAAAAACTTCACATTTCTATATAGGCCTGTGAAATATTTCCTAAACTATTACTAATTTTTTGTTTTTGTTTTTAGGAACTATTTAGGAAAAATTTCACACGCATTCCTAATGAACTTATTAATAGTTCACAATTTTTCCCCAGAATGCTAACTCTCGCACCACTATCGAGTAAACGAAATTTTATTTAACCGAGAATGGAAATTTCCGCGTATGGACGAGGAACATTTTCTACAAAATTGATAATAATGAATACAGTACATAAATGATAAACACTTTTCCGTTTTTTCCAATGATTTTGAATACGTCGTACCCGGTTGTTAATATTCTTATCAGGTGGTATAGAATTATCGATAAATATTATTTTGGAGTTGATGGTGGATGAGATAATTGAAATCTGGGACCCACCATGTTCCCCGTTCGGTTGTAGATTTCCCTGGATCTTTTTTTTCTGGCATCTCATGCAATTTAATTTGTCCATCCCCGTCATTCCACAACCACCGCAAAACTGGTGAGTCTTCTCCAATTTACAAGCCTGAAATTTGTGACGAAGGTCTTTGCAATTCCAGCAAACTACGTAAGTTTGCCGGTTTAATGCACTAACTTTTCGGGAGTTATTATTTTCCGTGCCATCATCTCCTTCAGACTCACTTTTATCGGTAGTGTTTCCCTTAGAGTGATAAACTGTGGCAGATCCTCCCAGTTCGGATAATTTGGCTACTACCTGAGGTCTTCTGGTGCGTGATTCAATTAACCGGCGAGGATCGAAACCAGATGTGTTCTAGTATAGAGGATCTACATGATGCCTTCATATTTGCATTCTGAAGTTATCGCTTCCTAATCTGAGAATAATATTGCTCATGAGTTTGAGTTAATTAAACAGAATTATTTCAACAGGCCAAACAGCAAATTTGTATCAATCAAGGGGAATTCAAACAGAAAAAAAAATTGTACAAAATTGATGAATTGTATATCTAAGTATAACATCACCGAAAGCTTGTCCGCCTTAGCTTCGGTAGATGATAGGTAGTGGTTGCTCTACCGGCAATACAGTTACAAAACCTCAAGCCAATTAATTTTTTTGCAATCTACGCCCAAAAACCTGTATGCTTAAAAATTTATTGTCTTTGATGTTGGTCTACACTTCTTAAACGAAATTGTTATAACGTCTCTTAAATAAACATTATGGTAGAAAATAACGCCATTAAAGACCATAGACTAAAATAACACTTAAGTATTAAATCTAAGCGACCATGGTTCTTGTAAAAATGCAAACAAAACAAATCGTAAAACTTTGTTATCGTCAGCTATGCATATTCCACTATACCACAGATTTATCTTATACAACTCCACTTATTGCATTTTCTTGGTTTTGCAAACATTGCAACATTCGAGATTACATTAAATAAAGGCGAGATTATACGAGTATAACCGATTTAATAGAAAAAAAAACTCATTTTCTTCAAACACATGGTTCTTCCTATGTCGTATATAAAATCAATGAGCATTATACTCGTATTGCTAACGAGTATTTTTTTACCACGTACCATAAAGATTTGTAGTATTTAGCTATTCGCGTTCAATTGGACTGGTATCAGCAAAAGGTCGCTGCTCAAAATGAGGAGGTAACTTTCACAACTACATGAAAATTAGTGAGTTCTTCATTCTTTTATTTCTAAATTTTAGCAGTACTCCAAGGTTTTAGGGATTTTGATTAGCAGTAACTTTTAAGCTAGAACTTGAAAGTAGTATTGTGATAACTCTTGGATCTTGAATAAACTGGCCGAAAAAGGCCATGCGGTGTGTCACATGATGCGGCGTAAATTACAAATCACTGTCATGCAAAACGACTCCCACAATCATATATTTACGTATGATACAGTTAGAGAGTGCGACAAATATTTTCATTAAAATTCATATAATATGTAACATTTTCGTGACAGCAGCACATTATAATCCAGTTCATAGAATGTAAAAATTTCATGATGTCGATATAGATAAAATAGAAAATGCAACAAATATAATACGCGATATTATTGCACACTAATGTGGATATAAAACTAATAATAATAATAATCGATAAGCTTTTAATTAAACACACATTACACTAGAGAACTGTTATCTATTTATAGTGAAAATCAAAATCGAAACCAAAAAAAAAAAAAAATAATTGATTGGGTGGAATTTTAGCGCGTCCGATAATACGCATTAACGCCGAATTCTATATATATATATATATATATATATATATATATATATCCAAAGCTAGATAAGCCCGCATACATATACATATAAACGTTTATTTTATATTGCACACATACATTTAATAGACTTTCGAATTTTGCACACCGTAAAATTAACTACTTTTTGCTCTTCACATACGCTCATGTTAAACTCATATAAGGAGGTGTATCGAAATTTTCTTTTTCGCGATTTCCCATTTTTCGTTTTGTTGCCTTCTTTTTATTTATAGACGGCTAAATCTTTTGTGTGCACTATAAAACTTCAGCCGATAAGAAAGGAAATCCAACCTCATAAAATATTAATTGCAAAGTTGTTATACTCGCAGAAGGAAAAAACAGCAAAGCACAACAAAAAAAATATTATCTCGAGTAAAATATATTCCCTAAGCACGCGAAAGGCTTCAACTTGTAAGAAATCGTAAATAAATACACTCATAAACATTTAGAACAACAAAGTTGTGTCTTTAAACTAAAGACACGAGTAAGTTACTAACTAATTTTGTATTTTCGTTAATGTTGGGCAGCCAATCGAAGTTGTGATGCGTGAAATGTTGTAAACTGACAGAAAGGTTTGTTACTAATTATTAATTTTAAAAGAACTTTAACTTTAAGATCATCTTTCAAATAACAAAGCAAAACTCCTTCCGATTATGCTTGACCATGTTTAAATTGACTACTAAAAGTACAACTTGTTGATTATTTCTGGCGTAGGCTTGCCTAAAGGCCTTATTTCTGAACCGTGTTGATCTGTGGTCGTAGGGCGTGCACCATGCAACACATTTAAAATGGGTCGTGAGGCGTACATCGGGTAACAAAACAAAACCGAACGACGATGTTCATAGTTTTTATTTTATATTAATGACGACAGTAAGTTCGTTTCCGTTTTCCTTGGGGTACGCATGTCCGCAACAAAAATAAAATAATAAAAAAGGAAATGTGCTCACATTAAACGAGGTACTGTACATCACACATTAAACGTACTCACATTAAACGAGGTTTCCCAGAACATGAATAGACCAGACACTATTCAATCGAAGTGGACAACAGAATGTTGCAGGCCAGTTTTGAGCGTTTGAAAGATTGGAATCGTAATTTACAGACTCAAATTAACGAGCTGACACAAATAATGAAAAGGTCGGGACACGGTGACCATAGCCGGAATAATTCCCCCAGTGCAGACTCACGATTCAGACGTCGATCCAGTTCCAGATCGCGTTCGCAGGCACCAGTTAAGGACGGAATTTGCTGGTATCATTATCGTTTTAATGATAAAGCAATAAAGTACGTGTCCACTTGTAGGTTTCACGATGCCACCAAATTTGAAACAAAAAATTAGAAAAGTCATCACACTTGGCGACGTGTCATGACGGAAACACACATTGTCGCCTAATAATATTTGATCGAACATCACAAAGCAAATATCTAATTGACACCGGAGCTGAAATTTCAGTACTTCCGGCTTCGCAAAAAGATAGATCCAGAGGACAGTCCGATTTTTCGCTATACGCAGCAAATGCTTCCAAGGTCAATACATATGGAACGAAAGTGGTTAAACTAGATTTGGGCCTCAGAAATTCATTTTCGCTAACATTTAATATTGCTGACGTCACGATGCCTATAATTGGGGCCGATGTTCTTAACAAATATGGCTTCTTGGTCGATATCAAACGCAAACGTCTATTGGATCCATTAACGTCGATTTCCTGTCACGGTAAGATTTCTATGGTTTCAGTAAACAGACTTACTTCCATTAATCATCAGCATTTCGCTTTTAGGCGAGTTTAAGAAAATTACTCAAACATATGCGACAGGGCCAACGGAAATTAAACATTCAGTAACTCATGCCATTGAAACTCGTGGACCAGTTGTAAGCGCTAAACAAAGAAGACTTTCTCCAGAAAAGCTTCACATTGCAAAAAAGAATTCGAATTCATGATGGCACAAGGTATTTGTAGACCTTCCGATAGCCCATAGTCAAGTCCGCTTCATCTTGTCATGAAGAAGAACGACGAGTGGAGACCTTGTGGGGACTACCGGGCTCTTAATAACGTAACACAACCTGATCAATACCCCATTCCTCATTTGCAGGATTTTGCTTATCAATTAGAAGGGTGCACCATATTCACTACAATGGATCTTGTTAGAACATACCATCAGATTCCCATCGAAGCTCGTGACATTCCGAGACAGCAATTAAGACAGTAATTACCATCCCATTCGGACTCTTCGAGTTCATGAGAATGACATTCGGTTTACGTAAAGCTGCCCAATCCTTCCAGCGGTTTATGCATTCCGTCCTCCTTGGGTTGAGTTTCTGTTTTGTAACATAGACGACCTATTGATAGCATCGCATACTCGTGGGGAACATCTAAACCATCTAATTGTGTTCCATAGATTGAGGGATGCGGGCCAGGGGGTTAAACTTACAAGAGAAAGAGTCGACGCCATTATGAATTATGAGCAACCGAAGACTATTAAGCAGCTTAGATGTTATTTGGGTATGCTTAATTTTTATAGGCGATAATTAATTTTTATATTTCCTCCCGCACGCAGCGGGTAACCAAGCTTTGCTAAACGACTACCTTAAGGGAAGTAAGAAAAACGACAAACGAGCGGTTCATTGGATAGTAGAAGCATCAGAGGCATTTATTAACAGCAGGCAACAGTTGAGCGAAGCTACCCTTCTGGTACATCCTATTCCGGACGCCAAACTCACGATTACGGTCGATGCGGGTGCTGTTGTTCAGCAGAGAATCTCATGTACTTGGCAGCCACTCATGTACTTGGCAACCTTGAGTTTTTTCAATTCCTGATAGATGGCGCTGTTGATCTAAATTTATATTAAATTTTTTTCGATTTCTCCTACTGAGAACCTATGCATACGATTCTGAATTACGTTTGAATTAAATTTAACCCGTTTTCAATTTAAATACTCGAAATTAGTTTAAGGCCGCAGGCACACGAAGGCAAATACACACTAACATTGGCGTAGTAAACAAATGGCAAATACAAATCAAGGTTACATTTGTCCAACATTGGCGTACTTAATATGCGGTTTTTCAAAAAAGATCAAAGGAAAAAACAAATACTACAAATCGTGTAGACAGTTATAGAGTTTTTCAATTGTCATATTTTACCAATATTTCCCAAACATAAAATACACCAACGTTGGTCGATATTTGTATTCGTGTGGATACGGCTTTAAACAAATTATATTCCTTAAAATTTTAATTACCGAAAAATAAGGGTTCAGTCATTTTTCAGTAATTAAAAATTTAAGAAATACAAATTGTTTAAGATTAATTTAGTATTTACATTGGAAACGTGTTAATTTTAATTTAAACGTATTGCAGAATCGTATGCATAGGTTCTTAGTAGGAGAAATCGAAAAAAATTAATATTACAGCGCCATCTATCATGAGCCGAAAAAAATGTTTTAAAGAAATTCTACGTACTTTAAGCCGTGTAATCCGAATCTGCAATAAAAAATAGAGGTTCTTATTTTAATTTCAAAGTTTTGCTCTGAAACGCTTTCTTTGCATACATTATTAATCAATTTTTTCTCATGCAGTACTCAAATATAATCTTCTTAGTCTTAAGGATTATTCGGGTAAAATTCTAAACTACCTAACTTGTACTGGTTTTTCTACGGATTTCAATTTAATTTGGCTCTAATTCAAAGATGAATGAATATTTTTCAAATCTGTTTGTTTTATTAGAAAGGGTATATTGCTGTTAAGTATGGAATACAATTTCATTCAAATAAATAGTCTCTGGACGGTTAACGTAAAACTTATTCTGAGCGGCTCTTCACAAAAAAAAATTCAACAGAATCAAATCGCAGCTGCCTGGTAGCCAATTGACATGGTTGAAGTTAAGGCTGATTGTTGTGGTTTATGGGAGAATTAATAAAATATATGATTCACTTTTAGTTTTAATTTTTTGGTATTCAATTTATTAATTTTTATGTACAAGTTTTTATAATTTTCTTTTAATTTATAGATTACACTTTTTATTTATTATTTTTTGTTATATATAATTAAATTGTATAATTGAGAGATCGGGTCTCTGACTGACTAAATAAAATAATGTAGCAGCTTATATAAGAAAATTCGGTACTAAATTACTACTAAATAATGAGTTAATGCTAAATAATGTTGGTATGATTGACAAGTCAGGGGTATACAACATGATTATTCGATTCCCGAATACATTGTGCAAAAGACCAATTGTTGCGTGTGCTGTGTGGGAAGTTGCGCCGTCTTGTTTAAACCAAATGTCGAGTGTGTTGTTCTCTTGAATTCTGGGTAACAAAATCGTTTCTCATGGCTCGGTAACGTTCCCCATTGACTCTCGCTCATTTTCGAAGAAGTGAACCAATTATACCGCCGTAATCCATTGCATAGATTTTTATTTTTTTGATGGATTTATGTGCCACAAGGAAATTAATAATTATAACCTTGAACTTGAATCGCATAATCTAATTTTTTGGTCATAACATATTGGGAGTAAAACTTAGTTTTCGGGATTTTCTAAGAGTATTCGTAACTTTAGTTCTAAACATTCTTTTTCAATGACACCTAAGGCGTTCTAAAGTGTTCGTGTGTTCGTGAAAGCGTAAACAACATATTTTTTAATCCCGTTTAAACATGTCGAATTTCGTACCAACAAAACAGCATTTGCGGGAAGCATTACTTTTTTGCTTTAATCAAAAAAAAAGCTGCTGAAAATTGTCGTTTGCCAAGAAAATTATGGTGAACATGCACCAACTCACAAACTTGTGAATATTTTTATATACCATAAAAATGATTCAATAAGGAGGAAAATGGATACCACATGAACTGACTAAGCCAACATTGAAAATCGTTTAATGGTTTGCAATTCTTTGCTTACAAGACACCGAACATAGAATTTTTTATCTCAAATTGTGATTGGTGGTTCATCCAGACGATCCATCAACATCAACAGTAAAACGAATCATTCACGGAAGTAAGGTTATGTTGTGCATTTGGTGGGATCAGAAAGGAGTAGTGTACGTATGAGCTGCTAAAACCGAACGGAACTATTACTGGTAAACGTTACCAACAACAATTGATAGAGTTGAACCATGCATTGAACGAAAATCGTCTTATTCTAGCCAACCAACAGCGAAAAGTGATTTTGCTGCACGTCAATGCTCGACCACATGTCGCAAAACCAGTAAAACATACGTTGGAAGTACTTAAATGAGAAGTTCTACCGCATGCTCCCTATATTCACCAGATTGCCCCCATCAGATTACTATTTGTTCCGGACAATGCAAAGCGATCTTCAAAACCAGCACCTCAGAACCCACGAAGAAATCAAAAAATTGCTCGACGAATGGATCGCATTAAAAGACAAACAATTTTTTTTTTCGATGGAATTCATAAATTGCCAGAAAGATGGTCAAAAGTCATAGATAACGATAGAAAATATTTTGATTAAACTAAAATTTATCATTTCTTAGAAATTAACGTGTTTTTTCTGCAAAATAACCCAAAAACTAAGTTATATATACTCTCAGTACTAATTTTCGGGTCGCTATATCCAACTTAGCACTTAATTTTAGCATGAGTGTCGTCTATATGTCTCACCGCTTTGCGGAAAGCGGCACATGTCGAAAAATCATTTCCAATCTCACTTAAGTCGCTGAAGTTTGGTAAATGGATTGTTTTTGATAAGAGCGGTTGAAAATTATCTAAATATTGGTAGTCAGTCCAAACTGATGGATGTCGCTCCCGGAAGCTTCATAGCGGCGTATAATATTCTTTAACTCGTGCTACTTCAAAAGCTTTCTAGCCAAACGACGATCTTCATTAATACGTTTTAAGGCAAATTTTGAACACAAAAAATTACCAATTGACCTAATTCGTTCTGAAGTAAAATATACACTCGCGAGTAACTAAACCGACCCAAACTTCCACGCGTATACATAGGGGTGGCATTTTTTAAAATGGCTTTACCGATTTTCGTTAAACAACTTTCTTTTGACAGCTTATAGTATTTAATTTGTACAAGGACACCTTTATCATTATAATCGATACAGTACTTTTCAAATTAAAGTAATCGTAGCAAAATGTGATGTTTCTGTGAAAACAATTGGCGTGTAGCAATCTCCTGTATAAATACCACGTTGACCAATATTTGCCATCAGTCATTTATCAGACGTTGGCCTGAACAAATTTCTACCAGTTTCATTCATTGTTTCCTCAAAATCATGGATACCACTTTAGAAAAAGCCGCACAGGTTGTTGCTCTATTGCATGAAGGACGCAATCAATGAGAAGTCGCTTGTCCGCTAAATATGAGCTAATCTGTTGTCTCAAGAGTATTTAGAAGGTTTCAGGAAACTGGTACCTTCAATCGGAGACCAGCCGTTATCGGTGTTCATCTGAGAGAGACGATCGATTTACCGTCCGAATTTCACTGCGAAATCGTTATCTCACGGGTAATAATTTTTAGACTACACAGCCCATTGTGAGCTTAAAGCTCATTTATATGGTGGTGCGTATTCCATGGACTCCAAAAAAAAATTACTTTCAGCTGCCATTGTGTTTTCCGTGTTGAATTGTTTTCCTTGCGAATCGTCTAGATACTCGTATGTTTGAATTTTTAGCAGCGACTACCAGAGCCACAGGAATGCTTATAACGAAAGAGGATCATCATTTTCGCGTTCTACCAATTTATCTATCAAAAGCCATCCATTATGTCCATTCCAAGCATAATGTACGAGTACATAATGGATGGCTTTTTATAGTTTGATTAGAATATTTTAGAAATGAGTGAATTTTGAGTTACGTCACTGTTGCAGCAAATGAGCGACTTATTTAAACTAAAACACGCATAACGAACGAATTGACTTAATTTACCAGAACAAAATTCAGAAGTATCCCATTTTTTATGGAAATGTCCATTAGCTGCCCTGATTGTCTTATTTGTCTTCTTGATATCGTCTTATCGTCTAATTTATACATAGGGGCTTTGTGCACAAATTTTCAATACCCGGCATTTAGAGTATTGAAATATTTTTTTCTTTAAAACTACTTGAGGCTTCTCAAATCAGTACTTTCCGGGCTATTATGAAGAATGTAAAATACATTTTTTAGAGTTTATTTTCTAGTTTTTACTCAAATTTCTTATAAGAATATTTTTAAAAGTGAATGTACTAATACGTTTTTTTATTGTTAACTATGCGATCTGTTTTGGGGCTCAAGACTCACCCTACTCTTCCACGGTTGTTTTACGTCCTTACTTTACGCCTCCCGGCTAACTCGAGGACGTACGGCTATAGGATTGATTTAAGACCACCTGCACATTGCAAGCTCCATGCCAGCCTATACTGGCATGGAAGATGGATTGGCCCATTGGTTTTGCACACCGACTAGGGGTCATAGATGTGTTACATTTCACCACAAATCGTAATCTGTTGATTTCACTTTGCATTTTCACCATTACTAATACTTGTTCATTTTTGTTATTTGGGCCAGATTTCACTGCTATAATTTTTCTTATATTTTATAACCTTAAAGTGAATTTGATTATAATTACTCATTTTCTTGGTTGAAATATTATAGTAAAAATACATATTTTGGTGCAACATAATCCAATTTTTATTTATCCCTAACTACCGCAAAGAAAAAGATACTCTAAAAAATTCAAAATGTGCCGGCAAAGCACGTGGTACTCAATGTGTTAATCTGTCTTAATTAATTATGTTTATTTTTGGTTTGGGCACAGTGTCGAAAGACACACATGTTTACAAATTATTGCACTTCAAACCCGCCGTGGTTTCCATTTATAACTAAATGTTTGTTGTAGAACCTTCTCGAAACCACAAATTAATTAAAAGAGCAAATTTAACTATTCAATTAATTTTATTTTTCACAATTAACGTTTTCGATCACTGAGTGATCATCTTCCGATTATACTTTACAACTAAAACAAAAATCTAATAATTTTGGCGCTAAATGAAATCTTGCGTCTTATATACTAAAATATATTACATACATACACAGACATTTTTTTCATTTAGCGACAAAATTATTAGATTTTTGTTTTAGTTGTAAAGTATAATCGGAAGATGATCACTCAGTGATCGAAAACGTTAATTGTGAAAAATAAAATTAATTGAATAGTTAAATTTGCTCTTTTAATTAATTTGTGGTTTCGAGAAGTTTCTACAACAAACATTTAGTTACTCATGTTTACAGCTAATACAAATTAAAACTAATAAAAATTTTCCAGTTCTGCAGTTTGCAGAAGTTCATCGGTCAGTTAGAGGTACATGTATGTGCTATTTAAAGATAGATTGGTGTTTATGGTATATTTTGAAAAACATTTTTCCCCCTTATAGTTGAGAAACCGTTGTTATAAATATTCTAAGACATCTAGTCTTCAACAAGTTAACGAAATAGATTTAACAATAGGAGCTGAACTATAAATTCTGTTAGTAAAAATTCAAAAATGCTTATTTGCAAATAAAGACTAAGTTGTTGGAATGAGAAAGGCCATTTATAGAATTTTTTATAAAAATCCTTAAAATAAACATAAATCGTTATCTCATTAAAAATGCTGCCTATCATTCTGGATAAACTACAATAAATTTCATTGTTTGTAGGTACTTCTATATCAAACGTATAATCCAAACGAAAACTAGGAAAATTCAATTCATAAAAAAACTAAATTCTCTTTTGGTACATTTTTTATACGAACCGTTTCTAAATGGAAAATTATTATTGCTACTACTACTAGTATGACTACTTTTACTACTACTACTGATTTTATTATATGTAGGTTTTGTATTGTTTTACTACCATACCTTACCCCGATTAAAAGCAGTTTTCGGTTTCCAAAAACAACACAATCGAAAGCTTGTAAAAATATTGCGTGTTTCAGCAAACGAACCATACCATAACAGAAGAAAGAACAACAATAAAACGAATACCGGAAAATCAAAACTGACATATTTTTGAATTAATCAAAAATAATTTTACTCGTGTGTAAACGACAATAATTATGATTACGTTATATATATAGTTTTCCAAAATCCAAAACAAGAAAGAAAATTGGAAAATTTATTAAAATCACGAAAATATTTAATGGGCCTCCGATCGATTGTATAATGATGTGTATTAAGCTTTGTATAATATGCGGGCACAAATTAAAATGATTTAGCAAAAAAAAAATATCTAAATTATATAGCAGTTAGCACTTTATTATCACTAAATAGAGTGTTTCAATTAGAGTTCTTTAGTAATATGTTCGTGTGGCCGCCCGCCCTGTTTTACTTTGATATGTTTTGGGACGTTATCAGAAGATTTACATTTTGAGCCCTATGACACATAAAAAATAAATAAAAAAAAGAAGTAAAACTGCATACAAAATTTTTACGCCTATTGTCGTAGTAAACTATTAGGTCACGATCCGGTTTAATGTTGACCCAATTAAAAATTACCGTTATAATCTGAACGAAAAAAAAAATTGAAACAATAGCAATATGAAAAGTCAAAGAAACACTAAATTTATATTCGAAGAGGTGGACATTCTAAGTTTATTATTTAAGTCGTAAAACTAGTTTGTACTTTATAATTCCAATAAAAAAAAATTGTTGTTTCAAAATTTTGTACGAAGCTTTACCTGCGTTTATATTACAATACTTTTCTCTGTGCTTATGTGTATTCGAACTTTATCTTATTTTAAGTGATTTCTATGCCAAATGTTGTTGAGTATAAAAATTGATCACAATATTAAACATTATAGTGAAATAAATGTTTTGCAACTTTGAAAGAGTTTATCGTTTAAGGAGGAGGATATCATTAACATCAGACCTTTAGGAACTTATGATGAAAATCTCAGTTTTATTACTGAATTAGATTTTATGATTCTATTTGTAAGCCATAATTGTCAACATTTTATTACAAAAATTGTAGTTTAAAACTATTACATTGTATTGTGTTTTACGAACAGAACATAATATACATCGAGGCGGGAATACCAAGACGTTGGTATGAGTTTGGTTTCGAATTAATGATATAATAAATTTTTTAGATTATAAAATTTGGTCATCTCATCAGTCTGCAGTGTGAGTTAACTAAAAAAATATTGGAAATATTTTGTACTTACATACAAAGTATAACGAATTTTTTTATTTCAATAATTCAAAGTTTTATTAGTTTGAAAATTCACTTGCAATGTCTTAGTAATCTCATCTCGATCGAACAGTAATAACTGGCTCTTACCCAGAACCTAAAAGAACATACTATTTCGGATATTGCTCGTGCCTTGGAACTAGGGCAATTTTGGCACGAAATTCATTCGCAGGAGCCAAACCGACTTATGCACACTTTCAATCCATGATTAAAAAAAATGTTTATTCTAAATAAATTTAAATATCTCCAATTGAACTTTAAATTGACATTCCCAAATAAGTGATGAACTAATTTTTGATCAATTTATTGTAATAAGCTCATAATCTTAATTTAATTCTCTGACTTTGGAATTATCGATGGAACTGGCCCTTCACCAACGGTTCGTCGTCTCTCCTTACTAGCTCTACTGTAAACAAACCCACCAGTAATAGTGTTATCGGTTACAGACTCAACGGTTTCACGCTGTGGCAAAGCTTTACAATTTTAACTTTTATGTTATGAGTCAAATATCTTGTTACGACTGTGTGGTCTTAACAAGACATTTTTGTAAATTTGTTTCTATTCTCCACGTGGTTTCTTGCGTCCGGGTTTTTGTTGTCTAAACGTGGTTTCTTGCGTCCGTGTTTTCGCTGTCTGAACGTGATTTCTTGGTGGATGGATTCCTGTGTGTTTTCTTCTGTTATGTTGGCAACGGAACGAGAATGGAAGAGGAAGAGAGAACAATGCACATCGAGTGTGTGCAAAGTAAAACGTTTTGAAAAAAATGTTTTTTCTTGTATGTCTCTCTTTTGTACCAACGAAAATTTGGTATAAAGGAGAGACAGAGAAGAGAGATGCATTTTCTTCTAAAACGTTTTATGAGCTGTGCGACGCTCGAATTTTTTTTGGTTGTCGTCATTCAAGTTGTGATTTTGGATGATTCTAGTGGTGATTGTCAAAAAGTCAAGTTTTTTTTTTTTGATTTGGGAAAGTCTTGTGTTAAATATTAAAAAAAAAAAAAAATTCTCATTTTGTATCGGATAAAAGACGGGGAGTCTCGTTTATTGTTGTTAAATAAAAAACGTTGAAAATAAAATAATATCTACCTAATAGGTAGTTGCAAAAAACCATTTTGTTTGTATTTATAGAATAGACAATAGTTTTGAAGTGAAACGATAATAGATTGTGAAAAATGATCGCGGAGGCATAAATGTACTTCCACGTTTGTAATTTTTTTTTTTGGAACTAAAAATCGAATTAGCTAATCATAATTGAAAGTGAAAATAAAAAAAAAAAAACGCGAAATGTTTCGAAGTGCAGTTTTCAGTATTTGCTAAATGAAAAAAAAAATAATTAATTAAGTTTCATCTATAGTTTTCTTTATTCGGAAAAAAATACGGTAAAGCGTAAAATAATTAAGACGCGAGCCAAGGAAAAATTAACATTGAATAAATTTATGGTGTCGCTACGGGTGATTTGACTATTCAGAGCACATTTTTTCGGCACGCCAAATTTTGACGGGTGCGGTGGTTTGTTATTTGGAAGGCCGTATTAATTAAACGATAAGCCCAATTAATCAGCAGGTGGCCAGTTGAGGCCACTTCATTTGTCTGTGGTTTCGGCTAACAACGCTCCACGTACAGGTGGCCAACCGGCCATTTGTAAAACGTGTATCGCAACGGATTAAGGCGAGACAACGCCCAACATATTTTGGCGGCCGGTTGAGGCCAAAATATTTATCGGTCGCTCAAGGCCGTAACGGTGTGGCGGTTTGGTGCAACAGCACTTACCGATAATTAAAGATTTAGCACCTGTGCCGGGCGGCACAGCGGCGGCGATAACAAGGCGAAGGACGCCCAACATTTTGAGGCCCAACCGGGCAAAATCTTCAACGGGATCGGCGAGATATCGCCCAATTTATTTTGGCGGTCAATCGAGGCCGACATATTTACCGACCACACAAGGTCGCAACGGTTACGGGTGGCCAACCGGCACCTCGATTTTTTTTTGGTAATGGGGAAAGGCCCCGCAACGGACGACCGCTCAAGGTCGCACCAACACCAGTGTGGTTTACGGCGGAAGACGCCCAACGGTCCGGGTGGTGGAGACACCTGTGGCATGACGGCACCAAGGCCGCAACAGTAATTTTTTTTGTAATATTTAATGTACGATTTTTTATTTTTCCTTTTATTTCTTTTATTTTATGTTTTTTACATTTTTTATTTTTAAATTTAAATTTGGATTTTTGTTATCGAGCGCCGCACGGCGGGTGCGCGCTCGTTGCGCATTTCTCTCTCTCTCTCTCTCTCATTCTCTCCTATTCTGGTGCAGGTGGAGGGGGAAGTTGTTTCTCTTTGTTTTTTTGGTTCTTATTTAAATAAAATGAATTACTAAGTTTTTCTGTCGGTATGATGGGAGCGGAGGCTCCCTCTGTGTCGGTTTAGTGTTTGCGGTCCCTTGGTGCCCGCATCCAATTCCGTAACCAGGGCTTGGCCCCGTTTGAATTCGGATGGATGCGCGCACCAAGGCACCGTTCTCGGTTTATAATTATCAGCTGTTCGTTCCTCAGGTTCCGGCCGACGAATTTCGGCGGAACATTCGGTTTATTATCATTTGCGTTTTATTTTTATTTAATTATCTGTATGATCACGGTGTAAGCCAGAAACCCATGCAAGCCTCAAACCCCACGACCCTTCGCACTTCTCCCTGAGAACGTAGCCGGCAAAAATCACCGTGGAGGCCTCTGCATACGTTTAGTGAAAATCTGCAGGTTGGCAGTAGCCAGCCTGTAACAATCTCATCAGCCATATGCGTAACCATTGTTAAAAAATTAGCGGCTTTCTACGAATATCTCAAAGTAGTTTTGAACAATATTTTGCAACTTAATGACAAACCATTATCAAATGACTTCAATCCTCAAATGACAACATATTTTTGGGCATTATCGAGCCTTACCTGTTTACACCTTGCATCGAACGACAAGGAACACGCGTCTTTCAACTAGATGTGCTTTATGATTTACAGATTTTTTTTACAGCATTTCTTCCCACGTAGGTTCTAAGCCTGGACATCAAAATCCCGCATTTAAGCATCTTACGGCTAGAAATCAAAAAAAAAATTCAGCAGACTTCAATAATATTGTGTCAGTAATGTAATTTTAAAAACCATTCACTCGCTAACTTGGTAGACGTTTATCGGCCTGTTATGGAATCGGTCATTATTGCCGCTTCCATATTCATCTTAAAGCAAAACATATTTAAAGGCCAATAATATTTATATTTAGACGAATATTCCTATGTTGCTGTGCAGAACGACGCAAATACCTAATCTTGCTCAAAACAAGAAATCTTAGCTACTTCGTAACGGTAAAACTGGTACTGCAAGTGACAGAAATAACAAAGTTTAAAACATCAGTTGTATGACGTCAAATATGGCAACCTTCGAATAAAAATTGCAACATTTCTGTTGACTTAGTAGAGAGAGAGAGAGCCACCATGGCCTACTCGGACTCAAACTTTGAATTCTGAACTTATTGTGGAATCTGTACTCCGAGCACGGTACTTGATTAGAGACCCTGGAATAAAGACTCAAGATTCTGCACTCTGAACTTTGGACTCTATTCTTTAGACTCTGGACCGTGGTCTCTGAATTCCCTGGTCCCAGACTCTGGACTGCTAGGCTTTGTATTTTGGACTTTGGACTATGAACTCTGGACTCTGGACAATTTAGTCTCTAGATATTTTAGAATTCTGGACTCTTTATAGTCTTGACTCTGTGCTCTGTACTCTGAACTCTAAACTTTGGACTCTGAGTTCAATGGGTTCTTAGCTCTGGACTCTGCTAGACTCTTGGCGCTTGACTCTTGATTCTCGATAACTGATTCTTGACGCTTGACTTATGAATCCTGTCTCTTGCCTCTTAAGTCATGATTCTTATTGTTGACACTATACTCTTGGCTCTTGCCTCTTGGATCTTGATTCTTTACTCTTGTCTTTTAACTCTTGACTCTTGGTTTTTGATTCTTGACTCTTGATCTTGGGTCGTGACTCATAATCCTTGACTCCTGACTTTTGATTCTTTACTTTGACTTTTGAGTCTTGACTCTTGGTCCCTAACTCTTGACTCTCAACTCTTGACTTTTGACTCTTGACACTTGACTCTTGATTCTTGACTCTTCATTCGTGACTATTTACTTTTACTCTTGACACGTGGTTCCTAACTCTTGAATCTTGCCTCTTGACTGTTGACTCTTGCTCTTGATTCTTGGCTCCTGGCTCTTGACTCTTGGCCTTTGGCTCTTAACTCTTGAGCTTGACTCTAGACCCTGTTCTCTGGATTCTGAACTTTGTACTTTGGACTCTGAATTCTAGAACTCTTGCTGTGGCTTCGATTCTAGCTCTGGCTCGGGTGCTGACTTTCTTTAGCTCCAGCTCTGGTTCCGACTCTGACTCCAGTTCTATATTTTCATTTTTTATTAATTCCAAATTAAAACAAAATTAAAGCTTAAACATAGAAAACAATAATCAAAATGGATAACGAATTAGTTCGTAATATTAAAATAGATTCAAGGAGGTTTGTTTTCGTGGATGTTCTCAAAGACGTTGTAATAATCTTCGATCAGAAAAAAAGCTTTGCACGTTTCGCGTTGGAAATGTACTGGCAATTATAGGCTAATTTAATGCTCTGTTTAAGAATTTTAGGTTGCATATAATTTTAGGTTAATTAAATATGACAACAATTTTTCTTTTAATCCACTCGTTTCTGTTAAGCATTTTAGTTTTTCATTTTAAAGCGATAGGTCGCAAATTGAGGAATGGATCAAACCCGAATTTTGAAAACGCTTTATAGACTAATTAAATAAAGCATAATATTTTAGGCTTTACTTGTTTTTTGTTAAAATACTGTTCGTTTTCAATTTAAAACTAGAAAAATTTAATTTGGGAGGCAGGTCGGGTCCAATTTAGAACTCAAAATAATTGTATTGACCTACAAATAATTAAATGCTTATTATATGACCTAAAATATTTTGGCCCCCACTCTTTCTTAACCAAGCATAATTTTTTATCTAAACCTAACAGAACCCAATTCAAAAAGCGGATCAAAAAGCGGACTCGTTTTTTGATTGAGCTTTTCTGTGTTAAGACTAGCACAACCCAAATTAAGAAACAGATTGGAAATCGCAAACAAAACCAATTGACATCCGAATAATCAAAGACTCATCACGGCCAATCCAATATCTCAATTGCACTGTGGTAATTTGCACATTTTGTTTGTGTTAGGTTATGCTTCACACAGACAGGTTTTTCGCAATCCAAGCAAAGTTTTCTTTTCTTTTTCTTTCGATAGCACATGAAGCATAATCCTTTCACTTTCGAGTTGCCACGATCATCGCCATCCGGTAAAAAAGTTCTCTGTAGAACTGCTAACGTTTTCTAGCTTGCGACCCAACATACGTTCTATGGCCGATTTAGTTGGGAAATATGATGTAACACTAAGATATTTGGAGTAGTTTTTCTTTTAGGGTGTGGCTGGCACAAATGCTTCCCTAGAGCTTGTAAAAACTCTCGCCGTCAACCTGAAAAAAATAAAAAGACGATTATTATTGAACATAAACGAAAATAAAAATTATAATTTCTTACTTGTTTTTGATGTTAAATGTGGCGGATTGTTTTCCACATAAATTATATATGCTGCAAGAGCTGCCACCAGTATTTTATCCATCGTATCTACGCCGCCTTTTGTGTTGTTGTAAAATAAAATAATTTCTTGCTTATTTTTAACATTTGAAATAATTTTGTCATCAAAGTGCATTGTTGATAGTAGCACCACATACCTATTTTTTGGCACTTACGGACAAATAGTGGTTTTCTCACCGAATCCGAAAATAGAAGATAATATTTCTTGCCGGGGAGATAGTTTAAATTCCGCTGGTAAATATGGTTTATTCTTTTTGAGGGTTCCTACAAACGATAATTTCCAGTTTCGCAAAGGGTTCGGATGTAAAGAAATTATCTGTTTAATGTTTCTGCCGGAATTTGTATAATGTTATACGAGATCCAAAACTACACGCTCCCCTTGATTTACATCGTTCCTATTTCCAACTTGTCCAGTATACATTTGGCCACACAATGGATAATACGTTTTCGCATTACTTGCCCACCACACTTTGATGCCATAGTAAGAATAATACCTAAGAAAGCTAACAGTTCCTCTTCATTTACTCTAGCCCATTTTTTCCCTGTTTTGTCAGGATTTTTTTCATCAAAATTATTTAATGAGAAAATTATATATTATTATATAATTATGGTAATCGATGTGTGCATAATAGCACAAAACGTAACAACGTCCCTAAAAATTTTTGTGTTTTGATTAGGACCAACAAATCGTTCTCGAAATATGTTCTGCACGCGATTGCGCTGAAGTGTCGGCATTTTTATTTCTTCATTTTGTGCCATCTTTTCCGACAAAATGCTCGCTCCTACTGCTAGAGTCCTTTTCGTTTTCAGATTAGCCACTGTTCTGTCCCTCCTATTTCTAAATCAAACTCTCTCTCTCGATAGAATATGGATGGAATATTCCAGTTCATCACATTGTTCTTTGTTCTTGTTACCCCTACAAACTGTTCCGCCTCATCGTCTTCTGAATCGATGGCATTTAAGACCCTAAAATAGTAAGATTTCCGCTCTTCATAGCTTAGTCTAGAAATTTAAAAGAAAATATTTATTAGTGTTTCATCTTAAGATACTACATACTTGTTTGTAAGTTTTTATATAACATCAAGTACTCACCTAGCCAATTGACTTGAAGATAAAAAATTGAAATCACTCATGTTTTATTGGTTCACAAGACTAATTCTATGCACAAATACATTATGATCAGAATATCAATAATTACTATAAGTAAGAACAGTTTGTGCCTAAAAACACGAAAAATCTGCATTTTAATTGAAAACAGGGTAATTATAAATATTTTTCCAAGTGAAATACAAAGGAAAATAAAATATATACATTTGTAAATCATGCCCATAAAATGTAGCTATACAAATTTGCTGCCCATGCTAAGGTTAACCATGTCGTGTTCTTCTGAATAGGTGTTGCTAGCTTTAAGAACATGATATTCTATAGTAGGTGTAATACTTTGATTTATAAACATCATTTAGAGGGTAAATTCCTAAACGTTTTTGTTTTAGTAAAAATTGCTTTAGTCAACTTTTAGGATAAAATAATATTTTGTTTCCTTTCTTACAGATTCATTTCGATTTTCGGCCTCAGAATTCTATCTCATTTTTATTTGAGTAACCTATAGTTGTAATCATTTACAATATTTGTAGCGACACAAGCTATTTATGGGCAATTCCTAAAAATCTTAGTAGAAAAAAGCGAAAATAATATGGAAAATCGCAGAATTTTTGTGGATCCGGTTCCGCTAAAATAGCATCGATTCCTTGATTCCGACTCCTACATCGCAGCTTTTTTTATAAGAAGGTTCATGTGTTTAGTAAAGATTGGTTTGAATCGGCTATAAACGTGTTTCTTGTGCAGTGTCTGTTAGAAGATTCATAAATTTTGAAAGGGTTTGATAGAGCGTATATGTGGACATTTTTGAATCGACCAATGTTTGCATTTTAAAATCATTTTAATTATTTTTTAATGTAATACTATTTAAATTTTAAAGAAGAGGGTGTTCATGAGTTCACAAAATGTTTTTGTTATATCGGCCACGGTGCATTTTAATTGCTCGTTGAGCATCAACCTCTGTGGTGCTGCGGATCTGCCTACCCCTGTTGAGCTAGCCCCACATTGTTAATGTTGAAAAACAATGAGGTATTTCTAAGCTCTCGATAACAATAAACAAAAAATTATGAGCTGTGAAAATTAGGAGCTGTATATGAGCTTTCAATTTAAAATTACAGCGATTTTCGAGCTCACCCTTAAAGCTATAAACAACCCCTTAATTTATTCTCATCAATAGCACATTGTACTTATACGTATAAACGGAAAATTCTTTTAAAATTTCAAAAATTAAATATTTCAATTTTGTATAAGATGTACCGATTCATGTGCTCCAAACATACACCCATCTTGAATTTTTATCTGCTACTCCTTAGCACAAATTTCAACCCCAATTTCCCAAGAACAAACGACGAATAATTTTAAAACTACAAAAATTAAGTGTTTCAATGTTTGTAATGTTGTGCCGATTTATGTGCTCACAAAATACAAGATGCTGAAGTTTGAGCTGCTACCTCTTAGTTCGGATACCATACCCAAGTACAAACGGCAAATTATTTTAAAATTACCAAAAATTAAATGTTTCGAAGGTAGATATTATGAACCAATCTATGAACTGACGAAACAAGTGCAGCTTAATTTTTGAACTGCTACCCCTTAGCACGAATGCCAACCCATATTTTTAAACATCTCAAGTGCTGCGAATTTTAATTAGATATTTTGGTACATTTCAACATAGCCTTAAATTAATTTTGGTTTTGTGAAATAATTTTGTGTTTGCTAATTTGAAATTCAAAAATGTTGCTAGTTATAAAAGCAACGACCGCAAAAGCGGCTTTAACGGAATTTAATAAAAAACTTGGTGTGTTGAAATCAAAATTAACGTTTATAGAGAATTTTCTGAAAAAAGAGGATAGTGCATTAAACAAACATGAGTATCGTAGTCGAATTACTAGCCTAGAAATTAGAATTGGTTTCTAACGATGGGTTTTCTGAGTATGCGAATTCATTTGCCGAATTTGAAAATCGGTTTCATTCTTTAATCGGGAAACTTAGTTTAATTTCCGATTACAATTCAGTTAGTCAAAATGAAAGCCATATTTTCAACGTAGGTAGTCAGAGTATTAAAAATAAAGGGCACATAAATGAAAGCCATACTTCCAAAAATATTATTCAAACTCAAATTACCTGAAATTAAAATTCCCTATTTTGATGGTAGTGACCTAAAACAATGGAACACTTTTCGTGACACGTATACAGCCATGATTCATAACAAGGATTCGATCGATGAGGTCCTAAAATTTATATATATTTAATGGACAAACTTCGCGGTGATGCAAAACCATCAATCGGACATATATAACGTTGACTAAAGCAGGGTATGAGAGCGCGTATAATACATTGTTCCAAATGAACTTCCAACTTGGGAAAGATTCATTGAATTTTTTGAACGGAAATGTCGCGTATTACGTGAAACTGAAAATTTAGCATTAAAATGCTAATTAATATAAATTCGCATCTAAATTCAAAGGCATTTTCGAACCCTAATTTTGATAAAACGTACCCCAAACGGGAATCAACTTTTTTTTTGCTAACAAGACAACTTCCGGAAATGCTGTATGTGATATTTGTGGTACATCACATCTTTATATTTCAATTGTACAACGTTCCTCAGTTTAACACCCCAACAACGATATGATAAAATCAAATCATTAAATTCGTTCATTAACTGTTTAAATTCAAATCATCGCGTTTCGGGGGTCGCCATCCGCCATCATATATTACTACATTTTGATCAAACAGTCAAATCGAAATCTGAAAAACAAATTGACCACGCGGCCCAGTCGCAGTCTGTTGATTCGGTGTCATCGTTTCAGTTGAAGATGGCAATGGCAAATTGGTTGAATGTATAGGGCGAAGTCGGTCAAATTTTATCAGCGAAGATTTTCAGAAGATCAGATTACCAACGAAGAGCATGACCAATACTTTAAGCAATTCTGGGAAATAGAAAACATCCTGACCAAAAGATTTCTGTCTGCTGATGAAAATAAATGTGAATCTTATTTTGCTCAAACAACAAAGCGCCAGCGAATGGTAGATATACAGTTTCTATACCTGTTAAGGTTCAAAACTAAATGCGTTAAAACGGTTTCATCATTTAGAACGTACACTTTGTACTAACGATACAATAAAACAGCCATATGTTAAATTTATAAAAGAGTATTTGGACATGGGACATATGAAACGTGTGAGCGATTCAATAAATGAGGATGATAACGTACCAATTTTTTATACGCCTTTACATGCGGTGTTAAAACCTGCGTCGTCGTCCACAAAACTTCGTGTAGTTTTTGACGCGTCTTCGAAGACGTCATCCAACAAGTCACTTAATGAAATCGTGCTTCTCGGTCCTAAAGTGGATAATATTTTGGAAATAATGTTGAGGTTTAGAACGTATAGATTCACCATGTCGAGCGACATATCTAAAATGTACCGAAATTTTTGAAAATTAGTTGTTGATTCGCGCAACTTATAGACTACTTCGTGATTTTTATATTGATCTGCATATGGAGTGAAACCAACCAACAAGAGACCCTACAAACTCCATAACATCCAAAAAAATGAACTGTTTGGACTTTATTTTTTCAAAAATGAGGCCGAGGATCGCGTTTCGGTCAATGGGGATCGTTACCGCACCATGTTCAATGGTTTTTTGTTTGAAAATATGGATGACATTGATCCAGACGAGATGTGGTTTCAAGAGGATGCTACATTTTCAAATATTATTGCCATGTATTGATCTTTCGAAAAAAAAATTCTTTTGATTACAATTTAACTTTTTGTGTTATTTTTTACAATTCAAGTTCTATCGGGCTAAAAAAACACCCCTTACAAACGACAAATTCTTTTAAAATTACAGACATCTTTTGTACTTGCAGACATTAAATATTTCAATGGTGGTTATGATTATCCAATTTATGTGCTCACGAAATACGTGAAAATTTAGGGCTGCTACCCTTTAGTGCGAATGCCAACCCCAATTTATCATGTACAAATCACAACCTTTTTAAAATTGAAAAAATTACAATTTTTCATTGTTGTGTATCGTGAACTGATTTATGAACTCTAATTCTAGATACTCTGTTTTACCAACGAGGCTTAGTTAACGTTGACATCTCACTATAGTTATTTAAATTCTATTAAACTGTGTGAGTTAAAATATTTTTAATGTGGATTTTTTGACCTCATACATAGCTCATAATTCTGCACTGATTTTTTTTTTTTCAATTTTGTAGGGTGGTGGACTAGCTCAACAAAGGTGATTTGCTAGGTGATCGAAGTTATTGATATAGGAATTTTTATGCTACAAGCATAAACTACACACTCCTAGGTCGCTAACATCCCAGCTGTCAGTTTTATTTCAAACTCCAAATGTAACCAATGAGTATGACATTTGTGGAAAGGTTAACCCTCTTTAACACCCGTTTTTAATAACATTTTGAAATTTTGCATTTTAAGAGTTAGTTATTTACGTACCGTTAAATTATACATATAAAAGTCGGTCTCCTCGAAACAGGGCGAAGCACGTAAACATTTAACAACATTTCCCTTCAGTTTCGATAACTATAAAGATGAAAAATTGTAGTGCGGGTAGGCAAGGGGTGTTCATATATGGTTTGGTTGTTGGTTAATCCCAAAAAAATCATATCAGAGCACACCCACGGTTACCATCATGTTATGTAACTGAGAGATGGATGACAAAACTTTTTTTTTTATATACATTTTGATATATTGGGCCCCATCCTACCAGTTGGATTTATTTAATTTAAAATCTAATAAATTTGAAAACGAAAATGCCAACAATCAATATAACATGATGCTATTACTGGGAAAAATTACCCATAACATTTTTTATTTGGACAGTTACAGACATATATGAAATCGAAATTTATTACGATAATTAAACATAATTTTTAATTTATATATTTTCAGATCTACAGCACCGCACAACAAATGAGAGGACGTCAAAGACCAACGATACCTAGTTAAACATATTATATCGTTATGCATAAGCGACATAAAATACTTGTGTTAATCAGCTACGATTTACCAGAATGGGATACGGCTAAAATTCTAAATTGTATGAAATTAAGAAGCTCATCCTAAAATATAGTACGACAACAACAAATCCACATTATACACAGCAATCCAAAATCTAAAAATTATATGAAACCACCACCATATGCCATCATCCAATTTACCGCAAAAAAACAAAACTTTACTCCCCTATAGCCAACGGGTATGGTGGCCTCCTTTCTATTTATAAAACGTATTGCTGTGTACATAAATTGTAGTGACCTCACACACATCAAATTAATTTACAATATTAAACGTCAAGCAGCACTAAATCTAAATCAAAGATCCGAAATAGTTTTTTGATTGATTAAAGCGAAAACAAACAGCACTTCCGACTTTCGTTTTAGCTTGACCTTGACTGTATTCAACGTGCAAACGATATATACGCTATTTACACAATAAGTTTACACATTTTATGACGTAAACAACGATAACGACGACGAAAACGAAAACGACGACGATAACGTCCAGCATAAAAAAATATACACCCGAATCGTTTATATGCTTTGTTAACAGGAAAGGTAGTTTGGTGGTGGGGTGGAGCAAGCTGGATGATCGTGTTCGGGCAACACGCATAACATAGCAATATATAGAATAATACAAACATGGCTACACCACCAGACAGTCCAATTGAAGAGGTTGTTTATGAATTAGAACCGACACGCGTGCCAAAACCGATACCGGTTGCATTAGAGGATTTATGTCGCCAAACAAAATTTACACGGCAGGAGATACGGGTTATGTATCGAGGTTTTAAAACGGTACGTATTAAATTCTAAATAAACATTTACATAACAACAGTACGAGTACGTTTTAATGTCGAGTACATTTTAATTTTTTACACTTTTGTAAGTCAAGCCTTTGTGAATAAAATCCTATTCTGTTTCATTTTCAACGTAACATAAAATAATTAACAAAAAAATTCTTGCAAGCATTAAATTAGGCCAATTATAATCGTTGATGTTAATCAGAGCATAAATGAAAAAAACAACAACAACAATTTTAGTGTATGAAACCTTATATACAAAATCTAAGAGTATAGTTTTATGATGAAATGCAAAAGACGTCTTTACAAATCTCAACGTTCTGCGTCATACACTTACGTAAAATATTTCTTGGTGTTTTTGGAAATCCTTCAATTGCATTGTGAAATGACGTTGCATGATTGTTATGGATTTGTTAAGAGGGGGAAGGGGGGGGGGGGGGGTAAGGATATATATGTAAGTGCCGCAACGTGCTGCTTTGCCCATTGAACTTATCATCTCACTACCTCCAATGCCAGAGTGGAGCACAACTTTGTTATAACTACAAAGAATATTTATGGAATGTTTACTCTCTCTATGGTGAGGTTGGAAACAATCGAGAAAATAACGAAAGCATACAGCACCACCTTGCAGTCAGTGCTTAAGATCATATATTTAGCCATGAGCTATTTAATGAGTATGCTGTCGGCCTGACATCGACAGTAGACAGTAGGCACCAGAGACTGCACCAACTCAAACCAGTTGAGTATAGGAAGCTATTGATTTGACCAGTTCGTCTCTTAATTCCTGAGAAATTTTTAATCTATTGAATAATTTTCATTGCTGATAAGCAGCAGACCAAGATGTGTTTAACATAAATGTCTGCCGCGGTTTCACAAACGAACCATTTAAGTTTACTACCGGCATCACACAATAGGTGCGTAAGTAGACTCATACGAAGAACTAGTGTCTTGTAGATAAAGCATAAAATTTTCGGAATCAATCCTTAAGAATAAAAAGTGAAGTAATTGATTCGCGTCGCAACTGAGCCGCTCATGTGACTTACGTAAAGTTTTCATCTCTGTAGCATTTTCAATTTAAAAATGCAAATTCTAAATCTCATTTCTTATTTTTTTTTTAAATTGTTCAAATTTTTTTATAAAGCTCAATAAAAATATGGATTCACTAACTCCGTAATATCTACAATAGGAAGGCTGGAAGAGACAATTCCTAAAAATAAATATTTATTTGTTTTTTTGTAGTCTAATTTTTTTTTTGATTTTAACTGTGATAGTGTTATGTTTATAAGAAAATATATTAAAACTAGCTGACCCGGCGAACTTTGTCTCGCCCCAAATTACTTCGTCCGAGCAAACACTTTTGACCTTCACAAAAATTGAATTTAATGAAAGAAAAATCAAACAACTCAACTCAATTCTCAATATACGTTTGAGTTAGACGATTGAGTGGCCATTCCATTCACTTTTTCATCGAATTCAACACTAAAGTATTGAAAAGCAATGAAATGTCTATTGAAACTCAGGCATCTATCGAAAATTGAGTTGTCTATTGAATTTTTGCTCTCACTGTGGAAATGAATTGGAGCCAGTTGGAATTTAAGAGAATTCAATGTATTTTATTCGAGTGGAAATAAATGTAATACAGACGCAAATCAATACAATGCATTGTGGTAAACAATATTTTTCGTTTTGTTGTTGCCAACTCTCGCCACGGTTTGACAACTCTCGAACAGGCGACGTACAACTGACCATGAGAAAAACACGGAAATTCCAGATTTAGTCCGCACACTTCCAACGATTGACCTTGCGATTTGTTAATCGTCATAGCGAACGCCAAACGAATGCTGAACTGAATGCGCTTGAAGTCAAATGGCATGTCAGTTGGAATCAGATGAATTCTCGGAATTAGAACATCCTCTCCTTTGAATTTGCCCTTGATGATCGTCGCTTCAATCACGTTGTTCATCAGTTTCTTCACACCCAATCGCATTCCGTTACACAATCTCAGATCGTTCAGATTGCGCAGCATGATTATAACAGATCCTACCTTGAGCATCAAGTTATGCGATGGTATTCCCAGCAAATCAAGCGCATTCAAAAACTCGGTTGGATAGTTGGTTGCTTCGTCTTGATTCGTAACACAGTCAAGGGATTTATAACAACGCATTTCCCCTGCGATTTGGTTTTGAATCAAGTAGTTCAGAGTGTCAACATCCTTGTTCTTCGCTGCCAAACCGCTCATTCGCTGAGCCAATTGTGATCCATATAATTTCGGTGGATGTCCGGAAACACTTTCGTGATAAGCTCTTCCTTCGACGTCGTGAATATGCAAAAATTCAAAGGAAACGAAATCGATCCGGTCAAAACATCAACAGCAATTTGACCATTTCCAAGCGCCAACAATTGTTTTGAAAAATCAGCAGTTGATGAGTCGTTCTGTAACGCGACTCTCATGTTCGTGGTCAACTATAACTTCTTCACATAGCGCCATAAACTTGACGATTTCAGACATGCATTGAGTTCATCTGCAGCTGTTGATCTCGGAATGACAGGTAGCGTTTGACGAAAATCACCAGCCAGCAGAATCATCGCTCCACCAAAATGCCTTGAGTCACTTCGTAAATCCTTCATCGTTCGATTGAAAGCTTCCAATGATCGTTTATGTGCCATTGTGCACTCGTCCCAGATGATGATTTTGCAATCCTGCAATACCTTGGCCATCGTCGAGTTTTTTGCAATTGAGCACACTGGCTTGTCATTCGTGTGGATATTCATCGGCAACTTCAACGCAGAATGTGCTGTCCGGCCGCCGTCTAGCAATGTGGCTGCAATTCCCGATGATGCAACGGCTAACACTATTTCAGATCTCGAGCGAATTTTGGCCAAAAGCAATGAAATCAGAAATGTTTTGTCTGTTCCACCGAGAGCATCGAGGAAGAATATGCCACCGTTTCCTTCATCAACTGCGTTCATCAATGCATCGTACACGTTCTTTTGCTGTACATTCAAAAGCGGGACATTTGTTCGCACTATTTGGCTCATTGAATCTCGATCGTACTCTTGCTCTTGTTGCAATTCACGATTAAATGCATCGTGCATCGAACGAATTGGTGCTGGCATGCCCAATTTTGACAAATAGCTGCCGCACATAAGCACGCACATGTCTTCGATCATGATCAAAGCTGCGTTGCGTATCTCGTCGTTCATTTCAAGCTCATAGTTTGATGTTGTAGTGCGAACTACATGCAAAATGTCGTCAGCCATCTCGTCCTTGTATTTGTTCCACAATTCCAATGCGTTCGATGGATGACACAATGCACGAATTTGATATGCTGACGCAGAAGTAGTGGCATCGGCGAGTGTTGATTCTCAATGTGAGTCGTTTTCCAGCAAATTCAGACGTTGGCAAGCTTCTCGATAAGTGGCGCACAATACACCATCTATAGTACGAAGAGATTTGAACGAAGTAGGACCACGAACATGGAACAAAAGCAAACGAAGATAGAAGCATTCGTCTTGTCGTGGATGCACGGTGTACACACGGCCCAGCGCATCATTCGAATACACATTTACATATCCTGCAACAGGTTACCTTTTTTTCGACGTTGAAACTTCTTCGTTGACTGGTTCCAAGTATGATAGCGTGGCATTTCGCAGTAAAGCAATGTTCGTGCGAACGGATCGCTTTGGCAAATTTCGAAGAAATTAGTGAGTGTTGTAGCTGGTGGTCGTTCTGCTCGTTGTGCTGCATTAGCTTCCGTGAAATAGACACGTTGTCCATTCTCCAAGTGCACCCACAAATGTTGAACAGTGGGATGACGTTCGTGTAATGCAAATGAGAAAATACGCCAAATCGCCTCGTTGCAACTGATAAGATTGCCAAAATTCTACACAACTTATATTTATAGTAGTCCGCAACCAATACCATCTATTGAAAATAATCCGAAGTGGCTATTTAAATAAATGATCATTGACAAAATACAATTTTCATCGGTGGTGTTAAGTGTATTTCCATACACAATTCCTCTACAAAACGCAATTCTCGATTTTCCGATTTTTTTTGATTTTTCGGTTTCCCATTTGGTTTCGATTTTGTTCGTGTTTACGGATTTTCCTTTGAGTTTTCCAAATTTTCTTTTTTTCTAACCTGCCACTGTATTGCGATGGACAATGCACAAAAAGAATCATTCAAATTGATCGTGTCGTTCTCGAGTTTTTGCGAGACTAACGCACGGCAATTGATTTTTATTTAGATAAATAGATAGAGAAAATAAATAGATACAATAAATAGATTGGGTAAAAAACAAAGTAGCAGTTTGGATGTAACTTTCGGTGGGAATCGAATTCAGTACCTCCCAATCCAAGCGCCGAAGCTTTAACCACTACACCACCTGTCTCATAAAAATGTACACACAAAATTCATATGAAAATTGTTTTTTATTCGATTTTTCGGGTTTTCCGAATTTTCCGTGGGATTTTTTTTAAAATTTCTTTCGTAAGAACCATCTCCTGGTAATTGCGAACACAACAGAAAAGATTGAGCCAAATCGGTTCAGCCGTTCTCAACTGATTATCAACTGGACATTCATTTTTTGCACCATTTTTATAGATATAGATAATTGTTGGGGCACGCTCGCTCTCCTAAAGCTTTACGTGATAAATGGATCCCATTTGAAACGCGATATTTTAAAACGCGAACTATCAAAACGCCATATTTCAAAACGCGATATTTCAAACCACGATATGGTACAAAACGCGATATGGTACGAAACGGGAGTTTATGATCGGGTTATATCAGGCGGGTGAAGGGGAAATTTAGTTTCACTTTATAGGAATTTAAAAATCGATAGGAGCGAGTGTATGTAGGATCGGTATCAGTCGCTGCGCTCCCGCCGCTTCGCAATGCATATTCTGTACCATATCGCGTTTTGAAATATCGCGTTTCGAGCGGATCTCTTGATAAATTATGTCTCAGTGGAGAACTAGAACTCTCTTAATCAACGTTGTTTATATTCTATATGGTAATTCCGAAACATTTTTGAATCTAAAGTGACTGTTATAAAACCTTCCTGATTCCTGCGTTTGATGAACATCACCAGATAAGTTTAAGGTGGATTTACGTGAAGACTTTTATTGACTAGGGGCACAGTTCTGGTTTTTCCTGGGAATAGGGAATTAGGAAAAATATTTTCGTAGCATTTTTGTCCAAATTGTATTTTTTTGGCCTAATAAAGGAATAAGTTTAGCGCAAGCATTTTCAAAACAAAGTTAATTGGGAAACTTTTGTTTCACAAAATTTTTATTTCCTTATTTAACTTTATTTCGAAAATATTTACACCAAACTTATGCCCTCAGTAGGCCAGATAAATACAATTTGGACAAAAACGTTATGAAAATATTTTTCCTAATTCCCTATTCTCAGCTTTTCGAGTTTACCAGAATGCCATATGGTCTTCGAAACTCAGCCCAGACATTTCAGCGCATTACTTCTACTCTTTTATCGATGATATCCTCATTGCGAGTCGCTCCGAGATGGAACACAGTGAACCTCTCAATCCAATATTTAAACGACTCTTCGCATTTAGAATTAATATTAAAGCTTTGAAATTCATTTTCAGCGTGAAGTCACCCGACATCTTGAGCCATACAATTTCGAAAGATGACATCTTTCCGTCGAAAAACGGAGTTGTTGTCATTTCAAACCTCCTAAAGCCAACATAAATCCACAAAATACAGTAATTCGTTGGTATATGGTAAACAATTATCACCGCTTTATACCACGTTCAGCCGAACGATTATCGCCTATTCACAGGCATTTTGGCCACGTTACATATAAGAAAGGCAAAAACAAAAGAAACTTTCCTTCGCCTGAAATTTTCACCGAGTCTTTTGAAAAAGTCTAGCGTTCGCTTGCCGCATTAGCGATCTTTTCAAAGAAGCTCTCTTTGAAATTAAATTCTATATTTTCGATAGAGAAGAACTTCTTGGTATGTATTTAGCAATCAACACTTTCGTCGTTTCGTTGAAGGCTGAAATTTCTCTTGAAAGAAAACACGTTTTTGTTGTTGTTCAAAATTGGCTTTATTCATCAACGTAATCTCCATCAAGAGCAACACAATCATTCCAGCGTTGCTATAACATTTCAATACCACTTTTGTAGAACGATTTATCTTTTGCCTCAAAATAGGCTTCAGTTTCAGCGATAACCTCAAGCAAAATTTCTTACCGAAGAGCATTTTTTTGAGGTCTGCGAACAGCCAGTAGTCGCTTGGAGCCAAAACGGGCGACTACGGTGGATGTGGGAGTAATTCGAAGTTCAACTCATGTGATTTTGCCATTGTTTTGATTGACTTGTGACTGTGAGACAACGCACCGGTCTTGATGAAACAAAATTTTTTTCTTTGCCATATGCGGTCGTTTTTTTGCAATTTCGGCCTTCAAACGCTCCACTAACACTATATAATATTCACTGTTGATGGTTTTTCTTTAACCAAGATAGTCGATGAATATTACACCACGCACATCGCAAAATATCGAGGCCATAACCTTTCCAGCCAATTGTTGTGCTTTCGGCCGCTTTGGACGAGGTTCACCAGTTGCTGTCCACTCAGATGACGATCATTTTGATTCCGGAGTGAAGTGATGGATCCATGTTTCATCCATTGTCACATATCGATGCAAAAATTCCGGTTTGTTAAGTATAAACATGGCCAAACACTGCTCAGAATCAACAACACGATGCTGTTTTTGGTCAACAGTGAGTAAACGCGGCACCCACTTTGAACAGAGCTTTCTCATTGTCAAATGCTCATGCAATATAAAGCCAACACGTTCTTTTGATAATTTTACGATATCAGCTAACTCACGCAATTTCACTTTTCGATCATTCAAAATAATTTTGTGTATTTTTTTTATGTTTTCTGGTGTTACCACCTCATTTGGACGTCCACTGCGTTCTGCATCATCGATATCTCTATGTTCACGTTTGAAGCCAGCAAACCAACGTTTTATTGTTGTTTGACGATGGAGCGGAGTCCTTATAACACTTTCAAGCCATTACTTTGCTTGAACGGTATTTTTTCCCATCAAGAAGCAGTGTAAAATTAAAACACGAAATTGTTTTTGGTCCATTGTTTTGAAACTAACAAAAGTAGCGTTACTCTTAGCACAATAACTCAGAAACTAATGAATACTACACAGTAAGTCCTCGACTTACGCGAATTTGACTTACGTGAATTGTACTTACGTGATTTTAAAAAAAAATGGGATTTTGAGTTTTTTTGATGAAATGAGTAGGTTTTTTAATTTGTATTAAAATTTTTTTTAAAGCTGCGTTTTATTTCTAAGTTCTCTACTTTAGTTTGTTTACACACACTATTATTTTCATGCGATAGTGAGGGTGGCAGAAAGAGAGAATGGTTTAGATGGCTTCGACGCTCAACATCCTGATCCAGAACGATTCGCAAAGTGTCAAAGAAGTGGATGATGCTAACAGTTCTTTAATAAGTAGGTTCTATGTACTTTAATGTATCCATGTACGCTGAATTTAAAATTTGTTCAACTTACGCGATTTTTCGACTTACGTGAAAACCTACAGAACGAATTAATCACGTAAGTCGAGGACTTACTGTATAATGAAATTTTGACAGCTCTCTTTTGAAGGTTATTACCAACTGAACAAAAAAAAATTGAACAAACAAAACCATGTTTTCTTTGTTAGGCCCGGGACTTTTCAGCCCATGTGTTATACCGACCATAAACCCCTTATAACAGCTATTGAGTCAAAATCAGAACGTAGTTTCCGGCAATTACGACATTTCGACTTAATTGCCCAATTCACTATCAACATTCACCACATTAAAGGTAAATCTTGAACAATGTGGTGAGCGACTGTTTGTCTCGGATCGACTTACCAGACAACCAGCAAATTTGTGTGAGACTTCTATACAGCCAAAAATAATGTCAGCGAATGGAAATTTATCTAATTTCCATTTAGAAGGACGCTATTTTGTAGAACTATAGAGAAAGCGTGCTAGTTCTGAATTGCATGCTTGTGCTTTTGCGATGGTGATGATATTGAAGCGCATTGTTGCGATCACCAAACTGTCTTTGTCGTGCGAACGTCTGTCGTGAAGTGTGTAATAAACGGTTTGTCGTCGTGGAATATAGTGAATTCCCGGCCCTCGATAAAGTAACGAAAGTTTTTAATTGCTTGGAAAATGTGGATGAGCTAAAAGAGCAATTATTTGTATGCTTTTCTTGAGCTGAAGGAATGCGTTTTGCCTTCTTCAGGCCACGAATAATTTTGAGGCGCTTTGGGTTTGTTGAAAATATTTACCAATTTTGTGTGAATTGGTGGTAGTAATTTACCATACATACTCCATTGTTGGAGTAAGTGCATACTGTAAGTTTCTTGTCTTTTATACTACAAAAACGAAAAAGAAAACTCTCACGATTCCGTTGATAAAACGCTGAAGTGTTGCATTTATTAGACCAAATAATCATAATTTGGGTGAATTAAAAAACCAACCACGTGATACTACTTTTGGTGGTGGACACAAGCCGCTGCAAAAGTGTTATGTCTGGAAAAGATCTCATTTGAAGCAGTTCGTCGAAGGTCATCGTCGGGAAATTTTGCGGGTTAAGTTCCATGTTGAAAGTTCGGCAACATTGAGAGGAGTGAAATACAGGTGCACACTTTAAAAATTTGTAAGACTTTCTCTTCTAGAAGAAGAAGTTCTAATTTGAAGAAATCGCTTAAAAACTTTTCCAAATCAACCATCTTTTTTGGA
Source organism: Nephrotoma appendiculata (assembly GCA_947310385.1). Taxonomy (NCBI): domain Eukaryota; kingdom Metazoa; phylum Arthropoda; class Insecta; order Diptera; family Tipulidae; genus Nephrotoma; species Nephrotoma appendiculata. Next base: position 319,030,551 of record OX371223.1, read on the forward strand.
ATTTTAAAAATTGTTTAAGTTAAATACACGAAGTTAAAGTGTTATGTCTGGAAAAGGTTTTGTTCGAAGCAATTCGTTGTTGTTTATCGCTGGAAACTTTACCTGACCAAGTTTGGGATGAAATACACGAGCAAATTTCAATCCGTCTTGAAACGGTCTCGTTTGAAGCTTTTCGTCGATGCTTATAACTGGAAAACCTCAAAAATTTGTAAAATCTTAACGTTTAAAGTGTTTTCTTGGAAAGGTCTAATTTGATGGTTATCGCTGGAAAATTTTGCAGAACCCATTACATGTTGGTAGTTCGTGAAAATGGGATTGAGTGAAATACACGTGCCAACCTCAAAGTGTTGATGGTTATCGCTGGAAAACTTCTCAGAATAATTTTCATTTTGGGAGTTTGGGAATTCGGGATGTAGTGAAATCGAAAGGAAGGTCATTCGTTTAATCTTTGGTCCAAATAAAATCGATCAATGAATAAATAAAGTTGCGAACAACGAATATCGTTGAATCGAGTTATATGGTTTGGTCACGTTGCAAGGTCCACACAACAATGTAGGATTAATAATAATATTCCAACAACAATCAGCCGTTATGAGTTGTAGAGGAAGATCCCGACTTCGCTTTGCGTGATGAAGTCGAATAAGGCCCATACGGATGGAAGACCATAGTGCATGCGATAGAATCCTCTCATGGGATGCGAAAGCTAGTGAGAGAGAAGGACTGTGTCTCTTTCACTTCTTAAGCTGGTCTGTAATGATTTTTGAGTTTTTCTTAATTTCTATCTACTGCGGTGCATAAATATTTCTGTTACGAGTAATACCAAGAAGTGGAAAATTTATTTTAGATTTTTCACCCTTAAAAGACCTATTCCAGTCATAAAAAATTAAATGTTAATTATTTACAAATTTTTGAAGGTTGCTTGTGTATTTCACTTCATTCCATTTTCCCGAACTGTGAACATGAAAATTGTTCTGAAAATTTTGCCAACGATGAGACCTTTTCCAGCAAAATCACTTTTTTAGGTTTTTACGAATTTTTGAAGTTTGAACGTGTATTCCACTCCTTCAAATTGGCTCGAACTCCTAACGGGACCTAGGAAAAATTAGAGGAAGTGTTTTTGGAGGTTAAGTTTTATCTTGGGTGTTCCAAAAACTTGGGAAAGTGAAATAAACATGCAAACTCCAAAATATTTTAATAACTTAACGTTTAACACGTTGACGACCATAGGATGCATATATGCGTTCTAAGGTCTTCAACGTATTAAAGTGTTATGTCTAAAACGGTCTTATTTAAAGCGGTTCATCGATGGTTATCTCTGGAACATTTTCCACGACAATTTACATTTTCGAATTTCGATAAATTTGGGGGAGTGAAATTCTCGTCAAAATTTCAGAAACTTGTAATGTTTAATAGATTATGTCTGGAAAATTTTTTGTTTGAAGTGGTGTGTCATTAGTTATTGTTAGAAAATTTGCCAGGTCAAGCTTCATGTTGGATCCTCTGACAAAATTCAGGAAGTGAAATACACGTGCACGTTTCAAAAGTTTGTAAAAATTTAACGTTTAAAGTGTTATGGCAGGAAAGCTCCTCATTCGAAGCACTTTGTCGATGGTTATCGTTGAAAATATTTTCAGAACAATTATCAGTTGACAGTTTGACAAAATTGGAAGGAGTGAAAAACACTTGCAATCTTTAAAAATTTGTAAAAATTTGACGTTTAAAGTGATATGCCTGGAAAAGGTTTTATTTTTAGTGACGAACCACTAAAAATAAAACCTTTTTAAGTTTGGTTGGTTATGGGTGGGGAGTTTTGCAGGTCAAGTTTCATCTTGCAAGTTCGACAAATTTGGGATGTAAAATAACTGTACAAACTTCAAAAATTCGTAAAACATAACGTTTTAAATATTTTGGTTATCACTTGTTAATTTTCCGGAACTTGTATCATGGTGGGAATTCGGAAAACTGTAAAAACTTTCTCGGCCACGTCATGGCCAATATGCAGATGATAATTGCTCTTTCGGCCAAAGATAATTCATTTGTTAGTTCGTATTCCCGGGATTTGATATGGGCGAGCCTCTTCGCTAGCAACCTACGAAATTTTAGTACCAAAAGTAAGAGTATTCATACATTTCCAATTATTAAATGAACATGATTATTCAAATAATATTTCTTTGGGTTTTGATGATCCCTGAGATGTCTGTTTCCCTATTTTTAATTCGCAGAGTTGAAAATCTTTCGTGACCTTTACATCAAGGAGGTCTGTCTACTATCGAAATCTGTCTTGAATCAAACCACAAATTTGCCAGTACCAACTTTACTTCATAAATACACCGGTTTGTCGCTGAATGACGACGTGTCGTACATTTACCATTAAAGTAGTTTTAGGATATCTCCGTTTTAACTGAAGAAGCCACCTGACGCTTGAATCAAATATATATGACATATAGCTTGAACATTTTAATCAAAAAATTTTGTTAGTGTACTTTAGTTCAAAAATCCACCGTTTTGAAGCTAGATACAATTTTTGTTTAAATTTTCTTCCAAGATTGTTTCCTTTTGTAGCGTTTAGCTTTGGAGGGTATAAAAAGATATAAAGCTATCTAAAAAATTTAAAACAACAAACAAAACATAAAATACCGTCTTTAACAAGGCTAAGTACCAGGGTTTTCTTCTCCGGCGGAATCTATAATTGGAAAAACATGCTTCCCACTCCAATGATACTAGTGTCACATTGCATGTAAAAGTTGGGATTTATCAAGACGGACGCAGATGTCGGGGATTGCTTTAATAAATCAGCAAGTCAGCAATCTCAAACCAGTTAATTTTAGAACCTTTCTTTGTAAGGTCTGTTATAGTGGAGAGGTTATGGTGGCAAAGTTTTGGATGAAACGCTGTAATTAGACACACATACTTGTCTTAGATGCTGTATAATCCACAATTACTTTTATGTTTTCGATATCGGCCCGACAGCCACGTAGCCCAAATATTTCACCTCTTACAGTAAAAATCTACTTTTCTCAGCGTTTATGATCAATGTCGTTTTTCCCAAAGATTCGCAGCTCACAAAGAAGAGCCAAATGATCTCCAAGAGTGGCAGAGGTTATTAGGAGATCGTCCAAGTAGAACACATGATTGCATCGTGTAATTGATGCGGAATCACTCTGAGCATGAGGCGGTACATCGTTTGTGGTGCATTGCATGAAAGACATGACCATGAATTGATACAAAAGCCGCCCAGGGGCACGATTCCGTCTTTCTCTGAAAATACGGAAATGGAAAAATATTTTCCTAGAGTTTTTGTAAAAAATTGTATTTCTGGCCTACTGAGGGAATAAGTTTGGTGTACATTTATTTATTTATTTAATTATTCAATATGACGAGAACTTGCGCAACAGCAAGGGTTGCTAATAAAAGTTCGCAGGACTAAAAACTAATACAGCAACTTCTTAATTGAAGATAACAATAAAAAATAATGATAAGATAACCAAATTAAAATTAAAATTTAATAAATAATAATAAATACAATATATTTATAAAACAAAGTCATATATAATACACAGATGGTTATTTGATTTAACAATATAAAACTTAAAATTATATAATATACATATGTATATGTGATTACAAATCGTATTGTTACTGTGACATGATGAAATCTAAATAACGTCTCTTAAATACTAGAACAGACTTGGCCTCTCTCACCTGTAAAGGTAAACTATTCCAAATATTTACACCTCGAACAAAGAGGGCACCGTCCATATACGTCGAAATGAGTCAATACAATTATAGTTTCTTAGTTCTCTCAGATCGGGCAAACCTAAATCCCTCAACTATATATTTTGGGGAGTGTGGAAGATGAAGATTTTTAAAAATAAATAAAGCAACTCGGTAATAAAAAATTGTTTCAAGGGCATGCCAAAAATTACGTTTCTGATATGCGAAATGTGGAGATATGCGAAATGGAGACAACCATTGTACACTCTTATAGTTTTGTTCATCACTGAAAGGTTCAATCTCGAAAAAACGATATCACAATATAATAAGTGGCTCATAACCAGAGACCGAACTAGCAATAATCTATCACGAGGTACCCCTAGTCGTTTACTACGTAATAAACGGTCTTGTACATTTTTTGACAAATTTGATCAACATGTTTGTCCCAACTAAGGTCGTTAGACATTATAATACCCAAATTTCTAACAGAGCTATCATAAGGTATAATTTCATTATTAATTTTAACAGGTATGGAAACATATCATAATCAATTCTTTTACCAAAAATGATGGATTGAGACTTGACGCATTGATAGCAAGACTATTATTTAGTGCCCACGCCTTAATCATATCAAGATCTTTATTGACCGAATCAATGCTAATGTGAGACAAGGTGTCATTAGGTATTTCTTTAAATATTTGGACATCATCCGCGAATAGATGGTGATTACAACTTAACGGTAATCCCGAAATATCATTTATATTTAACGAAAAAATAATCGGCCCCAGGATAGAACCTTGAGGAACCCAGCTGACAATGGTAACAGAGAAGAGAAGATTTACAAAACACAAAATTGCGTTCTTAGTTTATTCTCGAGTATATGAAATTTTTGTTGAATTAAAAGCTTTCGAGAAATTGAAAAGAATCAGGATTGTCTTACTGTTTCTGTCAGTAAACGATCTAATAAAATCAGTTACATGCATCAACAGTGAAGTTGTGCTATACGCTTGACGAAAATCCGATTGAAATTTAGAGAGAGACTGGTTTATCAGTAAATGCGTACAAATTTAATCAGCCACAATCTTCTCAACACCTTTGGACAATGATGGTAAAAGTGATATAGGCCGCATGTCAGTTGGCACTAGTGGGTTCTTTTTTTTAGGCATGGCAATCACCTTACTTATTTTTCAAACATTTTGGAGAAATTTGTGTGTTTAATATATAATTATATATATGAACCAATAAATGTAATATGGCCGGAATGCAACATTAAATAAATTTCAAAGAAATGCCATCATCATCTACAGCATGAGATTTAATAGAAAGCATTGCTTTAAACACTACGTCCTCATCAACCTCTGAAAATTGGAAGGCGTTGTCCACACAAGCTGCAAGACTCGAGTGACCAATAACGATAAGATTATCAGGTAGGCAAGTGGAAATTTGATTGATATGAGGAACTAAATTTACATTAGGAACTCAATCAACAAAAGCAGCATTTAACTGGTCGGGCTCATATTTTAAATGATTCCAAATTACTTTAGAACCAAGACCAGGATCAAGTTTGTACTGGAATAATCGTTTTCTAGAGGATTTAATCATACCTTTCACCTTTTTATCATAATATAATAGTATACGTTTATTCTCAGGTAGACGAGCCAATTTCCAAACTTTATAAGCCATGTCTCGAAGTTGGATAGCATTCCTAATATTCTTTGTGAGCCATTGGGGTGTGGTTGTATCAATTCTTTTGGTAACAAGTGGAGTATGATTATCCATAAGGGACAAAATATCCCGATTTAGTAGCAATACTTTAGTATTAATATCATTGGATTTATACAAAGCAATGTCAATATCCTCCTGAAGAATATCACATTGTAAATTCCTATAACTACGGTAAGTAATATAATCCATATTGCGAATTACTTTAATATTAAGATGTGCCCCAACCAGTTCATGATGAGGCGTCTCCAGGGCCTTAGGAATTAAATCAATAAGCGATGCATCATTATCGTGAATTCTGGTGGGTTTAGTTTGCGTAGTATTCAAATTAAAATGAATCATTAAACGTTTGAGATTCCTGGAATCATTTGTAACTAGTAAATTGACATTAAAGTCACCCATAAAAATTATATTGTTATACTAATTCAAATACGCGAAAACTTCTTCTAAATTTGTAAGAGGTAAATCTCTATGGTGGATGTACCCTACACCTACAGCTATCTTGATCGGGGTCAGAGTAATTTCAATCACCAAATGGTCAAGGTTAAAATGGGACCCCCTATGTGAAATACGTACTTTTCCATTTTTAATAATATCACTTCTGATATATAAACCAGCACCTCCCCTACCTCATACCAATTGTATCCTGTCTGAACAGTTTGTAGCCATCGATCTTAAAGGCCTTATTGGTATGGTATGTTTTTAGCTAAGTTTCTGAAATACCCACAATATGGAAATGTTTCTTACGGAAAAGAATTTGTAGCCTCGCAATTTTACTTGGAATAGAACATACATTAAGATGACAGATTTTGACAATCTCAAGTCTATTCAAAAAATTATTATCACCACTGAACATATGAGCAATGAAAAACATCAACAAAAGAGTCATGTCACCGAAACAATCGGCAGACAATAAATATAGATAAAAAGATATTATATATAACCAAAATAAGAGTAATATATCCCTTTTGTGTTTTAGTACACAATTGTGCGGGTAGGGCAAAAGTACCATGTCAAAAATTCATTTTTGTATGTGTTTTCAACCAACTTACACATTTGTGAATTCCTTTTTTACTTATTTTCGTCCGAAAAAAAAAATATAACTATACACACAATTGTGTTAGTTGTACTTCAAATGAAGCGATTTTTTTTTATCAAAAACGACATTACATACTATGGATTTTTACTCGCACATTTGTGTGGGTTGGACTAAAATTGAGCCAATTTTTTGTTTTCTTGGTTGAAAAAGGGATATAAAATAATAATAAAAGTAAAAATAAAAATAAATATAAAAATAAATTTAACAAAAATATTTGAAAAATAACAAAATCGAAATAACAAAAACTAATAAAAAATAAACACACGTATGAAATTCATATATTTAATATTAACAAGAAAAACATCCATATTAATCAACAATCAATCACCCAAAGCTCATCAAGCGAAAGCTGCATACCAATATATTGCCACTAGTAGACAAAACTCAAATTAAATTAACTTCATATTAAAATCACCGAATAGCGAATATATAAATATAATTCCGATAAAATAGCAACAACTAGTCTTTGAACTGCTCCAAATCCTTCAATGAGAGAATAGTGATCGGCTTGCCCTGTGATGATCTTTTGATATTTACAAAACCATTGTGGATAGATACACTATTGATTGGACTGTAGAACCAAGTGCTAGCCAAGAGTCCCGGATAACGCCGGGCCTATTCCTACAGCCTGTTTACATATAACAATAGGAAGGATAGGAAAGGTTTTTTTTTTTATTTTTTTTTTTGACGGAACGATCCGGTTGCAGACACCTAGCGATCGTACGGCACAACACAATTCTAATCTACTTCTAATCTACTAGGAAGGATAAAGGCTTAATAGGTTTAATGGATAACGATGGTATTGCTTTGATCTTCAACAATTGCCTCACTAAATCAGCAACCTGAGAAAAAATAATATTATTTCACGTGTATCTGGATTTCCTGTAATATAATTCTACATTAATATTTTTCAGCTATCTAACAGAAATTGATTAATTAGATCAGTCCGGTTCCAAATACCTAGGTAAAGACAATAGTTAATAACATAATGAAAGCACAATTCTAATCTACACAACCAGCAATTAATATTTCAAAGAAATATTACTTCATAACATCTAAAGATTCCTGAAATTAATTCTTAATTAATCTACCCTACCGGTTTCCTAAATAATATACATATTTATTAATTTAATCCTCTACAACTCCACAACTTACAATAAAATTTCCTGAAATCATAGTTATTTTAATTATATTAACAATTAATATTAAATTATTAATAATTTCTCTAAAACCATTAGCATTTAATAAATTCACTGCAAACTGGCCGTCAAAATAACTCAGTAAACATATATTAATTATTAAACCTGAAAACAAACTGTATGCTTATTACTGACTACTTAATTTATTTAATATATTCAACCTTACAAAATAATGAAGCGAGACTCACGGATGACGCCGGGATCGCCATACACCTTTATTAGATTTAACAAGATGGAAGGATAGGATAGGATAGGCAAGTTAAATATGACGGAATTGACCCGGTTACAGACACCTAAGTAGTCGATAGTTAGTAAATTCTTAGTGTTGAAAATATAATGTAAAGCGGTTAGCACAAGACAGCACAATTATTTTTAATTTTTTTTTTTTAGATATAAATAATCAGCATCCTAAAACAAAATTATAATTAATAATGTTGCCATCTAAATTCTTAATGGTAAATTTCTTGCACAAAAGGTCATTATTAAAGATTCATTATTTAGAACAGTATAAGATTTAATTAAATTATACTTGAATAAAATAAATGTAGTGTAATGATTAGTACCTATTACCTAAAATAATTTGTTTCTCTTAAAATAAATAAAATAAATCGAATTCAAATATTGTAGAAGCAGGAAAAGAACCCACAACCTTTCTACCATCAACGGATAGAATCTTTTTGAATCTGTTAATTTAATAGACTTATTTATAAAAAAAATTAAATTAAAAAAAAAATACATACTATATAATGTAAAAGTCACTTGCGTCCTTGCCATCCCTAAACTAATTCAAATATTATGTTTATTTATAAAAATAAAAAATAACGACATCTTGTTTCAACGATAGCTAATCTGGAATCTGTAAGGTAATTTATCAATAATGAATGTGTGACAGTTATTCCCAATCAGAATTAAATAAAACTATTAAGCTAATCAGGGATCTGTAAAGTGACAAAATTAATAATAAGTAGGTGCTAGTACAATTGTAGAATCCATTAAAATCAAATAACTCAGTCGATTGTTGAGCGCCTCAATTATTAAATAAATGATTAACTAAATATTGAAATAAAAAATTCAAAATTAATCTCTCATTAAATAAATTGTAATATTATTAACAACAATTAAATAAATAATCAATCATATAATTGATAACCAGTGAGAATTATTTATCCAACCTAGAACAAGCTAACAAAACCTTTATCAATTTACAGTCTCCCGAAGTCAGCTAGAAAAAAAGTTTCATTAAAGAAATTCCATGAACCCCTAAAATATAAAACTATGTATCTTAGTATAGCTGTCTGCATTTAAATTTTATTCTGTGCTTCCACGCTATATCTGTAACTATAAAAATTCAATATCAAATTTATTAGCAAACCCGATAGTCATTATGATTCCTACCTTGTCTGCTTCCTAAAAAAAAATCATGAAAATTTGCAAGCTTCTTAAGAAAAATATTAATTAAAATTAAAATTTAATTTAAACAAGAAACTGGTAACACTGTTTTGTAACTTTATAGAATTTCCCTCCACCAACACTTTAATGTTCCATATAACTGTAGTTTTTTTGATCTAATAATAATTGATTTAATAATATTAGTAATATATTATTAAGAATTAAATTGAAATTAGAATTCGACCTATAATTAAAAATTTCTAATTTGGTTAATAATTGAAATAAAATATAATCCTGGCGACGGAAATTGTCTCTTCAATGTAGTTCTTGAAACAAACTAACTTCTTGAAAAAATTTGGAAGCTTTTATACCCAGTCAAATCTATTAAAAGAGCTTATAAGGAAACAAATACTTAATTACAAAATATTTATCTAAATCAACTTAACCCGAAATTAAAACGTGTTCTGGTTATGTGCAAATTATAATTTATTAATTTCTAATAATAAAACTCAGTATTGATAACTGTCCAATCAGAAAACTTTAAAGAAATATAGTATAATTATTAAATATCTTGGACGGTCAAGAATCTTAAATTCTTAAATAAATTAAATCAGTAAGAATTAGAGATACCGACCAACCAAACAGACTGCAACACATTAATTAATTCCTAAAAAGCGATCTCCTGCTAACATTATTAATCAACGAAAGTTATGCTTTACAAAACCGTAATGATACATGACAGATTTGAAACGTATCGTGGTGACCCTATAGTTCAAAATTTTCAGCGTTCGACCGATCATCCAAAAATTACTAAAATAATTTTCCCCACGAAAGTGACAGCAAACTTAAACAGAAACATCAATAACATTCATCAAAACTACTAATTTGCAATACAATTCGAAACCTCAGGCAATGGTTTTATGTAAGATTGCAAATTTGCCTTATAATATTAATAATTTATAACTACGTCAACTCCTAAACAAAACAATTTTAAATAGCCGATAACTTATTATTAAGCATTTTGGTCTTTCAACACATCGCATAATGGGTAACCATTACGTCGATCGACACTTCACAGCCAAAAACGCTTAATAATGAACATAAATATAGCTAACGATAAAGCATATGTGATGAATACCTTCCGTACGATGAGAAACATAATGTTCAATGAACAGCCATCACAACCGCAGACACCGACCTATCACATACTCAAAATGAACGAACTCCATTCAAATTACTCTAAATATCAAAGAAACATTTATTGTAATACAGTTCCACCATATCCTCGCAGCCACTGTGTATATTGATCACAAATCTCGTCAAAACCCAATGCAGTTCTCTATAGCATAGAGAAAAGTGTATCTCAACCCCAATCGCTAAAGACATAAATTTAGCAAATATGTATATAAAAAAATAAGCTGATGAATTTGAATAAATCCAAATAAAACGTAAAAACTATCAAAACGCAGAAACACTCTCAAAAAGATCGGTCCCGGTTGATACATATCATCCATCCACGATCCCAAACAAAAACGCAGAGAGATCTAAAACAGAAATTTTAAAACTACTACTACTACTAAAACTATTAAATCAAACTTGACACATAAAACCAGCGAAACACTAAAGAAAAAAAAACGCATACAATAATGAAAAAGCCAAAAAATGAGCATCTGAATAGCGAATCCGGTAAGAAAACAACAACAAAAATCCATGATTCGATCGCCTTTTTTTTAAATATTCCTTCGTATAGAAAAACATTTACACACGCAAGCACAAAAAGTTAATACATATATATAATAAATATATAACAATGCAAAATGAGACATGTAAATAAATAAAATTAAAACAAAAACTCCTATGATCATGAACATTAGTTCCTTCGTACACCCACACATACACAGCTAAAAGCATATCCAAAGCATACTGAAATGCATATCCCGCCACACACCTCCAATACCAATCTCCATATAAAACATAATATGCTAGCAAATAAACCATATACCTACATAATTATATACAAAATATGTACTAAATACAAAATATACATACATATGCGCAAAACAAAATATAGCCCATGCCACACGTAAAAAAAAAACAAAAAAAAATCCCGAATTTTTCTTCGTTTCTTTCCCCGTTTACCTATGATACAAGTTTTAATTGCGACTTAAACGAATTTTCTGTGCAATCACACAAACATAAATGAAATAAAAAATATTTCAAGGACATATTGTACTCATTTTAGTTAAAATTTTATTTAAGAGAGAGCAGAACAAAAAATTGGTTTAAAAAAAATACCAAAATACAAAAAACGCTCGTGTGGAATGGCCCTATAGGATTCAAAATTACCAAAAGCAGAAAATACGCAAAATAAACATGCAGTCTTCTTAGCAAAAACAAAAACAAAAATTGTTAGCAAGTGTAACAAAAAAGAACAATAGAATTGAAAAAAACCCTTTCTCGCGCAATCAATACTTGAATAAATTGCCACTACATGAGGATACTACTTAGTACTCTACACCTTTATGAGTTATAAATATGTATATGTTTATATACTCAATTTTTTTTTTTTTTTTTAATTTATATGTAATAAAATATGTAATAAAATATGTAATAAAATATGTAATAAAATCTTTAATAATGAGAAGTAAAATGAAAAAACACTTATCTTAAACATCAAACAAATCAACAAAGTCCTACATATTGAAAATTTACATACAATGCGTATATGATGCATTCAAACAACGGCATCAAAATACATACAAACGAAATTGTTATATACATAGTCACCGCCGTTGCGAGCGCATCACACACAAATTAATAAAATCATGCAATATATATAACTTTTCACCTTACTTAAAACACACAACTATTATTTACTAGAGTCTAGAATATGAATATATTATTTAATTAATTTAAACACATTTGAATTGTTTACTTATTTAGAGGAGCGACAAAAACACGTCTTTCCTCTACGACGTTCAATCGCCGACCTCAAGACGAAAAATTAGTTATGATTTGTAATAATATTCAATAATGTTCTAGCACATTACTATTTAATTGAATATATTTAGTTGCGTTTTTACGTTGTTTTCAAATTCAAAATGTAATTGTTACCAACTAGTAAAAATAAATTAAAAAACTTCTTTGGTTGTTACTTTGAGCATAAATTAATTCTATACCAGAATGGAATTAGCTTGTACCAAAGTAAGACCGCAGATATTTTGCTTACGATGTTAATAGTGTTAATATCAGACTACAACTCACAAAACCATTGTGGATAGATACACTATGTATAAATTTTGATTTTTTAATTTGTCTAGCCGCAAAAAAGAGACCAGATGTCAATTTATCCAAATGCTCATTAATGTATAAAGGCCTATCGGGATAAGCATCATTAAAAATATTGATACCCAAATTGCCATTCTTTATAAAATCGAAGTAACCACCGAAAAATTCATACTTTTTGGTTAGCTTTGAAAAAACGCACGACAATAGGGCGAACCTTTTTAGGATCATTACTTCCCTTGTTACGAAAACAGTTGTTAATGCCATCCACAGAAAAATTCCTTATAATGTACTTAACTTATCAGCAATTTTAGTTAAGAATTTAAAATCCTGTGAGACAACGTCATTGGAAACGCCCCGTAACACCAAATTATGTTTCCTCCAACCTCGTTCCGACCTGTTAATACTTCCTTCGATAACTTTTATCCTCTCTGACAACTCGACAATCGTCTCAGTCTGCGATTTAATAGCATTCTTTATCTTCGTATATCAATCAGTTTGACTACATTCGGCCACAATTTATCAAGTATGGCATCAACGTCTACATCAAATTTATTATGAGTCAATGCTCCATCAGTGTTTTTTATGTGCTTAGCATTTAACTCGTCTAAAACCAGATTCACCGCTTTTTTGGCTTCGATCTTGAAGTTACTCAATGAGATATAGTCAGTACATATCCAAGAAGTATTAGCCGCAAGCATGTCGAAATCTACGTTGGAGTTAGTAATGCAGCTGCCATGGAACCAAAGCTTACAGCAATCACATGAAATCCAACCGCAAGTAGAGCTATTATCACTTGAACTTTCACAACACGCACATTGATCACCCATTATAAGTGAGGTTATGTTGTCAAACTAGATGAATAAAATGGATTCACACCAGTTTAGTTAAATTTTACATTCACATTACAGGAAATACAAAAAAGTAGCCACATTACATCGGCATGCACACCTCTCGCATAAAAAACTACATTAAGTTATTAATTATTAATAATAATTCGGACGATAAAATTAAACACGCGCACACGGTTTGGTTGCATCCAAGCTATTGTTTGAATGTGTATATATTTGCGAAACAAAGTTAATTGGGACAATATTTTCCCCTGTACAAATTTTGTGAAACAAAAGTTTCCCAATTAACTTTGTTTTGAAAATTTTTGCATTCAACTTATTCTTTCAGTAGGCCAGAAATACAATTTAGACAAAAATTCTATGAAAATATTTTCCAATTCTCTATTCCAAGAGAAAGCCAGAATAGTGCGACAGCTACCGTAAATGCCGTCTTATCTCTAGAGTGTGGGTTAAGCGGGATATGCCAGATGGCATCTGTCAAGTCGATACTTAATATAAATCGTGTTTGATCCAATCGGCCCAACAATCCATCAATAATCGGCAATAGATACGCATCCTTGGCTGTAACTTTGTTCAAACTTACTATTTGCCTTCGATACAAGGGTACCGACATCGATGAAGCGTTCATTCCGTTCGTTCCGTTCGTTATGCTTTTTTGTAGACCAATAGGATTTGTCGCAAATGACGTTTTATTACTTCGGTATTTTTTTCATCAATTTGAACTATCTTCAACTTTTTTACCGAAGGAACATGGCAAGAAAGAGACGACATGATATATAGTATAATAGTAGAAGCTAACAGACACATTTTCGATATTTTTATTTTTTAGTCAAGTACGTTGTTCATTATGTGTTTTGATGTTTTGTTTTTTCATCAACAATGAACCCAAAAAATAATACTGCAGAAAACATACCGAACGAAAGGAACGGAACGAACACAAAAAACTACAGCCATGAATCCGCTTGAGCGTCTTGATTGGTTTTGCCGAATGGCGGATATTGTTTTGTATTGTCATTCAGTGTTCTGTGTTCTTCGGGCGAGTGTTTGTGGAATTGATAGGAGTCGAAAAAGTTCCAAAAGTCAATCCCCAAATAAAGAGGTTGCTCTAATGATGAAGCCATACATAATTCCATTAGCGTTCCATGTCCGTTAAATACCATTTGAACGTCAATGTAACCAAAAATTTGTTGCGACTGTCCACTAGCTGTATTGACATCGTCCGGGAAGCTGTAAAATTTTATAGTCGAACTGCATAAGTATCTTTCTATGAACCAGCTCCTAATATACTAATTGTTGCTCCACGAGATATGATACCATTTATTATTACTTGCGTATAAGGCCTTTTATCACAAGGATCATTGTTAATTACCAACGATATTCTATTAAATCTCATATTTCTTTTTGATTGCCAGTAAGCTTTGCGTCGCGGTCGATGTTCCAAATTGTATTGGCGTTTATTAGTTACTAAACAGATGTTAAAAATGTGGGTACCTTGACGGAAGTAGAGCATCGTGTATCACAATCACCACTATAGGAGGTTGTTACTTCTGAATAGACGTATTTGGTTTGTGATATGATTTGCAGAATGAAAGGAGTTGTTAGAAGCTTCTGAGTTTACTTCGAATTGTTCATCCGCCTATAGGTGTTTAAGTAAGGATCTGTATTTCCCGAAGAATTCTGCTGCTGAAGGCATGGTTGATAATGTTTCGGGGGCCCTGGTTTTCACACCTCCACTAGACCCGTGTACTGATATCTGAACATTGTGGACATTTTGGGGATGTTGTGTCTTTATATCCACACGTGTAGTAAAACCTAGTACTCAGTGGTCGTCGGTTTGCCAAAGGTCTCTCTGGTTGTTGAGGTCAGCATATTTGTCTTTTGAATCGCATTGAGTTTTGGAGACATACAGGATTGAAAGATCCTAGGACTGTTTGTATTAGATGTGCAATGTGATGCCCAATAATCTTGAAAGGTTTTCTCAACTCATAGAGAATCAAAGAGAAAATCAAAGTGTTGATCTGTTAACTGATAATGCAAACCTATGGACCCATATTTTTCATAAGTACCTCCACGAGCTGTTTATCAGAATAGGGAGTACTTACATAATTGAAATGTTAGACTAAATATTTGTTCGTAAAATTGCAAAAAAGACTCTATAGGAAGTTATACTTTCTATACTCAATTTTGTCTCAATATCTACCTATACCTGGTCGTCTATTTTGCTTATGTTTAATTCGCTTGGAGGTTTTGTTACCAGTACCTCCAATACCAGTTTTATGCAACTTCTTTTAAAACAAAACTGACCTCAGTTAAAAGTTTCGTATGTGTTAAATTCATGGATGATGCTAGAAACATATTAATAGGGATGCCTGTTGGTGATCCATCAAAAGACAAACCAATAAGTAATTAATTGGCAGTTGTTAAATTGGTTGGTTGAATAGCAGCCTTAAATATAGGGTTTTGAGTATTCTAGACATGTGCTTTGATAAATGGCTGCTGCGATGATTCTTTTGCTCTACGCTTTAAATCATGACTCTGTATACTTAAGGATAATACCTCTTCGGAAAATTGACGGACTTGGTCAGCACGATGTGCATCAGTAGAGGTTCCCGCTGAAGGAGGTATTTTAAGATTACCATCAAAATTCTGAATAATTTCGATTTGTTCGTTTCGTTATCAAAAAAGTTACCTCTAACTTTTTACCTCAGTACGCCAGAAAAAAATGTTTAAATAAAAATTTCATATAATTTTTTGCCCAATTTCTTATTCCCGGGGAATTACCGGAATAGTGCCACTGATAGAACTAGTTTGGTGTTAATATTTTTAAAACAAAGACAAACGCGGAATTAGTTTTCCCTATCAAATTTTGTTTTTGGGAAACATTCCCAATTAGCTTAGTTTCGAAAATATTTACATCAAGTTAATGCTAATCAGCTGCTAATCATCTGCTAATCAGTGGACCAGAAAAATATAATTTAGGCAAAAATACAATAAAAATAGTTTTCCCAATTCCCTATTCTCAGGGAAAGCTATTGGTGGGCCTTTGTATCAATTCACAGTTATGTCTTTCGGATTGTGCAATGCACCACACTTTTTACTAAAAAATATCATGGGAATGCGGAAAACGCCGATGGTCGTGGTAATAATTTATTTTTTTCAAAATCACTGTAATATGTGTTGAGTTTGGTTTGTGGAAACAAAGTTTCGTATATCTCGTGAGGTTTCAGCCCAAAGTTTTTTTTAGTTTTGCAAGCACATCAATTTACAAATTTGTCTGCAATATTTTGTAATAGCATGAACATGTAAAGTGATATCTGAGGATGCTGTATAAGATAGCGAAATTTTGACTTCGGAAAATAAGAGATTACACTACTCGCCGCAAGTGGCAGCACTATCACTAAAGAGAATTAATTTTGTTATGTAATTACCAGCTGACATTTTTCATTCATTATGTACCACTTTTTTCACTAAATAAAATATCTCAGCGGAATAAAATATTAAAAGTGATCCTTAGAATGGCAAATTAATTGATCTCCGAAGTAAAAGAACTCGGTATATGAAATATTGAAATTTATCAATAATCCATCTATCCGCCATTTCTTCCACTAGAAACCAATACTTTCGGTTGTTTTTCTAATAGCCTAGGTCATACTGACACTATATGGAAAATTTGGGGAAAATTCATGGACTAGAATTTTCACTAGAATTTTTTGATTTTCTGCAGCCATATAAGTCATTTTCAGTTCTGACCAATATCTCAAAAACTTTTACTAGTAACCAATACTTTACGCAAAATATCAAAAAATTCTGGTCCATGAATTTTCCCCAAATTTTCCATATGGTCTCAGCATGACCTAAGCTATTAGAAAAAAAATCGAAAGTATTGGTTACTAGTGAACGTTTTTGAGATATTGTTAAAAAACTGAAAATCACTTATATGGTGGCCTCAGAAAATCAAAAAATTCTATTGAAAACTCTAGTCCATGAATTTTCCCCAAATTTTCCATATGGTCTCAATATGATCTAAGCTATTAGAAAAACAACCGAAAGTATTGGTTACTAGAGGAAGTTTTTGAGATATTGGTAAAAAACTGAAAATCACTTATATGGCTGCAGAAAATCAAAAAATTCCATTGAAAATTCTAATCCATGAATTTTCCCCAAATTTTCCATATGGTCTCAATATGACCTAAGCTATTAGAAAAACAACCGAAAGTATTGGTTACTAGAGGACGTTTTTGAGATATTGGTAAAAAACTGAAAATCACTTATATGGCTGCAGAAAATCAAAAAATTCTAGTGAAAATTCTAGTCCATGAATTTTCCCCAAATTTTCCATATGGTCTCAGCATGACCTAAGCTATTAGAAAAACAATCGAAAGTATTGGTTCCTAGTGGACGTTTTTGAGATATTGTTAAAAAACTGAAAATCACTTATATGGTGGCCTCAGAAAATCAAAAAATTCTATTGAAAATTCTAGTCCATGAATTTTCTCCAAATTTTTCATATGGTCTCAATATGACCTAAGCTATTAGAAAAACAACCGAAAGTATTGGTTACTAGATGAAGTTTTTAAGATATTAGTAAAAAACTGAAAATCACTTATATGGCTGCAGAAAATCAAAATATTCTAGTAAAAATTCTAATTCATGAATTTTCCCCAAATTTTCCACATGGTCTCAACATGACCTAAGCTATTAGAAAAACAATCGAAAGTATTGGTTACTAGTGGAAGTTTTTGAGATATTGGTAAAATACTGAAAATCACTTATATGGCCTCAGAAAATCAAAAAATTCTATTGAAAATTCTAATCCATGAATTTTCCCCAAATTTTCCATATGGTCTCAATATGACCTAAGCTATTAGAAAAACAACCGAAAGTATTGGTTACTAGAGGAAGTTTTTGAGATATTGGTAAAAAACTGAAAATCACTTATATGGCTGCAGAAAATCAAAAAATTCTATTGAAAATTCTAGTCCATAAATTTTCTCCAAATTTTCCATATGGTCGCAATATGACCTAAGCTATTAGAAAAACAACCGAAAGTATTGGTTACTAGAGGAAGTTTTTGAGATATTGGTAAAAAACTGAAAATCACTTATATGGCTGCAGAAAATCAAAAAATTCTAGTGAAAGTTCCCATATGGTCTCAGTATGACCTAAGCTATTCGAAAAACAACCGAAAGTATTGGTTACTAGTGAAAGTTTTTGAGATATTGTTAAAAAACTGAAAATCACTTATATGGCTGCAGAAAATCAAAAAATTCTAGTGAAAATTATAGTCCACGAATTTTCCCCAAATTTTACATATGGTCTCAGCATGACCTAAGCTATTAGAAAAACAATCGAAAGTATTGGTTACTAGTGAACGTTTTTGAGATATTGTTAAAAAACTGAAAATCTCTTATATGGTTGCCTCAGAAAATCAAAAAATTCTATTGAAAATTCTAGTCCATGAATTTTCTCCAAATTTTCCATATGGTCTCAATATGACCTAAGCTATTAGAAAAACAACCGAAAGTATTGGTTACTAGAGGACGTTTTTGAGATATTGGTAAAAAACTGAAAATCACTTATATGGCTGCAGAAAATCAAAATATTCTAGTGAAAATTCTAATTCATGAATTTTCCCCAAATTTTCCACATGGTCTCAACATGACCTAAGCTATTAGAAAAACAATCGAAAGTATTGGTTACTAGTGGAAGTTTTTGAGATATTGGTAAAATACTGAAAATCACTAATATGGCCTCAGAAAATCAAAAAACTCTATTGAAAATTCTAATCCATGAATTTTCCCCAAATTTTCTATATGGTCTCAATATGATCTAAGCTATTAGAAAAACAACCGAAAGTATTGGTTACTAGAGGAAGTTTTTGAGATATTGGTAAAAAACTGAAAATCACTTATATGGCTGCAGAAAATCAAAAAATTCTAGTGAAAATTCTAGTCCATGAATTTTCCCCAAATTTTCCATATGGTCTCAACATGACCTAAGCTATTCGAAAAACAATCGAAAGTATTGGTTACTAGAGGAAGTTTTTGAGATATTGTTAAAAAACTGAAAATCACTTATATGGTGGCCTCAGAAAATCAAAAAATTCTATTGAAAATTCTAGTCCATGAATTTTCTCCAAATTTTCTATATGGTCTTAATATGACCTAAGCTATTAGAAAAACAACCGAAAGTATTGGTTACTAGAGGAAGTTTTTGAGATATGGGTAAAAACTGAAAATGACTTATATGGGTGCAGAAAATCAAAAAATTCTAGTGAAAATTCTAGTTCATGAATTTTCCCCAATTTTTCCACATGGTCTCAACATGACCTAAGCTATTAGAAAAACAATCGAAAGTATTGGTTACTGTTTTTGAGATATTGGTCAAAAACTGAAAATCACTTATATGGCTGCAGAAAATCAAAAATTTTTAAGTGAAAATTCTAATCCATGAATTTTCCCCAAATTTTCCATATGGTCTCAATACGACCTAAGCTATTAGAAAAACAACTGAAAGTATTGGTTACTAGTAAAAGTTTTTGAGATATTGGTAAAAACTGAAAATGACTTATATGGCTGCAGAAAATCAAAAAATTCTAATGAAAATTCTAGTCCATAAATTTTCCCCAAATTGTCCATATAGTCTCAGTATGATGACCTTAGCTTTTAGAAAAACAACCGAAAGTATTGGTTTCTAGTGGAAGAAATGGCGGATAGATGGATTATTGGTATATATCAATATTTCATATACCGAGTTCTTTTACTTCGGAGATCATCAGTTTGCCATTCTAAGGATCACTTTTAATATTTTATTCCGCTGAGATATTTTATTTTGTGAAAAAAGTGGTATATAATGAATGAAAAATGTCAGCTGGTAATTACATAATAAAATTAATTCTCTTTAGTGATAGTGCTGCCACTTGCAGCGAGTAGCGCAATCTCTTATTTTCCGCTGTCAAAATTCCGCTATCTTATACAGCATTATCTGAGGCACACCTTTTCTTCCACTGAACCAGAATAATTTTATACGTCAACAATTTTGTTAAAACTTAATGTTTACAGTGTTATTTAAAGCTTCTTGTTGGGAGTTCGGGAAAATTGGGCGAATTAAAATAAAACGAACAGTCCAAAAATTTATTATAATTTAACAGTTTAATGTTATTTCTTCCAAATTTCTCATTTGAAGTGGATCGTCAATGATTATTGTTGGAAAAAATTTTCCCCCAACATTCTTGGCTTTGACGCTTATCTTGACTGTTTCGTTATAACCTATGCACGAATAACAGAAAGTTACAAAAATTGAAGCTCGGATGTTTCTCGTTTTAATTTGTATCTTTATTTTTTTGTTAAAATTTTTCTCAGTAAGCAGATTTCAAGAAATGGTTTACGACACAATACCTATCAAGTGGATAGCACTAAAGAATACGACCACTCACCAAAATTATAGAAAAAACAGTAATTTTGGTGAAATGCGCCAGCCTATCTGTTTTACTATTACACATTTCGTCAAAAATTTTGTTATTCATAACAACTGAAAGCCGTTTTAATTTTTGTTACATAGATAAAATTCAAAGTTGAACGTATAGTTAATAAAATATTTTTTGACAATCCTATATTTTCTATACGTTTGCATGTTTCATATATCCTACACTTCAGTTAAGTACTTGAATATTGTACTCAAGCACCATCTAAATAAATCATTGACCCTCGATAAACACCAACTTATTTTAAGATGAGCCATTATATGTTACATCTCCTTTTGAAAATGATGTTCGTAAAAATTATCTATATCAATTTTTTTGTTTGCTTGTAGCTTTCTCGTTTTTGTCGGGGAGGGAATTTTTAATCCACTGATTATTGTTTTTTTGTTAGGCAGAATTGGGATTATAACGAAGACGTATAATATGAACACAGGGAATACATTTTTTTTCGTACAACGTATCCGAGCATGTTCAAAAAATCATAAAATAACGATTATTGTTTTTTTTGTTTTATGTTTATTTACAGGAATGCCCGGAGGGTGTGGTACAAGAAGACTGCTTCAAAGATATTTATGCAAAATTCTTTCCACATGGAAGTAAGTTATTTTGTATTTTATATATGAATATTATTATATTTGTTACTACTTATGACTATTTGAAATATGTTATAGTTAAGATTATTAATTACGATTATATCGAAATCTTAAAGGAGGCATGTGTTAGGGGCGGGGTTAATTTTAATACTATGGCACCACAAAATATAGTTTAATGGGTGACAACAAAATTTTACTGTAGCATTGACTTGAGGTTACCAAGACGTTGGAAATTTGGTTTCGAACTAAATGGAACATTGAATACCTTAAATTAACCGTCGTTTTATCAGACTGCAGTGATCAACCTACAAAAATATTGAAAATACTTACATACAAAGTATAATCACAATGCTTTAGCGAATTATTATTGACAAATGCTTAGCGAAACATAATAATTCACTAAGGTATTGTGATGATAAATATTTTTGACATTTGGTTATTGGTCACAGCAATTCAATAGTTCAATGTTCCGCTATAAAAAGAAATGGGAAAACAGTTGTTACAGTCGCTCGTGGTTTTGGTTTCATACAACAACAATATAAACAAATAATACAAACCTTTAATACAATAATACTATACAAATAATAATAAAATTTCCTTTTTCTTGTTGCGGCATCAAAACCCCCGTGCAAATTAAATTGTGTGTATAACTAAACGTATTTTCCGTTAATCGCCTCACAAAAAGAACTTATTTAAATATTCGTTAAACGAGCGCTTTTCCACTGAGTCCTATTTTAAAATATTGAGCTTAATTAAGCTTATGGTATTTCCACGAAATGCTAATATTATTTTGGTTATATACACAAAATTTGAAATTTCTGAATCATGCGTGTTTTTAATTATTAAAGGGGAATAAAATTTAAGTAGAAGCAAGCAAAAAAAGGCTTATGTTCGGAGCTTTATAAAAATCATCGAATTTATATCGGCATGAACGACATAAAACCATAACATAATCACATTTACGATCATTATGATTCCATTTCTATCTGCACGACGGTACCGACGATTTGTTTAAATTATGTATCAGCATAAATCGGGTACGTCATATGTTATGTAAAATTGTAGAGATACATAAAAGCTTCATTTTTAATTAAAAATTTCGCGATTTATGATTTAAATTTTGTGGGAAGATGTAATACATGGTCTTGTGAAATTAATTAATTCATTAAGGTAAAGTGTGTGGCGAAAGGTTCAATATTCATATATGTTTGCGAATTTTTAACCTAAAAACTTGGACGATTAATATTTCATTGTTTGATTTTTTACTTGCGCATTAAGTTGGCTTAAATTCGCTTAAATTAATAATTTACATTTACATACAATTTAAGAAAGATTTTTTGTTGTGGGAAACTTTTGCTAATAAAATTATGAAATTCTCTTTGATTGCTTACTGCTGCGGTTGAAAAACAAATTTTATGGATTAAAAGCATAATATAATACTTGTAATGGAATAATATATTTTATTTGGGTAGTGAAGGCTTGGTTTTCCTTTGACTTGTAGATTTTCATTTTTGATTTGCTTCTGAGACAGAAACCACAGGTTTACGAACTTTTCTTTGAGATGGTCGAAAAAGGCAAAATTAATTTTTCATAATAATATGCTTGGAGGTAAAAGTTTTTGCTTGGGATATAAGAAAACATCATCAAAACTTAATTTTGCAGGATTTTCATTCAGTTAATACTTATCGCTCGTATGGTAAACTCAATTTGAATTTATTGATTAAAGGATGCACTGTCTTTTACGTTTGGTTCATTACATTCTTATTTTGATTTTTTGAGTTGAAAGTAGCGTAAACTATTGCGGGTTTGGAAGTTTCAGCTTTAAATCACCTTCAATTTCACTTTTTTTTGTAGACGAAATACTGACGGTGTGGTAAACAAAATTTATTTAGAATTTGTTAAAACCGTACGGTTCAATTACATAACATAACGGTTCCTGGACATTTCGTGCTCCTGCTAAAATATACATTTCGTTAAAAGACAATGCAAGATTAACACGATACTTTTCGAAACTAAATAAAAATTTGATTGCCGCCCAAATTGCCCAGTCAATATTCAAATTTGAAAATATAATACGCCATTGGTTTATCGGCTGTATATTTACCGCATGTTTCCAAAATCATTGTCTGCAGCACCATAATAAATCATCGCATGTTTATGCTATATCGGGATGCTGTTCGCTAATTTCACAATATCGGATCACCCAGTACACCGCGGCAAGTATTGATTGGCCTGTTTTGTGCCACTAAATTGTACGTATTTTTTAGCCATCTGTAGATCACCACAACGTAAACTATAATAAACGACTGTTTACGAAGTTCGATACCTACAGCCTAAAGATCTTGGTTGAATTTTTACGCAACCAACGATTTAACTAAAGTTTCTTTACTTTTTATACTACCACGTTGTGCATCGGACAATGTTCGAAAATAAGTTCGGACATACACTCATTGTAATGGTTTTTAAATATCCTCTAGTCTGGTTCTTACGCCGGTGCATAGAATCTCGATTAAAGTTGCAGTCATTTAGTACAGTTATATATCGATACAGTTATCAGGCAGGATATTATGTGTTCCCATATTTGGTTATGAGCCATGGAATACGATTCTTTCTTCTCGTTATTCGATTGAAAGAACGGCGTTCTTTTTAATTTTTTAGAAAACTTTGAATCTCCGACTTAGTTCCAATGTTTTACTGACGTTTAAGCCAGAGTAAATTTACACCACATTGCTGTACAATAGTTTCCCTGAGATTTCAAATGAGTTCGAGTACTATAGATAAACGGATAACATTTTTGTTAAGATTCACGCTCGAGATGGGCCAGTTTGCACTGTTCTTGTATGCATATCTCTAATTGTTTCGATAACTTTGCAGCAACATTTTCCAGTAACAAGTTTTAATCCCTGTTTTTGATTGGATGTTGAACAATTTTGGTGACAAAATTGGATGATAATTGATTTAACCCTTTCCTGTCTTGCCTACACAAATGTTTAGGTAATATTTATTCTGGAAAATGTTGAAACTTACGGTAATATTTTTGAAATAAAGATATACTGAGAATTATTTTGCCCTATAAAAATTTTGTGGAACAAAAGTTTCCCAATCTACTTTGTTACGAAAATATTTATACTTAATTAATTCCAACAGTAGGCCAGAAAAATATAATTTTGGCACACATGCTATAAAAATATTTTTCCCAATTCCCTATTCCCTCCCAGTGGCAATATTCCTGTGATTCCCCTTGAATAGGGAATTAAGGAAAGAAATTATGTGTAATTTCAGTTCAAATATTTTTTTTCCGGCCTACTGAGGAGAAAAGTTTGATATAATTATTTATAAATTGGGAATAATTTTTCCATATTACTAAATCGACTGGGAAAATTATTCCCAATTTTATTTTGTTTTTAAAAAAATTATCACTAGCTTTTTTCCTCAGTATGCCAGATTTTTTTTTTTTTAAATTGAAATTAAATGTAAAATCTTTCTCCAATTCCCTATTCCCAGGGAATTACCAGAATAGTGCCACAGGGCGACGTCAGAATAGTGTCACTGAGGGAAACTTCGGAGGGAATCAGCTACGAGATGGTTCGATTGGTCTTTCGCCATCTATACCCAATTCTGACAATCGATTGGCAAGTCAGAACTGCTACGATCCTCCACTAGATTTATTTTTAACTGTTTTATGGAGAAAAAAATCGTAAGAAATCGATAAGCCAAGTGGCACATTTGTGTAAGTTAATACAGATGAGGCGCGCCGTCCACTAAGAATGCACTGTCTTGAAAAGACAGACGATGAAATTTTTTAAAACAAAATTTTTTACCGTACATAAACTTTACATTTTTAGCATCCTATTTGAGTAACGTTTCTAATCGGCCGTTAGCAGTGCGTCTAAATTAGGCCAGTGGTTGTACCCGTCATATAGCTTGGCTGATACATGGTAATGTTCTTGGTGAAGCCAAATTTTTGCTCGAAGAGAGGGTTAAGCGGTTTCTTCTTCATCGCTGGTTTCTGGCTGCTATCGGTTTAGACTTGTCATCAAAGCACGTACTACTTCTATCTTGAAGTCAAGCAAAACTTTGATCTGCTTTTTGTATCGCAAGCTATGCAGTCTGCACAGTATTTATTCAAGCGTTAACAAATGCTAGTTCAATAAAATGAAGTATGCTGCTTTTACCGTCCAACGCCGCCTAATTTTTGCTACACGCGGATATGTAGCATTCTGGCAAATCTTGGCGTTCTCATCCCAACACTTTATCGTCACGGGATTACACCCAGTAATGGATGGAAGCGCAGTCACATGCAAGTGAGAAAGCGCAGAGCAAATATAACTTTTTTGTGGGAGAACCTTAACCAGGTGCAGCTCCAATCGTCAACATTTCAAAGACTACCTCCTGCTTGATGGGCACTGGTCCGTACACGGAATCATTTGCTCGTCTATATAATAGTAATCAATTGGATCATCAATTTAAAACAATTTGGTGGAGTCGGTTGTGGTTTTTTCATTCGTATTCACGTAATTCAGTGAATTTCTGAGTATTTTAAAACGTTTTCGTGACATTGCTCTTCACGCTGCCTCGAAACGAAATCCATTCCGCCTGTAAATCTCTAGGCTTTGTCTTTCACATCCAACAGAGATGAATGCCAAATGATTTGGAGAAGGATTAGGTGTTACTTTGCAATGAGCTGCCAGATTTACAGATGGTCAAAATTCGACACTGGTAGTCAACCAGTTAAGACAAAACAATTGTTCTTCATGGTTTGACGGATGCAAATTGCAGGTGTGTTACTAATGCTATACATTTTGTTTAATTTCAGCTAAAATCAAAAAGTACCATTTAGTAAAACCACATATACCCACGCTTAGAGTTGTATGCAGCAGTTTTACTAACGAAACTGATAAAAGCAATTCAAGAGGTTTTGAGTTAAACATCAATAGGGTGTATGCTCGGTCTGATTCAAAAATAGTTTTGGTGTGGCTTTCGTCCCATTCGTCACGCTGGCCTACCTTTGTGGCAAACAGGACTACAGAAATATTCAGATCAATATACAGAGATAAGTGGTACCACGTTTCTTCACAAGATATAGCCCTGCCGATTGTGCTTCGAGTGGGATATCACTACATGGTTCGCGTAAATAAAACTTTCATAGTAAAATATTCACCATCATAGTTGCTGTGCGCTATAAAACAATAATAGGAAAATGTCACAATTTTTTCTTTCTTTATTTCAATCCACTGAGCTAAAGGCTTGGCTTTAGGTCCACATGAATGTGCATCAGTCAAAGACGTTAATAATATTATATAGACCGGTAATGACTAAATGTCAAATGAGTAAATTTCAAAGAAAAAAAAAGATAGCCAAAAAATAATCAGTACTGTATTAAGAATTTTTATTAACGATTATGAATGAAATTGGTTACTTGTACAATTAGAATTGTGTCTATATTAATTATCAGCATTCAAGAATTTTACAATATTTTTTTAAACCACAACTGATGCATGAATATTACACAAAATATTTTATCGAATTTTTACAATAAAATTATTTCGCAAAAGCTGTTCAACTATTCCATATAATTCATAAAACCGAACTACTCACTGTTTAACAATTATCAATATACATAATTAATTAATCACATTTAACTATAATTATACATATTGTATTATTAAAATTAATTATACATATTGTATTATTAAAATAATTTAAATACTGAAAAAAATGCGCCATTTCCGTTTGTTTCCACATACATAGCTGAAAACGTTTTCGGTACGGGACTGGCGGAATATATTGTGCATAATTCATATCATCCACAACAAATAATTTTTTTTTTCCGATACATTTTATTATAATAACGCACAAATTAGAAACACAAATTTGATCACAAATTATATAAAATTTTCAAATAATTCTATTTTGAAAGGCAAACAACCAGAAACAAAAGCTTTATGTTGTGGATGATATAGAAATCAAAGACAGAGATGTAAATATAATTTTATATACGCATCCCGTTCTAACTGTCCACGCATGAAATAGACGATTTTATATGGAGAAATAGCACATAACCGGTCTCTGTATATAGTATTATGTCTATGGAATCAGTTAAGTAATATTTACCATCATAATGCATGAGACCCAAAGATTTGGACTGTGCAATTATAACTCCTGCAATATGCTCTGAAAACAATTCTACAAGAGCAGCCAAATGTTTTGAAAACTTCACTATCGTTTTTCTTGTCCATTAAATTTTCATGACAAAGCCAATTATAGTCATATTCAAGAGAAAATGATTTCTCATACATGAGAAAATCATCTTTAATCACATCTAAATTCAACAAATTTAAGTATCCACTTATTGGAACATGATGTGCTCTTCCGTTATTTTCGTCAGTCATATGTCGTATCAAAGCATATATTTCATCTCCCGCATACATATTGCTATTCAATCTGTTTGTGTTCCATTTACTTAGTGAAATAATAACAGCTCTTACAATATTTGCAAGAACCATTGCAAAGCACTGAACACCAGCGTATCCATACTGGAAAATTTCGCTATTGCTTTGATTCCAAGTAGCTCTAACAATTGTGGCTGTGCTTTTTTAGGTGGAATGACCCGAATGTCTTGTGGATCAAGTCTGGCAAAATGATTGATCGTGGCATCTATATAGTGGGTTATTTGCAATGAGCCAACAAAGTGCGGTATAAATGCGATTACGGGATATTGTGTAGTCTCGTGAGACATTCAAGTTCTCGAGGGTCTCCATCACTACTACAATACCAGAGTCATTACTAGCTCTTGGCAGCATATTAGGAAGCTTCTCGCTAACCTCGAAAATGTCGAGAGCAAAAAGCGTATGTCCCTTAAAGCCATACTGGCCAAATCGGCCATCAAATTTGATGACTTTAATGAACGGGACTATACGAGACAAAAGTCTCTGTTCAGACTGTGTCAAACATTGAATTACATTAGGAATGACACCTAGATCTAAATTGTTCCAGTAGGCCTTAGGTGAAGCCTCATTCTTGCGACTGTTTTTAAGATGTGTATTACACCGATGGCAAAGATCAAGAAAAGTTTTGCTTGCAAGCTCCACAGGTAGATAAGGCTTTGCTAAGATTAAAAATTCGTACAACTAAAAATAGTAAAATAAAATATATGAACTGTTTTATTTGAAAGTGGTATAAGTCCACTTTTCAAAAAAATTGAGTTAACGGTAATTTTAGGCAGATATAGACACCTTCTCTCCATATTGATAATCATACATTTAATAGAGTACGGTTTTCTTATAAAGTAAGCAAAAGAATTTTGGCTATAAAATGTTATCGCAAAAACTTTTTTTTTGAAAGTGGAATAAGTCCATTCCTAATAATTATAATGGGCAAAAATTCGCTCGTTAAAATGAATTATTCATTTTTTAGTGATCGAACAGTGTTATTTGTAATACTGATCAGTAAGAATAATGAAAAGCAACAAAAAATATTTTGTTTTACTATTCACTTATGAAGAATAATGTAGAAAGAAGTTATATTCACTATTCGATCGATCAATGAAGAAAATAATATAAATTTTTTATCTATTCACTACTACAATGAATGTTCGCTTTATTGATTGTTAAAGCAAAAGAGTACAATAAACCCTCGATTTAATGGACTTCGATTTAACGGACGCTCGATTTAACGGACCTCGATTTAACGGACAATTTTTTTATTTTCCATTTTTTGGTTATCGATTATGATGGGATTGGGTATGTTGAATGGAAATGAGATTCTTAAATGATTTTGGGAAGAAATTCTGGAATATGGCCATATGGGACGGAACTCGATCAATTCTTAACCGATTATGATGGGATTGGATATGTCGAATGGAAAAAGAACTCTTAAATGATTTGTTTAAGAAATTCTGGAATATCATCATGAAACTCGGTAATTTAAACTAGGGCGGAACTCGATAATAAGCAGCCATTTTTCTTGAAGCAAGCGGCTAATGATGGTAACATGTTTCCTGTAAGGCTGGGTGCTTTAACATCTATCGCCAGTACGTAACCTACCCATGAGCGGCAGATCAACTACTTATGCTCCCCAAAAATCATGTTATGAACCCTACACAAAGGGCTCGGATAAATTTATATTATTCCATTCAACAACGACCTCGAAAACTGTTCACGGGAACATGGAATATATTGCCTTCTAAGATCATAAGATCTTCAGAACCAA
Source organism: Nephrotoma appendiculata (assembly GCA_947310385.1). Lineage (NCBI taxonomy): Eukaryota > Metazoa > Arthropoda > Insecta > Diptera > Tipulidae > Nephrotoma > Nephrotoma appendiculata. The sequence goes on from OX371223.1 coordinate 319,060,094, forward strand.
CCAAGCGAAAATTTACACTTTTGAGGTGCTTGTAATACAAGAGCGCATAATCCATATGGCCATATTCCAGAACTTTTTCAAAAATAATTTGATAATCTCATTTCATCCACAATGCCCAATTTCTATCCTAGGAGGTCATATTCCAGAACTTCTTCCAAAAATCGTTTAAAAATTTCATTTCAATCCAACATACCCAATCCCATCATAATCGGTTAAGAGTTGAACGAGTTCCGTCGCAGGTAAGCATATTCCAGAACTTTTTCCAAAAATCATTTAAGAATCCCATTTCCATCCAGCAAACCCAATCAGATCATAATCCGCTAAGAAATGTATGAGTTCTGTCCCAGATGGTCATATTTCAGAACTTCTTCCAAAAACTGTTTGTGCATCTCATTTCCATCCAACAAACAAGATTCCTTGATAATCGGTTGAGATAAACGAGTTCTGCCCTAGGTTGCCATATTCCAGAACAAGTGTAAAATCTATAGTCGATTAAATTTAAAAACATTCGAATTTAACGGACATTCGTATTTTACGGACTCCCCAATTAGTCAGTTAAATCGACGTTTTTCTGTAGTAAATCCCATTCGCTCACACAAACAAAAAATCATCAACCCTTTTATTTTTTTTTATTCGCTCACTATTCGTTTATTACTGATTTACTATTTACGTTTAATACTAATTCTCATTTTAATTATTTAATATAATTTTTTACATTAAAAAATTCATTTCAGTGAAGCTAATGTCTATAAAAATATGGACATAAATTTCTTCTTGTTTTTATTTCTTATAATATGTTATTTTTGAAAGTGGTAAAAGTCCATTTGGACCTAAAAAACACGTAATTTTTTAAATATTTTCAATAGTTATTATTTCATAATAAAATTTAACCCTAATGTGAGTGACGTGGGTACCCGGGTACCTTTTGCACTTTTATGTGTCTATTTTTGTATGTTTTACTCCCAATAAAAACTTTAAATTTTATGAGAACTTTAGTTCAATTGGTAGATTACGATCATACTTAAAAATGAGAAATGTTCCAACTTGGACGAACGTTGAAAAAATAAGTTTCCATACAAAATGCATGTAGGTACTAATCACTCAAATTAAAATATTTTTTCTTTACTCACATGAGGGTTAAAAAAATGTAAAAGTGTTAAAAACATTAAGAATTGATTAACGTTTGCCAATATTTTTAAATTAATTCAAATGCAAACCCTTAAATATCTCGATACATGAAAAATGGACTTATACCACTTTCAAAAATAACAGTTCATATAAAAAAAAACTTTTTAAAATACCACGTTTTTCTAATGCACTAAAAAGAAGAAAATAATTTTTTTCTGGGCATATACAATTATCTGGGCATTTATACATAAAACTAGCACCAATTTTCTGCAACTAAATACGTGGGGCGCATTTTAGAAAAGAAAATTGATAAATGTGATTTGGATAACTTATGAATAAGGTACCTAATTTATGATTAAGGTGTATGTGTCCCGAGTGAACACTGACGTATTTGTCTAACAAATATCTAGTTGTAGGGTTTACACGCAGTATAATTGTGATAATCATTAGCGTAATCTTTTGAAATGCTAATTTCTATATGCTGTCCATTTTAAACGGAAAATAATATTAAATGTTTAGTTATTAAATGGTCAAGAAATATTTTTTACCAACTGCTCCATAAACTTGAAGAAACCACCAAAGTTTTTCAAAACCATCCGTAATTTATTTGATTGACGCATCGGAAGGTAGATAAAAATATCTAAAGCTATTTTACTTGTGCTTTGCACGTTACGCTTCGGAAAACTCTAAAACTATTTCGCCGACCGTTGACCTCCCAATTCTAAATAAATTGGCTATATAGTTCGACATTATGCTGATAAAGCTAAATAGTATATAGGCACCACTAGGCGTTTGTCTACTGGAATACTTTTTCGAAACACAGTATCCATTTATTCCAAGCAATTTAGTGAACTTACAATCGGCATATTCGAAAATCATCTTTAAATTAATCCTCCTTCTGGATATGAGGGAACCTCAACCTCCCAAAATAAACTTTCTCTGATCTATGAAAAATTAAGGTGTTAAATATGTATTATGTAGCTCCAAAAATTTTATTTTTTTAATAAATTTTTAATTATATTTTTAACAAATTCCCAATTTCCGGTTCACTAAGCTCTTCAATTTGCTGCATGATTGCTGTGGTGTAGATTAGCTATAATGTTGGTTTTGACATCCTACAGATAAACTCGAGATATTCACTAATCGCACTTATCTAATAACTTGGACAGACTGCGCATTAGTTAAACTGGTTTAGCAAAATTCGGTCAAGTGCTCTAGGAAATACATTTCAAATAAGTTCACCAAACTATGAAAAAAACCATTTTTTTTTTCTTGAGTACTTGATAGAATTTTGCTAAGCCAGTTTAACTAATCTGCAGTCTGTCCTGGCTATAACGATGATCATTCAAATTTGTTTGGATTTCTGAAAGCGCCAACTGGTAATTTGTAGACGGTGGAATAGTTATTTTAGAATTTCAATGTACTGTTAGGTTTAAATTTTTTAGGCTAATGTTGGCCCAATATAATACCACCATTCACGCCACATCATTAACCCATTCACCTATTCACCTACTTATAAATACAGTATACCACCTGAAAATTGCAAGCTCGGTGGGTCGGCGCTGAATTCTGCACTCCACCAGAGTTGTATTTATTAACATCTCAGATGGGATTCGAACCCAGTACCTCCCGATCTAAGTGCCGAAACTTTAACCACCACTTTTCTGGTTTGATGTACTGTTACTTTTACAAAAATGTTTTTTCTTATTATAACAGTGCGAAATTTTTTATCGCGTTATGAAACGCTGGATGTTACTCGTTTGGCAGAATTCAGCAGATAGATCGTGTGGTAAAAAAAAAATAAAAAATACAACAAAGTACAACGATTTTCAAAGAATTCTTGGAATAGAATATTTTGAAGGTAAAGAACCATTCCGCGCTGTTAATGTTGCTATAAGCTCGATGGTCATTGAAAGTGTTTAAGGTATCATGCAAAGCTTATTGAAACACTGTCATCCCAACCAAAAATCACTTCTCAACCACATCATATCATATCGTAACTATCCCAGGTGTATGAAGATGAATGTTCAATAATCAAAGATCACGATTTATTAGGCAAATTCTGTTTGACTAGAATTTCTCTAGCACCAAGGGTGGATATCGCACAAATTGAGGTATTTTTTAAAACGATACTAACTGTATTTTACAAGTACCTGCGGAAGATAATGGAACTGGAAACCGAGGAAAAATTGTCATTACTAATGACGAAAAACATTTGACTCAGGTGTACATAAGGTATACATATAACTATTATGATTTAACGAAAAGAAAGAAATAAAAACGACTTTTTGTTAAATTGCTTTCAACATTTGAATTTTATTTTCATTATTTGGTAAAATATTTTTTTGTGTTTCTAATTTTATTTGCATACAAATACAAATACAAATAATAATTTCCGGGGTTAGTGATTTTTTTTTAAATTAAGCGTTAAACTGTAAACACATGTACGCTCAAATTTAATTTAGATGATTTATTTTTTTTTTAATTTCACAAACAGTCGAAAATAAATCACAAAATGAGGCACATCCAGCGTTTCATTACGAGAAACTTTTACGATACTTTTACCGGACAAGTGGTGCAGTGGTTCGGCACTTAGACGGTGCACGGGCCAAAAATGGCCTAATTGTCAATCACTGAATCCTAACCTACGATACTAAAATATTTTTTTAAAAGCAAACGTACTTCTGAATTCTAAAATAACTATTCCATACTCTACGTAATTATTAGTTGGGGCTTCCAGATATTGATTCAAATTTAGATATGTGTATCCTTTTCCAAATATCAAGTGAATTACGCTTTTAAATAATAGCGGTTGTAGACGACAGTACTGATGATTTGAAATATTCATGAGTACAACGACATGAAAGCAGATGCAATTAAAAGAATAATCTATAAAAAATTAAAAAATTTTAATGTTTTTTATAAGTAATTGATATCTAATTGTTTATATTACCGTTTCTATATAATACAAAAATAAATTAATGCATATTTAAATTTACCGCTCGCCGTCGACGGTTGGTGTGTCTAGTTATTTAGGTCCTATACAAATACTAATACTCATTACATTTATACAATACAAAATTAGGTTGAATTATAGGTTATGACATTACAATATTAGGTTGAACTAAACGTTATTACATTCCTCCGCGCTTAATTTTATATCTATAAATTCTCATGACTGAAATCTTACAATTTCTTTTCTGATACACGTTGATCGTCTTAGAGGTGTACTTACTGATCCACTTTGAATTTCGGCATCCACAGGCTGATTTTTACCTGGAATGGAACATAATTTTCATTATTATTTCATTAGGTACTATATTTGGTGTAGTTGATGCAACCTGATTCCCCATCCTCTGATCCTCTTTTGAATTTGATTTTGATGTCGTCTCACATTTCGCGGGCTAGAAACAACTGAATACATACAGTAGCACTCAAAAGTATTTTGACAAGTGTAATTTATTAGATAATACAAAAAATAAAAACAATATTAAAATTAATCAAACAATTTATTCATAGTAATGATATGTTTTACAAATTGGAACACATAAATCTTATGAATTGCTAAATGAAAAGAAAAGTTTTAATAATTACGGATCAAAAGTATTTTGACAAGTCTAAATTTGTTATCTTGTTTCTATATACTTCTCGATAAATACGAGTTTTTCCATATTATTACTTGCGACGTGGCTGCAACTATGGCTAGGAACAAGTTGGAACTTGTTTATTTACTTTACGTTTAAAAAAACTAAAAATATTTTTTGGCCGCATTAAGGAGCGATGCAATCAGAAGCTTCTCGAAGTTTTAACGTATATAGACAACTTGTTAGTGCGTGCAATAAGGCTTATGTTATACGTAAGACAGTGGACAATAAGCCCCTAAGTGGCCGTCTAAACAAGCTACTTCCAGAGAAGATAGATTAACAAAAAAGTTATCGACGAGTGATGCCCGAAATTCGGGCGGGCAAATAAAAAACGAGTTACAAGAAAATTATGACGTAAATATACACATTTCAACTGTAAAATGTTAAATAAAAGAGTTCGGATTTCATGGACGACGTTCAACCAAAAAACTTCTGATTTCTGTACAGAACAGGAAGCTGCGTCTTGCGTTTAACGGCACGGCACTGATCATGGACTCATTCAGAATGGCCCAATGTTGTGTGGAGTGATGAAAGCAAATTTAATTTAGTGTCATCCGATTGAATACGGTGCGTGGTACGTCCTGTAAACAAAAGATTTGATGTTCGATACCAAATACCCACAGTAACACATGGAGGTGGCAATGTTATGGATCGTTTTATGTATACTGAGTTAGTGAAGAAGCAAATGTTACCGTATGCTAAAAAATGCCACACTTATTAAAATCGAACTCCTGGAATGGAAAAGCCAAAGCCAATAAACCCTATTGAGCATTTTTGGGAGGAGCTAAGCCGATGCGAAAGATGTGTATTAAAACTTTTGTTTTAGTTTAGCAATTCATAATATGTATGTGTTGTATTATTTAATTTGTAAAACACATCATTACTATTAATAAATTATTTGAATAATTTTAATATTGTTTTTATTTTTTGTATTATCTAATAAACTATTCTTGTCAAAATACTTTTGAGCGCTACTGTACTTCTTCCGATAACTTCAATGATTTTGCCATCTAGCCATTTTTTCCTTCCCGAAAAATTTTGTACCTAGGCTGCGGGCCAATAGTCGGGTAAATCCTTTACTATGGTAAAAAATCGGAGTTAGAACAGATTATTCGATCAGTTAGCCATAGAGTTTTTGAAAAACAAATGAATTTACCGATAAATTTAGTTAAAATTGACTTTTATCCGACTATTGGCCCTCAGCTCAAGACTAGTTTGTTTAATCTAAATTTTAGTGTTGCAATTTATTTCTGTTTCTGTCGCGTACATGCAAGTAAAAGTGACAAGAGACTTTGATCTTGTCGACCATGTAATAAGTCAGGCGGTGACTTGCCTGATCTGTTTGGTGTCGCACGATACGTTGAGAGAAATTTAAACATCTTATTGAGGGTGCGGGCCAATAGTTAGGTAAATCGCTATGGTTAAAATCGGGTTTAGAACAGATTTTTCGATTAGTTTGCCATTTAAAAAATAAATGAATTTATCGAAAAAATTTACTTATATAATTGACTTTTATCTGACTATTGGCCCGCAGCGTGAACATCCTCTTAAAAGTTCTGGCTAAACTTCCCGCTTCTCCATTTGATTCAAGATGGAACGGCGCGGTTCTCAGATGTTGTATGCCATTCGCTGTACAGAACTGTTCAAACTCACACTGAGTTAATATGAATGCGCTCCCATAATTTATTTGGTGCTATGGCCACGCGCTCTATTCTCGTTTTGAGCATGCCAATTCATTTTGACACGCATCACACTGATTTATCATGTTTTCGATGTCCTTGTCGATACCAAGCCACCAATAATGACGTCTTGCGTATGAGAGATCATGTTTTCGTAACGTCTGAGGAATAACAACTCTAACATACTTTGTCTGCAACAGAAGAATGTGATTAAAAATATTCAAGCAACATCTTCTACTAAAATAAAGAAAAAGTTTGGCTTGTTACTTATTGATCACTTCAGACAATCCTTTTTGGATCAACTTAACAGCTTCCGTAATCAGTTTGTCGGAAATTTGGTGTTTGTTTCCTAATAACATCTTCACATCGATCGGTTGATCGTTCAACACCTGGTGGTACAGATGGTGGTACGCGCTATCCACAACTAAACCTGTTTCACTGTCAATTTCTCTGTCGAATTCCTGATTGCTGCCCATTGGCAACCTTGACAAACCATCCACATTTCCATGTAGGTTTGTTGGCCTATATTTTATCTTGTATACGTGTATGCCATCAACGTAATGGCCCATCTCTGGGCCATCTCTGCATCGTCTCGACCAGAAATGATTATATCATCTTGATAAGCTGCACAACGCAGAAGTCCGGCAATTATTTGTTTCATAAACCTCTGGAATATACTAGGAGCACTATTGCTATACCAAAAAGAATTCTCTGATATTCGTACAAGCCAAAAGGAGTATTTATGGTGACCAATTTCTTTGACTCGTCATCAAGTTTAATTTGTAGATAACCATCGTTTAAATCTGTTTTAGAAAATTTGACGCCTCCTTGTAATCGATTAAAAAGTTATTTTACCGTCGGAATGGGGTAACGATCGACTTCGATATTGAGATGCACGGTTATTTTAATATTCTCCGCATATCCTAATTTTGTTGTTTGGTTTTGATACCAAATTGTAGCTCATGAGCTGAATCTAACTGGTTTGAGGATCCCATTATCCTCAATCCTCTGAATTTCATCTTTCACTTTCTCCTTGTAAGCGAAAGGAATCGGTCTGTGTTTACAATATCTTGGTTGAGAATTTTCTTTAATTGTCAGATGGGCTTGAAATGTTTTACAAAAACCCAGAGAATTGTTAAATAGTGAGTTGAACTTTTTACACAGACCTTTAATGTCTTGCTGAAGCTTCAACGTTGAACTGCTGTTGAACAACCAAAACCCTCAACGGACTATTATTGTACCCACAAAGTATTTTGTTCGAAGCTGTAACCTTCGGTGAACCCATCTCAACATAGCCTTTGCTGCTTATTCTGTTGCCGAACCGGAATGGTTTTCCAATTTCAAATTTGTCAAATGTTGTGAGTGCGTGTTCAGGTATATAGTGACTGTGTGTAGCCATGTCCGTTAGTGTCGTAGGCGTAGCTATTCAGATATGCTTGTCCAATTGTCTCTGGAGTTTGATGGCCATATCCCTCTAATTCATGATTTTCAATTGGTTGAACTGTATTGCGGTTAGGATTTTGTGAGTGACCTCGTAACCTACAACGAGAATAACAAACAGAAGCAATGTGCCCTTGCTTATCGCAATAATCACAAATCGACTCTCAGTCAAAGCACTTGGATCTGGGATGATTAACTTCACGCTTGGAACACGATTTTTATGCACCAAAATTAACAATAAGTCCACTTCTATCAGTATACTTTTCCGACGACTTTATTTACGAGACAAACGGCCTTGGCCTTTTGCTTTTTTGACCTCTGATTTGATTCACTATGAAAATAATTCTGATTCCCCTTTGGTAGAATTCAACGATTTTTGGGTAGATTCAAATCCCGTTGCAATTTGTAACAGCGCAAGGTGTGTGTAATACGATCATTTCACGGATTAAACTATCCACAATAATGTTATTTTGCACTCTGCTTTTGCACATACGAAATCACACAAATCTACAATACAAAATTAGGTTGAATTATAAGTTATGACATTACAATATTGGGTTGAACTAAAAGTTATTACAATATTATAGTGATTCTAAACATTTATCAATCCACTCTCGTATATAGGGAACACTACCATGATATGCAAAAATTCGCTTTATTACCAGTTGAGTTGCGTTTGACTAAATTATTTTAGTAATCGAAGATTAAGGACTTTCGGTGATTACTGTCAATTTGTAGTTTGCAAAGTGGAGGCAGTTCAATACACTATTCATTTATTAAATTCTTGCAGAATAACGCAAACACTGATCTATTATCTATCGATAATCCCAAATATCCCCATTCGCATCAGCGTTCCTGCGGGAATTATAACTTTTATTTTATTTATGCACAATTTAACAACTTAAGACACTGTATTTAACTTAACGATAAGTTATACTTTTACTTTATTCATTTATTTATACACAATTTAGCAACTTAAGACACTGTATTTAACTTAACAATATAACTCGAGCACAAGCTATCACTTCCTACGAACGATGTTCCATCGTTCGCTTCCAAATATAATCTTATCTTTTTAAAAATGTAAATGGAATATAAAAATTATAAAAATTTACCTTTTAGATTGCGTTAACAAAATTACTTGTGAGAATAAAATTGAAATGTGATAAATTTAAAATGAAATAAAATATAGGAAAATCTATAATAAACATTTAAACAAGAATTTGAAATATGAAATGTTAATATAAAAAATAAATTTGATAAAATTAATTTGTGGGAAAGAAAATGAAATATAATTCCTAATGTGGTTGTTGTTGTTGTTAAGAACATCCGGGATGTCTGGATGTCGTAACTCATTCCCCCTAAGAATGTAGTGATGGCCAGGAGAGTTGAATTGATGGCAGTTGACCGGTCAGGGTAGACTGCCTTTCTTCGAATGCTGGTTCCGATGAAATTTGAGTCCTGGGTTTCCAGATTTTCTTGAAGCCTTGTCTTGTCATCATTGCTACTATTAGGATTATTACAAATATTGTTCCTATAATGAAAATGTAATTAGTATTACGTTGCAAATTTAGTACGTAGATAGCCTCCGTATTTTCTAATGTCCATTCATTTAGCTTTTCCAATGTTAAATTGTTGGTTACTTCCGTTAGATTAATATCGTTGTACAAAGTTGATATGACTTGAATAGGCTTTCGGAAGGTTGCATATTTGCTTGAGTATTGTATATTATTTGTTTTGATGGTAAAATCTTGGAAGTGGATTAAAACCATTCCTTTCAGCGTTTTGTTACGAGTGCTTTCACTACATGTTGTTTCTATCAAAAGTTCGGCATGCGTAATTATGAGTAAATAGTTTGGTTCTATCAACTCAATTGTGACTTCAATTGTCTCCTTGAGTATGTTGCAATGCGATTGTTTATTGTGAATTACATTTGGTATGCAACTTTTTGGTGTGTTTTTGACCAGGTTGATTTTTGAACAATATCTTACTTGTTCTATTTCTGCACATGGTTCGTTAACATATTGGTGTACATATTTACTGAGTAACAGGAATTGGGATTTCAACTCTAAGGTAAAGGTATTGTTGTTTGGAAGTTGTTTTAAATGATAAAATGAAAAGGTATCAGGGTAAAATATAGGTATTTGGATAACAAAAATTATGTTAGAGTGATTGAAGTAGGCGCTCAATTCTAAAAACTCATATATATTCTCGTCTACTTTAATTGCGACGTTTTGCTCTTTGAATTTATCGTAAATGTAACTTATTTCTTGCGGATGTAATATATGTTTTGAGATTACCTTCAATTTTGCTAAGAGTATTGATTCCAAAATGTCCTCCAGGTGATTATTTAAAGTGTCAATATCAAAGAGTATCTGGTCGAAATACTGATTTACTTTTAACATATATTCTACATTATTCAATTTATCGACAACGTCGTTTTGGAAATTGTTAATGTGCTTTTCTAAAATAGATTGTTGATCGTTAATATGCTCTAAAATACTATTGAATCGCGATATCATTTTTTCGTTGATTAATATTTGGTTATTAACTTGATTTTTGAGATTGTTTTGGTTTGACATGAGAATATCTATGTTTTGATTTATTTCAACGTAGTCGTCATGGTCTAAGTTTCCCGTTATTGATTTGATAACCGATCCTAGTCCGTTAATGAGTCCTCGTTTTAGTCTATATTTCGGTGTAATTAAATCCAAATTGCTTAATAATGTGCTAAGTTTTTGTTTCAATATGATAAGTTTAGGTTTGTAATGTGGTCTATTTCCTGTCTGGTTAGTTAGGGTTTTAACGTTTCGTCGTATCAGTTCTGTATTTATTTCGTACTCCGTTATGTTAACTATATGTATCAATTTCGAGTGGGTTTCGATAATTCTTGCGTCTCCTAGTCTAAGTGGTAACAATCCTCTGCTGTTCGTCAAGTCGTGTATTTCCAGTTTTTGTGCGTCTGCTGTTTTAAGCAGGATAAACCTGTAAGTACGTTTATTAATTACTCGTTTGTTGCTAACAAAAAATTAAAAATAAGATTTATCGCACTTCTCAACTTAAGTGTTGGGAAAAATTTCACCTACTCATTGGAGTTAGGCTCGGTTGTATCTTCATTCTTACTTAGTTCATTTTGAAATTTCCGTCTACATTTTACCTTTTATTTGTGAACGTTACGTCTATTAGTTACTAATGTTATTTTATTATTCCTAACTACCTTATGCTGCATAAACCTAGGGGCCAATTTAATCCTTCTGTTTTCATACTCGTATATTTGCTCATTAGGTTCAAAATCTATAGGGTCGACCCTTTTCTCGTTTAATTTGTTTATCAACTTCTGTTTTGATTCTAAATTTCTATCATGAATTACTTTAGCGAGGTTTTCGTAATTTTTAATATGGTTTTGGAGATAATCTTTTCCACTAACCATGTTAGGTTGTATAGTTACTGGATTAGGTTTATTAATGAGACCTGATATTAATTCAAAGGGTATCAATTTAGTTGCCGAATGGATCGAATTGTTGTATGTTATAATGGCTTCATCCATTATTTCTGCTATTGATTTAGTTTTATTCTGGTTATATATTATCCTAATGATTTCGGTTAGAGTGGAGTGATATCTCTCTACGGGAGAATTTCCCGTGGAATTTTTCACTGAAGTGAAATGTAATTGAATCTTATATAATTTAGTAAAATCTTGGAAAATTGTCGAGACGAACTCGGCCCCGTTGTCTACAACTACTTTGTTTGGAATTCCATGGTGTGAGAAAAAGTGTTTGATTGCCTTTATAATGTTTATACTATTTCTACCGTTTAGCAAATAAGCACTAGAAAATTTGCTGAATTTGTCAATTATAGTTAGAAAGGTTTCGTTATGTACCGAATAGATGTCCATATGTAGGATTTCCAGAGGTTTAGTTGGGGTTTCTGTCAATTCGAATTTTAAAGGTTTTGCGTTCCTTTCGTATTTAAATCGACTGCAAATGTCACAATTATTAATGATCTTGGCTATCAACATTTTCATTTTCGGAAAATAATATTGTCGTTTTAGGTGTAACCATGTTTCATTTATTCCTCGATGATTTGATCTATTATGGTAGTCGCGAATAATAGTTTCTTGTTTGTCCCTATTGCTTTCATCGTACAATAATACTTTACATCTAATTAGTTTGAAAATACCATTATCAAAGAATTTATTATATACTAATTCTATTACTTTAAATGTTTCATCGTCAGTAAGAATGCCTGTAACTTTTTTTGGCAAGGTATAATTTTTAATGATATCCGTTATAACGTCCTCATTATACAAATTGTTTTGTTTTATTGTATACCTTTTTTTATTTGTAAATAATATTTTTAGTTTTATATCTGGGTTCAAATTGTCGTTCCTTTCTCAAACTAGTTGATGTGTAAACTCGTTCAGAGGTCTACTCGATATCGGCACTCCTCTGATTATGCTTCCTTCGTCTGAACTCGTTGATGATATTGTTTCGTCACTATTGTTCTCCTGTATAGAATTATTCGTTTCGTTTAAATGTATTTCTATTCGGGATAACGCGTCCGCATTCGTGTTTTGAACGCCTTTTTTATAGACTATTTCGTAGTCGAACTCCTCAAGTTTAAGTTTCCAGCTTATTAGCTTAGAATTTGGTTCTTTGAGTGACATTAGCCATGTCAAAGGTTTGTGATCGGTTATGATTTTGAATTTCCTTCCATATAAATACGGTCGGAAGTACTTTGTAGCCCGTACAATGGCCAGAAGTTCTTTTTATATTGTACTGTAGTTTGTTTCAGTTTGGGTTAATGTTCTACTGGCGTAACAAACAGGTTTGTCTGATCCTATCAGACCTTGGGATAATACAGCTCCTAGAGCGAAGTTGCTTGCGTCCGTCGTTAAATTGAAAGGTTTAGAAAAGTCTGGGTATTGTAGTATGGGATCGTTGCACAATAGGTTCTTACATAATTCGAAACATTCGATGTATTTGGAGTCTAAAGTTATGTTTTTTGTTTTCTTCAAACATTCGGTCAGAGGTTTTGTAAGTTTGGCAAAGCCCTTAATAAATTTCCTATAATATCCCAGCAATCCTAAAAATGATTTAATATGTTTTTCTGTACGGGGTAGAGGGAAATTTTTCACTGCTTTATTTTGTCTAAGTTAGGTTTAACTCCTTCACTGGTTACTAAATGTCCTAGAAATGAGATCTCTTTATGGAGAAATTCGGATTTGTCGATTTGGATTTTCAAATTAGCTTCTCTGAGCTTTGTAAATACCTTTGTAAGACTTTTTCGGTGTTCTTGAAGTAAAGTTGAAAAAATGATGATATCATCCATGTAGCACAGGCAAATTCTGCCTTGTAGATCCTGCAATACGTTGTCCATGACCCGTTGAAAGGTGGACGGGGTATTCTTTAGATCAAACGGCATTCGCACAAATTCGTAATGACCGTTTTCTACATTAAATGCTGTTTTGGGGATATCTTCAGATTTAATTTCTATTTGGTGAAATCCCGATGCTCAATCCAGTGTTGTGAAATACATACACTTTCCTAATTTGTCAAGGATTTGCGTTATGTTTGGAAGAGGGTATCGATCCTCTATCGTTTTTTCGTTGAGTCGTCTATAGTCTATTTATTACGAGTCTCCATTTTTGTGTTCCACTAGCGTCTAATTTTTTGGGAACGATCCAAATAGGGGACGGCCATGGCGAGAAGCTTGGTCTTATAACGCCCTGTTCCAACATTTTCGTAATTTGTTTTTGTACCTCCTCCTTATGTATATATGGATATCTGTATGATTTGCTGTAGACAGGTACATTATCGGTGGTTTCTATAGAGTGTTTAATTTGGTTGGTAAAAGACAAATCCAGTCTTTCCTTATAAAACATGTCTTCAAAATGTTTACATAATTTAGTTATTGTCTTCTTTTCTTCGTCATTTAAGTGGTTTATTCTAATTAGGTCTAAAATATCAGGTGGTGTTTCGTTACTACCATTATTATTGAAATTATTTATTGTGAAATTATGAATTTCAGCATGACTATTATTTTTTTGAGGGTTCAACCTTTATAGGTTGGTCAATAATAAAGGTTTGGGGAACTTTGGAAAAATTAATTACCTCGGCGTAGGAATACCAATTTTTACAACGGTATACTCCTTCTGGGATGATTAACTGATCTTTAATTCGCACTGGTTTGATATAAATATCACCATTCTGTATGTCGACAGGTAAATGTGCTATTAACTTGCTTTCGGACTCAACTGTGTATGGTTTGGACATAGAATTTGGTTTGAAAATTAATGGGATTCTTATGTCGTCTTTGGTCTCCTGGATTGAATTTTGAAAATTAAGTTTGATTTGTAATTGTTGCATGAGCTCTAACCCGATTAGCCCATCGAAGTAATCGTGAAATCTAAATAATAGGAATTGAAGTTTTTCTTTTGTTTTAAATTCGTCTAGTCCGTCTATAGTTATCTGTGTATTTAAAGAATGAGTGTTAAATTCAGTTTTGATTTCGACTGGTTCGATAATAGAAAATTTTGCCAAGCTCAGGTTTTACAAGATTAGGCCTAATGAATGATTTATTACTTCCTGTGTCTATTAAAAATTTAAAAATTTGATTGTTTGGTCCTTTAATATGTATATAAGGCAACAGAGATGACTGGTGTTTGATAAAGTCTAAATACCCGTATTGTCTTCCGAGGCTGGTGCAGGAAAATCCTGGTCGTCTATTTCACTTTCAATCGGACAATAGTGTTCAATCTGCAAATCGGTTTGCTGATCATTCTCAATTGGGTAGTTATTATAGTATGAATATTCTGGGTTAGGTTCTTGAATTTGGTTATCATTGATTTCTAAATTATTTGGAAAATTGTTTTCTACTGTATATAACTCTTCCGCATGGAATCTTGGTTGACCCATTGAACGAAAGAAATTGTTATTATTACCTCCCTTATTATTATTATTACCGTTGGTATTATTGTTATTATATCTAATTGGGTTTTTAAATTTGGAATGACCACTCGATGTGTCCATGGGTTCGTGATAATTATGTTGAGGTGGTTTCTGAATTAAAGGTTGTTTGAACTGATTGAAATTTGGTTTGAACTGTAAAGGATTATGTGGGACATTTGGTCTATAGAACTGATGGTATTGGGGAATTTGTTGTTTATTATGCGGGTATTGGTGCGTAAATTTAGAATATGATGGGAAAGGTTAATTGATTGGATAATTTGTTCTATAATTTTGAGGTTGAGGTGAAGTTTTCCTTATCGGCGTTATACCTTTCTGAAAATTATTATTTTTGATGTAAGCTATGTTATGTTCTCCCAGACAAAAACTAAATGCTTCACATAGGGTTGACGGTCTCATTGCCCTAATAATTGAACCTAGTGGTTCCCTTAACCCGGAGAGAAAGATGTTTTTACACATTTCTTCATATAGTGTTTGTTTGGAAATCACAACATTGTCGCTCTGCTCATTAATTTTGATGTTATTCATTATAGTCGAATATATATCTATAATTTTTGCATAATACTGTTCTACCGTGTCACTTGCTTGGTTGAGTCTATGCAGATCTCTGATCAAGCTCGTCTCGTTTCTTTTATCGCTGTAATGTGTTATCAGATTTTTTTTTATGCTTTCCCATTGTAGAGGAGTGCCGTACATATTTAGTACCTCGTTGGCTTCTCCTATGATTTTACTCCTAATTGCCCTCAATATAATTTTGCTATTTGGGGTACCATCTATACCTACTAGCACTTGCAAAATTCCTTCTACATTGCCGATAAAGTCGAAAAATGTTCTTTTGTTGCCATCAAAATGTGGCAGATCGTTGACTGCATCAGGGATTTTTAATTTTTCTAAACTTTCTTTGACTTGATCCATTGAATAATCTTTAATACTTTTTAAATTTAATTCTTCTAAATTATCGTCTAATACTAATTTAATCGTCTCTAATTGGCTATTCTCGTAACCGTAATCCGCGGTACAAGTAGAAGTAGGACGAGAGATATATTTGGATTTTTTAAAGGAAGGGAACATTCAAGGGAATCTAGTAAATTGTAAAAATATGTTCACTTACCACATGAAAAACAGCGTTTTCTGCATGTCACCCGATGATCCGTCGAGTGTCTCAACCAGTTATTGATTCCGAAGCACAATGGTAACCGTTTCTTATTTTTTCCGATCAGTCCTTGAGTGTACTTGTGTACTTGATCAAATTTCTAATTTTGATTATTTTTGCTTTTTTTTTTTTTTGTATCACTGTTCTGGTACTAACCCCAGTAGGTAATTTCACTTATTAATTTTCTTCTTGAGTAATTGTATAAATTATTTACAATTTACGTAAAAAAAAAATTTTATTATATTTTTATATTTTATATTTATATTATAACACTAATTTTATTATATTTTTATATTGTGTATTTTCCTATTGACATAGGAAATCCTACCAACTGCGCCAATTATAACTTTTATTTTATTTATACACAATTTAGCAACTTAAGACACTGTATTTAACTTAACAATATAACTCGAGCACAAGCTATCACTTCCTACGAACGATGTTCCGTCGTTCGCTTCCAAATATAATCTAATCTTTTTAAAAATGAAAATGGAATATAAAAATTATAAAAGTTTACCTTTTAGATTACGTTAACAAAATTACTTGTGAGAATAAAATTGAAATGTGATAAATTTAAAATGAAATAAAATATAGGAAAATCTATAATAAGCATTTAAACAAGAATTTGAAATATGAAATGTTAATATAAAAAATAAATTTGATAAAATTAATTTGTGGGAAAGAAAATGAAATATAATTCCTAATGTGGTTGTTGTTGTTAAGAACATCCGGGATGTCTGGATGTCGTGACTCGGGCGTGTTATAAGCCATTCATAAATTACTGTAATCCAGGATTTAACTAGATTCTAGTGACACGGTATGTTTTTAACTTGCGATTATAACGAAATATTTCGCTTTTATTCCCAGCTCCATACTAGAAATAACAATTATGAAATAAAAGTTTGTAACGGGGGAGAGATAAGATTCTTGATGAGGAACATTAAGTTGGTTTGATTATGACACTACCGTTAACGTCTACATCAACAAAAGCGTCTCAGATTCTTTACCTTTAAGTAAAATATTAATCTTAAAAATAAGTAACAAGGCTAACTAAATTTGAGTAAAAACTTGAACAATTTTGGTCACAAATTGGATGAGATACGATTTTTTACCTTGGGGAAAAACAAATTAAAATCGTGTCGTAAGGCGTGTTAGATAAAGATTTAATTATTGCTTAATTTCTGCAGTAAAGACTATGCATGCCATACTAACATGAATTTGCGTTGATTGTTTTGTGAAGTTAGGTTCTACAAGAATTTAATACTCTAGAGGTTTTGAGAATATTAAACCTGATATTGGGTGTAATGAATTGTGATGAGTCCTAATATATTGATCAACTAAAATATTAATAACGAAATAGTGAATATGGGGGAACTTTCCAACGATACGTTACGGATTGAAAAAATTATCTGCCTTCTATAGAAATTAATAATCTGCCAACAGTGCCGGAACGGTGTACTTTGAACTTAAGAGGCCTAAATACCTTAACATACGCGTGACCATTGAAAACAAATTTTGGCTGCGTATTGATTGCGGTCAACTTTAAATTTAATATTGTTATATATATAAATAAGTTCTAAATTCAAAACTTTAAAATTTATTTATGATTCACATAATTTTATAGAGCTTTTAAAAGCTTTTCTTTCAATTTTCTTGTGTCTTTCTTCCCTACAGCATAATATTTTATTGTATTATACGTATATTTTCATTTCTGTGTCAATGATCCGCTGCTGATAAGAGCGTATTATTTATTTAAGTATTTCCCAATCTGATAATCATTTTGAGTTTTCAAGAACACTGCTATTTATTCTTGGTGCCATTGTTATTGTTTCTTTGTATGTATATCCGACATAAGACATTGTTATTCGCACGATTATAAAAAAAAAATAATATTTGTAATTTAAAGGATGACATGATGATGGGGTTTATTAATATCCTTTTTGTGTTTAATCTAGCACAATGATAATGCAGATATGTGCGTGCCTTGTACGAATATTATTTTAACGCATAAGTAGTGTTTGATATTCTGATCTGGAAAACTTTTCGAAAATTAATTTTTCTCCATTTTTCTCGTTACAGATTCTAGTCTATACGCTCATTATGTATTCAAAGCGTTCGATGTAAATTGTAATGGAGCAATCACTTTTAAAGTAAGTTGTTTCATTGTGTTAATTTTAATTGGGGTTATTAGTTTCTTATGCCAGTGGTGGTCTATTTGCTTAACAGGATTTATTAGTAACACTGTCAACACTACTGCGGGGCTCTGTGTATGAGCGGTTACGGTGGACATTTAAATTATACGATGTAAATGGTGATGGTTGCATAAGCCGGGGTGAACTAGATGAGGTTGTGAAAGCTATACACGAATTAATGGGACGAAGGGCACATCAGCCCGAGGACGATAGGAAATGCAGGGATCAGGTAAAATATTTTTCACATTTTTTATAACATTTTACTTTGCAGGTACATCAAATTAAAATAATTAAATAAGCGACATGTACACACAACAATAAATTAATGTGTCACCTGTGCGTGCTGTTTGTCTATAAAAATAATTACATGGTGCAGCATTATATAACACCGCGTTTAATGCTTTGTTCGTTATATGACCATGTTGAGAATACTATATGCTGACCAATAGATAAAATTTGACATAGAATTGTTTGTTCATTTAAAGGATTTTTTTATACATTGTGCGGTAAATGACACAATGGGATTCAGATTGATTTGTTTAACTTTGAATACTTTTACAGTATATTGTTTTAAATAGATTTTTGAAGTGAATTTGTGACTGGTAATAATAATAATAATTCCCAACGACCAATCTCCCCTCCCTGACCGCACGCGGGGAGTCACCATCAATATTATTATTATTTTTTGAATATAATTCCGGGGAAATTATAAACAAGGATATCATTCTACTAAGTTAAAAATTAAAAAAAAGAAAGAAAACGAGAAAAATAAAATTATTAACAATTAATCGAAATAAAAAATGTGTTTAAAGAGCTATGGTTAGGAAATTGAAATGGATGAATCTATTTATACTGAATTTAGGAGAATGATACCCCGCCGCAAAAAAAGAGAGACCAACCGCTGGTTTGCTAAGAGCAAGCAAATTTAAAACTGGGGAAAAAAACGGAAAATAGAGAAAATAAAAAAAATAAAAATAAAAAAGTAAAGGTATGGTAACCGTGGAAAGGTGAAAGAATTTCTAGAGGAGACCTTCTAGAAAGTAATCTTATTAATTTTTATTTGATAGTGCCCAGCGATAAGCCCAGCGCATCCCGATTAAGCCCAATTTGTGCTTACGGAGTACTTATTAAACGGAAAATGAAAATTTCAATTTTCGCCTAAAAGACAAAACAAATAAAACCCAATTTCTAGAAGAAACCAGAAATAATTTAAGCTTAATTTTAAAACTTTCCAAAGGCGGATATTCTGACGAAATTCATTCATTCAATATCATAGCCATATGATTTTCATAAATTTTAATTCCTAAATTGAGGAAAATAAACTTTCCCCTAAAAGATACCCTAATAAACAAACAAAATACTGAGATATACTGTTCAATAATATTTGTGTTGAACAACAAATTAAACGAAAGAAGTAAAATGTTCTAAGATCCAAGAATAAGCGATTCAGTTAGCATGTTCATTACCATTTGAAAAATATAGTGGCTGAAGTTGTGCTAATCCAGAATCGGCCCAATTTCATTGAAACCAAAAACCGTTGAATAAACGGATTTCTGATATAAAAGTGTTTTAGAAACCAATGAAGTTGGCACTTCTGATTACATATTCCTATCAGGTATATTCATTGCCATCAGAAGTGCCAACTTTACTGCTTTCTAGAACACTTTTTGTCAGAAAATCTCTAATTTTGTAATTTTGGTCTTTGTTGATCAATGGAATTGGGTCAATTCTGGATTAGCACAAATTCAGCCACTATTTTTTTTGGTTTGCAATGAACATGCCACAGGAATTAGCTACATACCCCAACTGGTAATAGCAAAACTCAAAATCAAACCAGCAGCAATGAAGCACCGCTCAAAGGTTAATCGGAGGAAATTCAACATTAAGAGATTGAAGAACTCAAACTCAATCTTCTGACCGAAACCAGTGCTATCGATCACAATTCGGGCAAACAAATGTGCTTGGTTATCAAAACTGCACCAGAAAACCATGGATTAGAGGAGGTACATTGAGGAAAATTGTAGAACGCCGCCAACTAAAGTTACAGCAAAGTCGTGAAAACACAGCGGAAAATCGAAACAAATATCGAAGATATTGCTTAACAAATAAAGAAGATGGCAAGAAATGATCGCAGAAAATACAACAAAGATATTCTCGAGACTGCAGGAACAGAAGCAGTAAATAGAAACATGTGAAAACTACATCAATGCGTAAAAAGGGTGACCGGAAAATCCAGAAACTTGCCACTAATAAAGAATTCATCTGGGTAGGTCTCAACCACAGAAAACCACCGCCTAAACAGATGAAAAGAGTTCTTCAAGGACTTCTCCACCAACGGAACGGGAAGTTAATATAGCTATTCAGAAGCTATAGAACAACAAAGCATCCGGCATAGATAATATTCCAGCAGAATTACTAAATGGCGAATTCAATAAATATGGAAAATGGTCTTGACAATAACAATTTCAAAGGAAGGCGACTTTAGAGGATGCAAGAACTGAAGAGGTTCTTCTCGACAGTACAAACACTTTCAGTGTTAGCAATGATCATTTTTGAGCGAATATCACCAATGGTCAACCATAGCATATCAGAAACCAAATACTGGCTGTAGACCTGGTAAAAGCGATACCATATCAACCATATCAACTCAATTCATATCGTCGATATATCTATTCTTCGTGGGCTTTGAACGTGCATTCCGAGAGAGATAATTAATTGAACTCATTAAGGAAATGTACAGCGATGTCGGGTATATAGTTCATACAACGGGAAGCAGAGTGACAAATATAATGCAACACATGAGGAGTCGGACGTGTCGGATGTGTTCTCCCTCCATACTACTGTTCTTAATTAGTGCTAGATAAAGCAATGCGAAAATTAGAAAACACACCAATAATTACTCGGACAAGTGTTACGAGTGGTACAAAGTCAACCCGCAGATTTTATCTAAACACGCATAAGCCTCTCTCACGGTGATTTTGTTGACTAGATCTCAGAGTTTATGGGTCGTGGGGAAGTTAAGGAACATGAAAATTCCTGGCCTACACCGTGTAACCGTGAAATAATAAAAATAAAAAGCAAATTAAAAACTGAAATTAAATTAAATGACACCAGAATTCGTCGAACGAAACTTGAGGAACCGGAATAAATTTAATAATAATTGGGTGTCTTCACCCAGGAACGACTGGATCTCCACGAGCAACAAGCACATTGTTGGCTGGAGAAACCCCCTCGAATGACCCAGCCACAACAAAGCAGCATACGAGGGTAGGGACGTTTCTCCACTAGACAAAGCCTCTCCTACAAGTATTTGTAAAAAAAAGAAATTGTAAAACTCTATTAGAAATCTAAAACTTTTACTGAAAATTACAAAAAAAATGGTACTTTCTTGACCTTCAGAAAGGTCCCGCCAAAATGGGTTGCGGCGTCTCCTCGCCGTTAATCAAAAATAATATTTGCTAATGGTCACGTTGTAGGCCACCTGTGTAACTGGGTTTGGGGTCTTCCCGCCTTTACAAAACATTGGGCGTCTTCCCACCTTTAATCAAAAATTCGGCCTTAATAGGCCGCCAAACCGTTAGGTGTCTTCCCGCCTTTGGATAGTAAGAAAATTAAAAAAATAATTAACGTTGGGGTTTCTCGCAAAAACCGTAAAATGTGAATGGCCTTCGTTGACTACTCGTACAATGATTCTGTCATATCGGCACTTCCACCGATATATCGAGTTGAATGGCCTCAACAGGCCACTTCCAAAAAAAATTCGTTGGGCGTTGTCCGCCAACACCAAATAATGAATCGTCTCAACTGGCGACCCTTATGTTGCGGCACGCGTTTGCCGTTATACAGTTTTAGCAGTTATACAGTGTGAATGGCCGCGTTAGACAGCCCGTAAAATATGTGACGATCTTCAGTTGGCCGCCCAAATTAATGCAATAATATTATGCGATTTCGACACTAAACGGTATCGTGTGGTTTGGTTATTCAGCGTCACAACAACGCGCACCAAAAACATGGTCTGGGTATGCAAATTAAATGGTGAATGAATAATCAAATGACGCAGTATTCGTTTGTTTTAACTTTCACTATTAAATTTATTTTCACACACCCCAGCACCCAATCAATAAATAAACGAAATTTATATTTTTTATGAAAAATAAATTCTCAAAAAAATAAATATTTCCTTCATCACAAAAATACAACACGCATATATTTTTTATTTATTTTTCGTTTTGATACACATGGTAATTATTCATAAAAAATTACGCAAAATTCGGATTCACTACACTTTACAAATTGCAATAACTTAATGTTGAATCATTCCCAATGAAATTCAACAAAAAACTTCTTAATCAAAAAAAAATTAGACTCGAATAACTAATACAATATTCCAAAAAAAACAAACTTGACTGTCTCAGTATAAAACTAAGACCAGCCTATTTTGATGAAAATCAAAACTAATACTGATCTAAAAAAAACTCTCACACCAAAAAATCTAAAACAATATTTTTTCGTGCGGGTCGCCAGCAGACTCTCTCTACAGTGCATCAATCGCGCGTACCAAAACAGGAAACACAAAAAAATATTGCTCTATATTTTAGCAGTTCGCTCACTGCTTACAAGGTGGGTGAAAATATAAAACAGAAATTAAGACCCATGCACACTTCATAACAATTATAATATTAATGTCATAATACAGATGGCAATGCCTTCAGTAAAATGCATTAATCAAACGACTATCATGAAACTCAAAATTCAAAATAAATTTGGAAAAGAGCAATGTTATGATCGTGCAGTCGTGACTCAATGTTCGTCTACTAAACGCAGATATGCAGCTACCAGAAATTAGCTGATTAGCACAGGAAGTCGGTCTCAAATTAACGTAAAAAAAAACCAAGGTCATGAGATTAAAGACGAACATACATACACCCGTTACCATCAATCAAGAAACAATCGAGGGTATTGACAAGTTCGTATACCTTACTGTCGTGAAGACAATAGGCATAGAGAAAAGTAATATAAACAGAGGTAAAGCTGCATACAAAATTTTGAACCAACTTTTTTAGATTGTAACCCCAAAATACAAACTCGTTTTACGCCCTAAATAATTAACTTAGAACGTCCAGCTCTTCGAATATACATTAAGTGTTTCTTTAACTTTCATAATATTTTTGTTTCATTTTTTCTTCGTTTAGATTATAGCGGTAATTTAAATTTGGTCAACATAAAACCGGATCGTGACCCCATATTTTACTATGAAAATTATGCGTAAAAATTTTGTATGCAGCTTTACTTCTGTTTATATTTATTTTTTTCTGTGCAATAGGACTGAAGAGGATATCAACCAACGTATCAACAAAGCAAGAAATACATTCAATATGCTACACAAGATCTGGAATGCGTCCGTCCTGTCATGAACTACAAAGCTACGAACGTTCAACGCATGTGTGAAATCATTGCTGCACGCGTTTTTGTGAATAAATGCCTTAGGCATCTAATCAAATGCTTCTGGCTACACTCAATCACAAACGAGGAACTTCTTCGGTAGACCTGCAAGAAAATCAAGATTGATCGCAAAATTTAGAAACGAAGTGGAGATGGATTGGATACACACTAAGAAAAGTGACGAATGATATAACATGAACGTCAATGGAATGGAATCCGCAAGGGAAGAGGAAAGTAGTAAAACCAGCAATGACCAGGAAAAGAACGGTGCTAGCTGAAGCGAAACAACGGTATAATATTGGGAGAACTGAAAGTAATAGCCCGGAATAGAGTAAGTTAGTCCGCTCTATAGTAGACGTCCTATGCTCCAATCTCAGAGAACAATTTCCATGAAAATTACTGAAAGTAGGTTTTAGAGTACCGGGAGTTCGCATATTTTTTTTTTGCTTGATCGACTTTGATGGTATTTGCTGAATGAGGATTTCAGTGTATAACGAACAAACAACTTTTATGAATATTGTTGAATCATAGTTATCGAAGTGCACAGCGTTGGGCGTTTTACATGTAAAACATGTTTTTTACATTTTACATGTAAAAACGTTAAATACAGTAAATGATGTGTAATTTACATAAAATATGTAAAGTACGTGAAAACTCGAAAAAATAACTGAAAATGTTGTAAAATTGGAACAAATGTTTGTTTATAACAGTTATACGCGTCGTAAATATCAATCAAACAGTTCATTTAGACGATAAATAATAATTATTTTAGACTTTTAGTTTTCTATGTCACAAGATTAAATTCATTTATGTTTCTACACTGACATCTGTGTAGAAACAAGCTATAAATAACGATTACTAACATCTTTAGGTTTAGTTTAGCAGAATATAAATTTTTATAGTGTAAATTATTTTTCTGTAAATTTCTGAATAATTATGGTCCGTGCCATGTATTATCAAATATGTAGCATTTTACACGATATATTATTATTTTATTATAGTTTTTATATTTTAATGCAATATACAAACAATATTAAACTTTTCAAGATCACTTTTCAAAGATAATTCATAGAAAAGCCTGACTAAACTCTTTTTAGTAGTAATAATTTTTTCCGCGAGAGCACAGGGGTACAAGTCTCAATGGGGACGTGTGCTTTTTCTTAGGAAATATCAACTGCAGTTTGTTTAGTGTATCCGGAATTCTCAGTCTGAAACCTCGTAAAATTACCTGGAGTTTGTCCGAAAATGGCACACATTTGTATGAAAGTGGCATGGAATCAAATCACATGGATTGGCGTTGATACACATATACATCAAATTGCAAAGCGTTTGAAGTGTGCAGAGAAGGCCATCATACAACCTGAACAGATGCGGTAGCACTAGAAAAATGGTGACCCATTGTATTATGGAATGAAATTAATACGCTGCTCGTTGGTTTTGGCCAAACTCTATTTAGATTTTCATTGCGCGATACCTGTTTAAATAAAGATTTTTGCCAGTCCAGAGTAAAAAAAAAATTGTCAAAGAAAAAATAAGTTGTGCTTCTTTCAATGTAAATTTATTAAAAAAGGTCTTACTTTATAATAAATACAAAAGTTTTAAAATTCTTTAATTCTCGAGGAGCCTTCTTCATTCAATTTATCTTGATCGCCATCATCCTCTCCGCCAAATACTTCACCTTCATTGTACATACTCATCGTCTGGCAACTGTTCATCATCCTCGTTTTGGGATGTTATACAAGTAGCCTGGGATAACATTTTATGACCTTATAGATCTTTATTTTTTAAGAAGAATTAAAGACGTCCGTGAATTTAATTTGTTTTAAGTTTTTTTCGGCTTTATCAGACAAAATATCATTTTAATGGACACCCATACAATGTTTTACGACAATTTTTGTCGCATAAAAACAAAGAGGCCATTTATTAACAATATTTCTACCACAAAAGTAGAAAAAATGCATTCCCCTCCCCCACGTTTAACCCCAGGGCACTTGTGTACACAAAGATACACAAACCCTTACAAAAATGAGAACTCCCTTAGGTAGCTTCTTGGCAGGTGGCAAGCTGGTAGCTTCTTGGTCGTTGCAACCTGATGAGTAGACCAACTTTTTATTAGTACGAAACCAAGCTGCCAAGAAGCTACCTAAGGGAGTTCTCATTTTTGTAATGGTTTGTGTATCTTTGTGTACACAAGTGCCCTGGGGTTAAACGTAGGGGAGGGGAATGCATTTTTTCTACTTTTGTGGTAGAAATATTTATTTTTTAAGTTACCAATCCAAAAAACGGTCGAGCACATATATGCAGCCAAAGCTGCCTTTACTTTAATTATAGTAAAGTATAGTAGTTCAATAGTTTGGCGTAAAAATGGGATTTGTGTAACGATTGTATAATATTTTGAACGACAGCACACATTGTGTAAATATCGGGTTTTGTTGAAAATTTCTTGGGAGCTCATCGGTTTGCTCCGGGATTCGTCTCAAATTACGTTCCAACATCTACAGACCGTATTGTAAAAATAGTTTAATGTTTTAACTACACCTCGAGCAAGTAATTCAACAATTTTACATCCCTTTTCCTATGTACGTAATTTCTCGGTCGGTTCCGAATTATTGGAATGGATTTCCTCGTTCATACCGACGATGAATGAAGCGCATATAGTGCTCGGTATAGTAACGAGAAATTTAATTGGTTAAATGTAGGTAATGTCTTTAAGGAATCATTTTTGTTATTTAAAATATTAATCTGAATCCAATTTACATGATTCTGGATCATCGCTAGACTAGCATTTTTTACATATAGCCTTTCACTAACTTATTCATAAGGATGTTGCAATACACTTGTTGCAATCTATCTTGCCTTACATCACACATCGACCATTATATTAATGAGATTGTTTTTAATTCGAAACAATAAAATGAGATTCGATTTAATAGCTCGCTTAGATAAACGGCAGATTGTAAATCATGAACGTACGTTTTATAGGTGGCAACAGTTTGCAATACTTTTAACGTGAGTTCCTTAAAATATAAATTAGTTGCGTTAAATATGGATATTCTTACTGTAATTCGTAACAAACCGGTAAGCATATTTTAATTCGTACTGTTATGAAATTCAACCCACTGGAATATATTCGAGAGTAAGCGCAACACATACCCGAAACAAATTTTTGGCAAGCGCATCTCGCGTCCCGACACAATATAAACAATGCATCTTAGCGATGAATTCGGTCAGTTTCTTAAAAATTTCCATAATTTGTAAAAATTGGATTAAATTTAGACAATTTACATTGATTATCCATTAAATTAGGTAACTATACACATCCGATTACCGCACTAATCGCGTTTAATGATCCGACTTATCCACGAAAAATAATAATTTTTAGTTTACCAGAGCAAACAAAATAATGAACAAAGAAAGTGCGCTCTTTGTCATCGAGTTTGGAACTAACCCAGTTATAATTATATCCGGAATATCACCATCGTGTTCATATTCATCCAATAGGACTTGTGATGTTTTCATAATAAACATATGCAGCTTTAGATGAGACCGGTACTTGTAGTTCCTCGAGTGTTCCAACATCAGTCTCGATTAGGTGAATTGGTGTTAATCCATATTCATGCAAACGTTGCATGGCCGCATGAGTGGTAGCATACTTTGTTTGACTTGAAAGCATCAGAGCGATTAAAACGTGATATCAACAATTTTTTTCATCGGCATCAACGGAACATTTTTCACAACCCAAATCATCAACGGGCGAAGTTTGATTAGCATGCAAGTTTCTTAAATTTTCTAGGGTTTTGCTCCAATTTTTAGGTTCCTATTTTTGACGAGTTTTGTGTTTCTGGTATATTTTCGCTTTTTTTTCAATATTTCCAGGGGATTCTGGCATATTCGATGTTATTTTTTCAGAGAGAGTTTTATGTTTATTTTAAGTGCATCACTAGGTTTCGATTCTATAATCTAATATTATTATTATTCATCCCAAATTGTGATTTCTTGACGGATAAGGAAAATGGTGGAGCACACAGTCAATTTTCCGATAATTATTAATTTTGGTAAGAGATGGCGCAATTGCAATGAAAAAGTAGTATTTCGTTCCTTATTTACTTTACAGTATATAAAATAAAAATGTATACAATTTACATACATTTTACATGTAAAACCCATGTAAATTACATTTTGTAATTTACACGCCCAACTGTAGTTGCACATCGTTCGATAGCTATGCAAGAAAATTTAGTTTGAAATTGACCAGCACCAAACAAAACTCCTAATAAGGGGATAGATGAGAGAACAATATCATGGGATTCATTAAATCCAACTGAATTAATCGGTATGCACGCTGCAAGGTCTATAGAACAACGAAAGATAAACAAAGTGTTCGAGCAACAAGGAAAGCCCACCCATGAATGGGGTAACAAATATGTTCTAGCGATGTGTGAGTGAGAGAGAGAGAAAGAGCGTTTTCAAATATCAGGAATTGACTGCGATGGACCCTTATTTAATGTTGCACCATATTTCATGATGTTGCATCATGTCGCATTAGGTTGCACCATATTGTGATGTAGCATAATTTTACGACATATTGTACCATGTTATGTTTTGCAGCGATGAAACGGTTAAATATTATCCTCCTGGCACGAATCCTGCAGGAGAACTAAATTTTTTTAATGCACAGTTAAGTAGGTACAACTAAACTAAACTAAAACGTTGACTTTAAGTTAAATTTTTTTTTTTCGGCTAATACTAAATAATATTACTTACATGACATTAACAATGTTAACGACTATTCAAGTCATCAAAAAAACAAAGAGGTCATCTACTTATAATATATCTAACAAAAAGCCCTGGGTCATTGAGTAAAAATACACACGAACCCTTACAAAAATGAGAACCTCCATAAATTCAATCTTGGCAGTTTCTTACTGATAAAAAGTTGGTTTACTCATCAGGTTGCAACGACCAACTGCAAAGGTACTTACTTTAAAGTTTAAACGGATCTATGGGATTTTTGATATCTTTGTCATATCTGCTTTTGATTATGGCAAGAGCATACCGCTTCGTTTACACTTGCCATGGAGGTCATTAAAATTGTTTGTAACGTAATGGCTATTCCCACACTTGTATTACTCTGCCCAACTAACAATTTTGAAATTTATAAGCATCATATAAGAGTTAAAATGCATCTTATATTAAACTTTTAAGAGTCTTCTGGCGAACTTTTTGAGCATATAAGGTTAAAATAAGTGACGTGTAAGGTGTATATAAGTATCATATAAGGCTCATCTTTCTTGAGAAAGAATGATATAAGTTATAAGAATAGTCGTACAGTAGTCTTTCGTGAGGTTATTATCAGAATATAAATTCTTATGTAAAAGCGTTTTAAGACTTACGTTGTATTCCTTCCTATATAATTCATCGTTATAATCTTTGAAAATTATGTTATAGGATTATACAACTTTAATGACTCTTAATTCAGTTTTATAACAAACTTGGTATTATCATTGACAATTAAAACAGATAAATTAAATTAAAACAGATAATGCTTGAAAAACTAATTGCTTTTTATATAATTAAAATTTACATTGAAATTATGATAGAATTTAGCTGCGAATTCAAATTTTTCAATTAAATATAATAGCTACCTGATCTAATTTTTTTGCGCTCTTAAAAATTCGAATAATAAAACAAAGAATTATTATTATTTAAAAAAATAAAAATTATAAAAAAAACAAATATCATAAAATGGACTAATTAAAATAGTATATAGCACTTGTTATGAGAGGAAACTCTATAAAAGCACTTACTAAATTCCTAAAATTGCCAAAATATACCAAAATATTCCATTTGAAAAAAACTTTTCTAAAAAATTAGAAAATGGATGCTTTGGAAATTCATAAACCAATATGGACGAAATGACGTTCTATGTGAAATATCTTATAAGTCACTTATAAGAAAACGTTTAAATTAGTTTCCAGGGTCGGCTTGAGTTTATATACTTCGGTAAAACTGAAGAAATAAATATAAATTAATCAGCAAAATATGCAAAGAATTCTACACCATTTCCTGGACTTGGCCTGATTCACCTGATACAACAACTCGGTTATACTGTTGCTATACTATGTATTTGTATACTTTGTCATCAAATAGTTAAATGAGTTTACCCTGAGCCCGCCACTGATAGAAATGTCACCTAAAATAATATTTTTAATTATTTTCTTATGAAAGAATATAGTAAATATCTAATAAGGGAAAAGTATGAGTTTTTCTTATACAAAACATCTAAGAGTATTTAAAGAATATTTTTATCTTTATCCTATGTAAAAATAAAGTAAGTATGTAATAAGGGAGAGGTATGAGTTTTTCTTAAAGAGAACTTATCCAAGAATATTATTAAGAGAATATTTTGCCACTGGCTTATATTTTACTATATTATTTTAAATAAAAAAACTGAATTAAACAGTAATATATCTAATACTCGATTTTTAACATTAATTAGTTTTAGAGTTACGTCGATCACTAAGTTTTGTTATCTGCGGTACTCAAACAAATGTCATATTTTCTAAAAGATACACACTTTAAAGGCTCTTGTTAAAGAGTTTAAACAATATGGAATCTTATAGCGTTCTCTATAAAAATTTGTTTATGTTTTAATCTTACAAAACTCTTGTTGAATAGAAATCCTAAAGAACACTCATAAAGAAAGAAATTAGGAGCTCTGTAAGACTAAATATGTCTTGGCTAAGAAAACTTTTCCACTAAAAACAATAAGAGTATACTAAGTGAGATGTAAGAAACAGCATTACAACAGAATCTGTCAAGGTGTAAAAATGACATGTAAGAATATAATATAGTTTATAAATCGACATTTCTTTGACAAGAAGCTAATAAGTATTCAGTTTAAACATTCTTGGAGAATGTTATTCTAGGGCTCTTTTAAGTGAAAAATATTCTTAAAAGACAATTTATAAGGCAAAATGTTAGTTGGGTGTACTACTAACATCGATGTATTTTTGAAAATTTTAGTAAAAAATAAATTAAATTTTATTATTTGCAGCCATTTTGACACAATTTCATAAGATAAACTAAAAATTTTTTCTTTTCTCTCAAATTTTTATTTTAGGTTGATCGAGTATTTAGAAAATTAGACTTAAACCAAGACGGTGTAATAACAATTGAAGAATTTTTGGAAGCATGCCTAAAAGATGATTTAGTAACACGATCATTACAAATGTTTGATACAGGACTTTGATGACCACCGACACCGGAAACCATATTTAGTAATAAATACAAAGATTCAATTTCATTAATTGATCTTTAAGCTTATGATTAATTATAAAATTTAACAAACAATAGTAAAAAAAAAACAAAAAAACAAATATTTTAAGTTAAATAAAATTAATTAAAATTAAACAATAATAATTAATAATAATCAAAACAAAACAATTAGGCCATATGTCAGAGAAATTTTTTAGTAATTAAATTTAAAAATTTAATTTCTAGGAACTAGACTACTATAAACCAACAAAAACAAATAAAATAAATAACAAAAAAGTGCTTATTAAGTGGAATGTGTTCGATTACCTACCAAGTATTTAATAGTAAACACTAGGTTCTGCTTCTAATATCATTGATTAACAAAAACCAAAAAATATATTTAAGGTGATCATTTCCGGACAATGGGGCCGATCCCTTTGTTTCTTATGTGTACTAAATACTACTTATACATAATTATATATATAGAATTTAAAATTGTCGTCATTCGTTAAAATTTAAACTTTAAATTTTTTTTTATTAAATTTTGTATTTCACTTTACAAAGTGATCTCTTGCTAGAGAGGCGTATATCTAGTTTATGTGGAATTGTTTTAGTTTGAAGGATTTGTATTTCATTGGAATAATTGTGAGCTTATATTTATATGATATAGTGTTAGTAGAATGGCTGGTAGTATGGTTTTGTATATACATATTGGAATGGTGTGGTGGAGAAGGTAATGCCGCATGCTTTTGAGTTCCGTCCAAATATTTCAGATTTTTATTTTTTATTTTTATACCGATCTGTATATCTATATGAAACACTAACTCATGCTACAAAAAAAACTCATTACTACTTGCAACAAACACAGTGATTTGTATTTTTAAAATAATTTACACAACTATTATTAATTAGTATTAAACACTTGCTTAAGCCAAATGTGAAGCTTAAAACGTAATTTCTTATTTGAAGCAAAATGATTTTCAAACCAAAAATTTATTTGTAGGTTCAGAAGTTATTTTTGTCATCTTCTAGATTTGTACTCAATGTTGTACAGAAATGAGACAAGTTGAACTTTAACGAGTGAATTTATCTGAATTTTATTTACCCGTAATATTGGGGTGCTTTAGATGTGAGATATAAGTGAGAAACTTCTAGGCTACTATCTGCAGAAGGAATGTGATATTTGCGATTTAAATCAAAGACTTGTTCTCCGATTGTAAACGCGAATATCCAGTTCCAGAAAAGATAGAGCAGTAGTTGGGGGGAAATACAGAGAGTTAAAGTTCATCATTATCCCAGCCTGCCCTTCTACCTTTAATGCATCCTTCAAAAGAGAGGGTCATAAATTGTACTGCATCTTATGGAGTTCTTTTACTTACAAATCTGCTGTATAGAGGAGCCACTCAAATAAACCGCCAGAACCCATATTTTTAGTATTTAGCAGTGTACCTGAAGCAATTGTTTCTTTTGTCAATTACTGAATAACTATATTGTTGTTATTCACACCCGTTCTGATATTGATAAAAAATCAAACGTTTGAATTATTGAGGAACAGCGTAGGAGAATCACCAACAGACTGTTGACAACTCACTCTAGATATCTGTATATTATTAGAGACCAACCTACACAACCACTGTACAATTTGTCGTTTGCACATTTGCTTATGATCAAAATAACCTTTAGCAGGAGCCAAGTCCCAATTTTGATTAATGGATTCATGCATAGCAGAGATTAGATACCAGCAAGTTAAATTCAGATCATTGAGTAACCGGATTACGATTATTTTCGAAATACTGCGCAAAGTGATTAATATCAGTTGGTGTTCTATGTCTGATCTTAAATGTATTTCATTTAATTTTAAATTGAAGAGACGACTGATTATGTCGCACCATAATAGAAAATTAAGCAAGCGGAGAATTGTCTCTACCACACTATCGATTCTAGATGGTCTAGTTCGATATTGGTTCTCCTCGCTTTTGAATGCAACTTCGTTCTGCTTTGAACAGGTTAAGGAAAACTCCAATCGAATCGACTGGGACAACTTGCTAACGGTGCAAAAGGCTTACAAGAAAGCTTAAGACCTGTTCTCAGATCGGATTGGATTAAATTCTTGGAGGAAATCAACAATCTGCCAAGTGTCACTAGGTTCAATCAAATTTTGGCTAAGAATGGTAATTGCCGATTTAATTCTCTCCGATTATCTACTAGTAGATTTACTTCGTCATCAAAAGAGGTTGGGGAGCTTCTTCTTTCCGTTAATTTTCCTGGATGATTGGATTCCACAAATGGATTTTGTATACGATACCATACTTTAGAGTCTCTTTTGCACCCTATAAATCTGGGAATTCTGATCAAATTTTTCCTGCTTTGTTACAGCATGGTTATCTTACGTTAAAGGATCATTTCCTCTGCTCTGAAGAGTTTTTGTCCAATCATCAGTCTTCCGTCATAAACCTTTTTGAAACCGATAGAAAGAATAGTTGCCAGATTTATTAACGACTATCATTTGTATTTAATTCCTCTCAATACCATGAAGCATGCTTACAGGCATAAAGCAAAATATACATAAGAGGACTCATGTAGAGATTCCGAGGTTAATCTATTTTACTTTTGGCAATCTGTATAAGCCTAACAAGAACCTTGAACTATAAAATAACTATGCCGATATGTTTATAAGATACGTATATATGGATTAAATATAGAAAAAAAATAAGTTTGTGTATATAAATATATTAAAACTATAAAATAAGATTAACCTCGGAAAAACCTGCTTATAAAATTTGCACTACTTGATTTCTCTTATATATTTATTGCTCGATGTTACAGGGTAGGCAACTTTTTTCAAACGGAACTCTATGAATTTGTTTCTTCGATTAAAACTGCACTAAGTAGTAATGTGTTTTTCATGGATACTTAGCACTTTGATTGTTACTATCATGAATATCTATCACAACTCTTGGATTGATAGTTCTCTTGTGAATTGGATTGAATCCTTGCTTAAGCCTCGCATAATTGAGTTTGAGTTGGATGGTTTCTCAGTTTCTGTTAAAGTTGCCAACAAAGATGTGGCTCCTAGTTATTGACGATTTGCTAGTTAAACTTTGGTGATCCGGGTCTAATCGCGGCTGATCTTGTTCTTGTGGTTTCAGAAAAGCACGAGTATGTCAAAAATGCTTTCACATAAATCCACCTAAAACCGATTTAGTAGATATTACTAGACGTATAAATTTAGGGTGCCTCATCATTCTCACTCTATTTGGTTGCACAATCTTTAAATCGGACTGTGTAAGGCATTTCCGCCTGATCTGGTGAATGGTAGTTGTCTTTAAAGTTACAATTGCAAAACTCAATCGCTTGCAAAAATTTGCTTGTAGGGTAATTACTGATGCCTTTTGCAGTTTGCGGATGTCTTAGGACTTCAGGAACGTTTTTTTTACAAGTTTTTTATTGTGATGGCCTGCGATAAAACTGTGGTGTAGATTGGGACCCTACTTCTTACTTAAATAATCAGGAAACTTGGGCCTCTTTTGTGCGATTTTTCAAGCTGAGATCACGGTTTTAACTCTTTGCGTGCTTTCTTTGAAACTTGATATCGCAGGGGCTTACTTCATTTTAATCAAAGACCGTGAGGCCATGTTGAATCCGTTGGTTAACCCTTTGCTTGATTCGATACTCATTAGGGACTACACAAATTTCTTCATACTTCTCTGTCTGCCAGTGTCTTATATGGGAAGAAAAGCATATTATGTAAGAATCTTCGCTGCGATTCTATTGGGTCATGGTTGCTTAAAAAACAGTTCAAACTTTTTTTGATTTTTGTTTTTTTGGAAAAACCACCACCAAGCTCAATGATCCAATCTGCAAATTGTCGACGTTCCCAATAATATTGTGGCTTTAATTCTTGGATCAATTGAACCTTATACAGTGGATCAAAAATAAAGTCGGACACCTACCATTTAATTCTATCTTTTAATAGTAAAATAGACGCTTTTTTAAAAAAGTCCAATACTTTGTTTAAAAGCTCTATTCATTACCTTACAAAAACACCAAAATAAAAAACAAAATTTTATTTCATTATAACAAAAAAAATCAATAATATAAAAAAAGTAAAAAAAAACTCAAATAAGAACTCGGACAGTGTTATAATTTAATTCATTTAAGTTAAGACTATGTCTTGAAATGTTTTCATGTATGCATAATTCAATATTTTGTTGGTAAGCCCTTGTTTTTGGTCACCGCCAGAAGCCTCCTAGGCACGGCTTCTACTAAATTTCGACATACAGAAGGATCAATTTTGGCCCATTCCTCCTTGAGAATAAGTTTCAGCTGTTCTTTATTCGAAATCACGTGCTTTTTTAATTTATTTTCTAAAACCGCCCATAAATGTTCAATCACATTAAGATCCGGTGATTGTGGAGGCGTGTCTATAACATGTGAGCAATTGTAAAGCAACCAAAGTCGAACATTTTGTGCTTTGTGCTTTGGGTCGTTATCCTGGTAGAAATAAAAGTTTTCTTTTATTCCCAATTGCTCAGCGCTCTGCATTAAATTTTGCTTCAAAATGTTCAAATATTTCGTTTGATCCATAATGCCATCAATAATGCATAATTTTCCTGGGCCACCAGCTGACCCCCACACCATCACCGAACCACCATCATGTTTAACAATAGCTTGTAAGTTTTTTTTTTCGTAGTTCTTCGTTTGGTTGTCTCCATATGTAACATTCTGATCGGAATAAATTAAATTTACTTTCGTCTGAATAAATTACTTTGTTCCATAATTCTAAATTGGCACTTTTATATGTTTTTGCAAATTGTAAACGTTTTTTGCGGTTTCGCTTACTAATGAAAGGTTTTTTACGAGGTACTCTTCCATGAAAGTTTTGTCTCCTCAGTCCTAATCTTATCGTTTCTGGGTTTACGCATTTTCCCAGCTCCATGGAAACTTCGGAGCACTAAGTGTCAGATCCTTTTTAATTTGGTGGACGATCCATCGCTCATCTGCTGACGAAAATATTTTGGGTCTACCAGATTTTGGTTTATTTTCCATATTTATTTTACTAGTAAAAATGCAACTGCTCGGCGTTGATATCAAATATGACTAAATATTTTCTTCGAATTGTAGATACATATTTTCATTGCATGTTGATTTTGGGGATTTCCCCTTTTTGTTTTGTCAAAATTTCCATGGACATAGTAGGTATTGTCATCTGTTCTTTTTTGAGTTTTTTTTTTACTTTTTTTATATTATTGATTTTTTTTTTGTTATAATGAAATAAAATTTTGTTTTTTATTTTGATGTTTTTGTAAGGTAATGAATAGAGCTTTTAAACAAAGTATTGGACTTTTTTAAAAAAGCTTCTATTTTACTATTTATTCTGTGATAAAGAATTAAATGGTAGGTGTCCGACTTTATTTTTGATCCACTGTAAGCATGTAAAGATAAATCTTTACGTAACATTCGCCATGTAATAATTGTGAACAAGTTTTATTGATGACAACGTCGTGAAATCGTTAAAAGTGGGTACCCTGCGACACCTTCTCTCACTGTAGCAATATTTTCGGTTGAATGACCTGAACGAGCACGTGTTGCTGTCGGTATGTTTGGAAGCAGTGGGCTAAAATGTTTGAACTAAATTATTTTTAATAGCGGACTCAGGTGCCGAACTTCACGAAATATTGTTTTAACACACCCGCACCATTTTGAGATAGTTACATTAAACTCGATTAAAAACAAGTTGTAATTGGAAGAACCCGTATTTAACGATCCCCTATTGTTGGTTTGGCATTTTGGTGCCCCTGGTACTGTTATTGAAAATTCTTCAAGAAAAGTAATATCGATTTTTATTTTCATTTGATTTATCTGCAGTGGGTGCTAATACATTAACATAAATTTCTTAATGCGGTGTAGGACCGTACATATCCGCCTGTTGATAGGACAGAAGACGATGATATGTTGCCTCACGCACCGATGGATGACAGCCAATTTAAAATTCTGCTCAATTCTGATGGCGCGTTCCACCCTCTAAAAATAAAATTGATAACAGCAATATCTCTCCTTTCACACTACAAGAATTAAGAGAGGAAATCAATGTTAACCTAAATTCATAGAAATCTCCAGGATATGACTTAATTACAGGACAAATAATAAAAGCTCTTCCTGAAAAATAACTACGTAAACTATACTCCAAATAAATATTGCAGTATTCAGACTTAAACTCGTTCCAAATAAATGGAAAGTCGCAGAAGTAATCAGATTTTTTACTTCCAATACTTTCAAAATTATTCGAGAACCTACTCCTAAAGAGACTCACTCGTACCAATAATAAAAGAAAGAAATATTATTCCTCCACATCAATTTGGCTTCAGAGAAAAGAATTCAACTATAGAATAAGTACATCGAATTACACACATAATAGAAGATGTACTTGAAAATTAAAAAGTATTTTCTAGTATCTTATGAAATACTAAAATCTTACATATCTAACACTTTCGTGTTAAATTAGATGGCGAATACTCAGAAATAAAGAAAATATCTGCTAGAATACTACAAGGTACCGTTCTGGGGCCTATTTTATATGTTCTATATACCTCGGACCTGCCAACGATAGAGGAGACTAATATAGCAATGTTTGCAAATGATACGACCATTGCCAAATTACAAAGAGCTACTAATATTATCAACTGGATAGAAGTAGAACTGAACTCGCTACTATACCGGCGAATTCTGAAACCTGTATGGACTTACGGTATATATCTCTGGGGCTGTATCGAGAAAACTAATGTTAATATCATCCAGTCATTTCAAAGCAAAGTCGTACGTGGGAGAGTTAATGCATACTAGATCAACTAGATGAATCTGGATCGACTAAAAATATAATAAAACTGTATATGGGACTAACCAAAGGGCTCCAACCCCCCCCCCCCCCCCCAACGAGAATATATTTTATGGAAGATAAATTACTATCCGATTTGTAAATCAGATGTAAAAAATAAATAAAAAAAATTTTGCTGGCCGCTTGATATCAGACAGACGTCTGCTTCAGCCGTTTGGATTAATTGGAGTAATCACCACATGTTCTTTTTGGATTATAATCTTCTTGGATATGTCTTCATTTATCCCTTAGATGAAGATGTCTGAAGTTATCGTTGAAGAAAACGTTTATTTTACAGGATGTGGTAGCAATGTAGTATATTTTTCACATTTTGTGAGGTTCATATCGAATACTTGTAGCTTTTTTACATTTATATCTTTCAGGTCCTGTTGGTGTCAAAAGTGTTGCCGCGGTTATCCGTGAGGTCTATCAAATTTTTTTCCTCATTCGGGTTGGGTTAATTGTTTTGTCATTTTTTGTGGAGGGTACAAAATGCTAGCTAACACATTTACCTGTGGTATCGAAATTATTTCTCTAAAAGGAAATGAACATTGTTTTAGTTTTGTACAAATTTTGGCAGACTTGAATTAAAATAAATGAATTACTTTAATTGTATTGCCCATATTGGTGGAACTTAAATTTAAATGGTTTAAAGTACTCGCAAGTATTTCTAGCAACTTATAACTACTGAATCAAAAATTATGTTTCCAATGTTTTACTTCTAAGTAACAAATTTGCGTTTCATTACTACTCCCAAGTGCTTTGCTTACGTTAATAGAAGCCAGCTATTCCAAGATTTTAATTACCGAAAACCGGTTTCTTCAAATTTGATAAACCCAGAAATCCTACTCCCAATCTACATGGTAGCTAACTGCTTAATTCTGCGATTCATTATTCATCGCGTTTAGTGTACTTGTGCTATTGATACACCATAGCAAGCTTCCGACTATACTTGTGAGCCAAATGTTTGTCAAAACGATAGATTTTTGACGAGAAACTGGTGAATTTAAGTCAACGTCCAAAATGCTCAACGGAACGGATTTGGCTCCTTATGGAAAGTATCCATTTATCTGTGAAGCACATTTTGCAGAAATAGATTTTTCAATGGTTTGTTTGAAGTTTAACTATTAGCAATTTTCCACTTGGAGTAACTTTCCATCTGGACCAATAACAGGATATTTTCAGAGATTTGGACAAGGCTCCACCGTTCGTCTCAGAATTTTGTAGAAAAAATTAAAATATTTTAAAATAGAATAATTTAATACTTGAGAAAAGGGGTGGATACTCGATCGACGACTAGCAAGCATGCAATTTGCTAGCCGAGAAAGAAAATTTGTATTTCAAATTAGCTATATGTTTCGTAAAATATTTGATTACTTTTGCGCACAGTAAAACACAACAAAAATTTGTTGTTCATTTTTTGAAGACGCGAATTTTACTGTGCAATCACAAAAATATTCAAAAATTTTATGAAAAATATAGTTTGAAATTTAAATTTCTTTGGTAAAATTGATCGAGTAGCCAGGATTTCGGCTAGCAAATTGCTTGCTTGCTAACCAATCGAGTATTTATCCCACAAAGAGGTACAAAAAACTATTGGGTTGTTCGGAAAGCTATTTCGTTTTTTAAAG
The DNA here is from genome assembly GCA_947310385.1 of Nephrotoma appendiculata. Lineage (NCBI taxonomy): Eukaryota > Metazoa > Arthropoda > Insecta > Diptera > Tipulidae > Nephrotoma > Nephrotoma appendiculata. The sequence goes on from OX371223.1 coordinate 319,099,502, forward strand.
ATTTTATTTAATTAAATATTCTCCATTTTGATCCAATCCAAATCCTTTAAATTGGTGGCTCTGTTTATCGTATTACATGATTTGGAAACGATTTACTAATATCGTTAGATGCTGTGCCGATAGCGATGATGCGGAGATTTTCATGTGTTGATGTATGAAAATTGTATGAGTTGATGTTAATGTTTTTAAACTGGGATTTGTACTGGGCTTCGCGTTGGGATACTGTTAAAGTTAGCCGAAAGTTTCCAGCCGAAAGATAATGCAGATAGTGTCTTGAATACAGCAAAAATCAGTTATAAACTAGAATTTAGGATGAATTTAGAATCGGGTTATATCCTTTGGGTGAAGGGGTAATTATTTCAGTTTATAGGAATTTAAAAATCGATAGGAGCGAGAGTATAAAGAGAGTTTAACTTTCTGTTGAAATAGTCAAGACACTATCTGCATTATCTTTCGGCTGGCAACTTTCGGCTAACTTTAACAAGGTCGCGTTGGGTGAGGATTCCAAACATGTCCCGTAAGATAATGGCTGTTGTGTCTCCCAGACATTGGTTGTCCGCGACTAAGTTGTTGAACTGCCAATCAAGCTGTTGTAGGATTAAGTTTAAACCAGATAATTTCTCGCTGGCTGTTGTCAGCTCGACTTGTGCTTTTTCAAAGGTATTCATCTCCTCCCAAAAGCTGGTTATGTTATAATAGTTTACTAATGTCCACTTTATAGCTACCACTTCGAGTTTACCTAGATCCTCGAAGTATATTCCTGTTGAATGGTTAAATACAGTGACTTTGATCTGGGCTTGCGCGAACCATAGCAGACAGCAAGTGATAGCATTGCAAACACTAGATGATTTGCTGTTGCTCGTCTTTGGGTCTGCTCTCTCACTGTTTGCTTGTTCTTTGTGGACTGTGTATTGTTGTTTTGCATGGTTGTTGTTGTATTTTTTGTTGTTGTTGGTTCAGACATGTTAGTTAAGGAAAGGCGACATACTTTCGTAAGATTTCTCTTCAACGTGCTGTTTTTATACTTGAGTGTAACTACCCGGACTAGTCCATCGTGTCTCGGATGTACAATAGTTCGATGACTCTAACTAGTAGTTAGAGGGGGTAATGCCAATGCATTGTTACGATTTTGGTTTACATTGTAATCGTGAGATATAATCCGTTTGCCATTTTTTTCATAAGATTTGACTGAGAGGTCTTGATACCCTCGATGTTAGGCTGAGGGGTTGTTATAATAGCTCTCCCTATCAAGAAATATGCTGGACTTAAAAATCTGTCTTGATCTGAGTCGTTTGAAACAAGGGCTAATGGGCTTGAGTTCAAACATGCTTTTATTTGAGCTAGAAGTGTTGCAAGCTACTCGGAGGTTAACGTGTGAGTTCTTACTACTACAGGTTCCCACAAACCTCCAAAATGAGGACTTCCCGGGAGCAAGAAGTGCCACTCAGTTCCCATGTTGTCGCTATTATTTTTTTGATTTCACCTTCCTATTGTTTTGCCTGCCTTTAGTTGTTTATCTGCTCCAACAAAGTTAGTCCGCAATCACTGAATGTTTTCAGAAAAATGAGCTTAATCAGAGGCGTCACAGACACCGTGTAGTTCAATTTTTGAGCAGTTGTTGTATAGTTCATCTTCCAATGATGAATTCTAATCGTCTCTAACTGTTGCAGTTCTAGCTTGTAGTTTAGCTATCTATTTTCAAAATGTACGTGGAGTTTGTCGGCCCATCCTACAAAAGAAGCCCATAAGTTACTGGATTTTTTCCTGGATCACTACTAGTACTAACCATCCTAGCGGATTGAAAAGCCTAGACGCTCCTGATAAAATGGTTCGATTAGATACGGTAGTGTTTGTATCTGGCATGGATACTTTAAATTGAAACGTGTCTGTTCCAGTTCCAGAGTAGCCCTAGTGTTTTGACTGTGCCATTAAATTTTATCTTGTGTAGTTCCGTTTCTTTTTGGTTTTCCGGAAGTTCTTCTAAAATTGCTTTTTCATTGCTTGTCCATTTTCTGAGGTTAAATCCTTCACGAATACATAACGATGCTTCTTCCATCTCATCAGTATTGTGGTTAGGTTGTTTTGTAAAATTGGACCGACGTATATCAATTCGTTTAGAGACGTGCCTGTTGTTGTTTTGCAGGAATTTGATACTTCCTCAACTACTCTCAACTTGGTTGTTGTGCTGTCTTTTTTATTATGGAATGATGTGGCATGTAGTAAACACAAGAGTTATCTGCTATTGAATCATCTTGGATCAGTTCCGTGTGGTTAAGCAGGATATACTCTTTCATGAACTTATGATATTGACTCTTCAAGTCTTAATCTTTCTTGAATTGATTTTCAATTTGAAGCAATCTAGCTACTGTTTTAGCTTGAGAGACTCCTATTGCCACTTTTCTCAGTTTGTCGTTGCTAAACGGCATTTTAACCTCGTATCGTCCATTCTTTGACCTCTTGTGGGTCTGCTCATAGTGTTGTTGTTCACATTCTTCCTCTTCAACAGTTAAGTGTCTTTCCGGGTGTAGTTCTTCGGCTTCCCAAAAGCATTTTAATAGCTTATCTAAAATGTGCTAATGTAACGTGGCTTTTTAATCGAGATATCAATACATTGCTATTCTGGGTTAGGCGACCCGATATTATTCATCCTAATTCTGATTGTTGAGTTATACGCTTATGAAGCGGATCTTTCTTTATGCCTTGCAAAAGTATTTGACCGTAGGTGTCAGCGCCTATTAAAAGATCAACAGGTCCTGGAGTGTCGAAAATTGAATCGGCTAGGATTACTTTCTTTTGTAGTTGGTAGTCTAGGCCCAATATGTTTTTATCAGGAAATGGTTTAGTAATAGTGGTTAAGACTACAGCTGAAGCTTGTATCTTAAAGATCGACTGAAACCCGGGACTGATGTTAATCATGAACTTCGGCTAGAACCCTTGTCCCCAGTTTCGTATAGCTGTTCTGCTGTCCTGGTTTGTTTTACATGCAGCAAAGTATGGTGGTTGCCCTTGCCAGTAAAAAAATTGGTTTTATAATGCTGCAATTTGTTGTCGTATGGCTTTTGTTTAAACGATTTCTAAGCAAATTGTGCAACATAACAATTTGATTTCTTTCGGGAGTGCTCATGTTTTTAAAGCGTTGGCAGACTTCCGTTCGATGGTTTTGTGGACAGGATACGCAAATAAAAGTTAGTGTTGCAGCTACGAAAGCTTTTTTTTTAATTGTTGTACTTGATACCTGGGTTGTTGTATTGGTATTAACTTATTGCTACCAATAGACTCTAAGGATTCAAAACGCCTTTCCACAAATTTCCAAAACTGGCTTGTCTCTTGGATTTTCTAGAGAACTTTCATATATACGACGTGATTCGTTGCCCAATTTTTTTAACAAAGTAAAGATGATGAATGGACTCCATGTGTCAGTTCTAATAACTGTATTCCTTATATCGAATAGGCATTCAAATGTTGTGCCGTGTAGCTTTTGATCGCTGCGGCGGATTCCATGTTGGCTTAATAAGATGTTTAACAGATAAGATACAAGTAATCTTTTGTTGTTGAAGCGGTTCTCCAGCATCTCCCAGGCTGCATCGTAGTTGTCTCCAATATGTTCCAAATGGCTTATTAATTTTTCAGCTGGCCTTTGAACGTGGATTTTTATGTAGTTCATTTTGTGTGTTTTCGTAAGTTGATTGTCATTATGAACTAGCTGTTTAAAAGTATCAGCGAAGCCAACCCATTTCGTGGAATGTCCATGAAAATATGGGAGTTCCCCTGGTGGTAGACGAACTTCAAAAGGCTTAACTTTACATTATTATATCATTAGAGATAATACGATTTTGTCGTATTCGTTATTTAAGTTTTCGTAGTGTTGTTCTACGAAGTAGCTTAAAATGGCTTCCTGTTCTTCGGAAACTTCCATGCAAATTATTTCATATAGCTCCATAATCTACATCATCATCCTCTCCATATTCTTTAATATAAGCAGTAACGCTAGTCTCTATCTGTTGTTGCTTGCCAGTATGTATTCAGCTGTGCGGATTTTTCTAGACAAACCTTGCATTCGGACGTCTTGTTGTTTTAATTGTTGAAAGAATTTTTGAGTTTGCTGATGTGATGATTGATTTGATTTGCTAAATGATGAAGCTTCATTTGCTTGGTAGTTGATATTCGACTCTTCAGGTTGGGGAAAGGGCATTTGGAGGATGTATCTGGAGTTGGTAAAATATTTTGTAAAAATGTATTTTGTTTTATAGTATTGGTGTGTTGATTCTAGTTCAGGTTTGTACTCGTTTACGTCTTTTTAAGAGTTGCTATTTTCAACTCAAGATATTTTTTCGTTTTCCGAGTTGCACCATCTTTTTATATTTCGAGATGATGTGCTCTACCGCACCAGGTCTGTCTTTTTATTGACTAGGGTGTTAGACTGTTGTTATGTGGCGTAGACTCTGATTTATTTGCCGGTTGTTGTTTGGCTGTAGAATTTCGATACCTGTTGTCGTGTAATCGAAGTTTCAATATATCTTGACCTATAGCAATATATTTGTAGAACTTATTGGCTACCGGTTGTTGTGGTAGCTCGAAATTCCAATGTAAAATTCCTTTACATACGTTTGGATGAGTTCTATTGGCTGCCGGCTATTTTGCTGGCTCAAAGTGCCAAACCAATTTCTGATCTTTGCTGGTAAAAAACTGATCCAATGCATTTCTGACGTCCTCTTTTAAAGAAAAGGTTTTGACGTCTAAAAGATTTTGTAGAAACCAGAGTAGGTAATAATCTGAAGGTACCAGATCTGGAGAAAATGGGGGGTGTCGTAGTATATCCTATTCAAGCTTCAATAGCTTCTGGAGTGTTACCAAACTTGCATGAGTTCTCGCATTATCTTGGTGGAACACTATACCATTTCTATTGATTAAATCTTGCTTATTCTTTTTGAGTGAACCATTCAATTTGTCCAGTCGATGACAGTACAGAAGCTAAAAAAAAAACGATTCCCTTGAAATCCCAGCAAACAGATAGCATCACCTTTTTTTGTTGAATATTTCGGCTTTCGAAGTGTTTTGCGCCGGTTTATCTTTTTTACTCCACGATCTCTTCCATTTAACATTGTTATATAGACAACGCATTTCTCGTCCCCAGTAATAATTTTCTTCAAAAATGAATCATTTTCTTGACGTTTGAGAAGCAAATCACAGACGTCAATGCAACGGAGCAAATTTCTTTCTGTAAGAACATCTGGAACCCATATTATGTCAAGTTTTGAAGCATACATTTTTTTTCTCGCTTGAACATCATTTTTGCCTTTTCGATCGTAAAAATGTAAAATATGCCGATAATGTTGGTTTCGATTTTCCATATTTAATATGAAAACCAAACACAAACTATTAGGCAGAATCAAACAAATTTTTGCACAAACAAGCTGTCAAAACATAACATAACAATGGCGGATTAACTTTGTTGGCTGTGAAACATTATATTTTAGCCCTCAGTTATGAAAAGACGAAATTACTTTCCGAACAACCCAATATTTCCGGATATGCATTATTTTACAATTTATCCAGAGATGTTACACTCCAAGACCACTTTCACATTCATGCACCACCCAAAATTTAGCTAGTTCAGTTCTAGTTCAACACAAAACTACTTTGTATTAGAAAACATATAGAGCAAGCGCAGCAGTGTATGGCAAAAATCCCTGAACTAGTTTATTTTGCATTATCAATATCAAATTCATTTCACATAAAATACACATAACCACTAAACACTAAATTAACCTTCAATTAGTACAAAAAATTGGAATTTAAAAGTTTACAAAAAAAAAACCGCTAGTACGTACGTATATAGATATAACATCGCGATACATTATGTACAATATTTTTTTTTTAATTGTGCCAAATTGTAAACAAATGTAGCAAAATATTCGCAAAAGTTTAACGTACGAATTCAACTACTTTGCCCGAGTTTGGTCAAAATGATATCGATTTAGTGAAAAAATTTGCATACATTTTTCCAAAATTTGTAATCAACAGTACGCGTGCGAATAATTTATTGCATTTTAGTTTATTTCAAAGTTTTGTTGTTGAATTTAATTTTTTTTTCATTTACTTTCTAGTTGTTTTATTATTTTATATAACGAGCGATTTGTAAATGTAGATAATGAATGTTATATTGTGATGTACTTAATTTTTTTTTTATTTATATTGGAATTGAAAATTATTTATGATAAAATAATAGTTTTCGGTTGATATGCGCTACATAATATAGTGTTTTATATACCAAAGTTGAAAAGTAGTATACTATTACAGCCCGTGAGATACGTTTAACATGGGATATGATTATAAGAGAGATATTTGTTCTTTAATAATATTAAATAACTCCAGATAGCTCGATTTTAAAATATGATTGGTGTCGCAATTTCGACAGCCCAAAAAGCCCAAAAAATGCGCCATATTGAAGAAAACTCCAATGGCTACAAATTGGAAAATATTTCTACGCCAAAACTATGCTCCATTAAGACTAAAATTGTATTCAAACATCCGATGTTATTACAAAAATGTCTATAAGCTTAGTGTAGCAAAATTGGTCATCTACTCAACAAATTAAATCCTTTTTAAAATTGATATTCTATAACTTGATATATTTTATTATCCCCGTCTTTAAGGCTTTATGGTCTTGTTTTTATTATTTAAATAAGAAACGTTATACCTCCGATATGTTTCGGCTTTAATGTGCCATCTTCTGGGGGTGAAGTGCAGTTTATTTCTACAAAAATAATAAGCTTTGTTTTAACAAATACAGCGGAGGTAATATATATAGGGACAAAATTTTAATTAAACGATTGAATATTTAAAATAAGAATTCATATTACTTTTTATTCTAGTTTATATATGTACATAAGAAAGGAACTTCAAATAATTATGCCACATTTTGGATTTCGAGTGAACTGTTGTCTTTAAAAAATAAAAAAAAAATTCCTGAAGACAATATTTATAAGGACAGTTTGCTAATCTGTATTATATCAGCATCTTATTTTTATTCTAATAATCAGTATTACCTCCTGCTTTTATAATAACTTGTTGGAGGGGACAAGGCATTGAGTTGTTATGGTTTTGCAGCAAACTTTGATCAATATTTTTGCATTCTGTGACAATGAATTTCCGTAGTTGGGTAACCGTTTCAAATTGGCGGCCGTTATTGTTATATTATATGATGCACCAAATAAAGACAGCTTTTATTTTATTTATGATTTTTATTTATGCCTATCTTAAATTTACTCATCACATTTTCTATTGCCAAATGATTCTTATCTGCTCGAACGTGCCTTTTTTCTGTCAATCTTCTTTCTCTACCCAGCAATCCATGGTTAACCAAAAACCCAATAGACATTCTGCTTATTCATTACATAACATCTCCTTCTTTAATATATAATTGTGTAAACATTGATTTCAATTCTATTTATACTTAAAACTAAACATAACTAAAACACAAAAACAATTTCAAAATTTTTTCTTTAATAAATTATCTTTCAACTAGGTACTTATTATTCTCTTATTTTGTATCCATATAATAATCATTAAATCTAATTGGAATTGTACGTTTTCTGGTCGAACGTCTAACTTCTTCCCCTAACTCCTCATTTTCGTTTTGTCTGTACTCTTCTTTAATACATTGGTTTGGAAGATTTTTCCTTTGGCTATATTATTACCACTACTGATAGGAGGTATTATTTCGACACGTGACTGATCAGACTCGGACGTGCTCCCTCAAAATCTACACAATTCGGAGTGATCTGAATATGTGAACCCATTTTCTCACCACCCTCTTCAACCCTGTCTTTACTATACGAAAACCTTAAATGATACGAAGTTCTACGCAATACCCTTCCTTCCTCTGTTCTTATTAAATACGACCTAGGTGCCTCGTGTTTCCTAATTATTACAGCTTTCTTCCAAAAAATTTCCATTTCTGTAGACCACACTATCACCCACTTGAAATTCTTTACGCGGTTTCGTACCACGGTTATAATAATACGCACTTTTCTCGTTCTTTGTAATAATTTGTTTCTTACATGATCTTGGTTTGGTGAGGTTGGTAAATTGTCTTTAATAGGCAAGCGTGTTCGTGTTGTCATACCCATTAATATTTTGACAGGTGCCAAATCAATGTCTGTTAAAATGGTATTACGATATTTCAACAATCTCGCTTGCCAATCATCAGATTTATTTAATATGTTCTTCGCAATCTGAATAGCTTTCTCAGCCATTCCATTTGACTGAGGATATGTGAGAGAACTAGTTCTAATTTCAAAGCTCCAATCAATTGCAAATTTTCTAAACTCATGACTTGCGAACGGCATGTTGTCACAAATCATAACGTTTGGTATGCCATGAACTGAAAATTTAAGTTTCTTAGTTAACTCAACTGCGTTTTTGTTTTGCAATATCGCTATCTCCAACCATTTGCTGAAATAGTCAATCACTACTAAAAAATTTACCCCTCTTATCTCTCCTATATCACATCCAATTTTTTCAAACGGTCTATTCGGAAAATTATGTGGTAACAATGGCTCCTTTATATTTGAAACCTGAACTTTTAAATCTGATATTTCTTCATTAATACCGGGTCAAAACAACAAAGATTTTGCTCTATTTCGGGTTTTTGTAATACTCATATGTCCTTCATGCAAAAGACTCAACATACTTTTTCTCAACGAATTCGAAACCACCACTCGATCATTATAGAATACTAATCCATTCTCAATGATTAATTCATCTTTGTATTTATAATATCTTTTAACATCTTCGTCTAGCTTTTCAATTTTCTTCGGAAAACCATTGATTATATACTCCTTGAGTTTCTTTCTCTTTACTCATATTAATCGTATGCACTACTTCGGTTAAATTTTCTTCTTCATTTAACTCATTTTCCCCTATTGTTGTGTTACGTGATAGTAAATCTGTGATGATCATTTTTTTCCCGGTACATAAGACAGATTAAAATTATATATGATTAATTTCAATCGCATTCGTTGGATTCGTGATCCATGCGACGAGGTTATATCTTTTTTTTAATAAACTAACCAATGGTTTATGATCCGTATGTACTGAAAATTCTCTACCATATACAAAATTGTGAAACCGTTTGCAAGCGAACACAATTGCTAACAACTCTTTTTCAATTTGAGCATAATTTTGCTCCGCACTTGATAAACGGCGTGAAGCATAATAAATTGGTTTGCCTTCCTGCAATAATACTGAACCCAGACCGTTTTTCGATGCATCTGTCTGAATTATCAGGTTTTTATTTTTATCGTTTATAACAACGCAGGTGCGGATTTAATTAAACTCTTAATATTTTCCAAATCCTGTTTTAACAAATTACTCCATATAAACTCCGTATCTTTTTTCAATAGAGCCCTTAGATTTGTTGTTAGTTCCGACATATTCGGAACAAATGTTCTCAAATAATTTATCATGCCCAAAATTGACTGAAGTTCTTTCACGTTTTTTGGATCACCTATTTTAGCAATTGCTTTCACGCGCTCTGGTTCTGGACGGATACCATCTTCTGAAAACAAATGACCTAAATACTTTACAACCTTTACTTTGTACTGTACTTTGTTTTTGTTGAATCGGATATTATATTGCTTTGTTCGTTCCACTACTTGTTTAAGAATTCGATCATGTTCTTTTTCACTTTCCGCAGCAATAAGAATATCATCTATTTATATGAATACTCCTTGTATATCACCAAAATTCCTAAAATTTACCTTCTGGAAGTACTGTGGAGACATTGATAACCCGAATGGCAATCGATTGAACTTATACACTCCAAATTTTGTGCCGAAACAACATCAGTCACTCGATTCCTTGTCCAATTTTATCTGATAAAATCCTTGCTTCATATCCAAAGTAGTAAAAAACTTTTTCCCTGCTAGATTAGTTGTTAATTCTTCAAGAGATGGAATAGGAAAATAATCTGTAATTATAACTTTATTAAGCTCTTGAGGATCTAAACAAATACGTTATTTAGCGTCTTTTTCCTCAATTATAACAATATTGTTAAACCAATCAACTGGATAATTTACTTTTTCAATTACACCATCTTTTTCTAACTCATCTAAAGCTTGCTTAAATCGGTCACACAGCATGATAGGAATCTTCCGTGGCGGACGTTTTACTGGAATAGCTTCATCTCGAATTTTAATTTTACACTTTCCCGGTATGCAACCCACGTTTAAAAATATTTCACTATTATCCCTTAGAAACCTTTGTTTTTCATCATCCCCAACTTCATTAATACTAACTACTTTAATTAAATTTAATTTTGTTGTTGTAGAAAATCCTAGTAAAGGTCTAGTACCAATGTCTTCCACCACAATAAACGGTTCACAAATCTTTTTATCTTTGTATTCAATTATTAATTCAATTTTCCCTACTGATCGTATTCTCATTTCTCGTATCCACCGAAACATTCCAAAATAGTTTTGGTTTTAGGCAGTTCTAATCCCGTTTTTAATTTCTTGAATATCCTTAACGGAAGAATGTTAATGTCTGAACCCGTATCAACCTTGAACTTCTCTAATTTATCCTCAACACGCACCAATTCAGTCCACTCTCTCGAAACTTCCGACTCAACCGAATACAAATACAACGCGTCATCGCTATCTTTTTCATACCTCCTATCATCAGTGTTTACATTATAAATACGCGTTCTCGATAAACAGCATTTTGCAAAATGTCCTAACCGATTACAGTTATTACACGTTGCATTGTACGCAGGACATTTCATTGCCGCATGTTTTTTATTACATTTTTTACAACTGAACAAATTATTACTTGCATTGACATTTCTATTGCCAAATGTCCCTCTCGCGAATTTTCCCTCATTTTTATTAATATCATTATTACTATCCTTAATTAAATTTCTATCATTACATGCATTACCTGTCTTCTTAATTAAATCAATCACTTCTTTATGTATACCTTGTACTTCTTGAGTTTGTTTCTTACTCAACTCTGATGTTCTGCATTTTTCCACCGCCTTTTGAAAAGTAAGGTTATCTCGTTCCAATAAGTCTACTTGTAGTTTGACATCGAAAATTCCCAAAACAATCTTATCCCGGAGTTGATCATCTTCTTCTTTATATTCACATGTTTTTATCAACCTGAGAATATCCGCTAAAAAGGCATCAAAAGTTTCACCCTCTTGTTGAACACGCTTCAGAAATTTAAACCGTTCAAACACAATATTCTTCCGTGGGTTGTAAAATTCATCAAACTTCTGTAAAACTATGCCAAACTGTTCTTTTTCTTCCATTTCCACTTCCTCATTCCTCTCATTTTTAACTTTAACCTTCTCGAATTTGATACTATTAAACGCGGATATAGCTTCATCTCCCCCAATGTCCAACAAAATGGCTATTTTGATGTCATCTGGTTCTAAATGCGTTTTTGTCGCCTTCATGTGAATTTCAAGCCGCTGACGAAAAACTTTCCAATTTTCCGAAGCATTGCTCCCAATTATTAGTGGCGATGGTCTATTAATTTTAAAATCCATTTTTTATGTATTTTTATTATTATAATTATTTCTTATTTTTTCAATCAAACACTTATTTAATTCGCGTAAATTCTTTTAATTTCTGATTTATTTTATCTTTCTAGTTAATTTTAAATCAACTGCGCCATGTTATATTATATGATGCACCAAATAAAAACAGCTTTTATTTTATTTATGATTTTTATTTATGCCTATCTTAAATTTACTCATCACATTTTTTATTGCCAAATGATTCTTATCTGCTCGAACGTGCCCTTCTTCTGTCAATCTTCTTTCTCTACCCAGCAATCCATGGTTAACCAAAAACCCAATAGACATTCTGCTTATTCATTACATAACAGTTATGGTAAACGCGTTTAGAAAGAAATGCCTAAACGTTTTCCATTGGATTAAGATCTGGACTAATCGCAGGCCACTATAAAACACCAATACCATGTTCTGCAAAATATGATTTTGTATGTCGAGCTGAATGTATTGCAGCATTATTTTGCTGGAATGCTCAATGTTGACCAAACGTATCAACTAAAATCAACCCAAAATCAACTAAAAGGTCTTCTAACTTAGATAGATTAGATAGATACTATGGCAGATAGATAGATACTTGGCAGCATTCATTTTAGTTGATACAAAATAAATTGGAGCACGTTCTGTGTAACAAAATGCTCCCCATACCATCACCGAGTCACCCCCATAATTTCGTGTTTGACGAATAAGCCTGTTCTGACGAGTATTCCCCAATACGATTGCCACCAATCGGGGCCGGCAAGAGATAATCTTTTCTCATCGCTAAATATGTCATTATGCCACTCTTTATCCCAAAATTGGTAAACCTCAGCAAATCTCAACCAAGAGATATTATCCTTGGCAAAAGTCGCGGACGAGCATCTCGTTTCATGTATTTCAGATATTCCGATTCTTTTAAAATTTGCCGTATACGCTTTTTTTTAATTGGAAGTTGAAGATACTGCCCTATCTGTGCAATAGACATTGAATCTTTAACTGCAAGTCTTTTAATCTGTCCACAATGACCACAACGATTTTTAATGCTATGTCTCGTAATGTTACGTATTTATGCACAAGGGATTTACTTCTACATATTCTGCTAGCAATTTCACATAATGTGAAGCCAGTTTCATAAAAAGCATCAATTTTGCCACACTCCGCTATCGTTAATTGTTTTCCTCATGGCATTTTGTAATTATAACCTACAAAATATATATTAGCCATTTATATAAATTTCGACCTACTTTGCAATAATAATATTACGAAATTTTTCACTTTTACCTCAAAATTAAAAAAAATTATGATAAAAATCACTTTTGTCCTTATAATTTTTGTGTTTTCAAATCAAAATTTATAAATGAACTGTACTAGATTGTTCTCTGTTACGCATATTGTATATAAAATACGAAAACACAAATAACTGTAAATTTAAAAAAGTAGACAGTGGTGGATTTAGGAGAAATTTCTAATTACAGTTCGTCCCTATATGTAATGCCTCCGCTGTAGAGAGTTCTCACACATTATGTTAACATAAAAAATAATTACAATTCTTGTACTTACAAAGATTGCAAAAATCCACAAATATATACATAATGTAATTCGCCATTAATTAAAACGTAAACAACACTTAGTAGCTTAAAAATGCATATAACATTTGACTTGTTGTTGATCGGGTGTCAAAAACATAACTGATTGTGAATTGTGTTGTGATTACTGAATATGAAAATTATTTAAAACATTGGTAGTGGTTTGTTTTGTGTGTGTTTATTGTGTGTGTGTTCGTGTGCGTTCCGGAGTCTTTTTTTGTTTCTTTTTGTGGCTGAAATCATCTAACGCACAAAACACAGGCGCGATATGATCTGTGCCTTATTTGATGTTCATTGAATTTTCACTCATGATGTGTTAGGCCTCGTGGTTAACCTATGACTAATATGATTAGATTTAGCCAAAGCTTCTGTAGAATCGAAATCAAGTTTATGTCCGCTTTTTGAGGCAGTGCTTAACTAGAGCTGCTTTTGGTGATGAATATTCATTGGCCTTTTCCAAATCACGCTTATGACTTTTTAACCTTTTTCCAGATACTGTTTTGTTTGTCTGACATAAGAAAGTTAACAAGTTGAACCATCATTTAAAGCGCCTAGGCATGGGATTCGTAGCATTTGTTTGTTTTTCACGCGGGATTTTATTTTTGAGTTTTATTTTTTATGGGATTTTTATTTTTGAGTTGATACTTTCAAAATCTTACGTTGAAACCTGTTAAATAGCCTTCAAATCAAAAACAATAAATATAGTAAGTTAATCAATTATTAAAATTAGGGTTAATTGGAAAGAGAGAAAAGTATCTACTGTCAACATACAATTCTACAAACCCCAAACTTTATGCATTCCCTAAAATCCATAAACCTAACATTAATTGTAGACCCGTTCCCACCTGTATCGGCACTTTCTCGTCTGGTGTGTCGAAGATGTTATCGAATATATTGAAGAGGTTACTTGTTGCTGACCCATATAACATGATACTATTAAAGTTAGCCGAAAGTTTCTAGCCGAAAAATCAAAAAATCGATAATACAGATAGTGTTTTCGCTTTCTCAGCCGAAAGTAGATAAATACGTCATCGTTGATCAAGATTCTTCAGCCGAAAGTTATCAGCCGAAAGATTATTTCAACAACCCATCAACTAAAACCAATTTTAATGTTTTAGTATGCGAAGGTTGTTGTAAAACCTAATTCTATTTAAACTTGAGAAATACAAATGTTTAAATCAATCAACCATAATTTGAAAAGCAATATTGTTAACCGTGCTTCAAATAAACATAAATTATGGTGGGGATGCCGCTATGGCCATTTGATATGTCATAATGTTGCTCAAATTTGGCCTAATTATGAAGAAATTATGAAGGGGATACCGGGACCTTGTTAAAGTTAGCCGAAAGTTGCCAGCCGAAATTGAAAAAAAATCGATAATGCAGATAGTGTCTTGACTAGTTCAGCCGAAAGTTAAACAAATTATATATTAAACTGAAGTATCGTAGCCCAAAGTGACTATAAGTGACTATTCGATAGCCCATGACCATAGGTAGATTCTGAGTATATGATTGGGGTGGCTCTGATGGGGTTATAAGGGTGAAATTTCGATTTTCCTCATTTTTCGTCGATAAAATAGTTTGTCATTCGATATTTTGGCATATAGACACCAATCTCACTATGCCGATTCGATAGCCCATGACCGTAGGTATAATTTGATTGTAGGTAAGGCGTGAGTCTGAAGGGGTTATATGGATGAAATTCCATATTTGCCTTATACAGCCGAAAGTAGTCGATAAAGAAGATTGCAATTTATCAAGCATCGTCAAGAATCGTTGGTAATTCGAGATTTTGGCATATAGACACCAATCTCACTATGCCGATTCGATAGCCCATGACCGTAGGTATAATTTGATTGTAGGTAAGGCGTGAGTCTGAAGGGGTTATATGGATGAAATTCCATATTTGCCTTATACAGCCGAAAGTAGTCGATAAAGAAGATTGTAATTTATCAAGCATCGTCAAGAATCGTTGGTAATTCGAGATTTTGGCATATAGACACCAATCTCAATATGCCGATTCGAAAGCCCATGACCATAGGTAGATTCTGAGTATAGGGTTCCACCCCAACCATATACTCAGAATCTACCTATGGTCATGGGCTATCGAATCGGCATAGTGCCATTGGTGTCTATATGCTAATCTCAAATGACGAACGATTTTATCGACGAAAAATGAGGAAAATCAAAATTTCACCCCTATTCCCATCAGACTCACCCCAACCATATACTCAGAATCTACCTATGGTCATGGGCTATCAAATCGGCATAGTGAGATTGGTGTCCAAATGCCAAAATTTCGAATGACGAACGATTTTATCGACGAAAAATGAGGAAAATCAAAATTTCACCCCTATAACCCCATCAGACCCACTCCAACCATATACTCAGAATCTACCTATGGTCATGGACTATCAAATCGGCATAGTGAGTTTTGTGTGAATGCCAAAATATCGAATGACGAACGATTATATCGACGAAAAACGAGGAAAATCAAAATTTCACCCCTATAACCCCATCAAACCCACCCAAATCATCACCACAGTTTGAATATTGAAGTTGGTTTTCTTTATCGATGCAATCTGCATTACCGACATTTTAAAATATTTTCGGGTGTCACAACAAAATTAATATCTGCATTACCATCTTTTGTTTAGGACGACAAAGACACTATACGCATTACCATCTTTCGGCTGGAATAGCAAATACACTATCTGCATTATCATCTTTCGGCTGGAAACTTTCGGCTAACTTTAACAGTATGATACCGGGGTGTAATTTATCAAAATTTCGCTAATTCAATATGTCGAAAATGCAATGAATGGCCTTCCGTTCTTGATTAGCATGCCTTGTCATTGATGCCTCTGTGGTCACTAGATAGGTCATCATGTTGGTCAACTTCGGCCTAACTGTAGAGACATATTGAATTAGTGAAATTACACCCCTGTTTGCGAAACGAAATTAACCGGTTGTTGAAACCGGTTAACGAAATTCTGATGGGGATACGGGGGTGCAATTTGACAAAATTTTCATAGTTCAATTTCTGAAAAATTCATTGAATGGTCTGGCACCTAAGTATCCCCATCAGAATTTCTTCAAAATTGGATTGTTGTTAACAGGCATTAGGACCTATTAAATAGCCATAGTGGCATCAATGCGAATTTAGGTTAAACAAGAGCGTCAGGCCATTCAATAAATTTTGCAGAAATTAAACTATGGAAATCTTGTCAAATTGCACCCCGTGACCCCATCAAAATTTTTTCACAATTGGTTTTGAGGAGACATAACATATTATCATAAAATAAAACTTTCATTTTAATATCAACTTAAAGAAGTATCGGCTGCTAACTTTCAGCTGAAATATATTGATCAACGTTGTTGAAATTTTATGTTCGGCTATCAAACCAAAGACACAATCTGCATTATCATTTTTTGTTCGGCTGGCAACTTTCGGCTAACTTTAACGTTTTCAGAGAAAAGATGTCTCATACAACTGTTGATAACATTGAGATGATAGCAAGTTTTGATATCGTATCACTATTCACGAATATACCAATTAGTATTGCCAAACTATTTCGTGATTCATTTAACTTCATATCAACAAATTTTTGGTATGCCTATGGGAAACCCTTTATGTAAGGTATTAGCTGATATCATTACGCGGGGACTCCTAGACGTAACTCTCGTCAAATTGGATTATAAGCCAAAAATCTTCTTAAAGTATGTTGATGACGTATTCGCCATTATACCTGAATTCTTTTCACCCCCGTTTGAAATTCACTGTTGAGATTGAAGCCGGAAACCAGATTCCATATCTTTACGTTATGTTAATTAGACTTTTGGATGGTACAATCTCAACAGAGTGGTATATTGCATCAAACCGGATCCTGAATTTCCACAGTCGTCATCCTTTAACTCATAAATCGAACACAGCAATGAATTTTGTTAATAGAGTGTTTAATTTAAGATCCAGCTGTTTTCATTTTAAAAACCGAAGATTGGTCGTAGAAACTCTACTCATAAACAATTATCCGGTTAAAATGATCAATAAATTTATCGCTAAGCAAGTACAAACACAAGCGGACAAGTAGTGCAGTGGTTAAAGCTTCGGCACTTGGACCGGGAGGTACTGGATTCGAATCCCATCAGAGGCTAGATGCAAATCGAATTTTCATCATCGATTACAATTGGTGATGCTAATTAACACAACTAAGACCCTCTGATGGAGTGCAGAATTCAGCGCCGACCCACCATCCATTTCAATGTACAGGTTGACATGGAGCTTGCAATGCGCAGGTGGTATACTGTAGTTGTGTGAGTAAGTGAATGGGTTAATGATGTGGCGTGAATGCATGGTATCACAATAGGCCAAAAATGGCTTAAGTGTGAACCACTGAAACCTAAAAAAGTACAAACACATAACACCGGTATTTTTAATTTGAATAATATACAATATACACCCGCAAATGGCCTACGCAATGTCTTTACCAAACTCAAAGATAAAATCCCGCGTGAAAAACAAACAAATGTAGTATATCGAATTCCATGCCTAGGCGTTTTGAAAGATGGTTCAACTTGTCAACTATCCTATGTCGGACAAACAAAACAGTATCTGGAAAAAAGGTTCAAAAATCAAATACGTGATTTGGAAAAAGCCAATGAATATTCATCACCAAAAATACCTCTAGTTGAGCACAGCCTCAAAGAGGGACATAGACCTGATTTCGGTTCTACATAAGTTTTGGCTAAATCTAATCATATTAGTCGTAGGATAACCATATGGTGGCCTTACACATCTTGAGTGAAAATTCAATGAACATCAAACAAGATACAGAACATCAAACAAATTTCAACGCAATGGAAATGAGGTTTAGATAAAAAGAAAGCGAAACGTCTAGAAACGCTAGCGAATGAAGATCAGGATGCTAAACGTATAAGACATGAGAAAAATGCTAGCTGTAGAAAAAATGAGTCAATTGATCAACATAAAGCACGCTTAGACAAACACCACCAACACATGTCACAGGTTGGGGCTGTTGAAACACCAGAGCAACGTGAAGCTCGTTTAAAGCACGATAGGCAGCAGCATTCACAGGCTCGTGCATCGAAAACACCAGAGCAACGTGAAGCTCGATTGGAACATGACAATAAACAACGTCACTCCCATTGTGACGGTTGATTGAAAATAATCCGCTATACAAAGATGTCGTAATTGATAAAAATGCTGTGATAAATGAACACGACATTGCTAGAAGAGCTAAGCCAGGACCATCAGAAGAGCATTCAGAACAGCAAGAAATAAGTCAATGCATGCCAATTATTGAAACTGATCGAATATTGAGAGCATCATGGCATGAAGGAATGCAAGCAGTCTTCACATGAGGCTACACAGGTATTCAGTGCTGTGCTGTGGTATTGGCAAATATCACGCGAGCGTTCATACTTCCACCAAGATCTTGAAAAATAAACATACTGAATCATAATATGATTGAAGGTGATAGAAAATATCAGAAAATTGGCATCGATACAAATGAAAATCCATCTGTGGAACCAATTGATCCAAGTGGCTACCTCATCACAAGAGAGACTTTCATCATGTATAACCAGTCTTTCTCCATGTAATATGATGAAGCACCAGCTCTCTATATGGTAGTCTATTGGATTCAAAGAATGACCCTAAATCAGGCGCTCCGAAATTACACGATGCCTTGCTAGCACTATTCCAACATCAGAAAGAAAGCATTCTGATAGCTGAATCAAAGTCAAGATGGAATGGTTGAGGATGTACACCTCTACATCAAGAACTTGAGAGGTTCAGCTGTATAATGACGAGCAGCCAACAATGAATTGGTTGCACAAATAAGATCTTGGACCACTTACATACTTTGTAACATTCAGCTGCAATGATATACACTGGCCTGATATGAAAGCGTTGTTGATAGTTGATGGAAGACTCGACGAAGACCCAAAAGATCTGGATTCACTATCAGTACAACGAATGATTGAGCAATACCCGATGATTATAAGCAGACACTTAATGGTCCGTGTCAGCGCTCTTATGAAGTTCGTCAAGAGCAATAATGGTGTATTTGGTGGTCGTGTTAAAGATTACTGGTGGCGAATTAAATTCCAGAACTGTGGAAGTCCACACCTTCACATGGTTGTGTGGATTGAAGATCATCCAGCATTTGATAGCGACGAAGAAATTCAGTGCATTGATAGCGTGATATCTTGTGAAACACCAGCTGAAGATACTGAGATGTACGAATATATTAAGAGAAATCAAGTACATCGGCATACACACACATGCACAAAGAACCACGCGGCCTCAACATGCCGCTTCAGCTACCCTCGCAAAAAAGTGTGAACGAACTCGTATCATCACTCATACATCTGACGTGAAGCGGCGTAAAGAAGACATCTGGGTGAAAAATTACAATAAAACATTGCTCAAATTGTGGGACGGCAACTTGGATATTCAACCGTGCGGATCTAATGAAGCCATCGCTTACTGTAGTGAAATACGCTACCAACTGAACTTGATGCAGGCGTATACCGATTGTGAGCGTATACCGATTGTGGCATCTCAACATGAGAGACAGTTCATGAAAATGTGTATTCCTCAATACTCGAAAGCTTGAACAAAGATATCGAGTCATTAAGTTTGATGATGCACGCAGAGCAGAAAGCTATTGCGCAAATATCTTCAAGCGCTATGCAAAACGTTTCATAGAACATCCAAATTTTGACTTCAACAAAATGAGTCTGATTGAGTTTGCGATGCTGTTCGAACTGTACTAGGCGAAATCAAAAAGTGTCAATGAAGAAAGCGTAGACCAGTTTCCAGACGAGAAAAAGAAACATGAACGAAAAAGATTGATTACATAACAGATAACAGCAAAATGGAAATAAGAAATGTACCAGCCAATGTAAGAGCTCCATACTTCATAGCTACAAACGATCCAGAGAACTTCTAATATAGCTTGCTCCTCCAGTATATGCCATATCGAAATGAAATTTAACTGATGGAGGAGTTTGATACAGCTAATGAAGCGTTTATGGCACACGAAGAACATCTAAGGCAAGCTAGTGTGCACATGGAATTGCTTAGAGAGAGAGAGAGAGAGAGAGAGAGAGAGAGAGAGAGAGAGAGAGAGAGAGAGACAAGCAATTAGAGAATGCAGGCACATGCACAGGCACATTCCCCAATAAGAGCCTGCAGTCTTAGATGCTGAAGAAGACTTAGAACTTCCGGATCAACCAATGAATGATGAAGAATTCCATGCTGGCGAGTGGCGAGATAGCTATGAATGTAGATCAGCGAGAAGTACACATCAAGATTACTCGCAGTGTTTAGGAACAAATGAATAATTGCCTGAAGCTCTTCATAACCGGAAATGCTGGAAATAGAAACACCTTCACACTGACGATGCTTAAGAATCAAATAAATCGGCTATATGTTAAGCAAGCTGTGAAGGCATGTACATTGACGAGTATAGCGGCAACATTTGTTGGTGGTTCTACACTACTTAGTACGCTGAAGTTACCCCTACAAAAAGACGGAAGAATCACCCAAATGCCATTACTAACTGGTAACTACCTTAGAATCATGCACCTACAATGGAAAGACATTGAATTCCTGTTCATTGACGAGATATCAATGGTCCTTTACGAAATGCTATGCATTATCGACTTACGCCTGAAGCAATTGAAAAATAGCGATAAACTCTTCGGTGGCATCAATGTCATACTCTTTGGTGGTTTGATGAAATTGCTGCCAGTTCGAGAAAATCAAGTGTTCGCTCAGCAGGAGAGATTACAACCAGCTACACATTTATGGCGTATATTCACATTGGTCGAACTGAAGCAGAATATGAGACCAATGAGAGACACAACATTCATAGATATCTTGAATGCTCTGATAATTCGAGAACTGTCCTCAGAGCATACAGCAGTCTTAATGGATTGCGTAAAGAACGCGTACTTGAACACTTCAGATCAAAGGATCGCATAACAATGTACAAGATCCATGAACAAGATCAGCTGCTTGTAGATGCCACACGTAAGACAGATAACCTTGATCTGAGTAAAATCATACCAGCTGACATCAACCAAATTTGAGGTCTGCTAAAATAGCTTGAGATATTCGTAGGTGCTAAAGTGATGCTGCGATGTAACATCGATGTATCGAAAGGCTTAGTAAACGGTGCTTTTGGTTTCATCATCGAGATAATATGGCCACTCTACGCTCGTGATATACTACACGAAGGAAAAATACTATCAGTAAGCGTAGACTTTGAAAGAGACGGCATACATCGAATCGAACCAATTGCTAAGCAGTTCCCAGAAAAATTGAGCTATGGCATTGCCGAACGTAGAATGTAACCAATGGTACTATCTTGGGCTTCTACTGTGAATGGGTAAAAGGATATTCGCAGCTGGTCAGGCATATGTCGCTTTCAGTCGTGTAAGATCCCTAGAAGGATTACAAATTGAAGACTAGACATTGACTAGAGTTTAACTACAGACAAGCGCATAACAAAATACAAATTAGCTCTACGTGCTCTCGGATCGCATGTTAAAAGGTAAGGTCCAATAGGTGGTAAGCCAACATCTGTGATAGATGCCACCTATCACAGTTCTCCAAGATTCCAAGATTCTCCAAGATTCCTTTTTCTCCTGACCATCAACCAATAATAACACCGGTACCATTGAAAGGATTAATCTCTTTTTGCAAAAATTTCAGAGCTCTAGTAAAATTCATAAAAGACTAAAAAGTGGAAAATAATATATAAAACAACCTTTTATTATTAAATTATAAAACTTATGTCCACATTGATGTCACTTTGGTCATGTGCTAGGTCATAATGTTTGTTAATTGTAGTAAAATTGCAAAGAAATTATGAATAGAATGCGTTGGTGATATAACAAACGATCGATCAACATTATTCAATGTTTTGATAAGTAACAGCAAATAATTCGAAGGGACAAATAAACTGATTAATAGGACACACAGTCATTTTTTGTGATTCCCAATACAAACCCAACTCAACAAAAATCAGATGTTCATTTTTGTAATGGCGTTCGACATGCATTTTAGTTGCCCTTCGTTTCTTAATAAACCTCACAGAGATTTTAATAAAATCAAAGATTGAAAAAAACTGCCTTAATCCATATGACCAACAGTATTTTCTAAAATCAAATGGACACTACCCTTCTAAGAACCAAGATTAGAAAAGGGTGGATTTTGTTCATACTGGAATAAGTTCAGTTTTAGCTAAAGTTGATGAAATGACTTTAATTGAATTAAGATCACATTTATTGTCGAGTAAAATCATCTTGATTTGCCTTTCTTCCCCATTCTTGTTTAACAACAAAGTAAATTTGAACAGATTTTTCTTTTTTAATGTTTTGGGTCTGAAGCACTCCCAACTTTTTACGGTTCGCTTTTCACTACCTAATTCTCCCAAAGAAAAATTCCTTTTGCATTCTGCCCCAATCGAGATTCGAACCCGGTACCTTGCAATCCAGAGGAATGTGTGGACCACATTTTCACACAAGTCATTACCACAATTAGAAAGGGTGATACAATGTGTTTCACCTTTGCGTAAAAATATTACATTAAATTAAAAGTGCAATCTGTTTTATGTAAGAATACCTAGCTTTCGAGCATACGAAAGAAATAAGTGAAGCCGAGAAAAATGATTCATTGGCTTATTATCTTCCTCATTATGCTATTCTTCGATCAAACCAATCTCTTACAAAGCCTGGGGCTATATTTGAAGCTTAAGCAGAAAGAACAAATGCTATATAAGTATCGGCAGGGGTTTATCAATTTTAGCCCAAATATTCTTCAAGGATTTTGTGGAGGGAAAATTCTCATTGTACGTTGAAAACTTTTTAACTTTACATTCGGAATAGCGACTGCTCCATTCACAGCGGCACACATCATAAATAGCTTACCCTTGATAAAATGTCGACATACCCATGTCTACGTATACTAGCGGTGGGTGTCTTTGAGGTAAGTGGTTAATCGTCATAATGGTGGTTTTCAAGGCGAGGGCACCCAACAGTTGTAACTGTTGGGAACTATGAATGGCCATTATTTTATATTTTTCTTATTATCTGAAAATGCAACTAAATTTTTTAATGGACGATATATTCAACATCGTGTTGATCTAAATTAACTCGTTAGTAAATTTTGAAAAACTATTAAAAACTACCAACATTGAGGAATAGGAAGGTAATATCGTGGTCTCGAAAAATCTGTTCATAACAAAGTAATGGTTTCGTCCTCAACACCCTTCTTCTTTCTTTCGTCTAAACATTATTCTAAGGTGCTCGGGCTCATTTTCTTCATAAAGATCGGTATATCATTTTATCACAGAATTAATAGTTTACATATACATATGTACATATGCCGGTCAACCGACAACTATTCTACTTTATCGCCAATCTACTGTTAAACTATTAAAACTATAGCGCTATTTCATTTCAATTTTAATTTCATATACTAGATTTTAAAAAGCATAATATATCGAAAGTTTGAAATTTAACAAAAAAACTAATTCATTTTAATTAAACTAATTAAAAATTATATGTGCGTGTGATAAATAATTAAAATTAAATAACAAAAAACATTAATAGAATATATAAAACATTAAAACAAAACAATGTAGCAAAAAAAACATTAAATAAAACAAAAACAGGAATTTTCACCATCAAAAGACATTTGCAAAAAACTTGTAATTTGTTTTAAAATTACAAAACCACCAAACAGCAATTAATTATATATAAACAAAAAAACAAAAGAATTCAACTTAACACAAAATAAAAAATGTTATTTTTAAGCAATAAGTATAATTATTTTTTATAAATTATAAATGTTTTTCAAAAGATTTTTAAAACATTAAATAAAATTAATTATATAAATTTTTATCAATCTTATTAAAAATATAATTTTTCTAAAATAAACTTACCACATTTTCCCCACCAAAAACAAAAAAAAAAATACAACAAACTGATAAGCCTACATAGACACATATTTAAATTAACAATTTAACAAACATTAGAAAATATAATTGTTGTAAAAAAAATTATTAAAAAGAAATAAAAAAAAAATCTTTAAAACAAAACACCAAAAGTAATAACGTTTTTAATTTTAATTTTATTTAGATAGAGAAAAATTAACAAGAAAAAAAAATTAAAAATATTAAACTTAATTAATAATTCGCGGCATACAAAAAAAAAATGTTTAATTTGACTAATTCAAAATGGTGTTATTTATTATAGTTATAAATCATAATTAAATATATGTAAATTAAACGTAAATTAAATTATTACTGACTTAAAATTAAAAAAAAAAAAATATTTGTGGGAATTTTATTATTCTATACTAGTTATTAATTTTGTTTAATTATAAATTTATAATATTAATAATATATATTCTTATTTTATTTTATTTGTTCTGTTTCTTTTTTAATAATATTAATATTATAAATAATTGTTCTTTTTTATTATATTTTAAATTTTATTTTTTTATAAACAAATAAAAATGTAAAACAAAAAAAAAATAGTTGTACCTAAAATAATAGTTATTTAATAATTAATTATTGTAAAATAATTTTAAAAAATGAAATGGAAAAATAATCAAAACAACAAAATACGACTTTTTATTTCGAAAATTTATTTTAATTTATTTTAATCACTGAAAGTACAAAAAAGATCCGGAATTTTGGTTTGCACATATATTCAGCGGTGATTATATGGACTGGCAGTCGTTCTACGGCCTCTTTTATTCGACTATCCGCGACAACCCAAGGCTGACAGCTTCACAAAAATTACAATACCTAAACGGATCGCTTAAATGCGAAGCAGCTGGGTTGTCTTAGCACTTCAATATCACGGACGAGAATTATATTGAAGCGTTAAAAAGTTAAAAGAACGATATACGATTTACAAACTTTACATACGATTTACGCGTTCATCCGTAATTTTGTGTCACAACCAGGAATAACAACAGCAAATAGTGTAAACGTAAGACGCCTGTTAGACACATCAGATGAAAACATTCGAGGTCTAAAGACAGCAGGCAACGATGCGGAGTCCAGAGACCATTGGCTGATACACATAATGATAAGCAAACACGACGATGAAACCAATAACTTGTTGGCACAAGAATCTTCTGCTAATGATCTACCAACGTTGAAACAATTTTTTGATTTCTTGAATAAGCGAATTGACGCACTCGAATCGGTGAAAGGGCGAACTCGACAGGTACAGCAACAGTCAATCCAGCTCAAACCGAACGTTAGAAGTCACGCAGCAGTTACCACACCACCAACGCCATATAAATGTCAGTAAATGTCACTAAAATAATCGAAAAGAGCTTCTCCAAGACGAAGCACGATGCTTCAATTGTTTGAACAACAACCACGCAGTTTATGACTGTAAGTCCAAATTTCGATACAGACATTGTAACAGAAAGCACCACTCCGTTATGCAAGCGAATGTACCGAATAAGGGGAAATCTACAGCAACCGTGACCAATATCCAAGAAACCGATGAGACTCCAGCAAGCTCTAGCCATCAAATCAGCGTGTCCACAACTAGTCTACCAGGAAGTGCGCTGTAATCAGCAGCGTTAGTGAGAATATTGGATGAGACCAATCAATACCAACTTTGCCGTATTTTACTAGACTCTGGATCTCAAGGCTCGTTTATATCCGAAAGATGTGTTCAAAGATTACAACTAAAAAGAAGAACCGCAAAATTGGCCATATCGGATATCGGAGCCGTTACAAACGGGTATACGAGAGGGATTACAACATTAACAATGACGCCCTGGAACAAGGATAAACCAAGTTTTCAAGTAGAAGCATTAATATTACCAAAATTAACAACCACACAATCATCGATTTCAGAGTACATTAACGTGTGATTTCAAGAAATACAATTTGGCTGATCCATATTTTTATTCGGGAAAGGAGATTGATATTATAATAGGCGCTGATTAGTTCTTTGCAATGACAGCTGATGGGAGATGTACCATAAGCAGCTAACTCAAGACCAAATCAAGTCACTACCATAAACATTCCAAAATTCGACCACAGTTATCTAAGGAAGAAGAATTATGTGTAAAATGTTTCGAAGATACCACATCAGTGGACAGTTCTGGTTGATTCAAAGTAAACCTACTATTCAAAAGTTCACCTTCTGTCTTAGGGGAATCATATCCTAGCGCGATACAACGAATGTATGCCATCGAGAGGAAGGTTTTGCATCGTTGTTTAAAGATTTCATGAAAGAATATTTATCATTGGGACATATGAAAGAAGTTAAAGACCAGTTGCCAATCACCAATGGAGTATACTACTACCTACCGCATCATGGAGTCATCAAAAACACGAGCACTACAACCAAACTTCGAGTTGTCTTAGGTGGATCCTCGAAGACTAGCACTGGAAAATCATTGAATGACTGTTTGGCAGTCGGACCAACTATCCAATCCAGTTTGTACGAAATTTTGTCTCGATTTAGAAAACACAAGGTCGTCTTTACGGTGGACATCGAAAAGCTGTACCGTCAAATTCGTATATCAGAAGACCATACCAGATTTCAACGAGCAGGAAAAGTTTCCACAAGCAACTAAGTGTATTAAGAGTGACTTGTACATCGACGATCTAATGACTGGACGCAGAAACCGTAGATGAAGCTATCCAACTGAAGAAAGACATAAATACCATCCTCGCTAATTCCGGTTTTCAATTACGAAAATGGTTATCCAACGAAGGGGTGTTTGGTTTATACGTTCTTTCCAGTTAGATAGCATCTGGACTCCCATAATTAGCAGATGCTCATATTGGTAAGTTTGCTCATTCACAAACTATTAATTTTTTACTTATTTATAGTTTAAATCCTTTACCAGACACGGAATATTTTTGTGTCACAACTGGCTTCACTAAATTCAGCCACTGGTTACGATAGCAAAATAGCAATCTACAGCATATATATATATATATTTATATATACGGATGTACTTATAAAAAAACCCGTTAACTAAATCACTGTACGTTACAACAAATAAAACTTATTCACAAATTTATATTATTAATTGTAGTTTTATTTTATTACTTGTATTAAAGATATATACAAATTAACTTTCAAATAAATAACATTTGATTATAAATTATAAAATTTATATAACGTAATTTTAAATATGTGATCTTACATAAGATGGAAATAATTTTATACTAATAAAAATTAAAAAAACGATTTTCCTATTATAACAAAGTTTTTGTTATATCCAGGTATTTAGATAATAAAAAAAAATAAATTATTTGTAAGTTGGTACCCAACCAACCTTTCAATTTTGCCACTGAACCTATATTCCATTTTTGCTCAAATCTGACATTCGACCATTTAGCCAAAAATGCATTTGACATAAGAAAAAGATAAATAATAAACAACTTGCAAACACAACAAAAGATAAATAAAAAACTTAATAATTAAAATATAACTTTTATTAAATTGCAAACCTAAAATAAGACATAGTACCACTACATTACTCCCCTTCCAGTGAAATTCTTGTAAAACTGAATTTTACGAGACAGTACTAAACACAACATTGTTACAAAATAAATGTGTGTATGTAACTGAATAGAAAATTTTCATAAATAACTGTACACACTTACTGTAAAACTAGATGATGTAAGTATTTAAGTGGTGGTTTAATAAGTTGTCTTGTCCTTGTACTTTGTGTTTTGATATTGTTATTTAATTTCGGTAATTCAAATCTAACTTTCTTTTTGATATTACTTTTATTTGTATCATCCGATAATAAAATAGTTTTACTCCCATTGTCACAAACAACCGTATCTTTACCCTGCTCATTATGAATGGTTACAGGTACATCGATAGGTTCTAAGTTCTCACTGTAACAAGGTTTAATTCTGTCGATCGAAATTTTTGTAGATTTGTTGTTAATCAGAACGTCGAAATATTTATTATTCCTATTTTGAACTAAAAAAGGTCCAGTATAGGGTGGCTGTAAAGCTTTTCTAAGTGCGTCTGTTCTTATGAACACATATTTGCAGCCTTGTAAATCTTGACTTACGAAAACCTTTCCTGAATTGTGCCTTGACGCCGTCACAGGTTTGAGCTCAGCAAAATGATTCTTCAATCTTACTACAAAATCATTTTGAGGAATGTTGTCCTTTTGCGGCTCTAAAAATTCCCCTGGAACACGAACGTTTGCACCATATAACTACAAGCTCTGCTGGAGAAGTACCTAGATCTTCTTTAAAAGCTGTTCTTAACCCAAGAAGTACTGTAGGTAATAATTCCATCCAATCAGCCCTATCATGACACATTATGGCGGCTTTTAACGACCGATGCCACCTTTCAATCATACCATTTGATTGCGGGTGGTAGCTGGTCGTTCTTTTCCTTTGAAAGCCTAAGAGTGTCGCTAATTTGTTGAATAATTGCGATTCAAACTGCCTTCCCTGATCTGTTACAATGAACTTGGGAACACCAAATCTCGCGATCCAACCCGTGTATACTGCGAAAGCTACTGTCGCTGCCGTAATATCTGCAGTTGGAATGGCTTCAGCCCATCGTGTATACCGGTCGATCATAGTAACTACGTATTGCTGTCCATGCGAAATTGGTAGTGGACCTACAATATCTAAATGTATTTCCGAAAATCTATCTGTCGTATTAGGATATGTACCAATTTCTGACTTGGTGTGTTTGAGAATTTTCGCTTTCTGACAATTTATACAATTTTGGGCCATTAATTTTACATCTTTTTTGATTGAGGGCCAAACTACATTATCGGTTAACATTTTTACTGATGCTTTAATACCAGGATGTGATAAGTTATGGAAACTTTGGAACACAATTTTTCTCCAATCATGTTGTTACAAGCTGGCTACTGCCAACCTGCAGATATTCACTAAGCTCCTGCAGAGGCCTCCACGGTGATGTTTTGCCGGCTACGTTCTCAGTGAGAAGTGCGAAGGTCGTGGGGTTTGAGGCATGCAGGGCTCCTGGCCTACACCGTGATTAACAGATAATTATAAATTGGATAAACGCAAATAATAATAATAATACCCGGGTTCCGCCGAAATTCGTCGGCCGGAACCTGAGGAACGAACAACTCAAAAAATTATAAATGGGAGAGAGGTGCCTTGGTGCGCGCATCCATTCGAATTCAAACAGGGCCAAAGCCCTGGTTACGAAATTGGATGCGGGCACCAAGGGACCGCACTACACACACCGACACAGAGGGAGCCTCCGCTCCCATCACACACAACCGAAAATTTTAGTGATTCATTTTATTTGTAGGGAAAACAACAAAAGGAAACCACTTCCCGAAAGAAGAAAAAAGAAAGAGAGAGAAGCGAGAGAGAGAGAAGCGAGAGAGAGAACAACACGCATCGAGCGCGCACCCGCTGTGCGGCGCTCGATTACAAAATATATAAAAATTTAAATTTAATAAAAAAAATTTAAGAAAATAATCAGAAAAATTAAAAATAAAAATTAAAAAAATTGTACCTTAATTATAACAGTTAATGTTGCGGCCTTGCGCCGTTCTTGTTGCGGGGCCTCTCCCCGATAAAATTGGGTTGCGGCCTTGCGCGGCCGTCATGCCACAGGGTCGCCGCCCCGGACCGTTGCGGCTTTGGTGCCGTTTAGTATTTTGGCCTTGACTGGCCGCCAAAATAAATTAGGCGATGCGGGGCCTTTCCCCGATAAAATAAAACGAATGGCCTCAACTGGCCACCCGAAACTCGTTGGGCGTTGGCTCGCCTTACCGCATGCACCCCCAATGTCACCTGGATCGGACACCAAAGCGGTGAAACGGTGTCTGGCCAAAACCGTAATTATCACAAAAAACTTTTGGGCGTTGGCTCGCCTTCAAAAATCCAGAAAAATATTTGAGTGGCCTCACCTGGCCACCCGTTATATTGTACGGCACCCGTAAATAATGCGGCACCCGTAAGTAGTGTGGCACCAGTAAATAATGCGGCGCCCTTTGGAAAATGTGGCACCCGTTGATAAATGTGGCACCCGTTGATAAATGTGGCACCCGTTATATTATGCGGTGCCCTTAAATAATGCGGCACCCGTTGAAAAATGTGGCACCCGTTGATAATGCACCACCCGTGATATTGTACGGCACCCGTTATCAAATTGCAGTAACCGTAAATAATTCACCATACACAAATAAATTGACTTTTTGTTTTGTTTGCTTTAATATTTCACAATTTATTAAAATAATCACTATAAATATTAAATTATAAGTTTTAAACTCTATAATTTAAATGTAAAAGCACATTTCTTAAATATTTATTATATTATAATCATACAGATTTTATCATAATATTCATCCATGTGGCCAAATGCTAAAATGGACGTTTTAACAAACTCCAAACAATACAATTTTTCTTCACAAATTCCATAAACGAGACTTTATTTCTTTTATAAATTCTGATCAACACCAGAAAAAAAAAACGAGACTGATTTTTATGTC
Source organism: Nephrotoma appendiculata (assembly GCA_947310385.1). Lineage (NCBI taxonomy): Eukaryota > Metazoa > Arthropoda > Insecta > Diptera > Tipulidae > Nephrotoma > Nephrotoma appendiculata. The sequence goes on from OX371223.1 coordinate 319,130,184, forward strand.
AAACAAAACTCGACCCTTTTTATGAAAATCACAAAACAGAATGAATCAAAACAAAAAAAAATATTCGAGCGTCGCACAGCTCGTAAAACGTTTTAGAAGAAAATGAATCTCTCTTCTCTATCTCTCCTTTATACCAAATTTTCGTTGGTACAAAAGAGAGACATATAAGAAAAAACATTTTTTTCAAAACGTTTTACTTGGCACACACTCGATGCGCATTGTTATCTCTCTCTCTCCTATTTTTGTTCCGTTGCCAACATAACCGAAGAAAACACACAAGAATCCATCCACCAAGACGCCACGTTCACACATTGAAAAACTCGGACGCAAGAAACCATGGAGAATGGAAACAAATTTACCAAAAAAAATGTCTTGTTAAGACAATACAGTCGTAACAAACGTGGGAACGTCCCACACCCTGAGATGTCTCATAAGCCGGGCCTAAAACAAACAACACGAAAATAAAGATAGAGAGAGAAACGATTAAACACGGATGTCTTTGACATGATAAGTACCCAAGGATTTGCCATTCAAATCTTCGACGGTGTACGCTACCCGCCCGACTTTGCTGGTAATTATGGCGGGTTTGAATTTGCTTGCCAATTTGGCGGAGAATTTATTCGACGCATCGCTCAAAGCAAACGATCGTATAAACACGGGTTGTCCAATTCGAAAAGAACGCGTATTACTGCGTAAGTTATAATGTTGGGCCCCCTTTTCGTGTGCCACACGTAAATAATGTGTTATACGATCCTTTAAAAAGTTTACTCGATCTGGCTTAGCCCATACCTGGACTTCGCTGGGATCATGTTCATCGAGTAACCGTCGCAGTGAGTAATCTGAACCGTGCATCGACATATGTTGACCGAACACGACATAATGAGGGGAATAATGTATCGAATCGTGTATGGCATTACGTAAAGCAGCCGCAATTTCCTGCAAATTTTTGTCCCACAAATTATGGTCGTGATCGCTCAAATATGAACGAATACTGGCAATTAATGTTCTATTAACACGCTCGGAAGCGTTACTTTGGGGCGAGTACACCGGCGTACGTAAATGGGTTACACCGTATTTAGCTAACAGGTCTTTAAATAGATTCGAGGTGAACTGCTTCCCATTATCGGAGGTAACAATTTCGGGTACGGAGAATAAAAGGAATACCTCATTTTCTAGAAATCGACACAATAATGAGGCAGACGCCTCGCGTAAGGGTTTTACAACTACGAATTTCGAATAATGATCCAGAACGATAACGATACAGGTATTTCCGAGTTTCGAACGTGGATACGGACCCAAAAAATCGACATATAGTTTTTGAAACGGGCGAGTTGACGTAACCTGCGCTCCCATGGCTGGTTGTGTAGAGAAATTAACAGCTTTGTTCATTTTACATTTAGTGCAGCTAGCAACGTATTGTTTAACTTGTTTTGCCATTTGAGGCCAGTAAAATTGACGCTGAAGGCGTTCGAGAGTTTTGCTGCCGCCTAAATGTGCTGAAGTGGGAGGTACGTGAGCCTGTTCAATAAGCGTTGAAGTTAAGGAATTAGGAATAACAAGTTTCCAATTCGAAAGGTCGGTATCCGTATATTTAAAACCGAAGGAAGGGGATATTAATAGTTTATCATCCTGGATCTTATAGTTGTGCGAACAATCTTTTAAGGAACGAATTTTCGCGATCTGATCGACGTAATCTGGATCTTGAAACGCCACCGAATTTTGATCAACGTGCAGAATTGGGACTGAAGAAGGTATTAAAGCATTCACGGAAGGGTCGATGTTTTTACTCGACAAGGCTGGATCCTCAAATTGGGCACCAGGATCAGGCGTGCTCTTACTTTCGGAATCATCCTCACAAGGAGCGGATTCATCCGGAAAAGCTCGAGACAACGCATCAGGTACAACGTTAACTGAACCTTTTCGGTATCCAATCTGAAAATCCAGCGCTTGGAGTTTCAGACTCCATCTCGCCAAACGTCCGGAGAGGTCTTTTTGACTCATTAACCAGCGCAAACTGGAATGGTCAGTATAAATGACGAATGGATAACCTTCCACGTAGGGACGGAATTTTCGCACGCTGAGGACGGCAGCGTAGCATTCCAGCTCGGTCACCGAGTAGTTTCGCTGCGCCGCATTGAGCTTATGGGAATAAAACTCAATGGGCCGCTCCACCCCCTCGGCGTCCACCTGAAATAAGACACTACCGACCCCAACGGCACTGGCATCACACTGAATAAAAAAGGGTTTAGTGTAATCAGGATGCGTCAATACTGGGGCAGTTGACAAGGCGGTTTTGAGGGCGTTAAAGGAAGAATCAGCAGCTGCAGACCAACATACTTTAGTGTTTTTACCAGTAAGATCGGTGAGAGAAGAAGCTAAGGAGGCGAAATTTGGAATGAAGCGACGGTACCATCCGCACATTCCCAGAAAACGTCTAATCTGTTTCGTCGTTTTCGGAATAGGGTACTCCAGAATAGCTTTACATTTATCTGGGTTTGTACGGAGGCAACCATCACCCACAATATAACCTAAATAGTCTACTTCTTTCAACACAAACTTACTTTTGGTCAAATTGATTGTTAAACCGGCGTCCTTCAGATATCCAGCAACCTGTTGTAGTAAATCGAAATGTTCAGCCAGAGTGGAGGATGTGACCAGAAGGTCATCGAGGTACACAAAGACCTTATCGTGCAGTTGGTACGGGATCACGCGGTGCATCAAGCGACAAAGCGTCTGTGGTGCGTTGCATAAGCCAAACGGCATCACCTTGAACTGATACAAGGGCCGTCCAGGAACCGTAAACGCTGTTTTATCGCGGGATGCTGGGTCGAGTGGGATCTGCCAAAAGGCATCCTTCAAATCAATCGCCGAAATGAATCGGGTGTGTCCCAAACGACCCAACAATCCGTTGATTATGGGCAGCGGATACGCATCCTTGACGGTTGCCTTGTTCAGTTCTCTAGCATCTAAGCACAGACGAACTTTCCCATTGGCCTTACGCACCAACGTGACCGGTGAACACCAGGAACTTTGTGACTCCTCGATAACCCCCAAAGACAACATCCTATCCAACTCGGCATACATGAGTTTCTGGATAGCTGGGGACACGGAATAAAAACGTTGTTTGACTGGTTTTGCGGAACCGACATCGATCATATGAGTGATGAGGGATGGGCGGCCCAAACCTAAGATATCGCTGCTCGGAAAATATTCGCGAATGAGATCCAATTTACGACGATCATCAGATGTTAAAATATGAAATTTGGGTGTGTTGGTAGTTTCACCTAATTCGTCCGAATTATTCAACGCGGAGATTTTTGGGGAAATTCCAAAACGATTCCAAAAATCGATACCCAAATAAAGCGGTTGTTCCAAGGAAGGGACAACGTGAAAATTCATAAATTTAGTGACTCCGTTGAATTCGACGTTAGCTCTTATATAACCAAAGACTCGTTGGACTTGGCCACTCGCGGTAGTTATAGTGGAAGGAAAGTTATGGAATTCAACAAAAGGATTTGACAGAAGTTTCTCCGATCCACTCCCGAGAACACTGACACTCGCCCCGCTGTCGAGAAGACCCTTAAAAGGTATCTTATTTATTAAGACCTGGGCGTAAGGCCGAGTGTCACTACCCTCGGAGAATAGAACGGAGGAAATCACATCATTTCTCATTGCGACGCGACGGTTCCAATATTTTTTTGAACGCTTTAAACGATCTAACTTTGCCAATGATGGGGCATTATAGAAAAATTTAAGAGCGACAGGAAGGGAGGAAGGATTGGATGGGGAAGAAGGATCGGGAAAGGAATCATTACTGGCAGACGAGCTTACCTCTTCGTCGGATTCGAATAGGAGCGGATTTCCGCTTCCGTATTGCTCGCTGCATCCTCCAGAATCGGTTTGAGTGGATTTGTCCGTGGTAACATCAGTCTGGGTTGCGGTTGTGGTTGTGGTGATTCTCGTGGCCCAGTCCTCCAAGAACCACTGTTCTGGTTTTCCGACAATCTTGATTGAACGTTTCTTTCATCAGCACAACGTCGACAACGCGCAGATATCGTCCCTCGTAGCCCACATCGATAGCAAAACAATCCAACGGGAGCCAATTGACAATCCATGAACGTGTGACCCATATCCGAACAATTAAAGCAGACGATATTTTTACTATGATTGGCATGTTGTTTGTAAACCAATCCCGAACTGCCTGCTGGGACTTGTCCACCCGAACGTCTCGCCGCTGCCGACTGATACCTGCTCTCCGTTTGAATGGCGGATACTGAATTATCGGGTAGAACATCAGTTAAGGGATAATTCTCATAAGAGTCATATGCTCCAACATCATCATACGGACTGCCTGATAACTCATTGATCACGCGTCGTGGATGGATTGCAGGATCCGCCGGAGCTTTGAGCCGCCGGAAAGACTCCTCCCAAGCAGAACAGCTTTTGATTAGTTCGTTGATGCTGCTGAACTGACGATCTGTAAGGTGGTATTGTAGCGTAGGCTTCATGTTGTTCATCAAAATTTGAATGAGCTCTTCGTCTGAGTACGGCGTTCGACATTGTAATGTAAGGGTCCAGACGTGGTTGTAGAAATCCAGGAAGCTTTCGTTCGGTTGTTGTTTACGTGCCTCGACCATTCTGCGGATTTCGTAATTTGTGCGACGATCTTGAAAGCGCTCGATAATTCCGCTTCGTAGTTCTGACCAGGTCGCGTGCGGGTTGTGTTTACGAAATGTCCAGTACCACTGCAACGCGAGGTCCTTTAGAATGGTATGGAGCTCCAATAATAAGATTTGCTCGGATAATCCCCGAGATGAAGCGATGGTATCAACTTGAAACAGGAACATATCGATGTTGATTCCCGATGGAGATCCCGTGAAACTTAGTCCACTACCGGACAACAAACGTCGATCGACAAATTTTGGCGATACTGGCGAACTAGTGGACGTCGGAGGCGCTCGATCGTGTACGGTTGGAATCGGGATGTCTTGTGAGAACAGGTTATTTCCAACGATTTGAGTCTGGAGGTTGGTTTGTCTTTGATCCAACTTGACCAGCTGCTGTGATACCAATTCGAATTTGTGCAGCATGGATTCCAACAAGGTGGTCTGTGCATTTGATTGTTGTACCGCCGTGTGGTTCGTTTGAATCTGATCAAGGAGATCCTCCAAAGTGCATCTTCGCTCCTGCGGTTGTGGGTGGTCGGAATCATCCTCGCTACCGAGATTTTGAACTTGAATCTCTTCATTTGTTTCCTCATGGGGAGGTATTTCCAACGCGAGATGTACGCCCTTTGCGCTTTCTATGGAGACGTTCAACTTTTCCTGGTCATCCAGGTACATCTGCAGACTGGTCAATAATTCGGAACATGCTTGATGTGCCTTACGCGCGGACTGCTCGTATGTCGGTGATTTAAATGCGCGGCTAAGCCGACCTGCCAAATGTAATAAACGAGCGTGGTACCGTTGCACCAATAGCATGAGATCTTTGGTCGCCGGATCCAACACTGTGATCGCTCCCCGAATCTCTTCCAATTTCTTGAGACACGTTGAGATCTCGATATCAGGTCTTTTCGATGCGCTTGTATGCATTTTTCCGGGCGTTGGTTTAATATCGGCCTGCTCACTTCGGACCGCTTCCTCGAGTTGATGAATTGCATCTGATGTGTCGAAGCGTATGTCACGAAGGAGACATTCCACCTCCACTTCGTCTCGTTGCAGGAGGTTTACATCCATTTTAGAATTTAGGTAAGGTTAGGGAATAAGTTTGGGTTAGTTCAAAAAAAAAACGTAGTCTTTATTGATTTATAAAAATACAAAAATTTTAATTCAAAATAACTCTAACTCAAACGGAAGGTTTTAAATTAGAGGAAATTACAACTAAAGATATTCCACACCCACTATAACTAGATAATAAAAAAAAACACGAAATATTTTTATAAATAACACGAAAAGGAATGGATACCTTGTAAGAGTTTGTGGGTCCAGTATTCCCACGATTAGTTTAACGACGGATAGGACGAGATACCCCCGAAAGTGGCGCTGTTCGATGAGAACCTAATTTGGGGGGGCTCGTTAAAATAATTACAACAACAAAAATTCAACCAATGAATATCAAATCGCGTTAAACAACCAGAAAGTTACCCCGTGCGTTGGATAATACTCAATTCGATTGTGAATTTGGTTAACTTCCACTCGATCCCACGGATGGTTACGTTGGATACGTGGTTCTACGTCCGAGTTATCCCACACAATTTTTAATTAATACCACGATACGGATGGTATGATGAGAGCGGAAACCCCACTCCGTGTCAGCTAAATAATAAAATAATAAAGAAATAATAATAATAAAATAATAATAACAGTTGTCGTTCCTCAAATTTCGGTCGAGAAACTTCGGGGCAGGGAAAATGAAGCTAAGCTAAACCCCAGACAAATGACATCCGAGCTCCACCACAATCGGACACAACATAGTGGAAATGGGAAAGAGCTCGGAAGTCGGATGTCCAAAGAATAGGGGATGACACCACCATCTACGCGCAATCAAACAGCCCGTGCTGGTTGCGATCGTAGATGGAGAATGTCAACCGGGAGACTGGCTTTGGTGTGCGCGTCCATGCGAATTCAAACAATGTGAAACACCGGTTTCGACACTGGACGCGCACGCCAAAGGGAGTGCAGCTACAAATCAAAAAAAAAATAACAATTATCAAAATTAAAATTCGCGAATTTGGGCGCCACTGTTACAGGCTGGCTACTGCCAACCTGCAGATATTCACTAAGCTCCTGCAGAGGCCTCCACGGTGATGTTTTGCCGGCTACGTTCTCAGCGAGAAGTGCGAGGGTCGTGGGGTTTGAGGCATGCAGGGCTCCTGGCCTACACCGTGATTAACAGATAATTATAAATTGGATAAACGAAAATAATAATAATAATACCCGGGTTCCGCCGAAATTCGTCGGCCGGAACCTGAGGAACGAACAACTCAAAAAATTATAAATGGGAGAGAGGTGCCTTGGTGCGCGCATCCATTCGAATTCAAACAGGGCCAAAGCCCTGGTTACGAAATTGGATGCGGGCACCAAGGGACCGCACTACACACACCGACACAGAGGGAGCCTCCGCTCCCATCACACACAACCGAAAATTTTAGTGATTCATTTTATTTGTAGGGAAAACAACAAAAGGAAACCACTTCCCGAAAGAAGAAAAAAGAAAGAGAGAGAAGCGAGAGGGAGAGAAGCGAGAGAGAGAACAACACGCATCGAGCGCGCACCCGCTGTGCGGCGCTCGATTACAAAATATATAAAAATTTAAATTTAATAAAAAAAATTTAAGAAAATAATCAGAAAAATTAAAAATAAAAATTAAAAAAATTGTACCTTAATTATAACAGTTAATGTTGCGGCCTTGCGCCGTTCTTGTTGCGGGGCCTCTCCCCGATAAAATTGGGTTGCGGCCTTGCGCGGCCGTCATGCCACAGGGTCGCCGCCCCGGACCGTTGCGGCTTTAGTGCCGTTTAGTATTTTGGCCTTGACTGGCCGCCAAAATAAATTAGGCGATGCGGGGCCTTTCCCCGATAACATAAAACGAATGGCCTCAACTGGCCACCCGAAACTCGTTGGGCGTTGGCTCGCCTTACCGCATGCACCCCCAATGTCACCTGGATCGGACACCAAAGCGGTGAAACGGTGTCTGGCCAAAACCGTAATTATCACAAAAAACTTTTGGGCGTTGGCTCGCCTTCAAAAATCCAGAAAAATATTTGAGTGGCCTCACCTGGCCACCCGTTATATTGTACGGCACCCGTAAATAATGCGGCACCCGTAAGTAGTGTGGCACCAGTAAATAATGCGGCGCCCTTTGGAAAATGTGGCACCCGTTGATAAATGTGGCACCCGTTGATAAATGTGGCACCCGTTATATTATGCGGTGCCCTTAAATAATGCGGCACCCGTTGAAAAATGTGGCACCCGTTGATAATGCACCACCCGTGATATTGTACGGCACCCGTTATCAAATTGCAGTAACCGTAAATAATTCACCATACACAAATAAATTGACTTTTTGTTTTGTTTGCTTTAATATTTCACAATTTATTAAAATAATCACTATAAATATTAAATTATAAGTTTTAAACTCTATAATTTAAATGTAAAAGCACATTTCTTAAATATTTATTATATTATAATCATACAGATTTTATCATAATATTCATCCATGTGGCCAAATGCTAAAATGGACGTTTTAACAAACTCCAAACAATACAATTTTTCTTCACAAATTCCATAAACGAGACTTTATTTCTTTTATAAATTCTGATCAACACCAGAAAAAAAAAACGAGACTGATTTTTATGTCAAACAAAACTCGACCCTTTTTATGAAAATCACAAAACAGAATGAATCAAAACAAAAAAAAATATTCGAGCGTCGCACAGCTCGTAAAACGTTTTAGAAGAAAATGAATCTCTCTTCTCTATCTCTCCTTTATACCAAATTTTCGTTGGTACAAAAGAGAGACATATAAGAAAAAACATTTTTTTCAAAACGTTTTACTTGGCACACACTCGATGCGCATTGTTATCTCTCTCTCTCCTATTTTTGTTCCGTTGCCAACATAACCGAAGAAAACACACAAGAATCCATCCACCAAGACGCCACGTTCACACATTGAAAAACTCGGACGCAAGAAACCATGGAGAATGGAAACAAATTTACCAAAAAAAATGTCTTGTTAAGACAATACAGTCGTAACAATGTGGTATAAAAGGTCTAAGTTTGCCTAAAGAATTATCACAATAAATTTTAATATCGATCCAAATGTAACCGGAACTTGCTCGAATTTTAATTTAGAAAGTGGTATATTGATTAGCTAATTCATCGTCTGAATTTTGTGCTAATGCAATCTCTTTGTAATCAATATTTTCCGAAAGTTCGATATTCTCTATACGAGATAACGTATCTGCATTTACTACATTTTCTGTGCCTGCGACATGCTTGATGTCTGTAGTAAATTGAGCTATAAAGTCTAACTGCCTGCGTTGCCTAGGAGATGCTTTATCTAGATTTTGTTGAAAAGCAAACGTTAGAGGTTTATGGTCTGTTAGAACAGTAAAATTTCGACCTTCTACAAAAATTCTAAAATGCTTGATTCCGAGATATGTAGCTAATAATTCTCGATCATATGTACTATATTTAATTTGGGCAGTAAAACGAACTGAAAAAAAACTGAGAGGTTGCCAAATATTACTAACACATTGCTGTAAAACCGCCCCTGCTGCAAAATCGGAAGCATCGAGCATAATCGAAAGAGGTGCGTCAATGGTAGGATGTGTTAAAATGGACGCGTTACTCAATTTCGCTTTACACATCTCGAAAGCTTTCATTGATTCTTCGGTCCATTGTACTAGCTTTTTACTGTTCTTTTTATAACCTTTTAAAAAATCGTTTAAAATCATTTGATAATTAGCCGCATTGGTTATAAATCTTCTATAAAAATTTAACATACCCAGAAATCGTTTTAATTGCTGTACATTTGTTGGTAGTACATATTCGTTTATAATTTTAACACGATCTGGATTTGGAAGAATACCTTTTGCCGTAATCAAATGACCTAAAAATTGTACTTCTGGTTTTGCAATCACACATTTCTCTTGGTTAATGACCAGACCGTACATTTTTAAACGACTAAAAATTTCTTCCAAATGTCTCAAATGCTCTTCTCGAGATTTGGAAGCGATTAGTATATCATCAAGATATACAAATGAAAATGTTAAGCCATGTAATACTTGGTGCATGAGACGTTGAAATGTTTGAGCCGCATTTCTAAAACCGAATGTCATGCGAACAAACTCAAACACACCGAATGGAGTGATTATGGCCGTCTTAGGGATATCATTAGGATTAACTGGTATTTGATGATATGCTCGTAGTAAATCTATGGTGGAAAATAACGCACAACCTTCCAGTTGGAACGAAAAATCCTGTAAATGTGGGATTGGATAAGAATCAGGAATAGTAATATTATTTAACGCTCTATAGTCCCCACACGGACGCCAATCTCCGTTTTTTTTGGGAACCATATGCAACGGACTAGCCCAAGGACTATTACTGGGTCTGCAAATTCCTTGCTTCACCATTTCCTCAAAGTGTTCCTTGGCTACTGCCAACCTATCCGGAGCTAAACGACGCGCTCTACATGAGATAGGTGGTCCCTTGGTCTCTATGAAATGAGTCACATTGTGTTTAATGGGACTCAAGATGCCTGAATTACCTGTTATATCTGAAAATTTTAATAATACTTTTTGAAAATCCTGTTCGAGTATCGACTTATCTACTAAGGATAGTGTAGGGATTTTTTGTCGCGTAATTTGACCTATTGCCGTTACGGTAGTTAAAGGATCGATAATTTTACCTTTTTTAATGTCGACTAATAGACCTGTTGCATTTAAAAAATCAGCTCCTAAAATGGGCATGGTAACATCTGCGATAATAAACATCCATGTATACTCCCTGCGAAGACCGATATTTAAAATTATTTGTTGCTTGCCATACGCTGGTATCGAAGTACCATTGGCAGCATATAAATTGAATGACAAATTTGTTATGTTTTTGTTGCCAAACTTTTTTGGTAAAACGGATACATCCGCCCCCGTATCTACCAAAAATTTTATTTTTAAATTTCTTTCGAAAATTAATAAACGGTTGGATGCATTAATCTCATCAAGACACACCGTTAAATGCTGATGAGTTTTTAGTTTGACTGAGGATCACTGCGCATCCTAGTTAAAAACATATCGTGCATCTTGCATCCCGATACACATTTTTGTGCTTTATCACTAAACCTGGTATGATAAAAACACATTTCACGTTGCTTTGAATTTTCTCTAACTCTCGAACGATTTCGAGATGGGGAACGATTAAATGGACGTGAATTACGATTTTGCACATTTGTATTTTTTAAAATGCCTGCAACTTCCACCAAAATTTCCTTTTTGAAAGATTGCATGATACTATGGAGATCTAAATTTTCAGACTTGCCTTTAATAAAATCCGACGAAATGGGCTTCATAGAAGTTTGTGCAATTTGATTATTAGAATTTAGGAAAGTCTCCACAAGATCATCGGCCCTTTTGGCTAACGTATTGATATCAATGTCTTGTTCGAAAGGAGTTAATACTAATTGGATTTGTGCGGGTAATCTTTGCATCCATAATTGTCTTATAGACGTGGCAGAAAACCCGGAAGCATTTATTTGAAATTCCTCCAACAATTATGAAGGTTTTTTGTCTCCTAATGACAAACCATGGAGAATTTTATTGAGCTTGGATTTTTCCGACTCACCCAACACTCGCATAACTTCCTGCTTAAAAATAGAATACGGATTAGGACCTTTGTCCCTGGTTATCAAATGTGCGAATTGGTTATGCAATCTAGAGTCCAAAGCGCTGACTGCATGCGCATATTTAACTTTTTCCGTTTTTATGCCAGCAACCATAAATTGCTGTTCTAAAATAACGAACCAAGTTTCGGGATTTTGTGTATAAAGTGGTTGTGGTGCTTTAAACGAAACATGACCTATATGCGTTATATTAGACTCCTTGTCTAATCGGTCATGATTAAGTGAATTCGACTGACCTTGATGTTCCTCATTCATTTCAACAAATGTAGTTCCAGAACTTGACGGTAAACCAGACATCAACTCTCTAACACGAGCTTCCACCAAAGTTTGTAGCTGCGTATTTGTGAGATTGAATGTCTGATTGTCAGGTTCGGACCTATTAACAACTGTTGTATGAGCCTGAGAACTATCTTCAGTTTCCTGAAGATGAGTTGGTGCCGCTTCAATTATCCTTAATTCTCGAACGCGAAAGCAAAATAATAAAAACAAAACCGAAAATATAAAAATACAACATGAAAACGTAAACATTTTTTTTAAAAAAAAATACAAATAAAATATAAATGTGAAGCAAAATGTTTACTAACTACCTTTATATAAAGAAAAAAAAAAACGTAAAACCATAAAAATATACTAATTATTCAAAAAATATTGAAAATTAAGTATTGCTCTTTTTATGCCTTTTTTTAAACAAAAAAACATGTATATAATAATTTTATATACTTTATAAACGAGGAAAAACTAACAAACAAACACTATTTTTGGACCAAAAATGCAAAGGAGATTTGAGCATAAATGAAAATGAAAAAACAAAAATATATGTTTTTTTTAAACAAAGTGTAAATTTCTTTATTAAAATATTTTTTTTTTGGCAAAATTAAAAATTGCTTGAGTACTTACAATTTTTTTTAATTTTAGTTGGAATATCCTTCTTTAGGCTGTCCAATGTATTGTCCTGCGCTCCTTCATATCATCGTTGGGGTCACCACTTTGGTTTATACGTTCTTTCCAGTTAGATAGCATCTGGACTCCCATAATTAGCAGATGCTCATATTGGTAAGTTTGCTCATTCACAAACTATTAATTTTTTACTTATTTATAGTTTAAATCCTTTACCAGACACGGAATATTTTTGTGTCACAACTGGCTTCACTAAATTCAGCCACTGGTTACGATAGCAAAATAGCAATCTACAGCATATATATATATATTTATATATACGGATGTACTTATAAAAAAACCCGTTAACTAAATCACTGTACGTTACAACAAATAAAACTTATTCACAAATTTATATTATTAATTGTAGTTTTATTTTATTACTTGTATTAAAGATATATACAAATTAACTTTCAAATAAATAACATTTGATTATAAATTATAAAATTTATATAACGTAATTTTTAAACATAAGATGGAAATAATTTTATACTAATAAAAATTAAAAAAACAATTTTCCTTTTATAACAAAGTTTTTGTTATATCCAGGTATTTAGATATGAAAAAAAAAAATAAATTATTTGTAAGTTGGTACCCAACCAACCTTTCAATTTTGCCACTGAACCTATATTCCATTTTTGCTCAAATCTGACATACGACCATTTAGCCAAAAATGCATTTTCGTGACATAAGAAAAAGATAAATAATAAACAACTTGCAAACACAACAAAAGATAAATAAAAAACTTAATAATTAAAATATAACTTTTATTAAATTGCAAACCTAAAATAAGACATAGTACCACTACAGGTGTTAAACGAGAATACCGTAGGTACCAACACATCAAAATCATTGGAAATAGAGGAATCAACGAGTGAGTCAACTAAGGTATTGGGATTACACTGGTCCCCTACCAGAGATTGCTTCCAGTTCGAAGTATGCTTAAATGATAAACTAACGACCACAAAGCGAGGAGTGCTCTCAGAAGCTAGTCGTTTGTTTGGTCCATTTGGTTGGCTAGCCCCTATAACCATTACCATAAAAATATTCTTTCAAAGCTCATGGTCCCATAATTTAGATTGGCACGATGAATTATCCAAGAGCTTGCTAAGTGAATGGTCACAAATTAGTAGCAATCTGCTCAAAGTTGAAGATATTGAGTTAGCCAGATGTATTAATATAACGTCTCAAAGTAAAATCGAGTTATACAGATTTTTCGGAAAATATCAAATCCCAACGAAAGATCAATCATAAAATTATTATCTGCTTAAACCAAGGTGTCACCAGTTAAACAATTATCAATCCCCCGACTAGAATTGTGTGCTGCCGTACTCCTAAGCAAATTATTATTAAGCGTCAAGAAAGCACTACATTCGGAAATTAATGCAATTACAGCGTGGACTGGCTCCATCATAGTGCTGGACTGGCTGAATTCACATCCGAACAAGTGGAACACATTTGTGGGTAACAGGACTGGCGATATACTTACCTACTTCGAACCATCACAATGGAGACACGTATAGTCTCATGAAAACACATTGTTATTGTTTTGACACTAGTGTATCACACTAATGTAAATTAACCCAAATTGTACTACTACCAATGCAATTCCTATTTATTGTAAGGTGTGTTTAATGCTTAATATATAATATGTAATGCCATCTAGTAGCAATTATTACCAAAGCTATTGATATCCCTCTATGGTAAAATAGATTAACACTTTAGTTAATATTTGTAAAATAATAATAAAAAATTGTTTTCTTTGTCATCAACTACCATAACGACAACTTGTCATACCAAAAAAGACAACCTTGTGTATTGGATGTTTTGTTCGTGGCACCCGCATCCAGTACGCAACAATAACATTGACAATATAATATCGATATAATAACATTAACATTATAACATTGACAATATAACTTTGACATTATAACGTTTACATTGTAACATTGACATTATAACATTGACAGTATAACTGTGACAGCATAACATTGACATTATAACATTAACATTGACATTATAACATTGAACTTATAACATTGACAGTATAACTTTGACAGTATAACATTGACATTATCGAGTTTTTGGGGTAATATCCACTAACAAGACACTCGATTTCTTGACATCAAAGAAAAAGACACAGTGTTTTAAATCGAAAAGCTACAATACAATTGAATTTTTATTCATTGTTTGGATTCCACAAAAACGTCACTTGGTATACAAAAACAATCATCAATAGCAGATCATTCACGATGAAGCCCAACCTGAAAATAGAAGAAACACAAAGAATTATCGAAATTAAATACATTAAAGTTCTATACTTATCTGATAATCACAGCTAATCCGTGTATGCACTGCAAACTATTGATACCTAAAGGAAACATCTATTTACATACATTAAACTATTAAACTTGTATTATAAAGCTAAATTATGACAGCTAGAATTTTGTTTGTATAAATTTGACAAGTCTAAAAATAAGAAAAATTATTGTAATAGATTAGTGATACTAACCATGAACAAATTTCGTACTAAATATTATAGTAAATTATTTAATTCAAATGTTCAAGGTTAGAGGTCTCTATATCGTTAATAGTAAAATTTTAGTAACCAAAAATTTGTTTAAAAAAAAAAGTTCTCTTCTAATCTTGCTGTCGACCCAACTAGACCAAATACTGTAACAATAAAATTTATATTGTAAATTAAAAGTGGAACTCGCTGTGTTTTAATTGAACGAGCTGATCGTAAAGTAAGCTATCAGGAACGAGAAAATATAATAAATTTCCTGCGAGATTTTCTCAACAAAGTGGTACTGTCTCGTACATTCATGATAACATATATATATATATATATATATATATATATATATATATATATATATATATATATATATATATATATATATATATATATATATATATATATATATATATATATATATATATATATATATATATATATATATATATATATATATATATATATATATATATATATATATATATATATATATATATATATATATATATATATATATATATATATATATATATATATATATATATATATATAGTACTCTACTTTACATTTAATATTTTGACCTAATTTAAAATATAAATTATACAGCATTATTATTATTATTATTATTATTATTATTAAACTTCGCACGACCCACCAACTGTTTTATCCGTTTATTGCATGAATCATGATTTGAATAAAACGATGATGATGAATATTGTTGCTACAACGATCCCAATCACCAATATTATTTTAATATCGTTTTGGTGATTTTCGACTAATGTGAGGTTTTTGTTTTGGACTTTCATAATGTTGTTGGACTTTCATAATGTTGTTGATATTGATCTTATTGAGTTTGATTAATTTTGGTTTATATTTCGTATAATGTTTAACTTTAACACGACCTAGTTA
Organism: Nephrotoma appendiculata; assembly: GCA_947310385.1. Lineage (NCBI taxonomy): Eukaryota > Metazoa > Arthropoda > Insecta > Diptera > Tipulidae > Nephrotoma > Nephrotoma appendiculata. Next base: position 319,145,947 of record OX371223.1, read on the forward strand.
TTACATGATAAACAATTATGAATGATGTTATATGAGATTTGGAATTTCGCGATCGGTGGTCGGGACTTGTTCTTATGTGGGGTTTATATGAACCACCACAACATTATAACATTGACAATATAACATTCACATTATAACATTAAGGGTGTAACTTTGACATTATAACATTGCCATTACAACATTGACATTATAACTTTGACATTATAGCATTAACATTATAGCATTGACATTATAGCAATAACAATAAAACATTGACATTATAACATTAACATCATAACATTTACATTATAACATTGACATTATTACATTGACATCATAACATTAAAAATTGTTAATAATTGTGCGTCTTACTGTTAAATTCATAAAGTTATGATGACATTCCGGGAAAATTAATTACTTTCGCCTATTTTTTATAACGAATGTCAACTACAACTGAAAAACCAGATACAGATGATTGACTTGCAGTTCTGCGAGAAGAGCATCTCATTTGAGTCGATATTATTACCTACAACATTACGAACTGCCGAACTACAGCGGTTACACTCCGGCCATCTGGGTATTATTACTATGCGCGCAATGGCTCGTTATTATGTTCGGTTGCCAGAATTTGGCTCGGAAATTGAGGAAATCGTCAAACAATGTCAAAGTGGTCAGCTGCCAACAACAAGTACCAACTACTCATGGAATATTTCGAGCCGAATCTGAAAACGAATTCACGCCGATTTCGCGAGACTATTTAAAAACAAGCAGTTTCTGGTTATCATAGATGCGCTTTCAAAATAGGTAAAGGTCTAAACAATGACAAATATCACAATAAATATACTTCAAAAGATACTTACCAGGTGATTTGCTGGTTACGTGCGTACAATGTTCAAATGTCGAACGAAAGCAAGTAAGAATGGTAACACAGATCTCGAATCTCACCTCAACGCATTCTTATTTAGTTACCGGGACACACAACATGCTACTATTATTTTTGTGGCGACGACTGCCAACGATCTTCGATAACATTAACCCATTTGTAGAACAGAATATCAATAAGAAACAATCGTGTAAAAAACCAAGGGATGGTCATACAATGTTAGTTTTTCGGATCAAACTGTTAAACATAGATACGCAGATATTGGAGAGCCCAAATCAACAACAAGGTTCTGTAACTTTGGGTGCTACAAACCAACAGAATATCAGTCCTCAAAGTAGACAAGTTATACCGTACCCGAATTAAAATCAACAGCTTCAGACCTCAAGGCATCACAGAAATTGCCGTCACCTACTTTACCAGGGCTTCTTTGTCTAAATGCACGCCAATGTAGAATGCCGCTTCGATTGAGCTTCTAATACCAGCAATCAACTGTAGTGGTGGTAATATTTAAATTAAATTATATACACTTTATATTCGAGAGCTTCCTGTTTTATTTTCCCCATCATCCTCTTTAAAAGACCCCAAATATAACAGAATTTTTGTGTTTATGCCTCAGCTAAATTAGCAGTGCTATATGCAAAATGACAAGTATAGCACCGATATAAAAGCGAAATTTTCTTAGCTCAGCCAGCTAAAACTTCGATTTTATATAACGCAGTAATTGTAACTCATTTTTCTGTTCAACTTTGAATTTTAAATATGTCAGTCTTATTTCCGATGGTTATTAATTTTCTAAGTTCCGAAATATGGTTAGAAATATGGTAACTGGTGATCGCCTTGCAATAAAATCAATACATAATGTTTTGTTCTGTTAATTTAATTCTGGTGAAATCCCAACATGCTGGCAAATCAGCCAAATGGACATCACTTCACTATCAGAGGAATCGATCGTGTAGCAATAATCCAGTGCCATTTAGACAAAAATCAACAACACATGAAACTTTTAGAAACATCAATAACCAATGGAAACGTGCATGACTACCATTTTGCAATATATTTATTAATCCCAGCACTGTCCTTTTTTTCGTGGTTTGTGACAGCAAAAAAAAAATAAAATCTTATGTATTATAACAGTTGAACGGGCAATTCAACCGTCCAATGCAGTAAATTAATATTAAATTTTCACATGTTTTTGTATTTGCTTCTATTAATAAATCGTATAATTAAATTTTCTACACAATGGTACCTAGACTGATTAATTCAGGGAACAGATAAAAAAAATTGTTGATCTACCTGGAAAACGCCATCAAGTCCGAAAATACCCAACATGAAAATGTAGCACTAAATACTAATGACTACGACCTATTAAGTAATCATAAATAATAAAACTTTATTTTGACAGTTGACAAACTGACAAGGGTGGCTTTAACAGCTTACTTAAGAAACTGTTACTCTACGTCAACAGTGTCGCAGTACCTAAAGATTTTTTTACATTAAGCTTATCATTCAATAAAAATCTTTTTAACCCTTAAATACCTGCATAAATGTATATTTAGTGTACTAGTACTAAAATATTTGCATGGCACCGTACTACATATATAAAAGTAGATACAAGGCCGAAAAAATTAAATTTTATTAAAACAAAAAAAACTAAATGACAACCACCCACCCGTGTCCACAGAAATGAATAATTCACAAAGCATAAAATAAAAAATATTTTTTATAATTCCAGGGAAGTTTATTTATCGGTTTGATAATTTTAACCAAAAACTTTTACATAAGATGACCCTTTACAAAATTATGTGCTTCGAGAAAAGCACACAGACATAATACACACACACAAATTATGATTATTATATGGTCAAATGTTAGCAGCAAAGCATAAACATTCTTTTATACATTAATTTGCCAGGAATTTTAAGGATGACAGGAATTAAATAAAAATCATTAAAAGTTTTAAGAATTTTTTTTTTATGTGTTGTTACCCCCATTTAAGACGTTTTTTGTCTTTTGAAATTAACACAATTACGAAATGGGAAAATAATAAAAACAGAAGTTTCATTTGCTGAAAAACCAAAAAAGTTTAATTTTGGATGTGCTTTGCAAATATTTATTGCGCTTGAGTGGGAAAGTTTTTGTTTGTTATTGAGTGCGGTGTTTTTAATGAATGCTGCAGTAAATTTACATTTTAAGCTAATAACCAAGTTAATTAATCGGGTTGAGTTAATGATATCACTGTTGCAATCAAATGTTCTTTCGTTATACTTTTTTATTTCCAAATGCCTAGTCTACAGTGATATTATGACAGAATGACTTGAGCTGGACAACTCTCTCTCTTCAAGAGTTAAATAACAGTAGTGTCTTCCACGGATCGCATAGGCCGGGCGACGTGAACGAAATATTCGTTATTAGTTATTACGAATATTCAATATACAGTGCGGTTCAATAGATTACCGCCAATTACCGATTATTTTTAAAAATTAAAGAAAAAGACGACGATCAATTTAGAAAAGCCACGAAAATGGGGGTAAAAGAATTCGAGATCCTAATTCAACAATATTCGCGATCATATGAGGTTATGCATTGAAAATACCAGCTTCCAAGCGGAAGTAGAAAATTCAAGTAACTGTTTTGCCAATGAAAGGAATCTCACTAAAGACTTCCACCCGAAAAATACAGCCATCAAAGACTGGAATGGAAAATTGAGAACAAACGTGGCTGATGTTCTCTCAGTATGGCAAACCTACTTTCAAAGTCTGCTAAATCGGAATGACGTCGTAACCACTATTAGAGCCATAGCTCCTCCAGGTGAAGAGGTCTTTGTCGAATTTCTCACAGTGAATGAAGTAGATGCAGCATTTAGTAGATTGAAAAATGGAAAGACACCCAGTCTCGATGGAATCCCCGCAGAATTAATCAAGCTCGGAGGCGCTACTCTTACAACAACTTTATACGATCTCGTCCTTTGTATTTGGGACCAAGAAGAGCTGCCGCATAATTGGCAGACCTTGCTCATATATCCGTTGCATAAAAAAGGCGACCGTCTTAAATGTGGAAGCAATTGTGGTATAGTTCTATTGAACACTCCTTACAAAGTGTTGGCTAATGTTGTACTTTCCATACTCATCCCTCACGCCCAAAACATCATTGGCGACCATCAATGTGGTTTTTGCCCCAACCGATCGAATACTGACCAGTGTTTCACCATGAGAATGATCTTAAAAGAATATTGAGAGTACAACAAAATCATACATCAACTATATATAGACTTTCGACAGGCGTATGACAGTATAAACCGCGACAACCTATGGGCCGCGCTCATATGCCTAAGAATTCCAGAGAAACTCGTTTCTCTGTGTAAATTAACAATATCTGGTTCTGTATGTAGAATCGTAATCGAAGGAACTGTATCAGACTCCTTTGAATTAACATCTGGTGTTCGACAAGGAGATGCAGGCACGAGTGCTGTTCAATTTGGCGCTTGAGTACGTATAGTTAATAAATCAGGCCAAATTCTTGGATATGCAGATGATATCGTATTTCTTCTTGGCCAAAGACCTAGCGATATCAAAGACAGTTTCGTACCACTCAACCGCTGCGCAATAAGACTTGTTTTGGAGGTGAACAGTAGCAAAACCAAATTTGTCTCAACACCCAGGAACATCTCCATGGGTAAATCTTGGAATTGGCGATCATAACGTTGATCGCGTTGAAAACTTCTAATACTTCGGGTCAGTTATAACATCATCAACTGACATGCAGGCAGAAATAAAAGGCCGAATCGCTGCCGGACAACGAGCTTTCTTAGTCGCGAACAACGAATATCAGATTCGTATGAACCGATATCATACGAGCGATATCATCGGATTCATCAAATCCAATCGAGTGAGATGGCTCGGCCACGTTACAAGGTCCCCACAACAACGGGTGATCAATGAAGTGTTCCAACAACAACCAGCCGGTGTGCGTCGTAGAGGAAGACCCCGACTGTGCTGGCGTCAAGACGATGTCGAAACTGGAGGACGTGAGCCGAGATGGATGGAGAAGCTAGAGAGAGAGAAAATCCCTGAACCTCAAAACCTATAAGGTCCGGTTTCTTATAATGGTCACTTCTACGAATTCAGATGACATTGACGAAGCTCTAAATCATAGAATTTTTTGACTTGTATTATTATTTTGGTTTATTTTGTGTTTTCCTACTCGTGTACTTAATTTTCCTATATTATTAACTTAATACACATTTTTTTCACATCATACACGTCTTTTGTTTTCTTGTTAGGAAATTTATTGTGGTAATATTTACGGGTTGGAATAAGTTTTCAATACAAATGGTTTCTAAATGTTTTGGAATTGATATAGTAAAAAACTCTCATGACATATTTTTTTCCGGGATGACATTCAAAAATATCGTGATATTTGTATTTTAGTGTTGCCACCGCATTTTTGCGGAATCGTTTACGGGCTAACTTCACGTTCACAGACACGATTTAGCTCATGATTAATTATTCGTTGAACTGCCTGGAGTAGGCAGCGTATGCAAAATATTCTGTGAAGGTGTGTTTTGTGTTTTTTCGACTGAAGTGGAGGGTGAAGTGGGGGGTGAAGTGGAGGGTGAAGTGCAGGGTGAAGTGGAGGGTGAAGTGGAGGGTGAAGTGGAGGGTGAAGTGGAGGGTGAAGTGGAGGGTGAAGTGGAGGGTGAAGTGATGGGTGAAGTGGAGGGTGAAGTGGAGAGTGAAGTGGAGGGTAAAGTGGTGGGTGAAGTGGAGGGAGAAGTGGAGGGTGAAGTGGAGGGTGAAGTGCAGGGTGAAGAGGAGGGTGAAGTGGAGGGTGAAGTGGAGGGTGAAGTGGAAGGTGAAGTGGAGGGGGAAGTGGAGGGTGAAGTGGAGGGTGAAGTGGAGGGTGAAGTGGAGGATGAAGTGGAGGGTGAAGTGGAAGGTGAAGTGGAGGGTCGAGTGGAGGATGAAGTGGGGGGTGAAGTGGAGGGTGAAGTGGATGGTGAAGTGGAGGGTGAAGTGGAGGGTGAAGTGGATAGTGAAGTGGAGGGTGAAGTGGAGGGTGAAGTGGAGGGTGAAGTGATGGGTGAAGTGATGGGTGAAGTGGAGGGTGAAGTGGAGGGTGAAGTGAAGGGTGAAGTGGAGGGTGAAGTGGAGGGTGAAGTGGGGGGTGAAGTGGTGGGTGAAGTGGAAGGTGAAGTGGAGGGTGAAGTGGAGGGTGATGTTGAGGGGGAAGTGGAGGGTGAAGTGGAGGGTGAAGTGGAGGGTGAAGTGGAGGGTGAAGTGGAGGGTGAAGTGGAGGGTGAAGTGATGGGTGAAGTGATGGGTGAAGTGGAGGGTGAAGTGGAGGGGTTAAGAGCGAAAACAGCTGGGGGACCGCCGTCTTCATGTATCTCTTCGTCCGTTGGCTCACTGGTTGCCTTTGGCATCGTCGTCGTAGTTGATGTGGTTGTAGATGGTGTTGTCGATGTTTTTATTTCTGTTGTTGTTTCTTGTTTCGTTGTTGTCCTCTCAGTATATGTTGTCCTGGTTTCCGTTGCAGCCGATGAGGTTTTGGGTTGCGTTTTAGTACTTGGCGTTCGTGTTGTCTTTCTTTTCGTTGTTGCCATTTCTGTAGTTGATGTTGATGTCATAGCATAACTTGTCGTTCTATCTATTGCGGTCACTGGTTTTATTATTTCAACAGATGTTTTTACTACTTCAGTCGTTGTTGATGTGATAGTCGTTGGCTTCTCGGCCGCAGTTGTTATCTTATCATCTGAATCTCTATGTGTTATTTTTATCAAAAATTCTATAATTACGGTTGGCAATCGTAAAACAAACATAATACAATTTTTCAAACGCAATGCACACGTTGCACCCCGCTTCTTCTTTTTGACTCGAACTAAACAGGTTATTTGCTTATGGATAGGTTTAAAATCCTTCGTTACATTTTCTAATAATTGTTTGGTAGCTCTTTGTATACGATTCTTCAGTTTTGCTCGTTCCGCCCTACCGAGCGATCGTTGGGTTGAGCTAAATTTATTAGCGTCGTTGAATAATTTAACGCTGGTGGGGTAATGTTTAGCTGTGATGCGTGTTGTTTGGTGTGATAACTCTTGTAGATTTCTATTGCGAACCAATTCGATTGCGCAAAATGGTGCTGATTTAATCGATTTTATGACATCGGTTGGTTTAAATAAAACAATATTCGGAATTCTTTGAGGGCCACGGCAGTAAATTACTTGGATTGCGATAATGACTAGAAACAACCTTTCCAACATTTTACTATATGTTAACTTAATGTGTGTGCTACCGGATCACTAACTGTGTTTAGGCTGAATGAATATTTTCCAAACATGCACGACGTATTTATGGTGCACCAAAACGTTATGAAAAAATTATACTTAAATCTATTTAGGTTAGTCGAATTATTTTTATGACTTGGTTTCGTTTCAATAGCGACATTTATTGCGATTTGATGATGTATTGCCACAGTTCAATTGTACTTGTTGCGTATAGGAGCTAAATAAAAACCTATTCGAGAATTTTACTAGTACTTAAGTGACATATTAATTTTTACAGCTGTGCAATAATTTGTCACCATCACGTCTAAACGACATAACTCAAATGGTGGTAAAGTATAACTTTGATTAAATATTTGGTTAAATACTTCGATTAAATATTTGGTATTAATTTCTTAATATTTTGAGTTGGCGATGTTAAAAGCAAATTACTACAAAATCTTAGTTAATGTAAAATCTGTAATTCATAAGGACTGAAATATTATTTACGTTTTGAGTTGACAATAGTATGGACACATTTTATTAAACACATGTTTTTTATTTCGCAAAATTAGTTTTTTTGAGTATTTGCAAAAAATTTAAAAAATCACTCGATCGATTTCTACTTGTTAGGTCATCATCAGGAGTATCTACTGATTTGTATAAATAAAAATTTTGTTATATAGTAGAAAAAAAGCAAAAAATAAATAAAAGAAGGAGGGACAAAAAATAAGCAATAAAAATGAATCTATGGATCGCGTAGATAGGCGATTAGTCATCGGCTGAGTAACAAAATTTAAATTATATTGAAGTACATTTAATTACCCGACGAATTAGTCAAATTATTGCGTACGTGAGAATAGAAAAGGGCGGGGTTTGTAATTGGTGAGAAACGGATTTCACTCTCTTCGTTAAGGATATTTTGGAATCAGTCGGAACTTCGAAAGTTTCTGTTGAACACATTCGGCAGTACCAACTTCCCCAACAACAGTCATAGGTTAGGGCTGTCTCTATATCTACCAGACATATTTAAATTAAAACAAATATTGAACTTCAAAAATCACGGATGATAATGCTGCTGCTGGCCACTTGGTCACCATTTGTCTTATTACGTGTTTTAGTTTCTGATAAAAATTGGTGGAAACTATGAGAAATTGAGCCCTCAGCCAGAGACATTCATTCAATTTGGCACGTTTAAAGTATAAGGCCGAGTTTCGCAAAGTTGCGACGGAATGATTTTTCTAACTTTTCTAAACTTTTTTCTAACTTTTCTAAAAGAATTCTACAGTATTCACATCGAATGAACGGATTTTGCCACCTTCATGATGGTCATCTAACTATCTCGATTAGTACTTGCTGGTCGTCGTCGCGCCTGTGTAGTCTAGATCTTCCTCGGCGACGTACGTCGACTTTTTCTTTCTTGAATTGGGGATCGTTCAATGCGGCCCAGCAACATATTGTTGCATTCTCGAAGGGGACGTTTGATTTCATGATTTATTTGAATCCGATATTCATTGTGTGCAACCTTAGCTGAACTTTCCTTTCAAAGGTAGATACTAATCTACAATCGCTATTGGTCAAGGTCCAACTTTCATTTGAGAAAGTTTCCACAGATCTGATACGTGCTTACACTGCTATAAAAAATATTTTAAGTGCCACAACCTTTACTGCGCGATTTTGTATCTGGTTGAACATCATTTGTTCGTGTTATAACAGACCCGCGGTATTTAACGTATTTCTGCTTGATTTAGTTTTGTTGTTGTTCACGTTCAAAACTAGTTGGTCCGAAAGTAGGATAAGCAAGAATTCGGCACGACTTATTGAAAATTAATGCTTTTTCTTACGACGTGCTTGAGCGCCAGATTAAACGGCACAGGTGATGTTGCCTTGAAGGTATCGGACACAGTCTCTTCCACTACAATTCTACACACAGAGCTAGACGTTGTTAGGTTTTAAAGATAGATAAAGGTTTTCTCTCTCATATGTTTGTTGAAATCTACATGGAGGTGGTAAATGGTTATGTCGTACGCCCAAAAACTCTCCAGTCTCCAAGGTTATGCTTAATCTCATGAACCTTTCAAATACGAAATTCGTTGCTCGGAACCTTAATTCGAGCATAAATGGATCAGATAACCGTTGGCACAGATGCGAAGTTTCAATGCTCCTTTTCATTACAACGTACTCAAACGCCGCAAGATTAAACATCACAAGCGCGAGTGCATCTCCCCGTCGCATATATCACATGCTATTTTCTACAGAACGAGTCCGATATTGTTAGCCTGCACAGAGAGACAATTTACTTTGGAATTTCTAGACATATTGTAGTAGTAATTACAGTTGGTGAATGGTTATGATGTACTTGTATCATATGCTTTCTTGGTATTTCCAAAATGGTACCGACTTGTTTCATCAATCTCGTAAGTAGTAGTAGTATTCTTGTCATGTCCTTTGTGTTAAAGTCTTATCCCAAGCATATTTAGAACACCGCAACAGCCGGATCTTTCTTTAATCCGTACGAAAAAATTCGGTAATTAAACTGAATGGATCAAATATTCGGCTGAGTTCAGGCAGTATCTGGCGTTTTGTTAATATTGGCCTTTCATCTAGGCCATAATTGAATCAAAACCTGTACCTCAGCATTAAGGCTTCCACATTGAAAATAGCTTTGCGGAATTCTGACGAATTAATTCTCCACTTTCTGAGTTTCATTCCTGCATTTTTTTTTTAAAATAGAACCGATGCCACGACTCACTCTTATTGCATTTTTAACTGATCCTGCACTGCTGATAGTGCAGCATCTGGATAATGGCGTTAATTTTTTTTAGTGCTAGCTCTTGCAATACACCTGTTGCCAAAAAGGAATATTATGCCTTGCGGTAAGTTATCGTATTTAGCTCACAGATCTGTTTTGGACCTTTAACTTTGTCACGAGATAGTCTGCGTTGGTATTTACGATCCTCTGGATGTACCGAGATTTGCCGGTGTATTTAAAGCAATAGGGTTCAAAACTTTAATATAGAATTTGATATAGTGAATTTTGTATTGTATGGCCTTGTGGAGGTACTCGAATCTTTCAGGACTCCATGACGGGGAAGAAGAACAGCAATCTTCTTACCCTAGAAATGATTTGTATAGCTGACATAACCACGGATGTTTTAAACCTTCGTTCCATCGCAAGAAGTCTAGTCGGCTTTTAGCATTTTCATACAAACTTCCTAAAGATATACGTTACCATGTTTAAATGGTAGTTTTACTACAGAACGTCCAGTTTCATCCTGTAAAATGATCCTCACATGGATTGCCCTGGGATGGTACCTCTTCTCGATTAATTTTCTCCCAGGTGTTGCGTAACGCCTATTCTATATCCTTCTTGCAACTCAAATATTAGTCAAAAGTAGCTTGGTTACTGAAAAGTATCAAACCTAAATTAATCCTCTGCGTTATAGCTTTGTTTTGCTCACGTAATTGTCCTTCAGATAATAGACCACCAGCATTGATGAATTTATATTAAACCTTTTATGCGAGTAGTACTTGCTGAACTTGGATCAGTCATCTTCCCTCCGTTGACTATCTTTAATACTGGCAGGTTCACTGTTGAAAGATATCTAGTATTGGTTGTATATGGTACGTCACGTAAGCATTCGTCAAAATTTCAAAATCTGATAAAAAATTCGGATTTAGTTTGAACTGTGTAATTTTTTTTGGTTAGAGCCATACTTTTCTGCCCTAACCCATTTATGCTTATCTAAGCGTTACTTCGTAATAACCCAAGCTTCTGTAGGCGTTCTTCCGATTTGATGGAAGTCTTTGTTTGTGAATCAGGTCAACTTTGCTTAACGTATTCCTTTGCTTAACAGCTTGCCTTAACATATCCCCGGCCCAGCTTTTGTTGTTGTGATAATTGCACGTTACACAGGACTCATTCTCAGGCTTGGCAGTGGTGAGGGTGGTTGGCGGTTGTCAATCGTTCTTCTGCGTACGCGCCTTACCGTTCAGATTATTCCAATTATCAAAATGCTTCAAAATAGTATGTGAATCATGCTATAGTGATGAATATGGTGGAAGCTCTGGTCTGGTGCGTCTTCACTCCTTTCCAGAGTTGCAATTTGGGATTTTCGAGGTCGTCTATTGCTGGTGTTGTGATTTGTTCCAGCGACCTGCCCACTCCTGTCATGTTCTTTATGTATACGCTGAAGTTGTTTAGGTGACTATGTTGGCAGATGACATCAGCCATAAGGTACAAGATATATCCCTATTGGTTAGGTGCGTGAAGCTTAATATAATGGTTGGTTGCGTTCTTCGTCTTGCTCCAGCAGACTGTGTGTAGATTTTTGTTTCGTTGTAGTAAAGATAATTCGCATAGCATTTGGAATGGTGATGGAGGCTGGCACGTCTTGACGATTCAATATGATAATTGCTCTTCTAACTGGATTGGTGCAAGTATTGAAGGATGTAGTATGCCATGATGCGCATCGTAGACCAAGTCAAGTTAGCCCTGTTGTGTATCCTTCAAGTTATTCAATACTAGGGTTAATTCGAGGAAGCCGATCAATACCGACCGCACCCTATCCTCATATGTATGATATTCTTGGAACTGCGTCATTTCTTGGCGTAGTTGGTTCTGCCTCCTTATTAAGTTATTTTTTGATGTGGCAGTGAGGTTTTTATTATGTTTTTCCATTTTGACCGTGTTGTCAATCAAGGTTGTTTGGTTCCTGGTCAGTGACAATAACCCGTCGTTGTTATTGATCTTCATATTCCCTTGCTTCACGTTGAGTGAAAATTCCAAACATGTCTCCCAGTAAGACACCCGTTGATTCTCCAAAACCCAGTTTCAAGTGTTGTTTTTCCTTGTTGCTGCTTAGCAGCATTTTATTATCAGTGACCAGGTTGCTGAAGTGCCATTACAGGTGATCTAGAATGTTACAGTTTAGTCCAGACAGCTCCTTACAGACTGCTTGTAGTTCGCTGTGGGCTACCTTGTAGTTCTTCATTTCTTCCCAATAGCTGCTCATGTTGTATTGAATCACCAGATTCCATTCCATAGCGACAATTTCTAACTTACCTATCTTCTCGAAGTAAATGCCTGTAGACTGGTTGAAAGGTTTAATTTCGACGTTGGCGATAATGAGTCTGAACGGACAGCATACCGAGAGTCCGGCTAATGATAGGTGGTTCATTCTTCCTATAGTTTTGGCTCGATGCGGTGGTTGTTGTCTAGGCGATTGTGAATATTCTGCCGACCATCTTTTCCAGAAATCTTTTGCCATCTTTTCGACTATGTTCCATCTCGTTTTAAAACCCATGCTGCTGGTAGTTGCCTATGGTAGCGCCTTGAGGAATCACCAATCAGAAAGTGGTCTGGTGTTATCGCTGTTGTATCCGAGGCGTCGTTGGTGAGTGGAGTTAGTGGCCAAGAATTGAGAACTGCTTCGATTTGAGTGGTGAAAGTATATAACTTCGAATGTCATATATATATATATATATATATATATATATATATATATATATATATATATATATAACTATAGTTGATTCTCCATACACTCTCTTGATGTGGAATTTTGAAGACTTTTTCCGTGCTTCCCATATTCCACCAAAGTGTTTAGTGTGAGGATAAAGTGTCACGTTGTTCTATCAGTGGCCAGCATGGCTGCTATATCGTCAGGTAATGTTCATTGTCGGAAAATAAGTTAATGCACAGTCCCCGCCTGCGGATGAATCTTTTGTAGGCCGCTATAAATGCTTATGTGGTTAGGCTGCTCACTACCTCGATGTAGATGACCCTTGTTGTCATGCTTATGAATAGGACGATGTATCTTTTTTAGGATTTGTTGCCTCAACCTTTGGTAGTTCTTAGTTGGATGGGCCCCGCATAGTCGATTCCAGTTTTAATAAACGGGCTTCCCGGTCTCACTTTTGATGAAGGTAAACTGCCCATTAGTTGTTCCATGTCCATCTGTTTGCCGTGAAATCATGTTATGAATTTTTGTATTACTAGTCGTATATTATATTTTTGTCTCAGGATTGCCAGTGTTAGTTGTGTAGGCTGGCGACTGCCAGATTTGAGTGCTCTCATACGTCCCATTACACGCAGGAGACCTTCGTCATCCTGGATTGGGTTTAGTGAGGCTAGCTTTCTCTGCTTATCTAGCTTTCGACCCTTGGCTATGCATGCGATTTCTCTTCCGAAGTGAGGTTCTTGGGTTATTTTTATGATTGTTGTTTCTGCAACCTGAAGTTTATTCCCGCTTAGCCAGTATGTGACTGTGCACTTAATTCTGTTGTATCCATAGATACCTTATTTAATAGCTCTGAGAAATATATGCACTCCCTTTATCATAGTCATTAAAACTACTTTTTGTTCTACCTCCATAGCTTCACCAGTATTCCATTGGGGTGGCATACTTCTCAAAAAGGGTTGTCCATACCAAATCTCCAAGTTTTATGGTTTCCTGTATGTGTTTCATCAGTTTTGCCTATAATGAGGCCGCGCTTAATTCGAGACGAGGAATTGATATCTTTTTTTCGACAGGGGCAACTCGTGTTTTGAGCATTAGTAGTTGAGTTGTGATTTCACAGCTGTCATCCACTGCCCTACAATATACCATTGCAGCATATGCTTAATTAGTGGTGTCAGAGAAACCATATAAATTAGTCTTAGCACCGCTGGTGTAGTTAATCCAGCGATAAATTTTAATCGTGTCTAACTGTAACAGTTCGGTTTGAAGCGTGGCATGGCTTGACTGCTGTGTTTCTTGCAAATCTTTTCTCGATTGAGGCGCTTCTTAGGAATTCTATACAAGCTTGGCGTGATTTTCCTTAAATGGAATTTTTACGGTATATCGTTCATCTGCATTCCGCTTCAGTGATATTTGGAACATGTTTTGTACCTGGTTTTCTTCTTCCGTGCTCAGTATATTGGCAGCCTTCGGCGATATTAGTGTTGCCTGTGACCCTGAATTAATGAGCGCCTATCATTGTAGTGAGTTGCAGAGTGCCGGAGGCCACTCTGACTACAGCTGTCGGTAGTATATTAGACCTTGTTGGTTAATAAATGTAGATTTGTGTCGCCCCTTTGTTGGTTGAAGCCAGGTTATTACTATGAAGGAGAGTGTGATGATGACCTATTTTTTGTTGTATTTCCCTTTAGATGTTGTTTTAAACAACGTACGCAAGTAGCTGTTTCGCTGATTAATTTGTTTCTGTTTAACGTAGACATCAGCTTGATTTGATCACAGTCCTGTTATGTCTCTGGTAAGAAATTCTGCGCATAACTTTGTCAACTCTTCTATCCTCCTTTCGAGATTGGTTTTCGTCTTTCGACTATCTCCGTCTTTGTTGTAATTTCTTGCTTGAACCAATATTTTTTCGCCTGTCTCCTCTTGTTCCTTCAGCACCTTCTCGGTTTTGAGTTTGCTGATCTGATGTGGCTCTATATTTGTGTTAATTTAATAACCCTGTTTGAGATGTAAAGCCAAACGTTATCAAATTGTGTCCGTCACGCCAGCCGGTACCGCATATCAGCCGGAACCAAACAACTATGGCACAAGTAGCACGATGCATTGTGCATCATTGAGCTCTATATGCTACCGGAACCTTATAATTCCGCCTAAAACCTGATAAAACCAGACAAAACCATATTATAGCCAAACCAAATAGCACTAGTAGCCCGATATATTGTGCATCACTATATAATTTTTCAGCTGGAACCTTATAAATCCAGAAATAAAAGTTTCTTCGGAAAAACCTGACAAATTCAGCCGTAACCATATCCTCTAAAGCCAAACTAATTATAGTACAAATAGCACGTTGCATTGTGCACTATATAGTTTTTTAAGCAGGATCCTTTATAATTCCGCCCAGAACCTTACAAAGCCACTCAGTACCATATAATAGCCAAACCAACTATGGCACAAGTAGCATGATGCATTATGCATCACTGAGCACTATATAATTTTTTCGCCGGAACCTTATACATCCAGTAATATTCGATTTTTTGGGGAAAAACTTTACAATTTCAGCGGAAACTTACATTCAAAATGACTACTACACAAGCAGCACGATACATCGTGCATTACTTTGCACTATATATTTATTCAACTGGAACCTAATAATAATTTCACCTAGAACCTGATAAATGCAGCCAGTACCATAAAACAGCTAAACCAACTATGGCAGAAGTAGCACGATACATTGTGCTTCATTGTGCATTATTTAATTTTTCAGCTGGAATCTTATAATTCCGGTCAAAACCTGATAAAGCTAGCCAGAACCATACTACAGCCAAACCAGCTATAGTACAAGTAGCACGATTCATTATACATCATTGAGCACTATAAATTTTTTAAGTCGGAACCTTATACATCCAAAAATATATAATTTTTAGAAAAAACCTTATAATTTCAGGTTCTGCCAATAGCCAAACTAACTATGTCATAAGTAGTACGATGCATTGTTCATCATTGTACATTATATTATTTTTCTTTAATTTTTTTAGCCGGAACCTTATAACTCCGCTCAAAACCTGATAAAGCCAGACAAAACCATTTTAAAGCCAACTTAACTAAGGCAAAAGTAGCACGATTGTGCATTACTGTGCACTATATAATTTAATATAGTAGTTTTCTATATGTTTTTGTAGCCAAACTATAATGCCATCCAGTGGCCCTATTCGGGCTTTCCCTAGGAACAGGGAATTGGGAAAAATATTTGCATAACATTTTTGTATAATGCGTGGATTCCACAGTGAAACAATTTTTTCAGTAAAATTAACACGAGATAAAAATATAAATCCTTTACTTGTTAGAAAGAAACAAAAATAAATTTCGGTATAATTTACTGGCAGTAAGCGGGGAAAATGTTGCCATAAAAAGTGTAAAACTCAATACTTTTTATAGCAATATCTGTTTGTCTTTATCACTGTAACGTAATTTTAATATGTATACTCTCCTCTTTTCGGTTTCCCAGTATATTTTACCGAAAAAAAGTGTGTCACTGTGGAGTCCACGCATAAATTGAATTTTTCTGGCCTACTGAGGGAATACGTTTGGTTCCCTATAAGAATTTTGTTGAACAAAAGTTTTCCAATTAACTTTGTTTTAACATCGAGCAATAAATATATAAGAGAAATCAAGTAGTGCAAATTTTATAAGCAGGTTTTTCCGAGGTTAATCTTATTATATAGTTTTAATATATTTATATATACAAATTTAATTGTTTTCTATGTTTAATCCATAAATACGAATCTTATAAACATATAGGGATAGTTATTTTATAGTTCATTGTTTTTGTTAGGCTTATGCAGATTGCCAAAAGTAAAATAGATTAACCTCGGAATCTCTACATGAGTCCTCTTAGGTATATTTTACTTTATGTTTTTAAACATTTTTGCACTAAACTTATTCCTTCCGTAGGCTAGAAAAATTCAATTTATACAAAAAAGTCATGCAAATATTTTTCCCAATTTCCTATTCCCAGGGAAAGCCCACAGAACCATAAAAATCAAGTCGAAACAAAGTGTTTACATAAATAGTGCTACATATGATTTTTTCGGAGCGACCAAAACGTTATGCACTATAATGCCAACCCAACCACAACCAGCAAGACCAGCGGCAACCGTATGAAGTCGGTGTAAACCATTCGGAGTAATTAAGAGTAAGCATGCGGTTATTGGTCATTGTGAACTTACTAAAATTTCAAGTGGAATTATTTAGACACATTATAATTTCCGATCCGCCAAAAGTGTTAATTAAATTAAAAGTTTAAATAACATTTAAAAAAGTCCTGAAATAACATTTTATTTTCTAATAATTTATTAATAATATTTTATATTTCATCGTTTAGAGAAGAACTTTGTTTGATTTGGGTTCTTGTACATAGAACAAAATGTAGGCAAACATTTTTCGTGAAGTGTTGGTGTTGGTCTCGGCCTTTTGCAAATTGTCGTAAGTTTTCCATATGCCACCGTTTCTAAGCGTATGTGCAGTGAACTGTTCATTTAAACTGTCGTACTCAATTACACCGCGCATCTTGAACAATTTTAATACCTAAATTAAGCGATTTCGTTATGTGGCTTATATCCATCTTTTGCTGTTATTGTTGTGGTTCTAACGGCTCGACCTTCAATGTTACTACACTATTATATACTTTATTTATATTATGTAAGTTTTCACAGCTGCAGTAAGATTCTTTTATTTAGTATTTTATTACGATTGTTATAAATCTCCACAGATAATTTTCCAATGTTTGTCGAGGAATTGTAAAAATTGTATAAAAATCCCAAAAATTGTATAAAAATTGACCGAACATTTCATCTCGAAGTTGCACGTCATCAAAACATAATGTGCCAAAGCTAGCAAAAATGTTATAAAACTGACACGTATTAATAGTGGTTATGCCGCTTTTGACAGTACAGTACATTCTTATATGTCCGTTTTTTAAAATTGGTATTTTTTCCCTGTACTTCCTGTCTTGCGGATTTTTGCAATTTGCCGGATTTTTAGAAAATGTTTACAATTCCACGACAAACATATAGTGCACAATGATGAACAATGCATCGTACTACTTGTGAAATAGTAAGTTTGGCTGTAGGTTTTGGCTGAACTTATAAGGTTTTTTTACTAAAAAATTGTATATTTATGGATTTATAAGGTTCCTACTGGAAAAACATATAGTGCTCAAAGATGCACAATGAAACGTGCTACTTGCACTATCGATGGTTTGGCTGTAATTGGGTTCTGGCTAGTTTTATCAGGATTTGGCCGGAATTATAAGGTTCCAGCTGAAAAATTATATAGTGCACAATAATGCACAATGCATCGTGCTACTTGTGCATAAGTTAGTTTGGCTGTAGAGGGTAAGGTTCCGGCTGAAATTGTAAGGTTTTTACCCAAAAAATCTTATATTACTGGATTTATAAGGTTCCGGCTGAAAAATAATATAGTGTACAATGATGTACAACACTTCATGCTACTAGTGCCATAATTGGTTTGGCTGTTGTTTGATTCTGGCCGGCTTTATCAGGTTCCGGCTAGAATTTAAGGTTTCCGCTGAAAAAGCATATAGTGCCCAATGATGTACAATGCATCGTGCTACTTGTACCATAGTTGTTTGGTTCCGGCTGATATAGTTCCAGCTGGCGTATCGGACACATTGACTGACGACATATATGTTTGCTCAGGCAGGAATTTTCTTTTTCACCGAATTGAATTGTTGCATTACGTCAAGTACTAATTCTCGTTCGAAAAACTCCAAGACATGACCTACAAGAAAGATACGTGGTACGTCTGACCATAGCGGATACACAACTGGAATGGGACAACTGCGGATTAGGAAGTTAGAGGCCACGAACAATTCAACGCTTGTTACATCTAGTGAAGAAACTAGAACCCCGCACCAGGATTTGAAAGAACGGTATATTCTATTCCTGACCGAGTACTTCAAGAGGGGTTGTTTGATACGAGCTTCTCATCGTGCGGGCCGATAATGCTTACTTTACCATAAGGTGATGCTGAAAACAAATTTTTGTCTTCTTTTATAAATTAATAAAGCTTCGATTGTTTCTGATTACATTGACACTTGGAAGTTCGTATATGAAACTGGGATCAAACGTACGTTAAACCGAACGATATGTGAGAAATAATTTTTGAATCAACTCGACCGTCGGTGGAGCGGTTTTAAGCGGTTTAAATTTAAATTTGGGGGCCATTGAAAAACACGAATATTGTGAATAAAATAATGCATGGGAACTTTGTACTAAGTTTGTCCTAATAATAAAAATTAAAAAAGTAGGACAAACTTAAGAAAAACTTCACGCTTCATAATACCGATAAGAAGTTTGTACTGAGGTTGTCTTAAAAAAGCAAAACAAAGTATCTTATTTATATGTATTTGTGAAATGGAGACATTTACGCGAATACACAAAATAATCGCTTGTGTGTAATGCTAAAAACTTGAATGTAAATAGATAATTAAATAATATTAAATTGAAATAAAGTAAACCAAATTCTAAAATTGCAATTGACAATATTTCTATTTTAATGAAATAGCGTTATTCTCACTTAACATTTTTTAAATATTAAAAATATTCTTATTTTTTACATAAAAGCGAGAAACACGTACGCGTGTTAATAAACGGACCGACACGTTATTCTCATAGGTTTAATAAACAAAAAAGATAATAGTACTACTAACACAATCGGTAACTTTCTTAAGTTTATCATGTGGTTCACTTAGTGAGACAGACGTTTGAGTGGATTTACGTCTTAAATCGCATAGGGGTGCTACTTTAGGGTAATACTAACTAAAGTTGCAGGCTATTATCTTCGGTTTCACCTATAAGGGAGCAATATTGTAGTAGTACTGACTCAACCAATAAGTTTCATAAATTTATCATGGAGCTCACTTACAAGGTAGGGTCTCCAGGTGTCCGGCTCCGATTTCGATGAAACTTTAATATGTTGTAGAGAAGTGGAAAATAAGTGACACGTATTTTTTTAAGTGCTCAATCTCCTTCTGAGGGAGTGAAAACCGCCCTTGAAGTTGGGGGTAAAAAAGTGACTTTCGATAATTTTCCTCAAAAAACATCGAAAAAATCTGCAAGTTTTTTATTCCAAAATAGGTATTTCAAAAACTTACATTATATATTATTTTTTCAAGAATTTTGGTACTACCTAGGAAGCGGTTGAAAAATCAAAAAAACTGTCTAAAAAATCCAAATTGGTGCGAAAAATTCTGGAAAAAATTTATATTACTATATAAAAAAATAAGGTTGACGTGTTCGAGGGTTTTTCGAAACCGCCCTTTCTCAATCATGAATTTTTCATACGTTTTCCCAAAATATTTCGAAAATTTTTCTAAGTATCCCAGAATGTTTGCCTCCTTTACTCGCATTTTGATACTTCAAGCCCTGGAACGATATTCATGATAAAAATATCAATTCCGAATGATAAACTCATTGCATTGCGTTTCGAAATTTAGGAAATTCCATACAGACGTGGGTAACCCATTAAAAGGGGTTGCTTAATGGAATCTTTGAACTCGTTTAATTTATTCCCCATCCCGTGAGCGTATATATTTTCTAGAATTAATTGGCCGTATTTCAGAAATTTCTTAATATTCTTAACAATTTATGAAATTTTAGATTCCCGATAGGGTACGTGACAACCCCCACACATCATTGATAGTCATAAGAATCGATGGTAATCATCATATTGGAAGATAGCAAAACACTTCCAGTCTAAAAAATCCTTAAATCCCTCAAACTTCTTTATCATTGTTGAGTGATATTTATTTTTCCACTATTTCCCGCATCAAATTGTTATTTTATGCAAAGTTTTTTGATTTTCAACCCCCTCCTAGGAGTTGTTCCATCCCAGGATTTCCAAAATTTTTGAACAAATAATAAAAATCTTGACTTTCTGAGATATGTATTTCATAATAAAAAACTTTCGGATTTTTTCATGTTTTGTAGGGAAAATTATGGAGAGTCGCTCTTACACCCCCAAATTCAAATGCGGTTGAAACCATTCAAAGCGGATGATTCATGAAATTTTTGAACGTGCAAACCTTTATCCCAATTTCGCGATCTTATATATTTTTTCTAGAATTATTCCACCAAATTGCGAAATTTTCTTGGAATTTTTAACAATTTTTACAAATTTCACCCTCGTTAGGGGATGTTTCACCCCTAAACATCAATGATATCGGTAAGAATCTATGTTAATGATCATAATTGAGGAGGTCAAAGAACTTTCAGTCGAAAAAATCTGATATCCTGAGCGAATTTCCAGAATCGTCTCTAGGGGTGGTTAACCCCCTGAGAAAGGGTGGTTTCGAAAAACCCAGGAACATGTCAACCTTATTTTTTTTATGCAGTAATATAAATTTTTTCCAGAATTTTTCGCATCAATTTGGATTTTTTAGACAGTTTTTTTGATTTTTCAACCCCTTACTAGGGGTAGTTTCACCCCCTAGGTAGTACCAAAATTCTTGAAAAAATAATATATAATGTAAGTTTCTGAAATACCTATTTTGGAATAAAAAACTTGCAGATTTTTTCATGTTTTTTGGGGAAAATTATTGAAAGTCACTTTTTTACCCCCAACTTCAAGGGCGGTTTTCACCCCTTAGAAGGGGATTGAGCACTTAAAAACAAATACGTGTCACTTATTTTCCACTCCTCTACAACATATTAAAGTTTCATCGACATCGGAGCCGGACACCTGGAGACCCTTCCTTGTTAGTGAGACAGACGTTTGAGTGGATTTATGTCTTAAATCGCATAGGGGTGCTACTTTAGGGAAATACTTAATAGGGTTGCAGGTTATTATCATCGGTTTTACCAGTAAGGGAACAAGATTGTAGTACTACTGACTCAATCAATAAGTTTCATAGATTTATCATGGGGCTCACTTAGTGAAACAGACGTTTGAGTGGATTTACATCTTAAATCGCATAGGGGTGCTACTTTAGGGTAAAACTAAATAGGGTTGCAGGTTATTAGCATCGGTTTTACCAGTAAGGGAGCAATATTGTAGTACTACTGACTCAATCAATAAGTTTCATAAATTTATCATGGGGCTCACTTAGTGAGACAGACGTTTGAGTGGATTTACGTCTTAAATCGCATAGGGGTGTTACTTTAGGGCAGGCGCGTACGCAGGATGAAGCCATGGGAGGGGTTTCAGAAAACATATTTTATATAATTTTTTTTTCACATAATAGAACTATCTAATATATATTATATTTTATTTTATTTCACTATAAAAACATTTTTTCTTTTCATAATTACCTACTACAAGCGAATTTCTAATTTATGTGAACTTTTTGCTAGTTCATCTAGAATTGCATCAACAGAAACCGCGACATTACGATGAAAATTAAGTAACGCTAATCCATTTAGCCTATCTTCATTCGTTGTGTTGCGTAAATACGTTTTGATTCGTCTCAATGTTGAAAAAGATCGTTCACTGCTTGATGTTGTAACCGGTAGTGTTACAAATACTTGAAGTAATTTTCGAACAGTTGGGAAAATTGATTCGTCGCATGATAAAAATGCAATATGAGCAGTTTTTGGTGTAATCGAAGAATTTATAGCATGGCGCCACCATAGCTTCAGTTCACTAATGCCCACAACTATGCTGCAGTTCGTAATACTTTTATATTTTTCCAAAAGGATTTTTGCAGATTTTTCGTGTTCCAATCAAAAATTTTGTTCATTATAAATATTTAATATATACATACATACACTACCGCTCAAACGTGTTTAGGCACTGCCAAAAGTAGCGTAAACCATATAAAAACTCAGTAAAAATGTGATAATATTTATTTTTTAGGTACACACACACACATTTATTAATGAAAATATACTAAATAAATGTCAAAATTAAAATGCTCAATTTAAATTTTACTTTCATTTAGGTGACCTCCTTTTGATTGAACAATCGCAGCGCACATACGAGACATTCTTTCAATAAGTTTTGCTAGAGCTTCTGGCGATATTGAGTTCCAAATTGATTGAAGTTTGTTCCTCATAACAGTAGCTAATGTTGGAGCTGATTGCTGTCTCCCGATCCAATACTTCTTATAATAACTCAATAGAGTTCAAGTCAATGCTCTGGCGAGGCCATTCCATAATTTTATTTCTCCCTTCATCCTCTAAATGATGAAGATAGCCTTTATATAATTTACAGGAATATTTTGGATCATTATCTTGTTGAAAGATACAATTTTGACTCAAAAGCCGAATTCCTGAAGGTATAGAGTGGTTCTCCAAAATTTGTCGGTACTCTTACTTTCTTAGTATTCCGTCATTTTTCACAACATCGCCTACACTAGTACCAGCAAAATAGTCCTAAATCATCACTGAAAAATCCCCATGCTTTATGGTAGTGGCAATACACTCTTTACTGGCATATTCACCTACAGATCTTCTCACGAATATTTGTCTTCGGGTACCGACAATTCAAATTTGGACTCATCCGTCCATAAAACCTTGTTGCAATCGTCTATCGTCCAAAGTTGGTGTTTACGGGGCCATTTAAGTCTGTTTTGCTTATTTTGTTTACTAGTTATGGTTTTTTAATTGCAACAAGGCCATGTAGTCCGGATTCCTTTAGACGACGTTTAACCGTAGATACACTAACTAGTTTTGGGTGACCAATATTTACTTCTGCGGTTATTTCCGGGGCTGTTTTGTGTCTATTCGTATTGCTAGTAGTCACTATTCTCTGATCATCTACAGATGTTGTCGCTCTTGGTCTTCCACTACGTCTTTTATTAAAAAAAACTGTCACTTTCTCGATATTTTTTAACATTACAATCGACCGTAGCGTGGTCAAATTTCATTTTTTTAGCAATCTGTCAATTACTTATGCCAGCTGTATGGTAAGCTATTATAAGCGCATGTGTTTCAGTACTTGGATCTTTTCTTGGAGGCATTTTAAATAATTGTCATTTGATATTTCGCTTACGATGTTAACAGTGTAAATATTAGACTCCAACTGATCGTATTTGACTCATTTCACTGAAACCTTTTCAAAAAAAACGATTTAAACATCATTACCTAGAATAAACCAGACTGATAAATTGTTCTGGAAATTCCTACAGAATATTATTGTAATTGTACCGTAAATAACAGTTTAGGACTATCCAACCAAGCGCAGGTAGAGGGTAGTAAAATTAAACCTATATCATTGGTGGTTATATAATAAAACTGCGTTTCAGATAAGTATTTCATTTTAGTCAAATGTTGTTTCGTAAACATGTGTAATACTGTATCAATAATACATGAAAGAAGGGGTGCCTAGACACTTTTGAGCGGTAGAGTACATCTATATTGGAAAATTTATTTATATGTTTAATAAGTTGATACATTTATTAATTTACTTTTTTCTATTGTTAGATAATGGGGGGGGGGGGGGGGGGGTTAAACCCTAGTGACCCCCCCCCCCCCCCCCCCCCCTTGCGTACGCCCATGCTTTAGGGTAATACTAAATAGGGTTGCAGGTTATTATCATCGGTTTCACCTATAAGGGAGCAAGATTGTAGTACTACTGACTCAGTCAATAAATTTCCTAAGTTTGTCATGGAGCTCACTTAGTGAGACAGACAAACACAAATCCACAAACATTTTATATTGTTTTTGTTGGTTTAGGACAAATTTAGTACTAACTTTACATCGGATAAAATATCGTAATAATAACGATGCTGTCAGTAACTTGTATCCTCAGCGGATAGGTGCTCGATATCGCATTAAATGTTTGCTGGAAGGGCCAAACTATCAAAACCAAGACATTTGGAGAGGAATTCGAATAAAAAATATGAAAATTATAGGCAAAGCCAACTGAATATTTTAAAGGCTGTAACTGATATATTCAGGCGCTAAGGAGTACCAGTTAAGGAGTGATCTCATAAATCGGCTCGGCATAAGAATGTCTCGTTTGTGTGTCCAATTTCTCATGTATTGGTATATAGCATAATCTTACATATACGGTTACACTTACAACGGTATTTGTGGAAATGTAAAATATACTCCAGCCTGGCGTTCGATATCACAAACCCAGATTATTTCATCTTACTGTTTCTCAATCGTTACTTGACATGTCACTCTCGTCGCTTGGTTAAAAGAAAAATTGGGCTTAGGTATTTCGGAAACATTTTTGTGTCATTTATTTATGTCGGTTATTTTTGTGTTAATAAAAATAAATTAAAATGCATCTGCCAATGCTAAAAATGGGCAGCTTAATCTATTTTGTACAAAGTTACATAAAATTCTTACAGTTTTTTTGCGAAAGTATTTTAGTTAAAAGGTTAATATTGCAATAAGCATCAGTGCACTCCGCTATTAGTGGTTGTCGAGTTAGTTTGCTCTTTGGGAGAAATCGTTAAATATAGGGGACCGCCTTCGTCATGTATCTCTAAGGCCGTTGTTTCACTGGGTGCCGTTGGTGTCGTTGATGTGGTTGTAGATGGTGTTGTCGATGTTTTTATTTCTGTTGTTGTCTCTCGTTTCGTTGTTGTCCTCTCAGTAGATGTTGTCCTGGTTTCCGTTGCAGCCGATGAGGTTTTGGGTTGCGTTGTAGTTCTGGGCGTCCGTGTTGTCTTTCTTCTCGTTGTTGCCATTTCTGTAGTTGATGTTGATGTCATAGCATAACTTGTCGTTCTATCTATTGTGGTCACTGGTTTTATTATTTCAACAGATGTTTTTGCTACTTCAGTCGTTGTTGATGTGATAGTCGTTGGCTTCTCGGGCGCAGTTGTTATTTTATTATCTGAATTTCCAATTGTTATTTTTATCAAAAATTCTATAATTACGGTTGGCAATCGTAAAACAAACAAAATAAAATTTTCCAAACGCAATGCACACGTTGCACCCCGCTTCTTCTTTTCGACTCGAACTAAAGAGTTTATTTGCTTCTGGATAGGTTTAAAATCCTTCGTTACATTTTCTAATAATTGTTTGGTAGCTCTTTGTATACGATTCTTCAGTTTTGCTTGTTCCGCCCTACCGAGTGATCGTTGGGTTAAGCTAAATTTATTAGCGTCGTTGAATAATTTAACGCTGGTGGGGTAATGTTTGGCTGCGATGCGTGTTGTTTGGTGTGATAACTCTCGTAGATTTCTATTGCGAACCAATTCGATTGCGCAAAATGGTGCTGATTTAATCGATTTTATGACATCCGTTGGTTTAAATAAAACAATATTCGGAATTCTTTGAGGGCCACGGCAGTAAATTACTTGGATTGCGATAATGACTAGAAACAACCTTTCCAACATTTTACTATATGTTAACTTAATGTGTGTGCTACCGGATCACTAACTGTGTTTAGGCTGAATGAATATTTTCCACACATGCACGACGTATTTATGGTGCTCCAAAACGTTATGAAAAAATTATACTTAAATCTATTTAGGTTAGTCGAATTATTTTTATGACTTGGCTTCGTTTCAATAGCGACATTTATCGCGATTTGATGATGTATTGCCATAGTACAATTGCACTTGTTGCGTATAGGAGCTAAATAAAAACCTATTAGAGAATTTTACTAGTACTTAAGTGACATATTTGTACAGCTGTGCAAAAGACATAACTCAAATGGTGGTAAAGTAGTAACTTCGATTAAATATTTGATAAATATGAGGATGCGTTTTCACCGTTAATTGTTGTGGTTTGTTGGTTAATTTGGATTAAAATGTCTTAATATTTTGAGTTGGCGATGTTCTACAAAATCTTAGTGAATATTAAATAAAAGTCTGTAATTCACACGAACTTCTTAGGACTGAAATATTGTTCACGTTTTGAGTTGACAATGTTATGGACAACTTAAAATGCCAAAAATGAAGATAGAGTCGACTCAGTTGAAAATTCGAATATTTCTGTCGAATATTTTCGAATGTGTTTAACATTCGCCTGGGGTTGTTTCTATATCTACCAGCTATATTGAAATTAAAACAAATACTGAAATACTGAATACTGAACTTCAAAAATCACGGATACTAAAGCTGGTGGTGGCCCCTTGTTCACAATTCGTCTTAACACGTATTTTGATTTCTAATTCAGTCGAGTTTCTCATAAAAATTGGTTGCAACTTTGAGAAATTGACATTCACACGACTCGTATTTGAACAAAAATTACATTTAAATTTAACACGTTAAAAGTATACAGCCTAGTTTCGCAAAGATGTCACGGAACGATTTTTTTTTAACTTTTCTAAAAGAATGACAAGTGTGTGACGCCAAAATTCGCAAAATTTAAAATGAACAAATTTAATTTTTGTATTTAACGAGATGTTTAATAAATTATGGGCTGGGCTAACTCGACACAATAGCAAACGAGTTTTTTTTTATTGATTAGTGTTGTCTTATGAAGTTTTTATATTTTCTGGCAAAGAATCGAGGAATAACTACACATACGTTGGAAGATGGAATTTTTTGATGTAACTCTTTAAATCAGGTAATTAAATTTTTTTATCCAAATCCTATATTCCAATTGGATTTCTTGTGAATTTTGGAAAAAAAATCCCAAATATGCGGTGAACCAGATTTTTGCCCAATACAAATATTTCCATTGACAATCAAACGACAAAATGTGGGGAGAGTACGGTTCAGATAACGATTATTTAACGAAATTCGAAAAAAAACAGTTTGATTTTCTTTCTATGAACTGCTGAATTCATTCGAGAAATTAACTTTATCACATTTTCATTATTTTTCAACCGTTTTAGTAATAATAATGGAAAATCAAGTCCATTCATCATTTCTTTTAAAGCCTCTGAACAGCGTCCTAAGAGGCAGAGGTAAAATTTTCCTCTAATTCTCTAGTATTCTCATCTAATGAAGGGATTTTGCCACCTTCATGATGGTCATCTTGAGGAGACATTTTTTCCATTTTTTGAATAAGAGATCGTTCGATGTGGCCCAGCTATCTAACCCGGTGGAATTAAATAAATCTGTATTGTTGCATTCTTCAAGGGGACGTTTGTTTTCATGTTTTATTCGAATCCGATATTCGTGTTACGGATATCTCCCAGCCAATCCGCATATTTCACTAAGCACGCGGGGGCCTCTCTTACGGTGATGTTTTTCCGGCTAGATCACCGAGTAATGGCATGAGTCGTGGAGAAATCTTGCTCCTGGCCTTCCCCGTGGAACAGAAAAAAATTAAAATCAAAAGCAAAAAGTAATAAGAACTGAAATTAAATTAAGTCGACCAGAATTTGTCGAACGAAACAATTGAGGAAGCGAAATAAATTAATCATAACCGGGTGTGTCCATTCGGTGGCGACCAGATCTCCCCGAGTATCAAGTACCCAGTTTGTTGGAGAGACCTCCCGAATGATCCATCGACCCCGAAAGGCTGATGCCCAACCACAACAAAGCGGCATAATAGGCTAGGGACGTCTTTTCAATAAACCTATCCTATATTGACCCGGAGAGGTCTTCATCTAATCCCTCACAATTCACACTTCGAGTCACATACGCTGGACTCACCACTCCGACCCTGTGAATGTCGTGCTAAGGGGTTGAAGGGGAGTGGCAAGCCCAGCCTGTAAAAATGGAGCCCCGACACGAGATGAGAATCCCCCTCTCATCATTAGGAGTTATTTTAAGTGTTATAATAGAAAACCGAAGAGAAAAATATTAGACTAAATGCCGCCGTTATCGTAGTGCAAATTTTTATTCTGAGATGAGATAAAAAATGAGATAAAAAAATTAAAAAAACCAGAAAAAAGAATTACAATAAAAAAAAAATTTACCTTTTGACCTTCAAAAAAGTCCCGCAGAAATGGGTTGTAGCGTGTTCTCGCCATTGTTAAAATTTTACAAATGGACGGTTGGCCACTTGCATCATTGTAGGGCCTCTCCTCGATACCAAACCAACAAATGACCGGCTAGCCACCTGTTCCGTGGGATCGCCAAAACCGTAGGAAAATGAAATGGACTCAACTGGACATCTGTAAACAATTTGGTTGGGCGTTATTTTACCTTAAACGTATTTACCGTTGGGCTTGGGCGTTGTTACGCTTATCGAAAACGTCCTTCCGCCGAATTCAAAAATTAAGAATAGCCACGTTGTTGGCCACCCATAAAATGTGGCAGCTCCCACCTACGGATTCTTTTTGTCAGCCGCCTCTTATAACTTGAGCGTCCACGTTATACTAGCTACTGTACTGTTACCACACTTTATTATCTTTAGGCCACGAACAGGCAGTCTAATAAAATTAACTCTATCATCACCAATGATGAAAATTATTCTAGGTGCCACGGCAACCCGGCTTAAAGGGTTGCGTCGTCAATCCACCAATATAAAAATCCGATTCATAGCACCACTTAATAGTTTTATTCACAAATCCTTTGATGCTATCACATTATTACCGCCAAAATGCACCAGCCGGAATATATAAGCATGCGAACTAACACTTCCAATGTCACAATCAAACTAAAAATAAAAATTCCTTATCGCAAAGCGGATTTTACAACTTTATTTATATATATTTTTTTTACTTATTTTTAGGTACACAATTTTCAACTTAAGAACTTAAAAAAAATATTTTACTTTTATTTTTAATTTCAATTAAAGCAAAAATGTTTAAAAACTAAAATTCAACATAATTTAAAGAAACTCAACACTCGACTTTCTATACAAAATCCCAAAACTAGTCTACCAACAACTTAAAGTTTGCTTGTCACTGCACACTCCCTCTCACCCGCACCAAAACAAGAAAACACAACAAAAATACTCCTGTATATCTCTGTCGCTCGCACACACGCACAAGGGCACATTGGTCTTGCTCTCAAAATCATTCGACGTTTACGTAATACAGAATATTAATGCCCAATTCCCAAAAGAATGTAATACCAATGACGTAACACAGATGGCAATGCGATCAGTAAAATGAATATTTCAAACAATCAAAGAGAAATTTAAAAATTGAAAATGAAACAGTAACTGAACAATAATTTCCTTGTATAGATTGATATGCACTTTTAATCGTTTATTAAGGTAAGTGTTTAATTCTTGTAGTGCTGTCGCTTATATTTGCATTAGAAAGCTCCCAAATCTTGAACATTTTCGATTTTTCCAATTTCAACTGGATAAAAATCAACACTTTCCAAAACTGGAATGTTGGTAGCTGTTTTAGGTACATTACGGTTTTGATACTTCGAGTACGGTGCTCTGCTATTGATCCGATGCTGCTTACTAATTTCTGCACAACCTTTCTTTGTGTGAAATAATTGTTCTCACTCTCCGCTACATTGGATTGCACTAGCTCTAGCACTTATCTGCAATTGACATATGTCACAAATTGCCATTTTAGTAGAATGTTATATAAATTTATATTTTTAATTTAATTTAATTTTACGGATGAAAATTTTTGCGTTTTTAAAGATTCGTTCAGTCTAACCCATTTAAGTTTAGTCTACGATGCTATTCGAGGAGTATATTCATCGGATCCTTTTGTGGTTTCATATTCAACATTAAAGTTAAATTTGATAGTTTGACAGTACTTGCAGTGGATGGTTTTATAGGCGATCTTATCCCAGGCGATAATCATACTACGGAACATGGTCATCTAACATGGGGAACAGACGTTTCAGGATTTATCCAGAATATTTCCCTTGCAAGGTTATATTTTTAGCATTATCCGGAGTGCCTGGATACAATTATCGTTTTGATAATAAGAACGACTTCAGAAAATGTACACGGGAATATAGAACATACTAAGCCTTTTAAGACTTGAGATCTCCAGAATCTTTCGAACCAAGCGTAAATTTGCACTCTGGACGTAGTTATACTACAAGAGCTTAGATGGTATGGGAGTTGGATACGAAACTTCACGAGGCTGTTCGTAAACTTTACATTGTTAACATTGTTACAACTGTCATTGTTAGTATGACATAATGATTTTGTTACAAATGTCAATGATTTTACACATGATTAACGATGACAAAAAAAACCTAATAAAACGCAAAACAGAATATGAAAATACTTATTAAACCAGATATACGTAAACTTAGAGTATTAAAATTATAATTTTTAAATAATACTTAAATAATAACATTGACCACATAAAAAAGTTTATTAAAAAATTATTTGGTTCTGATATTGATGTGAAAAAACATTTTTTTCGCTTGATTGTAGCATAATTAGTACTGTGACAGCTGGAAAGGCAGTCTCGAGTAGGGTTGAGAATGACATTTGTAACAATATTAAAACGAGTTTACGAACGACAAAAAGCACGTGCTCATTGTTACAATGATAGTTTCAGAACGATTTAGAACTGTCATTGTTAACAATATCGTAACAATGTAGAGTTTACGAACAGCCTCCATGGATACACAATTTACTAGAAAATTTATTAGAAAACAAGTTTGGCATTTTCGACCAAAAGCGAGTATAGCAATTAATCATTGACTATCGTCCAATCAAGATGCGGCAACGCAATATCCAAGATCCTTTCCAGGTGACCACTTTTCATCCAAAAATTATTACAGAATCTCATTTCCATCCACCATATAGAATTTCATCATAATCGGTTAAGAAATGTTCGAGTTCCATCCCAGATGGCCATATTCTATAACTTCTTCCAAAAATCATTAAAAACTCTCATTTCTATCCAACATAACCAATCCCATCATAATCGGTTATTAAATTACCGAGTTCCGTCTTAAATGGCCATATTCCAGAACTTCTTCCAAAAATCATTTAAGGATAACATTTCCACCCACCATACCCAATCCCATCATAATCGGTTAATAAACTACCGAGTTTCATCCCAGTTCGCCATATTTCTGACCTTCTTCCAAAAATCATTTTAAAATCTCGTTTCCATCCAACATACCGAATCTCATGATAATCGGTTAATAAATTACCGAGTTTCGCCCCAGATGGCCATATTCCTGAACTTCTTACAAAAATCATTTAAGAATCCCATTTCCATTCAACTTACAAAATCCCATCTTAATTTATTAATCAATTAAAATGGGAATGGCCGAATTCAGAAAAAATTTTAATCCGAAGACACTTTAATTTTTATTATACCGTAAATTTTACGAACTACGATAAACTGGCAAATTGTTCAAACGATAAATTGTGTCCACGGTAAATTGTGTGTACGATAAACTATTCTACGGTTAAATGTTCACGTTAAATTGAAACACGATAAATTGCTTACGATAAAGAGACCGTTACCCATAGTTTGGCGCGATAATTGGCGTAGGTTTCGATTGTGCACCAATTCGAGAGCGCAAAGCGGTATTGAGCTAATTGATTTTATAACATCAGATGGTTTCCACAATATAGTATTCGGTATTTTTTGAAATTCGCGGCAGTAAATCGCTTGAACACGATAATAGTCGGCAGCAACTTTTTTAACATTTTACGATATTTTAATTCAATACTACTAAGGCTGCGTACCAATCCAAGGGTAAAAGTCAATTTTAAGTAAATTTTTCGGTAAATTCAATTATTTTTGAAAAACTCTATGGTAAACTAATCAAAAACTCTGTACTAAATTCGATTTTTACCGTAGTAAACGATTTACCCTTGGATTGGTACGCAGCCTAGGTAGTTAACACTGCAGGTGTGCAAGCCAAATGGGCATTTGTAGAACACGTTCAACATACTTATTGTGATCTAAATCGTGGTTTTATATTCAGTTTACATTGTTTAGAAATTATGTTTCGTCGTATTTAGGTTAGTTGATAAGTTTTAATGGGTGACTTTTATTCCAATACAAACATTTATTGCACTTTGATGATGTATTGCCGAGCTAAATTTGAATGCATGATGCCAATATGATCAAAATATGCAGTAATCTACTATGGAATTTGAATCACCTTTTAAAGTCATACTAAAGTCAAATGTTAATTCATCGATAGTTTGTTTCGATACCGGAAGAGAATGTTATTGGTCATGATCCTGATATAAAGTGTTAATTCTAAAAATCAAGCAAGATTTAATAACGAGTACGAGGCAGCTGATCTTTCAACTATGCAATATAGCAACTATGCAACTAAGTTTATGTCACAATTTTACTAATTGTTCAGCTGGTTTTTTCATCAGTTCTTGTGTATAATTTCATAACCGCCTAAAATGTTTTTGTTCCGTTTTGTATCGTAGATGGGTAGATAATTTTCCAAACTCCTATTATTTATTTGGACGCCAATTTACTAGCACGTTATTGTCCCAACTAAGCTTGTGAGAGCAGAATGACAAAATGCCAAGGAAGAGGTGTAACACACCACAAATACCACCTTTTAGACCACTCCCACAATGTGTGAACTTGCAATGCAACCCGGAGTTGTTCTACCGCCAAAATGATCATGGAAATGCGAACAAGGCAAAAATAAAGGCTCAAAATAGCAACTCATCTGAATTCTGTTGGCTGCTTCCTTTATGGTGATTCGAACAACTCCTTCTACTTCAGGCTGTAGCTCACACCAAACACTTACTCGTGCACTATGTACCCTCCCACAAGTGGGCGGAATCGCACAATGCACTACTAATGTTACTGGTACTGTTTCTTAAGTAGGATGGATTCAATCAACAACAAACAAAAACCCAGTACTACTCATGATCACTGGACTAACTCACTGTCCAAGTTCGTATCGTATTTTTTACTACTAACTTGTAGACAACACCAAAACGTGATTCATACTACAAAATGTCTCATACGCCACGGTCGATTTTCAAAACAACGATCTTCTCCATGAGCCACACACTAATCCACTCTTTGGTTAATATAACCTGTTACAGGATGGCTACTGCCATCCTGCAGATTTCACTAAGTGCATGCAGAGGCCTCCGCGGTGATTTTTGCCGGCTCAGGGAGAAGTGCTATTCGATCGTGGGGTTTGAGGCTTGCATGGCTGCTGGCTTACACCGTGATTACAGATAGTTGAAATAAAATAAAAACGCAAATAATAAATAACCGGATGTTCCGCCGAAATTCGTCGGCCGGAACTTGAGGAAAGAACAAAGAAAATAATTATAACGGAATAAGGTGCCTTGGTGCGCGCATCCGTTTGAACTCAAACAGGGACCGCCAACATTATGCCGACACGGAACGGAATCTCCGCCCCCATCACACCAAACCGAAAATTATGAGTAATTCTTTTTAAAACAAAAAGAAAAAATTCAACCACAAAGAAATATATCACAAAAAGGGCGAACGAGAGAAGAAAAAGGAAATAGGACCGCTGAAAGTGTGGGACACGAGACCAATGTGTATCGAACGCGCGACATACAACTTAAATGAATAAAAAAATAAAAATGAAAAAAAAAATATAAAATAAAAAAAATATAGAAATCGTACCTTAAATACTAAACCAACGTGTTGGTGCGCGGTGCCGGTTGGCCACTCGTACTGTTGCTGTGCCTTTCACCGATACCAAATAAAAACGAGGTGCCGGTTGGCCACCCGTACCGTTGCGACCTTGTGCGGTCGGGCGTTGCGGGGCCTTTCCTCGATACCAAAATTGATTGGGAATCAATCGCTTCGATAATGGGGTGTACTCGTTAAAATATTTTCAGCAACCGTTATAATTTGGTGTACCCGTTAAAATACGGTACCCTAATCATCCGGATACAATTATCGAGAGCCTCGGCCAGGCCAGCCGTAAAATGTAGTGGCGCACACTGAGATGTCTTTTCGAGACCGCAGCTGCACAAACCAAATCACAATAGGTGGTGTAGTTTTCCAATTATATTGTGTCAAAACTATTTAGGAGTTCACTTTCCTTCCCAGCGAGGAATATAAACTTAGCCAGCGAATGTTAAAACGGCATAATTATCACTCAACACAATATCGCTTTTGTAAACTGAATTTATTAACTTTCTTAACAAACTCGGGTTTTTACATAATCAACTAAAACTCGACTGACCACCGAACAAATCCAAAAAAAAATTGACTTTTTAATTTCGTCTATCATACAACACTCGACTGATTTTTTTATCTCAAAACCAAAAACTCGAATGGCATACCAAAATATTCTTGCGCCACACAACGACGCGCAAAACATTCCAGAAGAATTGTCTTTCTTCTCTGTTTCTCGTTTATATCAATTCGCATTGATGTAAACGAGAAGCATATAAGAAAATATTCTTATTTATGGAATGTTTTTACTGTTCGCACACCCGATACACATTGGTCTCGCTCCATCACAATATTACACAAAACTGGCAACTACGCAACGAAGCATACTGTACTAAAAAGTACAAACACAAACCCTTAGCCAAGACACAACCGATGTGAATATAACACAAAAAGCGCTGGCTACGATCACGTAATCGTAACAAACCGTTTAGATGAGTTGCGGAGAAACGCCGGTTGTACAATCCTATTAAAGTTAGCCGAAAGTTTCTAGCCGAAAGATGGTAATGCAGATAGTATCTTTGCTACCCCAGCAGAAAAAATAAATTGTAGCCGAAAGTTACATTGCTTAATATACCTAGTTCTACATATGGTATTAATACTATGTTTATTGGTAAGGTCATAATCCAAATCCCCGAAACTTGAGTCAAGTTTTAAAAGGATGAGGGAATGTAATTTAGTATAATGTACCAGAAAGTCCGAAATTTTCGAAACTTAATTAATAAAATGTTCTGTTAATTTTGAGTAACCCATTTTACCATCGATCCCACTATTTTAATTAGAAAGGTCATAGGCTTAGGTAGGCCCACGCGAAATTTGGATCAAGTCTGAAGGGGATAGGGGGGTACCTTGTTTAAGTTAGCTGAAAGTTGCCAGCCGAAAGATAATGCAGATAGTGTCTTGACTATTTGTAAAAATCTCTTTATACTCTCACTCCTATCGATTTTTAAATTCCTATAAACTGAAATAATTTCCTTCACCCGAATGATATAACCCGATGCTAAATTCTAAAATTCTTAAGCTCATGACTGATTTTTTCTGTATTCAAGACACTATCTGCATTATCTTTCGGCTGGAAACCTTCGGCTAACTTAACAGTATGTTGTACATTGGATTTTGGTACAGTGGTAAATTTTCGGGCCAATTTCAACGACTTAAATTCTTTCTATATCAAATGAACAGACAAGACAACAAATGGACAACAAATGAACTTGCTTAAAATATGGAAGCGAGAATTATGTCACTTACGTCAAAAATATAAAAAAATTATTTAGAGATTTACGCTTTTGAATATGATCGACGTAGGCCTAAGCGTTGCATACAAAAAATAAATTTTGATTGTGAGCTGGAATCGAGGGGCCCGAGTGAGTTTTGGTGGTTCGTTCTTGCTCGAATGTAGATCAAGGCTGAAGGCGATACTGTTTTAAGATCCGTTTCAATTGAAGATTACCTTGCCATCGAATTTGAAGCATATAAACTAACATGTGTGTACCGCAAATTTCGTTAAACTATCGAACCTTGTGAAGGTATCGGAGGCCGATTCCCTAGCCTAGATTTGTATTATTATTAACTATATAAATGGATTTTTGAGGATCCTCAGGCCGTTAAACCGCGTACCACTTCGCTTGTTCACGGAGATTACATCAATTGGTATTCCTTTGATCCAGAAATAATTGAAATAAAGAAAGTAAATTATTGATTTTGGTTTATTGTACCTTGATACCAATTTAGCACAAGCCGAATAAAAGGTCACTTGTTACTAACCCATTCAAAATTTTGTAATTTATGCACGAACTTACCTAATTTTTGATAAAGTACATTGATTGGTAACCTGATCACGGGTTTCATTTAAATCATAAACTTTGTTTTTATTCTGCTGCGTTCTTGAATTTATCGCGGTCTTTAAGTATCGCTTTTGTAGTAAAAGAAATATGTAAATTTGAACATAGACTTCAATTACGAGTAACTCTATAGTTCGTTGCTTTGTGTCGAACTTCATCTAAATTACGATTCAAATGTTTAGAGCTTCCGATTACAATTATTGCTGCTATATTAAACACAGTGCTTCACGTAAAAACATATCATTAGCACAAGGTCGTTCCTATACCTATATATAGGAGATTACGATCGATTAACACAAAATATGTAATCGACGTATTAATTACAGGCTGCGTGTGTGCACTATACAGCGTTCTAGTTGACCGATTTTATTTCATAATATCTCATTTATTGAGTTGATGTAAAATTTTTGCCGTTTAGTTACGGTCTAGCTGATCCAAAAATGTGTATTCCAACCTCAGGCAATTATGCCATTGTGTAATTAATAATTGAATTGTCTTTGACGATGAATACAAAAAATGTTAAATCATTATGTGCCCATCTGGATACGAGGAAGTACAGTTTAGCAATCGTTATGCATATGATATAGGACATGAATTGCCATTATAATATTTGATTTGTGTATATCATTTGGGGTTTAGATTGTTTTAGATGATAAAAGCAATGACATTTTCTAAATTGAATTCAGTTAGATGCTGTGCTTGGTGCGAACAATAAACAAAATATGAAACTTGTAATTTCGGTGGTGTTCGCGATTTTAGTGATTAGTTGTGCTTGTAGTGATATAGTGAGTGAATATGCCCGTCTTGGCACGTACGTTTATTATCCGGGTGCGTATATTCCGCAAGTGAATCCGATGCGGATTGCTAGTACGCTGGTCGCCACAAATCCAGAACAATCGATCGCCGGTAAAATGGAATTTCGACAAAGTTATATAAATCGACAAATTATAGTGACAATAAATGCGACTGGATTACCTCCCGGTAAGCATGGTGTACATGTGCATGAATACGGTGATTTGACGGATGGATGTAATTCGACCGGTGGCCACTATCGTTCTATTTTACTCGGTAATATCGAAACAAAAGAAGACGGTGTTACAGAATCGGCGCTACACACACCATATATTGTGTTATTTGGTGCAAGCGGAGTCGTCGGCAGATCAATCGCGATACACGATAAACCTATTTCGTATCGCGATTTATATTCACCGCCACAATTTATGGATTTTACTCCGGTCGACGAAGAAAAAGCGTTGGGTGATATAATCGCGTGCGGCATTATAACGATACAAAAATAAATATTTTTTCAACACAAATTTTATACACACTATACACGATGAGTTTTATTGAAGATGTAGAACTAGTCGAGCGGTGGCAACTCAATATTACCATTCATAATATTAACTAAATCCAGTACGGTTTTGCCTTCGAGAGCACCCTCTGCCACCTCGATCACCAGATCAATGAACGTCTGTTTAAATTCTGGAAAAATTTCGTTTAATATATTCGCCCCCAGTTCCGTCATTGCCAAATTAATAAAGTCCTCATACTCATTGTTCCCACCATACAATCCATTGAACTTCGTATCTAATTTATCAAGCGACATGATTAAATCTAATTCTGGCACTGTCCATATATCACTGCCGAAACGTAGCCGACCTTTGGCAAACAGTTGTAAATTTGTTATGTTTATACTGTTCGTGTGAAATTAAATTAAATTATCAAAGTTGTTTCAAACATAATTGAGTTGCATACTTAACATCACCTTCTCCGGTAACCGGCAACATATTTCCAAGTATAGAATCGATCGTGAACAATCCGTTTATTGATAACTGTGGCACCGTTAAGTTAAATAGAAAAGGAAAACCAGCTAATTTAAAATCAACATCGTTCGGTACAAGGCCCTGAAGGCCAACAATCGTTAATTTTTCGAAAGATCCTTTTAATCTATATACAGACAAAAAAATTGTTTTATATTTTTATCTCCACATGATAGATAACCCATACACTTACAGCCCAATTGTGCCTGATTCCAAATTTAATTCTATGCGATCATCAACTTTGGCGGGTTCTAAAATAGGTAGCCCCAGAGATGGTATTTCCATATGCATTCGGTCCCTGATGTCAAGTAACAACTGCAAAAGATTGTCTGCTATGGCCGCAGCTTCAATATTAAAACAAAAATGTGATCAAAATTAATTTCTATATGCGAATGAGGGATATTGTATATTGACTTACGTTGGGGGATTGGTGGAATCTCTTCTTCGCCTTCATTGATGGAAAGTGCCTGGCTATTTGTAACCCAGATGCAATAAAATATAACCACAAAGCCTAATTTCAATTTCATTTTAATAAGTGGATATGATAAGCGAACGTACTGTTAATTTCGATTAATTGTTGCTTGTGTACGGTTTGGAATACAAAACTTATTTGAATTGGTAATTGATTAGATTTGAAGTATCGAGCTTAAACTTCATCTACTTGACTATTACGAGTAATACGTGTATTATCTATAATAATATTTTAAGTGTGTTATATCTATTTTTATTATCTTGGGATTAATCTGCATTATTTGACTGCTCTAGATAAGACACCAATATTCTTAACAAATTACTTATAGAAGTACGTATTTTTATGTAGATAGGAAAATATTTTTTACCTGACTGCGAAAGTGTTTTAAACAAAATTTCAAAGTGAAATGGTCTTTTGTGTACAAATTTAGGGTTTTCAGTGCTCCAATAGCCGCTATTTTGTTTATTAACAAAATCAGCCAAGTCGTAATATGTTTCGCCGCTCATTATGATGTTTTTCCCCTAAAATGTTGGTCGTCTGTACCTTGCTTTAAAACTGCAGCACTTTTTAACAAACACAATGAGGAGATAGCAAGAGTCTTTACTTCATATCTCAGCGTATGAAAATTTTTAATATTATTATTCAATACACGCTGAATGATTGTCTTGCGCCTTAAATGATTAACACCAAAAAAGGCAAGCTATTTTTTCCGCGTATCAATAATGTCAAATGAGAACTGATAAATGTCAAACAAAATGGAGGCCAAACAAAACCAACCTTGAATATAAAAACTACCCTGTATATGAGTATCACATTTGAGAAAAAAAAAACAAGAAATAAGTAGCAGCAGGTCCACTCGAATTTGTCAACAGTTACAGTAAGTGTACGTTTTGAAAACCCAGTTTTCTGGATGTAGTAATCAATATATTGTGTGCGTGGAAAAATAATTAAATTATTTAGTAAGCGGCAATTTTAATTGCTAAAAGTTATAAAATATACATAAGAACTAAAGATGAATGTGTTGTAATGTAAGATTTGTGAAAGTTTGAGAATTAAGTGAATAAAATAGTAAATAAAAATAGAAAACATTTGACACCGTGCAAAAATTAAATTTTTATTTTTATTTTTATGCAATTAATGCATTTTTTCACATAATTACGATACAAATCAGAACAGGTAAACCTTTTACACGCGTGTTTATCGTGTGAAGTGAATGAACGGTAAAATTTTCTAAAATGTCAAATTGTGAAAAATGTAAAAAAGCTACTGATTCGAGAGAGCGGACTACAATTAGATGTTTCGGACGGTGCAGGAAATTGTATCATTACGCTTGTGTGGATTGGAACTTTGAAAAGTTTGTAAAGTTATTTAAATAATGTCCATATGCAAGATTCGTTTGTCTTGAGTGCCAAGGTTATGAAGAAGATACGTTGTACGAAGAGTTCAACAAAATTAATCTTTTTATCATGGAAATGAAGCAACATTTAACGGCAAACCATTTAAAGATAGGACACCAGCTAGGAGAAATTAAAAATCAAGTAGAAGAAATTCAAAAACCGACGGAGCAACCACACTCTTTTGCAGCAGTAGTAAAGAGTAATCCCAACAAGTTGGTTATGTTACAACCAAAACAACCTCAAGCTAATAAAAAAACTAGAGAAGATTTAACAATGTCACTCGATCCAAAAACTATACCAGTAATGGGCTGTGGCAACATTGCGAATGGTGGAATTATTTTGCAGTGCAACACTAATGATGCCAAGGAGAAGCTAAAAACAATCGTGACGGAAAGGATGGGAGCTGATTATGAAATAAAACTACCAGCGGAGCTTAAACCAAGGGTAAAAATACTTGGAATGTCGGAGAAGCTAGAAAGTGATGAAATCGTATCTGCGCTAAAACAGCAAAACCATTTTCTCGCTAATAGTGATATCAAAGTAATAACCACTTATTGCAGAAGAAACTCGCAAAAAATTGATACAATCATAGAAGTAGGCTCCGTAGATTTTACAAAAATCTTACAAGCTGAGAAGTTAAATATACATTTTGATAGATGCCATGTCGTAGAGTCAGTAGGGATCTCAAGATGCTATAACTGTAATGATTATGGCCATCATAGCAATAGGTGTACTGGCAAACTTTGTTGCCCAAGATGTAGCGAGAATCATAAGTTAAGTGAATGTAAAAGTCAAGAAGTAAAGTGTAGCAATTGCATTACTGTAAATACAAAGCTCAATTTAAATGTTACTATTAACCACACCACTTGGGACACCTCTTGTGCCGTATACCAACGAAAGATGAAAACATTGAAAAACCAAATCAGTTATCAATAGCAGTTCAAAACAAAAGACCTTCTATACACTAATATTCGCAGCTTACACTCTAATTTCTTAGAGTTATCACAAATAATTATTCAATATAAACCGTCAATTGTATTACTCAGTGAATCTAGAACAACAGAAAACGGTGGATGTGTACGGTGCGATTCGGATAGTCGTCATACTGGAGGGGTTGTCATGTATATTCACCAAAACATAAGCTTTAAAATAATTTCGAATATCGAGAAGGACCGCGCTTGGTTTTTGGTGATTCAGATCATAAAAGGATACCATACAACTGGAATATTTGGCGTAGTTTATAGATCATACCAAACAACAAAAGCAGCATTTTAAATAATTTAGATGGATGGTTCGAAGAAGTTATCAATTATAATAAATCGAACTATATATTAGGGGATTTCAATATTGACGTGAAAAGCAACGATATTTACAGTTTACAATTAAAGCAGTTAATCATAGATCTTTTGATAACTAATTCAGTAAATGCAAAATGTGAAATTATAAAAGAACAACAAATAAGTGATCATTGTATGTTATGTGTGGATATAAGCAGAAACAATTCACAGTTACTTGATCAATTTAAAGAAATTAGATCTCGGAAAAATTATTCTGGTGAAAAATTAAATTGTATCCTAAACACTAGACTGCAGCACTACAGAACACAGAATGAATTGAATGAGAAAGCTGAAAGCTTAATACTGGAGTTAAAGAATGCGATTAAACAACTGACGCAAACAAAAATTGTTCAAAGTAGAAATAAAATCCCTTGGTTCTCAGAAAATTTGTCATTATTAAGACAAGAAAAGGAGCGTAATTTTAGTATTCTGAAATTAATAAATTCAAGCGTGAATTGGGAAAACTATAGAAAAGCTAGAAATATTTACAAACAATCGTTAAGAAAGCAACAATCTGAATACTTCAAGAATAAGTTCATTTAAAACCAATATAACCCAAAGGAGCTATGGAAAACTCTCAAATCTATGTATAAGACTAAAAATACGATGCAATGGAGTATTCAATTTAATAACAAAACACTCACCGATAAACAACAGATAGCAGATGCACTAAATCACTCGTTTGTGTTCAGCGTGGTAGATATTCACCGTAACATCCCTGAAATATCGGAGTTTGAACTTCCTAATGCTGTTTTGAACATACAAAAATTTCAATTCCAACAAACATCACAAAACGAAATATTAAAAATAATAAGCAGAATAAAATCGCAATATGGAATAGATGGTATAAACAAAATCGTCATGCTGGATGCAATGCAGAATCAAATGTTCTCTGAACATTTTACTGATATAGTTAATTGTAGTTTAAGGCAAGCAGTGGTACCAGATTCATGGAAAATATCAACAGTTGTTCCCATTCCAAAAATTTGGAAGCCAACCACGCCAGAAGAGCTCCGGCCAATAAATATGCTCCCACTGTATGAGACTGTTCTGGAACGAGTAATTAAAAACCAACTGGTAAATCATATCGCTGATAACAATATATTGGTTGATCAACAATCTGGATTTAGAGAATCCCATACTTGTGAAACGGCCTTAACCCTAATGTTGGATAGCTGGAAAAGTCAAATAGATGACAACAAAGTAATCATTGTAGTCTTTTTAGATTTTAAAAGGGCTTTTGAAACCATCGATAGAGGAATTCTACTTAAAAAGTTAACCAAGTACGGAGTTGTTGGGAAAGAACTAGAGTGGTTTAACAGTTATCTTCAAGGGAGGCAACAATATACAAAAATTGATAATTACACATCGTCACTAATACAAAATAATCTCGGAGTACCTCAAGGATCAGCCCTGGGTCCGTTACTCTTTATTCTGTACATTAATGACATAGTCGATGTTATTCAAAATTGCAAAATAAATATGTTCGCAGATGATACTTTACTTACTATTTCGGCAACAACTCTTCCAGAAGCAGTGAAGAAAGTAAACGAAGATCTCGAGAGTCTACGGAAATGGCTGATGTTTCACAAACTATCACTGAATATTTCGAAAACGAGGTACATGCTCCTATCAATCAAAGCAAAGTGCGAGAGTAATGCAGATATAATAGTTGATAACCAAATTATCGAACGAGTAAAACAGTATAAATATTTTGGTGTTATTATCGACGAGCACTTAAGTTTTAACATCGAGCAATAAATATATTAGAGAAACCAAGTAGTGCAAATTTTATGGGCAGGTTTTTCCGAGGTTAATCTTATTTTATAGTTTTAATATATTTATATACACAAATTTAATCTTTTTCTATATTTAATCCATAT
This sequence comes from Nephrotoma appendiculata, assembly GCA_947310385.1. Classification (NCBI taxonomy): domain Eukaryota; kingdom Metazoa; phylum Arthropoda; class Insecta; order Diptera; family Tipulidae; genus Nephrotoma; species Nephrotoma appendiculata. The sequence goes on from OX371223.1 coordinate 319,189,195, forward strand.
GTACGTATCTTATAAACATATCGGCATAGTTATTTTATAGTTTATTTTTCTTGTTAGGCCTATACAAATTGCCAAAATTTAAATAGATTAACCTCGGAATCTCTCCATGGGTCCTCTTATATATATTTTGCTTTATGGTTTTAACAATCATTTGGATTATATCGCTAAAAAGATGAATAAAAAACTTGGATTTTTCACCAGAATTAAAGACAAGTTACCAATGCAGACAAAAGTTGTTTTTTATGAATCAATTGTGACTCCACATATTGATTATTGTTCTTCTGTGCTGTTTATCATGAATCAAACTCAAATTACACGTCATCAAAAAATTCAGAATCGATTCATGCGACGAATCTTGAATGCGGAAAGTAGAACACACATCAAAGACATGTTGGAAATTTTAAACTGGAAGTCAATCAAACAGAGAATACAATTTAATGTGTTAAAATTCTTGTTTAGGCTGGAAAAGGGAGATCTGCCAAAATATTTAGATACTTTGCTTTCTTCTAATAGAAATGTTCATACTTACAATACTCGGAGTACACACTTCAGACTACCAATGTATAGTAAATCATTTTCTCAGCGGTCGCTGGGATATAATGGAGTAAAGTTGTATAATTCATTGGGTGACTATTGCATGCTAGGTGAACTTCAAGAATTAGAGTACGGTCAATTTAATAAATTATTGCATACATTCGTTAAAGATAAAGTAGACATTTAGTATATAAAATAAAATTTAATTAATTTAAATAACAATGTATTATAAAATGTCATTATTGATAAATAAACAAACAAATAAATAAAATAAATAAATAAATAAGTGCTGGCGTAACAATGTAATCGGTATAGGAACCATGCGCAGATTTTAGCGAAAAAAAAACTAGATATAATTTTTTTTCGATTAAATAAAAATAAATGATTGCAGCCAAACTGCTATACAAATTTTGTGTATGCAACCAACATAAAACTCAATAAATTTAGACAAAAATTTTATCAATACATATGGAGGTACAGATAAATTTTTTTTTGTTATTTTCAAAGCAAAAATTATTTTGGTTGATAAAAAAAATAAAAACTCGATACGTTAAGTAATATAAACTTTATTTAAAAATACACAATTTTTTCTATTTAATTTTACTTTTTCGAAAAACAAAATGACATTTGAAAATCGTGTGCATTTTCAGTCACATTTAATTGAATGGGTACATCTCTTCAAAACTAATAAAAAATGGAAATCATATTCAGATAAATTTATTGAAATGAAAATTAAAATCATCTTACATTTTATCAGTATATCGAAAGAGTTTAATCTAGCTCACATCCTTTCCCGTAAAATTATTCAATATATCATGCGATATATTTCAATAGTTATGGCACTCGAAATGGACAACACTAATTTTGTTGATTAAATTAAAAGTATAGGCTTTAAATATATTAGTTTATAAAATAATAACTTATATACTTTTTTAATTATTTAAGTGTGTTACGATAAATTAAATTTAAAACACAACAAAAAATTTAACCGCCAATGCGAAACGTCAAATTGAATTATGTAAACATAAACAAAATGAACATACGTTGCACACACGCTTCAAAAAATAAAATATTCAAAATTGAACGTGCGTTTTTCTAGCAACTACAAGAAATTATATCGAATTTTTTTTCGCTAAAATTTGCGCATGGTTCCTATACGGGATTATTTATATTGGAAAGGTTGCTAGGCTGAACGAGAAACATCAAAAGAAAAACTTATAAAATTTACAATATTTTATTCTATACACTTCTACAGCGATGTATACTATCTATCCAACCCGTCCAAACAGTACTCAACGTGCTTCCCTGCAAAATAGTTGTTTCTAAAAAATCTCTACCTTTCAGCGCAACTTATAGCTTGGAGAACAAGAAAGGCGTATGGGGCTAGATCTGGTGAGGTAGGATGGTGAAGCAGTTCAAACCGTATAATTGGTGTTTTTCCGCCATGGCAATGTCATAGTGGAGCAAAATTTTTTTTCTACGTGGCCGTTTTCCGCAATTTCTACCTTCAGATTGTCAAGTAATGATGCGTAGTATATTCCTGTAATGGTTTTCAGGCCATTGTTTTGACTTTATTTTTGATTGTGGAGTGCATTGGTGTATCCAAGTTACATCAACAGTAATTAGAGTTGAAAAATATTCTGATCAACTTGTCTTTGATTCGCGTTGGCGTATTTCAAAATTAAATATTAAATGGCAGCTCGGCACGCGATTTTTTCCATTTTCACAAAAATACTAAAATCGAAATAGCTAATATTTCGGTGAGACCCTATTAAAGTTAACCGAAAATTTCCAGCCGAAAGATAAAAAAAAATAATCGATAATGCAGATAGTGTTTTCGTTTTCTCAGCCGAAAGTGTATAAATACGTTACCGTTGATCAATATTCTTCAGCCGAAAGTTTGAAAGCAATTTGAATGTATCATTATACGAAGTTTGTTGTAAACCCTAAATCTATGTATTTAAACTTGTGAAAGATAAATGTTTAAATTAATCAATCAAAGTTTGATAAGCAATATTGTTAACCATACTGTTAAAGTTAGCCGAAAGTTTCCAGCCGAAAGATAATGTAGATAGCGTCTTTGCTATCCCAGCCAAAAGTTGGTAATGCAGATAGTGTATTTGCTAACCCAGATGAAAAAATAAATTATAACCGAAAGATACATTACTTGGTATACCTAGTCCCATATTATTTAAAATATGTTTATTGGCTAAGTCATAATCCTAATCTGCGAAATTTGGGGTAAGCCTGAAGAGTATAGAGGGTCCCCTATTCCCTTCAAACTTGCCCCATATTTCGGGGAATAGGATTATGATCTAACCAATAAACATAGTATAAATAATATGGAACTAGGTATATCAAGTGCGGGGGAGGGGGTGTAATTTGGTATAATGTACCAGAAACTCCAAAATTTTCAAAACTAATGTTCTGTAACTTTTGAGTAACCTGTTTTACCATCGGTCCCACTATGTTTATTAGAAAGGTCATAGGTCAGAATTGCTCTAAATTTTGCGTGGGTTTACCTAGGCCTATGGTCTTTCTAATAAGCATAGTAGGATTGATGGTAAAGTGGGTTACTCAAAAGTTATAGAACATTTCATTAATTTAGTGTAAAAATAATTTCGGACTTTCTGGCACATTATACTAAATTACACTCCCTTATCCCTTTAAGATTTAACCCAAATTTCGGGGATTTGGATTATGACTTAACCAATAAACATAGTATAAATAATATTGAACTAGGTATATCAAGTAATGTAACTTTCGGCTATAATTTTTTTTTGCTGGGATAGCAAAGACACTATCTGCATTATCATCTTTCTTAGGCCATCGCGTGGATCAACTTTGGCCTAATTGTAAAGAACTTCTTAAGGAGATACAGGGGCGTAATTTAGCAAAATTTCGCAATTTCGATATACCGAAACTGCATTAAATGGCTTATTGATGCCACTATGGCCATTTTATATGCCATCGTATTGTTCAACTTCGGCTTACTTGTTTCAGCCTAAAATTACACCCCTGTATCTCCTTCAAAATTTCCTCGCAAATCGGCTGTTGATCACCAACATGGTGGCCTATCAAATAACCATAGTCATATCAATGACACAGCATGCTAACCCAGAACGACAAGCCATTCAATGCATTTTCAATATATTGAATTTGCGAAATTTTGCTAAATTTCACCCCTGTATCCACTTCAGAAGTTCTTTACAATTAGGCCAAAGTTGACCAACACGATGGCCTATCAAATGACCGCAGTGGCAGTGATACCATACTATGTATTCATTTGAAGCAAGGTTAACAATATTGCTTATCAAATTAAGATTGATTGATTTAAAACATTTGTCTTTCACAAGTTTAAATACATATGATTTAGAGTTTACAACAAACTTCGTATGATAACAGGGGCGGTCCGGTCCGGTAGTGTTTCAGCGCCTTGTGTACTTTTACATTTTATTTCGCCCTTTGTATATTTATTTTGGTCAATGCTTTTTCTTTTATTTATTGGTTTTTTATTGTACTTGATTTTATTATAACCACTCGATTCTTTCGATTTTTCTATTCCACATCACCCAAGTGCCATTACGTTGAGAGCTCTGTCTATTGTTTTTTATTTAAGGTATAGTTTAAACTCAAGTTAATATAAATCTTAGATTTACAAGTTTTAAATTAAGAAATATAAAAATTTGCTTGTTTATTTAGAATTTAAAAATATAAGTTAATTAGGTAATTTTAAACTGTCAAAACTCCTTTTCATTAACAATTAAAAATCATGGATTATGAAAATTATTTTGGAAATACAAAATTATATTTTGACAAAAACTATTTATGGGATTACACGAAACGAAGTCAGTTAAAAGTCTGGGCGTATAAATGGCATAAAGAGGTTAGGAGATGATGGGTTTTTTATGAAGTATCTCCAGTAGGCCTATTATTCCTCTCTTATAAATAACATAAATTCAGTATTTTAGATAACAAATGATTAAATAAAATAAATTATAATAAAATAATCCAATTCAATAAAATAAAAAGAATACATTAAACAATTTCACTTCTACTGTAAAAAATTAATGTTTATTGCTTTTATTTTAGCAAACTTTTCAATTAAACTATTTTAACCAATTTTTTGATCGACATAATAGCTATAAGCCATTAACCCTTTCTTGTGACATAGTACTCTCATAATTTTAAATTATTTTTAATTTGGAAAAACTTCTTTCTCCAGATACTACAGAAATCGGTATTGTTAACAATATTTTGATGGATATGACTGTATTTGGAAGTGCAAATTCTAAATTGTTGGTAAAAAAATTAATTTAGCACATCAATAGGAAGAGTATGCTGATCTATCAAAGTTGATATCATTTTAAGCTTATTTAATAAGTTTTGTTCGTCAATGTCCGAGGAAATACGATTAGTAAAAACTTTTTTAAATTGAAACATTTTGTTTTCAAATCATCATGCGACAAAGTGGATTTTTGTTGAATGTCATATAAAAAATTAAAATTGTTTGTGTGTTCAGATAATTGTTGGATTCTTTCGTTAATAGAAGAAATTGCCTGATCAAAACTTTAAAATAAAATTCAACCTTAATTTTCTGCTTATGTTCCACAATAACTTCATCTGCACCTTCATATCCAAACAATGATTTCTTTCGACAAGAACGTAATGCATTGGTACCTGAAAAACAACAGGGAACCTCAAGCTGGCATTGTGTTCGCTTCTTGTAAAAATTGTTCAAATTATTCATCTGATCTCAGCTTTTGAAGAAATTTTAAAGAAGATTCGAGTTGTTTTTCAGAAGACATAATATTCAGTTTGGGGTTCTGAAGATATTTACTTTCTTTATTAATAGTATCTAAAAGTTTATACCAAATAACCAATGTACATATAAACTTATATTCCAATATTTTTTCCCCAAAGATTCAGCAATATAGTTAGCGAAATTTCAATAAGAGCTTCATGAATATCGCCCAACTGTTCTTTTAGAGTTTTTAATGCGTCAATTCCGCTTTCCAATCTTGTAGTACTGATTGGTTTTAAAGTAAAAGAACTAATATGCTTTTTTAATACCGACCGGAAAAAACAGAGCTCGAAAAAAAACGTAAATACAACATTGAGAACATTGAGCGACATCATTTATTTCTAAATTTAGTGTGTGAGACATATATGGTACGAAAAAAGCTTGGGGTTTTATGGTTCTTAAAAGATTTTGCATACTTATTTGTTCACCTTTCATATTTGAGCCACTATCATAACCCTGACTTTTGCAATTTTCAATAAGAAGATCCATTTCATTTAATTCACTAAGAACCGTTTTTGTGAGACCAAAACCTTTGGTATCGTTGGCTTCTAAAAATGAAATGAAATGTTTCCTTATTTTAAAATTATTATTTACCGTATAATAAACGTTAACTTTTCCTCATGAATTCGATCTGGAGTACAATTAACTATGATAAAAAGTATTTTGCTTCCAGGATCATTGAAACAATTTTATCTTTAGTAGACTGTGAGATTACTTGAATCAATTCATTTTGGATGTTTTTGCTAAAATACTTGTTTTGCGTTTCTATATTATTTATTCGTCTAAGATGTTCTGAAAGCACTGGATCAAATTTACTTACAAATTCTACTAGTTTTAAAAAGTTCCCATTATTTGAGTCATATAATACTTCAGATTTCCCCTAAATACAAATAATTGTATTCCTAAAAATTCAACAAATATTTAACCCTCTAAGCACTTCTTGCCAATGCCGAACTTCTGCATCCATAACTCGCTGAAGATCAGAATCTATTGTTGAACTAGATTTTCATCTGTTTTCTAATTCTTTCCAGGATATAAAATATTTTTTAAGCTATTTTCGTGAGACTGAACTAATCTGGTCAAATGGTGCTAGTCTTAAAATCTTAGATCGATAAGTGTTGTATTTATACAATTAGATCCAAATAATTTACAACAAAAACAAAATACCACATCCATCGGAATAAGTGAGCCAATTTCGTTTAATAGTCTCTCCATTTGCCATCACTCTGTCTTAAATCTTTGGATTGAATTTTCTGTTATTTTTAATGGGAAATTTAATGTTTCCTACTTGCATAGGGCCATTTTCAACAATAAGTTGAATAATTTTGTCGCTTAGTTTACGCCATTTTGCCGGATCACTAAAATCAAATAAATTTGATTTATTTATGATGCCGTGTTCGGGTTGAGAACAATTAGCATTATTATTAACTACAGATGATTGTTCTAAATTTTCGATACCTACGACAACAGATCTCGTTAAAAAATTTGGGTCTAGATTCACAATATTGTCATATAAAGGAACATTAGCCGAACCCGATTGCACTACTACTAGAGGAATAATAAGTAGAGAACTTTAATTGTGATTGAAAATAAGTTTGAATGAATTATTTAAACTTTATGAATTGAATTTAAAAATTGCGCCCTTTTATCAATACGCCTGGTTGCAGTGCACCATGTGCACCTATGACTGGACCGCCTCTGTATGATATAATACATTCAAATTGCTTTCTGTTGATGTGTTGATGAAATAAATTTTTCGGCTGATAACTTTCGGCTGCAGTATATTGATCAACGGTGACGTATTTATACACTTTCGGCTGAGAAAGCGAAAACACTATCTACATTTTCGAATTTTTTTTAATCTTTCGGCTAACTTTAATAGTATTTCGGTGAGTACCTTTCAACACATGCGCAAACACGCTTCCCCACTTTTTTGACGAGTGTTGCCATCTTCATGAGGTCGGAAATGTTTCAGGCAGCCCTCGTACCAAATACGTATATTAATATTTTATATTTTTTTGAGAGCAGTGTGAAGTTTCTGACAAATTGACATAAAACCTTACAACAGTCAATAAGTGTAAAATAAAATGTTACCCTTCAAATTAAGAATTTTACACGTCTAAAACATAATTTGTAATTATTTTGATAAGAAGCTAATTTTTCGACGAAGTTTTGTAACAGAAGTAATATCCTCTCTAATAAGATCATGAAATAATTGAATCATCTCATCTGGTCATGGCGACAGATAACACTTTGTCAGTACTACACGATAGCATTGTTCAATGGCCTATCAATATGGCCTTCAAATGGTGGAATTTTCGATTTTTTATGATTACAACCTAGAAAATTTATGCTTCGACGGGTCGCAAATACATTTTTTGCATTGTCATGTGGAAAAATTCGCCGAACAATGTCCAGCTGAATCCGATGAGCATGGCGAGAGTTTTCACCAAGTGACGACAAGGCCCAAACATTGGGTAACGCAGCAAAAAAGCTACATGCACTCCTGGGTGACATTTGTTGGAATTTGCAAGAGAAAGAAAATTCCGAAGGCGACACGAACGAATCAGAAAATTAAAATTGAAAAAGACAAGAAAAATGTTAATTTCTTAGGAATAAATTAAGAAAAATCACCATAAAATCATCTGAATCGATTTTATTTTTTTTAAATAGTTTCTATTGTATGTTTATTTGTCGAAGCGATGTTTATTCGATCAATTTCAATCGATTTAAGTTCAATAAATTGACAACAAATGATACAAAAATTGTTTTTCGTCGAAATGAAAAGAACAAAAAAAAACAACACAAACATGTGAATGTAGATGTAATTTTTCGGTCTTGATATGATAATAACTTTGCTGAAGAAAGCAAAACGAAAATTTGAATGGTTCAAGAGCAATCATCGTGAAAATAAGTGTACATTTTGACAAATTTTTTGACTCAGACCCACAACATTTCGAAAGCGATATCTCAAAAATGGGGATTAATTTCGAAATGAGACTAGCACCATTGAATTCAGCATACTTGAATTAGGTTGGGTGCTCAGCTTGTCACAAAAAAAGGTTGGCGATTAAAGCATAGTGTTATTGTTTCGAGTTATTTTAATATTAAATAAATACACGGAAAGAAATAATCATGTATAACTGATATAAAACAAGCATATACCCTATCGTTTTGGAGCCTAGTGGAAGCTGGCGCAAAATATGGATAGGTTTGCTTATTATATTAAAATTTTAAAAATGGATAATCACAGTATATATTGCTAAAATTTAGCAAACATTGCTTTAAATCATTAGCAAATTTTTCGTATTTTAGTCAAATCTGATCATGAAATAATAAAAATATTATGCAATATTTTCTTAATTCATGTTGACAAAACACAGTAATTCTTATCGTGTATACAGAAATTGTACAGAAAATTTTACAAAATTGTGCACACATTATTTAAATCAAACTGCATCCCTAGTGGAAAAAATCAAATATTTATACCAAAAAATTATACTGAGGAATACCAAAATCAATTTATTTTTGTATAAATGATTAATTTAAATACAAAATATACTTTAAATTGGTTAAAGTTTAATACATTTCTAGACCAAAATACTACTTAAATTATACATCTCAAAAATTATACAAATTTAAGTTTGAATTTTGTATATACAAATATTTAAATTAAGTCAAAATTAAACATAAATATACATAAAATATGATTTTAAATATTATACACATTTAAGTGTTAATTTTAACCTAAAATTAACTGTTAAATTCAAATTTTAAACTAAACTAAGTATATTTGGGATAAATACTTAGTACGGTAGTTTTATAGTTTAATAATGGTTAAATATTTCATACAAATTTAAGTATGATTTTTGTATATACAAATATTTAAATTTAGTCAAAATTAAACATGAATATACATAAAATATTTTAACCTACAATTGACTCTTAAAATCAAATTTTAAACTAAATTAAGTATATTTGAGATAAATACTTAATACGGCGATTTAAAAGTTTAATTATGGTTAAATATTTTATACAAATTTAAATATTAATTTTGTATATACAAATATTTAAATTTAATCAAAATTAAACATAAATTTAAAGAATTATTTTAAGTGAATTATTGGAATCGAAAATTGTGTATTACACATTTTAGAAAAATAATTTTTTTAATCATCACTTTTCATCCCGTACGAGAGATGAATTTCCCGCAAAAAGGAAAATTTCCCACGAACTGCACGGTTGAAAATTATCCAAAAAATACTAATAATATTTTCGTATAAACCTTATTTATACGAATATTCTTCTTAATTACGATAAGTACAAATTTATTAATACAATTTTCTTATACAATTAAAACATTCGTTTATAATCTAAATACCAATATTGTCTACAAATTATAAGACTTACATTATAAATTTTATTTATAACTAAATCATATTAAATACAAAACCTTTTTTTATTAAAACAATTTTTTAAGTAACAGTATTTTGTCAGTAATTTTCGTGTTTAGCTCGTTTATTCTTTACACGCAATTCGTTTTATTTTAATACAGAAATCATATTAATACGAAAAATACCGTTAGTTAGAAAAAATAAAAAATTTTCTATATACGAAAATAATATCAAAATTATATTAAATAGTATAATTTTTATATTATGTTCGTATATAGATGATTTTTTATTTTTTCTAACTAACGGTATTTTTCGTATTAATATGATTTCTGTATTAAAATAAAACGAATTGCATATACAGGATAAGCGGGCTAAACACGAAAATTACACACAATAATAAGTTAATAAGTTTAGCAGAATAGGCGTCCCGAATTATTTCGCTAAAGTAATTTTTACCGGTAAGGGCGATATAGTGAAAGTAATTAATTTATTGAAGTAAAATAGTGTATAGTGCGTGAATTTAATAATAAACAAGTGTATTGAGATACGAAAATAAGATAAATTATTAAAATAAGACAGAAATAATAAAATTTTAAGTATAAAGTGAATTTTAATTTTGTTCGGAACACATCGAGAAGGCACGTTTCTAATGTAATTTAATTGTTTGTTTAATTTGTTTTCTAATGTAATTTAAGTATAAATAAGTGTTTCTGAAGTTTAAGTTATTGATTAAATCAAATAAGTAAATGTTAAAGTTAATATAAAATATATTATCAATAAATTAAAAAAGCACATTCAGGTATTTGAATATTTCACGAATGGCGTTAAAATGAATTTCGAAGAAAGTATTTTCATTACCTTTGAGGTTAGTGGTGTACGCAAAATAGCTAAAATTAATAAATATTGTGTAACAGATAACGACGGTTTAAATTACTTGGATTTTGCCTTGACAGGTAGCATTTTCTGCAATACACTGATATAAGAATTGACAACTTACATTAAAGAACAACTTTTTTATTGTTAAAGCTTTGCAAGATACTTCTGTTTCAATCGAGGAAATTCAACATTTTGAGAATATTCATGGAGCTCAAATAGATGAAAACATATTTATTGATTATGTAAAAAGTTACTACAGACATCCCACCTTTATTTTAATATTGATTACTACAAGTTGTACCGCTGATAATAGAAGCATTTTAAATAACCAAAACGCACAAAGTGAAGGAACATTGCAAGGTGAAGGCATATTACGAAAATCAAACGCGGTTATAGGCTTTGGGGTTATAGCGACTGCCGATGTAATCATAAGCGCTTAAAAATTCTTAAATTATTTTAATTAAGTATTGCTTTTTTGTTTATAGGCGTTAAAAACAGTCATTCTTCGTCATCCATTCGGGCGAAATATTCTGGCAGAATATGATACAAACAAATACTTAACCAACGAGTAGAAATTGTTTCGATCGCAGCCAGTTACGCTCAAGAAATATTCGGGTTTAAACCTACCAGAGAACAACAAACAGCCGTTGCGCAAGCATGTGTAACTTTGTTTCCATGCTTAAAATATGATGGCGAAAATGAATTAGTGAGTTTTCCAATTATATCTTCTATTTTATTTTATTTTTATTAGTTATTCATTTGAAATACATATTCTTAAAAACTTATGATTTTCTCTATGTATTAGGATATGTTAATTAATTGTGAGGCTACAGGATTCCTGCAAATAAAATTAAAAAACGATCGAGCATGAAAACCGAAAATCAATGCTCATTTTACTCAAGAATCGGACGACACCCTAGTGGAAGAGATATTAGAAGAAGTGGATGATGAAACAGCCCAACGTTATTTAGAAATGATAAACTCTGCAGTTTTGCCAGATGAAATTTTGTTAGTCGAATCTAAATTAAAAGCAACCGCCAATTATCGAAAAATACAGCGATCAAAAGATGGATACCACCCTAATGTTGATAGCCCTTATTATTTCATACATCCAGAACTGGTAAATATTTAATTGTTAGTTTATTTCTCTTCTAATGAAAATGTTTCTTGCAGATTTTATATGACTTTAGTTTGTGCTTCCCGGAATGCAACGTCAAGCTACATAGCAGATGTATGGTGTCTGTATCAGGGACACATAATAACTTCGGTTAGAAATTCGGGAAAATCAATTTTATATACCGAATGTGACCGTAATCAAGGTAAGCAAGAGCCAATAATAGCTGTATTTCTAGACAGTTGATCTGATCCATTTTAGTTCATGTTCCATGAAATAACATAAATGCGATTAGTATGCTTAAATTCAAAAGTGTTGATATACAATTTTTACTAATCTGGATCGATGAGTGTCATGAAATGCAGTAACTATATTGAAAATATTTAATATTCAATATTACAATTTGAAAGCAGTGACTATATGTAAAATTCAAATTCCATTGTCGTGATAAAAAAAAATTATTTGTCATAAAGATGCTGATTTTGTTGTGATATTTTATTTGTTTAATTTCAGACTGGAACCCGGCTACCCTTGCATTTTTAAATTTGATTCGGTTACTACCACCTGCTCCATCTGGACGTCAGAAACAAAGCCGAACATCAGATGAACTGGCTGTAAACGATCTTATTCGGTTTTTTGTTGTAAGAATTTTAAATTTTTTTTTAATATTTATTTCATTTTAGTTATAACCAATAAATCCCACTAAACTCAACAACAACGTAAACATAATTTATTAATATTATTAATAAATGTAACGTCTAGATGTATTTTATTTCCAAATAGTGTGACATGTTATGTTGTAGTTGGGTTCTTTGATATTTATTGCAAATAACAATAGTTTTTAAATATAGTTATACTCGTAAATAGTTGTATATATTTTATTTTTATATTTTCTCTGTTCAGACTGGTCAAACTAACTCACGGAATACAGAAAATTCAGCTAACAAAGCCCCGTATATAATCGGTTTAGGACAAACTAAATCGGAAATAGTACAATATATGATCGTACTAGATTCAAGTTTGATTGCGTTACCAACAAACACTGATATTATTACTGCAATCGATTATTTATTTAAATTACATTATTTATGTGGAATAAAATATAACAACAATCTACGGATGTTTTAGACGTTTCTCCAGAACTATTTTTACCAATTTAAGTGCCATATATCAGCCACAATTAAAGAGGTATATGTTAAGTTAGACCTTTTAATAAAGGATTCTAATCATCATCATTCTTAGATATGAACTCGATAGATATTTGATGGTAATGAAATGATAATTATTTTATTATTTTGAATTATTTGTTCGTCAATAAAAAAAATGAATTATTTTTGTTTCGTTTGCAAAAAATCAACTGAAAATTTGTCGAAATTATTTCAACATTTAAAGTTAAATCACAGTCTCACAGAATCAAAACAGTTAATTCTAAAATGTGTGTTTTCCGAACACTGTCCTTATACATTTCAAACTTTTACGGGTCTTAGAAAACATGTATTAAAATGTTCCGTAACATCTACAAGTAAAAATCCAATAAAATGTTTTACCTCGCCAAAACCTCATCATGATCAACAAAATCTACCAGTAGTTCATTTAGCCACAGATATAAATATATGCCAACTAGTATTTGCTCCTCCAACGAAGTGTCTGAGCTAGAGTTCAAGAATCAAGATAACAATGTCATGAAGATAAATGAAACAAATAACGCTATAATAAACTTTGTTTCAAAGTTAAATACACTAGGTTTACCAGATACAAAATTACTAAAATTATGGATCATGCGTCCGACCTAGTAGCAGACTTTTCTTTAAAATTAGAAAACCACATTTGTTGCGAAAAGTTACATTCTGCAAACAACACGTGTGAAACTATATGTAGTTTTCATGTAAAATATCAAAATCAGTTTAAAAATGTTGCTCCGAAATTTAAAAGAACAAAAACATTTAAAAACTCCAAATGCTTCGTTCAGCCTTTGGAAAAAGTATTATGTTGTAGATGGGATGTTAAATACTGTAGGACGACTAAGATGTATAAAAAACTATTGATACAAAACACTTTTCAATATATTCCTATCTTAGAAACATTAAAAATTCTTTTCCAAAACATAAATTTTCAAAAAGAAATGTCAATGTCGGATCATAATTGTTCAGATGGAAAGCTAAATAGTTTTTGTTGTAGTCAAAATTTTAAAACAAATTATTGTTTTCAAAACTATCGAAATGCAATTCAGGTTCAGTTATATTACGACGATTTCGAATGTACAAATCCTCTGGGTAGTCATAAAACTATTCATAAGATTGGAGGCATTTACTTAACTGTGCGGAACCTACCAAGCCGGTTTTTAGCACAGTTGGAAAATATTCACCTCGTGGCTTTATTTAATTGTAATGATTTAGAAAAACCAGAAAACTATAACATAATTATGGCACCTATTATTAAAGATTTGAAACTCCTAGAATCACAAGGTATTAGTACCGCTTTAGGCACAGTATATGGAACACTAACAAGTTTTACACATGACAATTTAGGAGCAAATCAAATTTTAGGATTTTCAGGTGGCTTTAATGCCACTTTCTTCTGTAGGTTTTGTGAGGTGACTCGGAATAATATCTAACTTGAACTTGAGGAAAATCCTCAGAAACTTCGTACACTACAATGTATTAAAAATTGTGCTAATTTTGAAGGTGTAGATTTGATATCTAGAAAAGGTGTTAGATTTCTTTCAGTATTGTCAGAGCTTAAATACTATGATATTGTTGGGAGTTCTACGTTGATCCTATGCATGATATTTTGGAAGGTATTGCACCATTTATTATATTATTGTTTTTTAATTTCATTTCTAGTAGTAAAATAATTAATTTTTCTCAAATCAACGATAGAATTCAATCTTTTAGCTATGGTTATCTTTACAGAAAAGTAAAACCATCATCAAATATTAATAAGGATTCTCTTGGCTTTTCAGCATCCCAAACCTGGTGCCTGATGGTTCATCTACCTTTCATTTTTGGTGATTTAATTACAAATGATTTAGAAACAAAATGGCAGAGTATAGTGACATTGCTGAAAATCTCGAGTATTGTCTTTAATAGAACAGTTGACTGTAACCAAATTAACGAATTAAAAAAATTATAGAACAACATTTAAATATTATTATGAATGAATATAAAGCTAAATTAATTCCAAAGCATAATATATATTCTCATTACCCAAGCGTTTTATGTAGAATGGGTCCTCTTTGGCAATATTCCACTATACGGTATGAATCTAAGCATCAGTATTTTAAAAATGTTTGTAATAACTTAAGAAATTATATAAATTTGCCGAAAACATTAGCTGTAAGACATCAATCATTTTGAATTATTTGGGAAACTTGCGAAATGAAACGTGCAGTGAAACGTGGTAAACTGAATCTAAACTGACCCTCCCTCTTTATTATATCTAAAAACTGTTTTGAATTTAATCAAGTTTCATTAATTTTGGAAATAAAATACATAGTGAATTACCGAAACAAATTTATATTTCTGTGCAGAAAGTACAATGTGAAATATTTTGACGAATTTCATAATTGTTATGAAATAGAACAAGCAGTTAGTGAAGGAAATTTGATTTCTGTTGAATTTATTAATAGTTTTGATTTAAATACTTACGAAGCGGTAAGATCGCGCAGAAATAATAAATTATATGTTATTCAAAAGGAATAAGATATAGAAGAATGTAATAATGAAATTATTAGAATAAAAATAATATAAGAAACTATAAAATTGTTTTTTTTGGCGCTACATTTTCCAGAGTATAGGGCGCAGAATGGTGATGTAAATAAATTTAACCCGGTTTAAATTATAACTATAAGAACCATATAAGCTTAAAATTATTTATGTACTATTCAAATTATATAAACAAATTATGTTTAATATTGTATTAATTGGGGTTTGATGATACTTAGGCAGATGCTTGAATGTATATTTGCTAGATGAAATTCGGCTTTCGATCAAATTTTAACATTACAATTTTATTTTAAATTATTTTTATTTCAGATGTGAATATCCCAGAAAAACACACAATTATGGTAGAAGCTTTGGGATTGCACAAAACTGTTGTTTTACTGTGCGACAACTAAAATCAAAAGTCTCATGAAAATAAAATTTTAATAGTATAATATGATCGAATTCATGTAACAAATTGCTTGCTAACTCGGCAACGTGGTGGCGTTCAACTGCCTCAATATTTATGAAACTTTTAAAAAAGTTAAATAATATTAAATCAATAAGATTTCTATATTATATTTTATATGAACCGTTTCTCGTATTTATACGTTTCTCGTATAACAAACAAATACCTTTTACATTATAAAACGTATCCAGACATCTTATCAAATTTAAGACAACTTCTTATAAAACCTATACCACGTATCTTATTAATTTTAATAAATACGATTAATACATTTATAAGATAATGTTATAAAATTTTATACAATATTTCGACTAAAGTTTATCCGCAAAGTTACTAAAATGTATGACGCCATATTTTTATGGTTTAATAAGAGTAGTTTATAAATTTTATATTTTTCAACTTATTAATTTTATAAATATGGTTCGTATACAATTTGTACGATTTTTTTATGGATTTATATGAATATCAAAATCGTATTACTATTATACCAAAATTTTCAACCGTGTGGCAACACTGATACTATCGTGCTGAAAAAATGTATTTAGTTGTAATCGTATTTTGCGGTCTTTTGTATGTTGGTGTGCTGGTGTAGTTTGCAGCAAATGAAATAAACCAAATTAAGTATATTTTATGTTTAATTGTGTATTTAAATATATTGATTTATATTGTTAGGAATTAAACTCTACATAGTTATTGCTTTGGTGGTGCAGTGGTTAAGGTGTACGCCGCTAAGTGTTATCTGAGACAACCTAAAACAGATATTTCATCCTATGTAAACGTAAAAATTTAAACTGCGATTTCATTTTCTGTAAATAGCCGCATACAATCAAAAATATTTTGTTTTTTGCGTATACGTATACGCAGTTTATCGAAAAATCACAGATACAACGATGACATTGGAATTATCAGAAGTTTGTTTTGTTTTCATTTTTTTAGTTCAAATGAAAAATCTAATTTGATTGTCTAAGGTGTTATTATCGCAAAAATCGCCGCCGGAGTCCAAAATTTAAGCAATTATTATTCTAATTAGGCAACGATGTTATCGGATCAACTATTCTTCACTCTACACGATTGAAAATTGACTGAAAATACTAGAATTAACAATGGCGTGAAATAATCAATGGAGAGGAACTGATGACGTGGCATGTCCGCGAATACAAACAACCACATGGAAAAATGATGTAAAATTATAATACGCATACATCACAATCAATGGAATATTTTCATTATATTCTATCTCAAGTATAATTTTTGTTTAAATTTAAAAATTATGCTAAAATTATATTACCATAACCCACTAAAATTATACTTAAAAAAATTCTTAATTTAGTTGTTTTTTTATCATAATTAATACCTTAAATGCACATATATTGGTATAATTTTTATAACACAAAATATATAAATATTATACTTTTAGTAAGATAATGTTCGAAAGTATAATTTGTGTTTAATTTTAAAAATTATACTAAATTTATATTGCCATAACCTACTAAAATTATACAAAAATTATTATTAAATTTCTATGAAATCGTAAGTTTAGTTTTAGTATAAAAAATTTCAATTTTTCCACTAGGGATTGCAGCTGAGAAATTGAAAATGTTTGTGCAAGGGTTTTAAAATAAGGTTTCGTTCTGATGACATCAGAACTTGATATGCATGAACTCTGATGAATTTCTGTTAAAGATGATTTCAATATGTAATAGCTAAATTTCATAGTAAATTTTTTACTAATCGAGAGTGATAAATTTCTAAGATGGCTTGTAATATTTATATAATTCTTCATTTCACGATTTTTGGATTCAAACCTCATACACCAAAGATGATGCGGAGAGCCACTCTTACGTATAATGTAACTGTAATGAGTAATAAGATAGTGTTTGGATGTGAAATTGCATCCAAATACTTTACGATTACGATAAAGTTCAGGATGTTCATAAAGCTTTAATTATCTTTTTATCTTATTTGTCTTATCTCCTTTGGGCAATAACCAAGTATGGGTTGAGTACACTTTTAACTATATGTGCTCTTCGGCCTTAACTGTTTCAGCAACAGCTTGATGTTCCGTTAATAAAAAAAAACAAAAAATATGTTAGAATCTTAAAATAATTACTTTTAATTTAATATACCTTGCTCCAAATTTATTTTTGGTACTCGATCCCGTTTTTCCCTTGAAAATATTCTAGAATCTCGAAGTTTTGCTGCTGAATTTCTATACGAATTGTATTAGCCTGCGGGTATTTTCCGACATCAGAATAGTATTGTCCTAATGAGGGGAGAAAATGAAAAAATATTTTTTTTTTGTATGAAGCGCTCATGATATTTAGCTGCTTAATTCTATGAATTGAAGATTAAACAAATATTTGATGATAATTGCGGAAAATCTTTGTGGTGCATAAACATTTTGTTTGAAACATAAAACTCAATACAGTCTTTGATCAATTTTGTTCTCATCAAATCAGGTAAGCTATTATTAGTTTGGTACTGCTCCAGAACTATTGATTCAGCTTTAGATTGATATACATTAGCATCCTAGAACAAAACATAAATTATTTATTAGAATAATAATTATATTATTGTATGAAATGCAGACTTTTAGGTTTGAGGTTGTTTCTGGTATTGCTGGTCTGGAAATTGATTTTTCTTTTGTAAAAAATTTAAGAAACATAATAATTCTTAAAGTTTTTAGATATACCAGATAAAATTTATATGCAAGGTGGACCAATAAAAAATCAATCAACTTTTATAGCGATTTTCTCAACACCTTGGAACCCTGCAGAAATATATATATATTACGTTTAGTTAACTTTTATTTTAAAATAAATTTGTTTATTTAATTAGTTTTAACTTAAATTTTTTATTTAATTTTTTATTAATATATGAAAAAAAACTCCGACGTTTCGATGGGCTTATTCCATCATTTTTAAGGAGAATCTGCAAGCTGTCCTTGAAAAAGATGGAATAAACCCATCGAAACGTTGAAGGTTTTTATTATAAATTAACAAACAAATTAAATAAAAAATTTAAGTTGAAACTAATTGAATAAAATTTTTTATTACTAACAAGTTGGATTAAAAGGACAATTTTAATTTTTAAGGAAATAACTAAACCAATGCGGATATGCATGACTTAACAGTGTTTATCAAGGATCTAAAGGTCCAATTATAAATATAACTAGTAGAAGCGGACAATTGAAATTGTCCGACAAGCGCTCGATAAAATAGGAAGGACGGACATAGGTGTAAAACCTCCGAAACAACTAAGGTGCTAATACAACAAATTAGCCCAATAGACAAAAAATGAATAGAATCTTAAGCAAATCAAAAAAAAAAATTACAGAAACTAGTTTTGAAATAACACTCTTTTTATTATAGATAAAAGTATGCCTAGAATAATAATTGAAAATTAAAAAAAAGTAGACAGCCACGTCTGTGTGACCTATATTTTTAGAAAAAGTTGAATATCTCGAAAACTACTTGACCTAGAGTTCCCAAATTTTAAATGTGACCTTTTTAGAGTAGTATCTATCTATGTGCAATTTGAGCTCTCTGGTATGTATAGTTTTTGCGGTGATAGTGCCAACAGACAGACGGCCTAAGTCTTTGTATAAGCTTGCTCGCAAGAGCGAGCGCTAAAACTACTAAGGGTAAGCACAATAGACCTTAACGGTTGCAGTGCAAAGGGTTTGGTTGAGCTATAAAAAAAAACAAAAAACTGTCATTCCGTTTCGCCGCTTAGTTCGAGTAAACTATTTTTTAAATTAAGACGTAAACAATCCTTGAAAACAAAATTGTTATTTATTTATAATATTATTAAGCAGTTCCTGCACTGTTGGTATCTACTATTTATCATATTTAAACTAACCTTTAAAATATTGAAACAAATCTCCAAATTTGAAGCCATGATTTAAGAAGCTCTTTTGTGTGTGTTTGATATGGCGTGTTATTCATATTCACAAATCCCATTTCTAATAACTAAACTATTTGGCACAACACACTACACTTAGTTTAGTTGTTACGTTTATACGAGTTTATCGCACTAATTATTGAGTAAACATTAGTTTTTAGGTATATTCACTCGTAGTTAGATAAAATTATAAATTATAAGAAAACTAACCACGAAATCTTAAAAATATGAACTATCTCATTCAACGTGTCCATCACGCCAGCCGGAACCATATCAGCCGGAACCAAACAACGATGGTTTAAGTAGCACGATGCACTGCGCATCATTGTGCACTAAATGCTTTTTCAGCCAGAACCTTATAATTCCAGCCGGAACCTGATAAAGCCATCCAGAACCATATAACAGCAAAACTAACTATGGTACTAGTAGCACGATGCATTGTGCATCATTGTGCACTATATAATTTTTCAGCCGGAACCTTACAAATCCAGAAATATACGATTTTCGGAAAAGAACCTTACAAATTCAGCCGGAACCATACCCTCTACAGCCAAACCAAGTATGGCAAAAGTAGCACGATGTATTGTACATCATTCTGCACTATATAATTTTTCAGCCGGAACCTTATAAATCCAGCAATATATGATTTTCCAGTGGAACCTTATAATTCCAGCCGGAAACAATGATATGGTTATATACAGTCAAATTAACTACATCACTAGTAGCACAATGGATTGTGTATCATTGTGCATTAAATGCTTTTTCAGCCGGAACCTTATAATCCCAGTCGGAACTTGATAAAGCCAGTCAGAACCATACAACAGCAAACATAACTATGGCACAAGTAGCACGATTCATTGTGCATCATTGTGCACTATATAATTTTTCAGCCGGAACCTTACAAATCCAGAAATATAGGTTTTTGGGGAAAAAACCTTACAATTTCAGCCGGAACCATACCCTCTACAGCCAAACTAACTATATCACTAGTAGCACGATGCATTGTGCATCATTTTGCACTATATAATTTTTCAGCCGGAACCTTATAATTCCAGCCGGAACCAAATAAAGCCAGCCAGAACCATACAAAAGCCAAATTAATTACAGACGTAGTAGAACGATGCATTGTGCATCATTGTGCAATATATAATTTTTCAGCCGGAACCTTACAAATCCAGAAATATACAATTTTTCGGTGGAAAAACCTAACAATTTCAGACGAAACCTACAGTCAAACTAACTACATCACAAGTAGCACAATAGATTGTGTATTATTGTGTACTAAATGCTTTTTCAGCTGGAACCTTATTATTCCGATTAGAACCTGATAAAACAATTCATAACCATACAACAGCTAATGAACTATGGCACTAGTAGCACGATGCATTGTGCATCATTGTGCACTATATAATTTTTCAGCCGGAACCTTACAAATCCAGAAATATAGGTTTTTGGGGAAAAAACCTTACAATTTCAGCCGGAACCATACCCTCTACAGCCAAACTAACTATAGCACTAGTAGCACGATGCATTGTGCATCATTGTGCACTAAATGCTTTTTCATCCGGAACCTTAAAATTCCAGCCGGAACCAGATAAAGCCAGCCAGAACCATACAAAGGCCAAATTAATTACAGCAGTAGTAGAACGATGCATTGAAAATGATCCAGAGCCCGCACATCTACCGTCGAAAGGAGCATTACGCCAAATAAAGCACAAATTATCAGTAAAAGATTTGCCACATGTAGATCCAGCTTATTCCCTGGCATTATTAAAAAGAGGAATTTTAAAAAATGTTATTGGCGACATTGCACTTAACCCATTTAGCGTAACCTATTGTACGCCATTTCAGCAGAAATGGTGTCAAATAGAATCACAAAAAGGAAGAGTTATTATAGGTAATTTATAATTTATATAATATACGTTTATAACGAACTTTATTAAGAGAGATAAATTTACTTTCAGCAATCGACGCAACTGGAATAGGTGTGAGAGCGCCGTTCTGGAGTAGCTTTACAAATACCGGCGACCAAACAAAACACAAGGCTATTTATTTTTATTGTATTGTGGTCAGTGGTAGAGAAAAGCATCTACCAGTCTACCAAGTGAGCGTGTTGGAAATGAAAAAGGTAGAAGCAAAACTTCCATATTGCAACCGCAAGACAGAAGCTACAGGGTAAAAATACCAATTTTAAAAAATGGACATACAAGTAGTGACAAAAGTGGCATAACCACTATCAATACGTGTCCGTTTGATAGCATTTTTGCTATCTTTGCCGCATTATGTTTCGATGACAGGCAACTTCGAGATGAAATGTTCGGTCAAACTATGACTAGCAAATTTGCCGGATTTTTAGAAAATGTTTACAATTCCTCGACAAACATTGGTAAATTATCTGCGGAGATTTATAACGAACGTAATAAATTGCTGAATGAAATTTTTTGTCGAGAACGTTTTATAAAATCGGGCAACTATAGCTCAAACGAACGGATCACTTTCATTGATTGCAAATCATCAATTGGAGGATTTTTTGCAGACCTATGCATTTTCAACGATGATATTACTTTCAGTGTAAATATTGAAAGAATTTGTGATAAATGTGGAACTAAACTCGAAAGAAAGTCGCCATTGCTTTCAATAGACATAAATAAACTGGATTTGAGAAATGTGAGCAACTCAATTGGGAATCGTACTGTAGCTGTGGAAACTCACATAATCTAAATAAAGTATATAATAGCGTAGTAACGTTGGAGGTTGAGCCTTTAGAACCACTAGAAAAAGAGCAAAAGGAACCACTAGAAAAAGACCACTAGAAAAAGAGCATAAGCCACATAACCAAATCGCTGAATTTAGGAGGTAATTTGTTCAATTTGCGCGGTGTAATTGAGTATGACAGGGTAAATGAGCATTTCACTGCACATGCACTTAGAAACGGTGGCATATGGAAAACATACGACGATTTGCAAAAGGCCGATACCAACACCAACACTTCACGAAAAATGCTTGCCTACATGTTGTTCTATGTACAAGAACCCAAATCAAACAAAGTTCTTCTCTAAAAGATGAAATATGTTATAAAATATTATTACAATAATAAATTATTAGAAAATAAACTGTTATTTCCGGACTTTTTTAAATGTTATTTAAACTTTTTATTTAATAAACACTTTTAGCGAATCGGGAATTATAATGTATCCCAATAATTCCACTTGAAATTACAAGGTTCCGGCTAGTTCACAATGATCGTCAACCATGCTTACTTTTATTACTCCGAATGGTTCACACCGACTTCATACGGTTGCGGCTGGTGGTGCTGGTTCTGGTTGGGTTGGCATTATAGTGCATAACGTTTTGATCGTTCCGGAAAAATCATAGGTTGCACTATTTGTGTAAACCTTTTGTTTCGACTGGATTTTTATGTTTCTGGATGGCATTAAAGTTTGGCTCCAAAAACATATAGCATACAACCCATTGTTCTACTTGTGCCATAGTTAGTTTGGCTGAAGAGGAAACGGTTCCGGCTGGCTTTATTAGATTCCGGATGGATTTTTAAGGTTCCGGCTAAGAAAACAACTAGTGATCAATGATGTACAATACATCGTGCTTTTTATGCTATAGTTGGTTTGGCGGTAATATGGTTCTGGCTGACTTTAACAGGTTCTGGGAGGAACTATAAGGTTCCGGCTGAACAATTATATAGTGCACAATGATGCACAATACATCGTGCTACTAGTGCCATAGTTGATTGGCTGTTGTATGGTTCTGAATGGCTTTATCAGGTTCTAATCGGAATTATAAGGTTCCGGCTGAAAAAGCATTTAGTACACAATAATACACAATCTATTGAGCTACTTGTGATGTAGTTAGTTTGACTGTAGGTTTCGTCTGAAATTGTTAGGTTTTTCAACCGAAAAATTGTATATTTCTGGATTTGTAAGGTACCGCTGAAAAATTTTAATATAGAAAAATTATATATTGCACAATGATGCACAATGCATCGTTCTACTACTGCTGTAATTAATTTGGCTTTTGTATGGTTCTGGCTGGCTTTATCTGGTTCCGGCTGGAATTATAAGGTTTCGGCTTTAAAAGAATTTAGTGCACAATGATATACAATGCATCGTGCTACTACCTAGTGCTATAGTTAGTTTGGCTGTAGAGGGTATGGTTCCGGCTGAAATTGTAAGGATTTTTTCCCAAAAATCCTATATTTCTGGATTTGTAAGGTTCCGGCTGAAAAATTATATAGTGCACAATGATGCGGAATGTATCGTGCTACTTTCGCCATAGTTATGTTTGCTGTTGTATGGTTCTGACTGGCTTTATCAAGTTCCGGCTGGAATTATAAGGTTCCGGCTGAAAAAGCATTTAATGCACAATGATACACCATCCATTGTGCTACTAGTGATGTAGTTAATTTGACTGTATATTACCATATCATCGTTTCCGGCTGGAATTATAAGGTTCCACTGAAAAGTCATATATTGCTGGATTTATAAGGTTCCGGCTGAAAAATTATATAGTGCACAATGATGCACAATACATCGTGCTACTTTTGCCATACTTGGTTTGGCTGTAGAGGGTATGGTTCCGGCTGAATTTGTAAGGTTCTTTTCCGAAAATCGTATATTTCTGGATTTGTGAGGTTCCGGCTGAAAAATTATATAGTGCACAATGATGCACAATGCATCGTGCTACTAGTACCATAGTTAGTTTTGCTGTTGTTGGGTTCTGGATGGCTTTATCAGGTTCCGGCTGGAATTATAAAGGTTCCGGCTGAAAAAGCATTTAGTGCACAAAGATGCACAATGCATTGTGCTACTTATACCATCGATGTTTGGTTCCGGCTGATATGGTTTCGGCTGGCGTGACGGACACCATTCAACGGCGGTTTGAAATTACGCGACTATTGCAGGTGTTTTACTTTCGATTTCTGCTCTAGAGTAAAGTTTACTTGAATATATGGGTGTATTAAGCAGAATATGCTCGATTTAACAAAATAAATATTGAAGCGCGCGAATTATGACTCGATTAAGGTAAGTCTTTTCTTTTAAAAGTGAATGCATAAGCACATAATTTGGGCTCTCAGTCAAAGATTATGACCGAATTATACATGATTTAAGCGCATATAATATATATATACCGGTGTGAAGTTTTTGGACAAAAGTTTTTGGACAAAAATTTACGCGAGTGTTCTTTGTGAAGTTTTTGGACACATTTTTATTTCTTGGACAAAATTTTTTGTAAGTGTGCAATTTTAACAGTGTATTTATTTTATACTAAAATCGAAATAATATTGATAATAAATATTGATAAAACAAAAGAAATTGTTTAACATTAAAAATCTAAAATACTCATTATTATAAATTTTTCAATAAATCACGTACTGTATAAAATGATGTTGTTAATTTACACAGAGAAACGAGTTTCTCTGGAATTCTTCATTCATACGCCTGTCTGAAGTCTATATATAGTTGATGAATGGTTATGTTATACTCCCAACATTTTTCCAAGATCATCCTCATGGTGAAACACTGGTCAGTGGTTGATCGGTTGGGACGAAAACCACACTGATAGTCGCCAATGATGTTTTCGGCGAAGGGGATGAGTCTGGCAAGTACAACATTAGCCAACACTTTGTAAGCAGTGTTCAATAGAGCTATGCCACGAAAGTTTTCACATTTAAGACGGTCGCCTTTTTTATGCAACGGACATATAAGTGCGGTCTTCCAATTCTCCGGCAACTCTTCTTGGTCCCAAATACAAACGACGAGATCGTATAAACTTGTTGCAAGAGTAGCGCCTCCGAGTTTAATTAGTTCTGCGGGGATTCCATCGAGACCGGGTACCTTGCCGTTTTTCAATCGACTAATAGCTGCGTCTACTTCCTCTACTGTGGGATATTCGACAAAGACCTCTTCACCTGGAGGAGCTATTGCTCTAATGGGGGTAACTTCGTCATTCCGATTTAGCAGATTTTGAAAGTAGGTTTGCCGTACTGAGAGAACATCAGCCACGTTTGTTCTCAGCTCTCCACTCGAACTAGGCTCATGTATTGAATTTTTAAATTTTACCAATATAGCGAGAGTGCGTGTCCACGGATGTTCTACTACCCTAAGCTAAATAGCAAAAATCTCAAAGATTGGCTCGCATAGTGACTATAAACGTTCGATAGGGGATACTTTGAGCTATTTAAATCAGTTAGCCTCATCTCGAAATGATGAACTAGGCTCATGTATTGAATTTTTAAAGTTTTACCAATATAGCGAGTCTAAGTGTCCACGGATGTTCTACTGTTCTAAGCCAAATAGCAAAAATCCCAGAGATTGGCTCGTACAGTGTGTATATACGTTCGAAAGGAGATACTTTGAGCTATTTAAATCAGTTAGCCCCATCTAGAAATAATGAACTAGGCTCATGTATTGAATTTTTAAAGTTTTACCAATATAGCGAGTGTGCGTGTCCACGGATGTTCTACTACCCTAAGCCAAATAGCAAAAATCTCAAAGATTGGCTCGCATAGTGACTATATACATTCGACAGGGGATACTTTGAGCTATTTAAATCAGTTAGCCTCATCTCGAAATGATGAATTAGGCTCATGTATTGAATTTTTAAAGTTTTACCAATATAGCGAGTCTACGTGTCCACGGATGTTCTACTGTTCTAAGCCAAATAGCAAAAATCCCAGAGATTGGCTCGTACAGTGTGTATATACGTTCGAAAGGGGCTACTTTGAGCTATTTAAATCAGTTAGCCTCATCTCGAAATGATGAACTAGGCTCATGTATTGAATTTTTAAAGTTTTACCAATATAGCGAGTCTACGTGTCCACGGATGTTCTACTGTTCTAAGCCAAATAGCAAAAATCCCAGAGATTGGCTCGAACAGTGTGTATATACGTTCGAAAGGAGATACTTTGAGCTATTTAAATCAGTTAGCCCCATCTAGAAATAATGAACTAGGCTCATGTATTGAATTTTTAAAGTTTTACCAATATAGCGAGTGTGCGTGTCCACGGATGTTCTACTACCCTAAGCCAAATAGCAAAAATCTCAAAGATTGGCTCGCATAGTGACTATATACATTCGACAGGGGATACTTTGAGCTATTTAAATCAGTTAGCCTCATCTCGAAATGATGAATTAGGCTCATGTATTGAATTTTTAAAGTTTTACCAATATAGCGAGTCTACGTGTCCACGGATGTTCTACTGTTCTAAGCCAAATAGCAAAAATCCCAGAGATTGGCTCGTACAGTGTGTATATACGTTCGAAAGGAGATACTTTGAGCTATTTAAATCAGTTAGCCTCATCTAGAAATAATGAACTAGGCTCATGTATTGAATTTTTAAAGTTTTACCAATATAGCGAGTCTACGTGTCCACGGATGTTCTACTGCTCTAAGCCAAATAGCAAAAATCCCAGAGATTGACTCGCATAGTGTTTATATACGTTCGAAAGGGGATACTTTGAGCTATTTAAATCAGTTAGCCTCATCTCGAAATGATGAACTAGGCTCATGTATTGAATTTTTAAAGTTTTACCAATATAGCGAAATGTACTGTGACTGGTTGCTCCATCCTGCTGGAACCACATATCGTCAAGATCATAATCTTCGATTTTCGTAAATAAATAATCGGTTAACATGCGGCCATAGCGCTCAGAATTGACGGTAACGGTTCGTCCATGGTTGTTCTCAAAAAAATACGGCCCAATCACACCACCAGACCACAATGCGCACCAAACAGTGACTTTTTCCGGGTGTAATGGCTTCTCTACAATCAATTGTGGATTTTCTGAGCCCCAAATTCTACAGTTTTGCTTATTAACGTATCTACCAAGCGAAAAATGAGCTTCATCACTGAAGAAAATTTTGTTCGAAAAATCAGCATCAGCAGATTTAATAATTTTAGCGCGTTGGTCGATTGTTAAATGCTCCATATTCTTAAATGGCAGAACGTCAACTAAATAAATGACAGGGTACTTGACGTTTATCTTTGACAGATGTCGGTATACAGATTTCTACTTTATCAACCTCGAATTGGATAACCCTGTACTTATCTACCAGCAAGCAGCGGTTAGGAGGTGAAAATTAGAAAATTCGCTGTTT
Organism: Nephrotoma appendiculata; assembly: GCA_947310385.1. Taxonomy (NCBI): domain Eukaryota; kingdom Metazoa; phylum Arthropoda; class Insecta; order Diptera; family Tipulidae; genus Nephrotoma; species Nephrotoma appendiculata. Next base: position 319,217,102 of record OX371223.1, read on the forward strand.
TCTCAATTTAGATCATTTAAAAAAATTTATTAAAATTTTGAGAATTATTCATATAGATCGCAGTATATTCTGAAAATATTCTGTGGTAGGCTTGTCCAAAGCTGAACTTCTGAACTTCTAAACACTTAATGAAAATGTAACCTGAGAAATAAAATATAGCACTTGCACTTGAACCGAGTATCACTTTATGATTAGTACTACCCGTAGTACACGTAACACTTACATTTTCCCGAGAAGTGACGACTTGATCGTCGGGTAGGGTTTGTATGTTGGCCAGCAAGTCTACAAAATCTTAAAGAATGTTTCACAATTTCGAAAATTAGACACATTTGAAAATTGTGATTAAAAAGCATTTAGTTCAAAACAACTGAATGGGCGTTGGGTTTGTAGAATTCCCAGCCTGGTTAAGATGTCTAGTTAGGAGATAGGAATGGCCTTCTGAATATAAATCAGCAAAAAATATCGAGAACTGTGCGATTTTAAATTTTCCAATCCTCGATACACTTAATTTTATTTGAAATGTTTTGCTCATTTTGAATTCTGATCGTTTGCTTATTAAGAGAAGGAAGAGCATCTTCTAGAAATTTAACTTGGCTTGATAAGCCGGTAAAAGCATTGTTTAACACCGTTTTGCCGTGGATTGTTGCTGAATTCATTGTATCAAACGATTCATTTAAAAATTTTTGAAATTTAATTTAATCCGAACGGCGGATTGATTAAGGAGATTATTCGACATATAAGATTGTTAACAGGAATAAACAGATTTGCTTAACATTTGAGTCGCAAATTTTACCTTCTCTCAATGCAAAAAATAAGCATCTGGAAGTCTTGGCATTAGTCGTAAATTATTCGATTTTTCGAAATGATAGGCTTCCTTGCGATATTTTCAAGGTGTACACTAGTTTTAACAATCCTCTCGCGGCAAGTAATGGTTTTGCATTTTGCGGAAGCGATCACAAATTTAAACATACAAGCTAAATATAGGAGTTAGGAAGGTGGCTACCCAATAAAGAAGGAGGATAATTTTACAATTGAAGAAGTACAAACAGATGAAAACCATAAACGATATTTATATTCGCTATGAATGGGGTGACGTACGCCGGAATTGCATCTTGCAATTTAATCGAGAAGATAACGACTTCCCAAATATGTATAGATATCATATCTTCCACGAAATTGCTAAGACAAACCGAAGTGAAGTTTATGGCAAAATAGTAAAATATACACTGTGACCTACAAGTACTTCGAATTGAAAAAAACACTCAAAAACTCAATTTTCATAATAATATTTGAAAATTTTTAATAAACACAAATATTATATTTCTAAACTATAAGTAGAAAACATTTAATTTTTTGAATAGTTTTGAGTGAATTTTATGATATGAATTTTTCACACAAATAGTTTTGAGTGAATTTTATAAAATGAATTTTTTTTTTGCTCGGAAATCTGTGAGTTTTGTTATTTGAGAGAGAACTTGATTGAATGCAATACAAAAATTTGAAATTATTTAACTCGGCCCGTACGAATCGCACAGAGATGGTCGAAGTGGTTTTGAATCAATATTTGATGTGAGAAACAAATCGTATTTAACCACATTTCGAGCATGTGTTCTCTCTCAAATAATAAAAACTTTAGTAATTTCCGAGCATGTGGGTAAATACGATTTGTTTCTTACATCAAATATTTGGTCAGAACTACTTCGATCACCTTTGCGCGTTTTGTTGTGATTTCACTCAAAATTATTCACAAAAAATAAATACTTTCTACTTATAGTGTAGAATGAAAGTTCAGTTTTTGAGTGATTTTCAATTCTAAGTACTTATAGGTGTACAATTTGTTATTTTGACATAAACTCCGATCTAAGACAAGGCACATCAATATACCGTTCGCAATCAGCCAATGCGCAGTACAAAGCATTAAGTTTGTGAAAAATATTCAAATTAATAAATAATAATATGATGTACGACGCTCCATCGCACTTTACACCATTCCATTTAAAATATTATCTTTAATTTTATTTATAAATGTTTTATTATTTTTTTTGTGTCGTTTATAAACAGTATTTCATCATAAATGATTTAATCGCAAAATGTTATCATATCGAAATAAATTTGGAATAATTCCAAAAAGCTATTCATTCAGTATACGAAAATTATACACAGACGCAGCTTCAGCAGCTCTCTCTCCATAATCATTATATCAACTCGATTTAAATTTTACGAATTTTAATTTTAAATTTATTTTTCATTTTTGCCACAACGCAAAATGATTTCCAAATTTCGATTAATAAATTTTGTATCAGTGCTTACATTACTGCTGCCATTGTTCCTACACGAATCGATAGCGGCGTTCGATAAGATATCACCAAAAATAAAGCGCGCATCACGACACACTTATCACATCAGTGTCGATTATAAGCAAAATTGGTATCGTGCGAATCACTACTGTAAGTATTATAATATGGATTTGGTTACAGTGGAAGATGTGATGGAGCTGGGAAAAATAAAAACGGCCATTGATTCGTTTAACTATGGCAATGAAACATTTTGGACGGCGGCTACCGATTTAGGTTCATCAAACAGCGAATTGTATTGGGCCACAACCGGCACCACCGTAGATAAGACACAAATACGAAAAGTTTTATATACAAATGTGACGGGTGTTGGTTCACCACCTGGGTTATCATTTGGTGCAGCAGCCGCGTCACAAACAACGGTTAAAAATTGTTTGGCGTTGAAGCGTATGGAGTATGTGCGCGAAAATTGTATGAGTGAAAATTATTTTATCTGTCAGAGCTACGAAATTGTGAATGAGATTGGAAGACGTTTAATATTTTCTTAAAATAAAATTATGAAGTGGAAGTAAAAAAACACCAAGTTTTTATTTTTTTATTTTTTGTGAATGAAAATATGTATATATGTAAACAACGTTATCATAACGTGGAAAAGTGGGTCAGCTTTATATTATGTTGTTTGCACTGATCATTTTGTGTACTAATAAAATAGAATAACAAATTGGCTAGACATGACACTACAACCGATTTTTCATAGCCAAAAGTGCTGATTTTGAATAAATTTTTCATTTTTCTTTTTGTTGTCGTACATTTTTCACTTTAATGGCCCTCATTTGTGATTACATTCTTGTCTTCTTGTAGCTCGTTTTGTAAATGTCTTGTGCAGACAAACTATGAACGATAGACGAGACAATTTTGAGATTATCTTTATACGAAAATTATTTAAAAATTTTGTCAGCGAAATTCAACAGCTCCAGATTCTGTTTCAAATAGTTTTTACAATGAAAATCAACATATGGAGTGGGTTGTTCCACAATAAGATAGGGTGGACAAAAGTGAAGATATTGAATTTGATGATACTTCGTAAAATATTAACGATTGAGGAGCCTAAAATTATACTCAATACGAGTATATTTGATATCTACTGTTACCCTTAGTTTTATTAATTGCTTTAGTTAGAAACATTGTATCGTAAATGATATCATAACCAGTTGCAATACCAGCACATATCGTAATGCAAAAATATTTTTTCAAAGAACCAAAATGTCGAGTTTTGTGCCAAAAAAACAACATTTGCGGTAAGCTTTGCTTTTTTGCTTCAACTTGAAAAAAAATGCAGCTGAAGCACATCATTTTCTTGAGGAGGAATACGGCGACAAGACATTTGAAATCACCGAGCTGCAAGCGTTACTGGATGAAGGTGATACGCAAACTCAAGATCAACTTGTAGATGCATTAAACACAACTTGCCACGGTATTTCCAAACGTTTACATGGTATGGTAAAATTAAAAAGAAAAGAAAATGGGTCCGGTATGAGTTGACTGAGAGACATATGTAAAATCGAACAGAGCAATTTTGATTACTTAATTTTGATTGCTTTGGCTAGCTTTCACTATATGGAAGAAAGAGCCTTTTGCTCCGAATTGTTACGGGAGATGAGAAGTGGATGTTTTTAAGCAACTCAAACGCAAAAAGTCGTAGTTTTAACTTGGCGAAGCATCAACATTGACGGCCCGGCTAAGTCGCTTCGGAAAGAAGACAGTGCTCTGGGTTTTGTGGGATCAGAAAATAATCGTGTGTACTATGAGCTGCTAAAATATAGCGATACTGTCAATGGGAAATGCTACCGTCAACAACTCATCTGAGTGATATTGCAGACCTGGCCCTCTTGGATTATCACTTGTTCCGGTCGATGTTGCATGGCTTGGCAGGGCTGCACTTGGCCAGTTTCGAAGAAGTGCAAAATTGGTTGGATGACTGGTTTCGGTCCAAAGACGCGTCGTTTCATCGTCGTGGTATTCATGTATTGCCAGAGAGATGGCAAAAATGTGTAGATAGCGAATGACAATACTTTCAATAAACCATTTTTTATATTTCTATTGAAATTTTCTATTTTTCATTTTCCAAAAAAAACCCGGAAATTTAGTTGCGCACCTAATAAAACTCAGCCCGTTCTTAATATACAAAAACTCCATGATTTTAACCGGCATCGTTTCCTAAGCTGTACTCATTCGAGTCGTTGAAGTTGTAGTTTGCCGGATCTAATAAAACGAGAAAGTTCTAATTTTTTTTATCAAAATTTGTTATTTCCGGATATTATGTTTTTTCAAAATGACCAGTTTTGTTACAAATTTAATTTAGAATCCTTTTGTTCTAAATTATTTTTTGTAGATGCTACACTTTTTAAAATATTTGCAATAAACGACATAAAATGGAAATTGTCATTTACTGTGGACCGATTTCCACCAAATTTATGGAAAAAGTTAAGTGTGAAGTTTCCTCGAAATCAGTCAATCCGTCTTGTCTCTAAAGAGGACAGAAATGGGTTGATTTGATTTGGTCTGTATTGTGCCGTATTGTCTACACCGCGTAGATAATTAATATTCTACACGTGTAGACAATGTATGTAGAAAATTACAAAAATGGCGTCGACAATGTAGAGAATGTAGAAAATATCACGTAAAAAAAGTTATCCCAGACTTTCATCCCATAAAAATCAAATATACGCTTGAGGCAATACTACCTAAACTACAATGATATTATGTTATATATATTATTCTATCACGACATAACAAAAGAAGTATAAAATAAACCGAAATATTTGAATATAATAATTTCAGCAAATGTATGTTGGTCGAAGTGACGTAATTAAATATCACTTTTTCAAAAAAAAAAAAAAAAAAAAAAAAAAAAAAAACAAATCGCTCAATTTAAGTCCAAATCACACAAATCTGTGAAAAAATACCCATAGTATGTAATGGCGTTTTTGATAAAAAATTTGGCTTGATTGGAAGTACAACCAACACAATTGTGTGTACTGTTATTGTGCTTTGTTTTGGACAAAATAAGTTTGAAACGAATACACAAATGAATAAGTTGGTTCAAAAAACATACAAAAATGAATTTTTGACATAGTACTTTTTCTTTACCCACACAATTGTGTTACCGGGCACCAAAAGGGATATAAAGTTCCGAAAATCAATAAATTACTCAATATTTTAATACTCAATCGCTTCCACAACCCGTTCTATAAAAGTGTCGGATTAGGACGAGAGCTTTTTAGATGCGGCACACTAACATCTTCATACAGGATAAGTTTCATGCGTCCAAGGCGCGCAATTAAATTTTAAATTCCCAAAATCATTAAATTACTCAATATTTTAATACTCAAACACATTTACAGCACGTTCTATAAAAGTGTCGGATTGTTGTAAAAGTTTTCGTCCTGAATTTTCTTTTTTGTAACTGATGTTGATGGGTGGCCTGGATAAACCCATTGTTTTGTGCGTTTAGGATTACCGTATAAAATCCACTATAGTCATCACCCGTAATGATTGTTTCTTTTGTCATTTTATGAGCAAAATAGTTTTCTTGCGTCTGTATTTTCTCACCATTACATGCAATCGAAGTGATATTGCTTGGTGTATAACTACGAGCTCTTAAGTGCTCTGTCAGCTATTTCTGAGTTTAATACGGATTTTTATCCAGTAAAACTTTAAGTTATTAGTCTTCAAATTGTTTAACTGCACCTGGACGTGGATCACCTCAAGACCAAAATTGCCATCACAAAATTTTGCAAACTACTTTTTTACTGTAGAATGACTCACAGAATGTTCACTCAAAGTCGAGTTAATCAATTTCATAGCAAGCTTATCGACCTCCATCTCATAAAACTGATGCACACGGAATGACGGCTTATAAATGACTGAAACGTATGTCATAAAAACAGATATGACTAAGCTACATATATCCAAAATGGCGAATGATTTCAAAAGAACTTTTTTTTTTTTTTTTTTTGTAACTATTGCCAAAGGCTTTATTCTTGAATCTTTCTTTATACGAAACTAACAAGAAGTGTGAAATTCTTAAAAACTATATTTTATTTTAAATTAAGCCTTAACCTATGTTAATACTTAATATCATTATGCATTATTATTATTAAATTATTATTATTTACTTAATTTTAGTGTGTTAGCTCAACATGCGCGTAATTAATAGATTATATTTCTCAGTTAATTAAATCTAGAGGATCTGCCCTGCGCAGCCGTCTGTATTTCGGTTGCCTTAGTAGTTCTCTAGCTAATTCGTTAGGGTGTGATTTCAGTTTCAGTTGGTACTTTAGACTGCATGATTTAATTGTCTCTTTAACAGTTTTGATTCCTAAATCTCTATGGATGTTGCTGTTTCGAATATACCAAGGGGCATTTGTAATGCTACGAAGTATCTTTGCTTGCGTTCTTTGTACAATATCTATATTTGATGCACTAGTTGAGCCCCATAGTTGGATTCCATATGTCCATATGGGGATTAGGATCGCTTTGTATAGTAGAACCTTGCAGTCTAGAGAGAGTTTCGATTTTCTACCGATTATCCAGTACATTTTAGAAAATTTTATTTTTAATTGATTGCGTTTTGTTTCAATGTGCTTTTTCCATGTCAATCTTCTATCGAGATGAAGACCGAGATATTTGACTTTTGTTTGTTGAGGAATTGTGATATTGTTTAATTTTACTCCTGGACATGTACGTTTATTCAATGTGAATGTTACATGAGTTGATTTACATTCATTCGTCCTTATCCGCCAAGTTTTTAACCAATCTTCTATTTTGTGTAGATGTTCTTGTAATTCTCTCGATGCTGTTTGAGGATTTTGTGCGAAAATAATATAGCTGTGTCATCAGCAAAAGTTGAAGTGACAATTTTTTCAGTTATTGGTAAGTCAGCTGTGAATAGCAAGTATAGCACAGGTCCCAATACACTACCTTGCGGTACTCCTGCCTTTATCTCGGCTAGATCAGTAGTGGCCGTATTTTGTTTCACCTGGAACATCCTTTGGGCTAAGTAGTTTTCAAGAATTGAATGAAATTGGCTAGGCAGAAGAGTTTTAATTTTGTAAATTAATCCTTCATGCCATACTTTGTCGAAAGCTTGCGCAATATCCAAGAAAACTGCCGAGCAATATTTCTTTTCTTCTAAGGAAAATTTAATTGTATTTACAATTCTGTGCACCTGTTCTATTGTGCCGTGTTGCTCTCTAAATCCAAATTGGTGATCTGGTATAATGCGACCTTCAGATAGTATAGGTATTAGTTGTTGTAGTAGAATCTTTTCAAAAAGCTTTGAAATTATCGGGAGTAGACTTATTGGCCTGTACGACGAGACTTGGGTTTCGTCTTTACCTGGCTTACGAATCATGATAATTTGAGATATTTTCCATTTTTGGGGAAAGTATCCACATCTCAAAACCGCGTTAAAAATATATGTTATATATTTTATGCATCTATCTGGTAATTCTTTGATCATTTTTCCAGTTATTAGGTCATGACCTGGCGCTTTCTTAGGATTTATACTGTTTTTGATAACCGTTTTGACGCATTTCCATTTAAATTTTACTGGGTTTGGGTTCGACTCGTCCCTCGTAAACTGTGGTAGTACGCAATCGTTATTTTGTTCGTTTGGGGTGAACACTTTTTGTAGATGGTTAGAGAAAGCGATGGCCTTTTCTAAGTCACTTCTGGCCCAGTGACCATCTGGTTTCCTTATCGGTGGGTTCGATATCTCTGGCCTTTTTAAATTTCTTGCTGCCTTCCACCGTGAATGATCGGTTTTTTCTGTTGCTGTGAGCTCACTTAGGTAACTCTGTATTCCTAAATTTTGTTCTTCCCGAATTGCTTCTCTCAGAGCTTTAACAGCTCTATTTAATTTCCATTTATGCAAAGGAGATCGGTGGAGCTGCCACAGCCGCCGAATTGCCCGCTTCTCTGCCAATAATTTTTGAATGTTACTTGAAAGCCTAGTATTATTTTCGGAATTTTTGTTAACCGGAGTAGCTTTTTTTGCAGCCATTTCCATTATTTGACTTAAGTTTTCTATCGCGGCATCAATGTCTTCTGGTGTGCGAAGTGGAACATTGAGATGACAATTCACATTTACTATGTTTCTATAGAGAACCCATTTCGTTAGTTTGTTTGTTAAACGTTGGGGTGGTTCAGTTTTTAATGCTTGGGTACTTAGTGTTACTATTATTGGTGAGTGATCTGATGATAAATCATAACAGTCAACGACTTGAGCATTGTTGCGTGCTATTCCTCGTATTACACAGAAATCTATTAAATCAGGAATTTTCTTTCTATCTGTAGGCCAATATGTGGGGTGTCCAGATGATAAATAATCTAGGTTTTTCTCGTTTATTGCTTCGTAAAGTTGCTTGCCCTTGGGTGACGTCAACCTCGAACCCCATTGCACATGTTTAGCGTTTTGTCACCCCCTGCTAGAAATTTGATTCCCAACTGATTGAAGTAATCGATAAATTGTTGTTTTTTAATTGCGTGTTTCGGTGGGCAGTAGACAGCCGATATTAAAAATTTCCCAGGCCATTCTTCCAAACTGATAGTTGTAGCTTGAATGTGATCTTTAGCATATTTCTGGAGCTCGTAGTGCTTTAATCTTCTTTTTATTAAGACTGCAGTGCCGCCGTGTGCTTTTCCATCCGGATGTTTGGTGTCATAAACGGAATAGCCGGTATTATTAAAAAAATTTTGTTTTGTGAAGTGTGTTTCAGATATTAACATGATGTCTATATTTTGTTCGATAAGAAAGGTTTGTACCTCAGCTTTATGTTGCGAGAGCCCGTTGGCATTCCAAATAGCTATTTTTAGAAATGTCATTTTTGATTTTTGACTATAATTTGCATAAGCGTATTCATATTTTGCATCATCATGCTCATTTGTCTTTCTATCATCATCATGAAACTTTGAATGGTCTCGGTTAATTTATTTACCATGGTATGAATGTTTAGTTCCTCCTCATTAACATGAACTTTTGGTTTCGGTTTGATACCTTTTAGAATACTTGCGTAAGAAACACCTGGCTGTGCAAAACTGCTGGCAAACGTCTCCAAGTTATCATTTTGTGTGTTTGCATTCGTTGGTTTGGTGACTATTGTATTTTTGGAAACACGGCCCTCTGATTAAATTGCATGTTGAGCATTCGTTGCTCAGCTCTCATTTTAGGGTTTATTTTTCGTTTTAAGTCCAGATACACTGCGCAGCCCCTATAGTTTGCAGTATGATTTTCGCCGCAGTTATTACAATGTAACACAGATGGGTCATTGCGAGACTTGTCACACTGTTTGGAGTCGTGGAGTTCACCGCAAATAACACAAACTTCATTTAAGGTGCAGTATGCTTTCGTGTGTCCATATTCTTGGCACTTTATGCATTGGACTGGTCCAGACCTCTTCTTAGGTTCTTCAATTACTATTTTACGATGTAACAAATATTTTAATTTGTAAATCTTGTGAACTCCGTTTGACTTTTGTTCCTCTGGCTCTAGTTCCAAACGGAACATTGGTTGAGGTACCTTCTCACGGTTTACTATATTACCAATAGTTTTGACATGGAAACCTTCCGCAGCAAGCGCAGCTTGTATGTCGCTAACATCTACGTAGCTTTCAATTCCTCTTAGCACAACAGTCAGCCCTTTTTGACTTTTTAGCTGGTATGTGTAACATTTTTTACCAACTTCATCAAAATGTTTGACAAGGGCTCTGAAGCCAGCGATTTCGAATGTTTGAATCTTTGTTTCATTTATGTTACCTCTTTTGAGCGGGGCAATATAAAATTTTGAATCTGTTAATGTTGCGATGTTATTAACCAGATCATTGTTAGATGCTTCCCTTAAATAAATCGGAGGCGGTTTCTCATTTTTCAAAGTCGGCGCTGCGTTGGGGTCAACGACCTCTAAACTAGAGAATCGGTTGTTAAGAGGTATTTGATTAACACCTTGTTCAGACCGTGACACTTTGCTCCTGCCAGCAAACTGGGCAGATCTCGGGCTACGTTTTCTTTTAGATTGAACAGTGATGTATCTATCCAATCCCGTTTGCACTAGATTATTTTCACACTGACCACGGTCACTAGAGTTCGTCGCACTGAGTTCATTGCTATTGTTTTTATTTAGCATTGTTAAATTCGCTGATACATTAATTTCTTCGCGGTTTTGATTTTTATTTTTAAACTGCGGTATAATTAATTCTGTTGAAGAAGCACTTTTAATCATTGGCATAGGTAATTTCTTTGGGCTGTGTTGAACTTTGCCCACTTGATATGCACTTGCACTTGCAATATTTTCTACATGAGACTGGTTCAAGTTTGTTGTAGATTGTGTACGGCGTCCGATGTTCGAAGAAGTCTTTTTTGGGGAAATTAGAATACTTTCTTGAATTAATGTTTACATCATCACTTAATCACTTATCAAGTTACACTTTTATATTAGTTTTTTTGCACCGTGTGTATTTAATTATAAAACCATTCACACGATTGAAAAAATCGATATAACAAAATAAAAAGCACTAACACTGCACTTTTCGCTTGTTTTATTTTACGCCCGAACCTCACGACAGTAAAATTGAAACGAAAAGAAATTATTTTTGAAAAGAAAAAAAGAATTATTGAAAAGAACTTAAGTATATTTTAATACCATCAACGTTAGAGCCGACCGTCTACTTGCACACCTAATAGATTGGGTTGTCAAAATGACCAAGAATAGATAGCTAAAGATTTTCGGAGCTTTAATTTTAATTATGCAGCTTGGACGCATAGAAGTTTTATAAAACTAATCCTGTACGAAAATGTTAGTGTCCCACATCTAAAAAACTTTCGTCCTAGTCCGACACTTTTATAGAACGGGCTGTGGAAGCGATTGAGTATTAAAATATTGAGTAATTTAATGATTTTGGGAATTTAAAATTCAATTGCGCAGCTTGGACGCATAGAAGTTCCATGAAACTTATCCTGTATAAAAATATTAGTATGCCGCATCTAAAAAACACTCGTCCTAATCCGACACTTTTATAGAACCGGCTACGGAAGCGATTGAGTATTAAAATATTGAGTAATTTAATGATTTTGGGAATTTAAAATTAAATTGCACAGCTTGGACACATAAAAGTTCCATGAAACTTAAGACAAGATTAATCACAGTTATCAGAACATGTTAGTCTGAAAAAAACACATTATCTGTAAGGTACATTTTTTTTGAACCAAAAACAGTAAAATCTATCAAAAAACTTATTTGCTATATAAGTTTTGTAGTAACCGCACCTAGCTTGATCGATTAAGCTCTGAAAATTACAATGAAACCAATATTCTATTTGATCTCGTTACAAAACTAACTCGATTTGAACCGGAATGCAGATTATTAGTTCTAATAAAGCCCGCTGGATACAGAAACAAATCTTTGAAGATTTTCCCATTTTCCGCATTCCTTTCCGCAGGATTACAACGTTGCCTATATAGAATCGATACTACAAATCAGCAATTGTGACAAGAACGTGTAAACCCCTGGTATGAAAGTTACGGTAGCTACCAGTATACGATAAAGAAAAGCCAACTATTTATAATAAAATTTTATTTTATTAAACCTGAAAAAATAATTTTATTCATCGAATGGTTGAACCAATATCGAAGCCTTCGATTAACCAAGATATGTCAATATCACCATTTTTTTATAAAAGTTGAATTTTAACTGCGAACATATTTTTAAACCCCAATTTAAACTGGACAACTATAAGATGACGACCTGGGACACAAAAATAACAGATAAAGCACTCTACTTACCCTGCTATCGATGGTGATTGTAAAAATAAAACGTTAAATGTTAAAAGAACGCCCAAACTTCACCAAGAACCCTAATAAATAAAAACTTATAAAGAATTAAGTCTTCAACACTCATAAACCCTCCCTACCAATTTTTATTAAAATCCGTTAAGTAAAATTTTTCTTCCAATAAAGTAACCAGGCCTTACCGGAGGACATCTTAAACGGATTTTCGTGAAAATAAGACTCATCGCAATCCATTCTTGTCATTATAAAAAGCTATTTTCACCGCAATTCCTATAAAAATCAGTCGTACCGAAAATAAATATATGAAAGGGTCCGGGCTTCACCCGAAGGCCCCCTTAACCGAATTTTCCCTAAATTAAAACCGATCGAACCCGATTTCTTGCATTCCAAATCTACTCTTTTCTAATCCTGCATACTTCACCTGCCGACCATGGATTTTCTCGAAATAAGCACCTATTGCATCGGTTCTTAGCACTTGAAAAGCCTTTCTAACCAATTTTTTAAAGCTCGTGCGGACCGAAAAAATGTGAAAAGCTAACGGTTGGCTTGTATACGATTTTGATAAATACTGGTTAGGAGTTTTTAGAGTGCCAGGATTCCGAAGGGTCATCATACATGAGATCCGCTCGGCATGAGCCCTTCATTTACTCTAATGATTTTTAATAACATTTTGTTGCATTGTGTTGCGCAGTATTGCACGGTATTGCATAATGTTGCATCATGTCGAGGAATGTTTCATTTTGTTGTCGAATGGTGCATCATTTTCCATCATATTGCACCATATTGCGTGATGTTGATATTGTATGCTGTTGAGGGATGTTGTGTGATGTTCCACGATGTTGCGTCATGTTGGCTTGAGCCAATTACTTTTGCGGGACAGAGTTTTCGAATGGACGGAAAGGATTACAAGAAGTTCTGATTTCTGATTAATCCATTCAGGAGTCCTCCAGATGAGTTGTCATGTTGCATCAAGTTGCATGATGTTGCACGATTTTGGTGATATTGCATGTAATTTGTAGTATGATGCATTATGTTGCTTCATCAGAGTACAATGTTGCAGAATATTGCATCACGTAACGGGATGTTAATCGATGTTGCACATTGTTCCGTCATTTGTACCATGTTGTGTGATATTGCATAGTGTAGCGCGATTTTGTATCATGTTGCATTATATTGTATTGATTGCGTTGCGGGATAATATTGTTTCAAATTTCCTGCGTTCGATATGGATTCGTACTCGAATTTGTAAATAGAAGACATCATTATGAGTTACAATTCGCAAATTTTCCACGTCCGTTCCTCTGGCTTATGATTAATGCGTTGTTAATTACATCGTTTTCTATAATAATTATCGCCACCATTAACTATTGCTTTCCTTAACTCCATATTCCCCTCCACTTGGAATATAATTCTAAAATCCAACTCTCATCAGTAGTAGCATACTACTAGACTACTAGAAGTAGAGCAGACTTCGTAGCAATACTTTCTTTCAAAACGTTTAAAACCAGTGTTAGACGACCAGTAAATAAATAATGCCATCTACCCTGTGGCATTGACATTAAAGTTTAATTGAGCATGGGCCTCAATATGCTGTATTATGTTCTTTTACCCACCCCTATTGTATACGTAACGTTGAGAAAATTATGAAGCGAGACCGGTGGAAAAAATATTTTTCGTTGTGAAATGATAATTTAGAATGTGACCAAATTAAGTCGAGTTAAGCATTGAAGAGTAAAGATGTTTGATTAATAATTTTTTGTGTAGAGATTAGCCCAATAATTTGTGAAAAGGATGAAAAAAACGTTTATTAAAATTTAGTACGTGATACAAAAATTGTTTGGTTAACAATAGAAAACATTACAATTATACAATTAATGAATGTATAAATTTAATAAGTATAGAAAATTAATATAATTTTGGCATTTTGCGAGTTTTATACATATGAGGATTATTGGGCAACGGATCATAGAAATTTCATAATACAAGTTTGAAGATTAACCGTATTAGTTGTGATAAACAACAAAAAGAAAAATAATTTCTTGTAAATTTTTACGGAAGTGTGTTGTGAGCCACACCTTGTGTTGAGTTTTTGGGTATACGCGTTAAGTTGGCGTCGATCGGAACATTTTGGTGTGTTGGTAACAATCTGTCCATTATAAACGTGTGTGTACCATCGTAAATACGGGTGGCCAACAATGTGGCCACTAGTTCACTAGTTGTTCTGTACCGGTAATTCAAATATTCCCAAGGTAGAAACGCCGCATTTCCACAGTTTACAATTATTGCGTGTCAACAGTTACGTTTAACGGCGGAACAACTTCTCAATTACTACGGTTAGAAACGAATTAAGTAACCTAATACATATATAGGTAAAGGAATCCGCTTGAAATGCGATGTTTCAAAACGCGATACGGGACACACGCGATATGGTACAAATTGCGATATTTCAAAACGCGATATTTCAAAACCGGTCCTATACTCCCGAAACCCGATACCGATATAACCCGGTCCTATGATCCCGCTTCTATCGATTTTTAAATTCCTATAAAGTGAAATTAAATTTTCCCTTCATCCGCCTGATATAACCCGATCCTAAACTCCCGCTCCTATCGATTTTAAAATTTTTAAAATATCGCGTTTTGTACCATATCGCGTTTTGTACCATACGACGTTTTGAAATAACGCATTTTGAAATATCGCGTTACAGCGGGCCAGTCACGTGGCCATTTTTATCGTGGCCATTGTTTGTTTTGTGGCAGCCAACAGAGGCGCGCTTTTGAGTTTTACCAGTTGCAACCATTCAAATCTACGGTTTACAGTTTCAATTTATTTTTGTTATTTTATTATTCCTAAAATTAAATTCAATTTAAAGTTAATTTTTCAAATTTTCTTATTTTCAATTCAATTTTTCATTTTTTGTTATTTTTTTTTAATTTTTTGCAAATTTCAATCTAATATTTATGTATTATCGAGTGCCGAATATCGGTTGCTTGATGCGCGCTCACATTGGGCGACCATATTTTGGTTCGGATGTATTTCCCTCGACCCAGAGTTTTGAAGAAAATATTATTATTTTTTTCTTTATTTGATTTCTACGGACTATTATCTTTATATTACATCAACCATTTTTTATCAGTAATTTCTTCTTTTCTCTCTTTTCTCTTCTTTCGTTTGTTACAAATTATTTCAATAAACGATAGCATTGTAAATTATTTCCGGCATTTGGTTTATTTCTTTCCTCCTCGGTTGGTCTTTTCTTTCCTTTCTGATTCCGTCATTACTCCTAATTTCTATGTTTCTTGGATGTGGATTGCGGGAGATCTTCTAGTGGTCTCTCCGGGTGAAGAGAGGCTTTGTCTGTTGGAGAAACGTCCTTACCCTGATATGCTGCTTCGTTTTGGCTGGACATCCGCCTCTAGACGCGATGGGTCATCCACGGGAGGGAGGGGGGAGTGGGTTTTCTTTAACAGACATTGTACTTGTTATTCAAACTCCTTGGAGGACGGTCGTTCCTGGGTTCCTGGGTGGACACGCCCGGTTTCCGTGAGTGAGGCCCCCGCGTGTTTGGAGGAAATCTGCGGGTTGGCTTCGTACCATCCGTAACAAGTGCATCAGCGCACGACTGCACAATCGATTGTGCTTCTTGTACCATTGTTAGTTTGGCTATAGAGGATATGGTTGCTGGATTTATTAGATTTCAGCTGACATTATAAGGTTCCGGCCGAAAAAACAATTAGTGCACAATGATGCACATTCCATAGTGCTCCTTGTGTCAAAGTCAGTTTGGCTGTAGAGGGTTTAGTTCCAGCTGGAATTACAAGGTTCCTAACGAAACATCAGATAGTGCTCAATTTATAAGGTTCCGGTTGAAAAATTATATATAACACATTGATGCACAATAAATCTTTCTACTTGTGACATAGTTGGTTTGGGTCCGGCTGGCATGACGGAAACTTAATTTTCAATTAAAATTTTGTTCAATTAAAATCCTACCAGAGGGTCTGCTAATTTATTGGACGAATTCCCCCTTTCGTATTCATTATCTAAACCATTACTCACCGCACAGTTATCAAATATCTATTAAATAAATTAAACCAATTAGAAAGATAAGACATGCGTTTAAAAAACTTGTAACATATATTTAATCGTGTCAATCAAATTTGTATTGTAAAAAAACATGAACCAACCACATTTGATTACATCACACACTTTATAAAACCACTTGCGCTATTCAATCCCTGCTTAGATCATCATAATGTTGTTAAAGGTACTAATGTGTATTGGAGCTATAGAAATTTTTGTGATTTGGTCATCAAATTCGGTAATTATTTATCCATTTATGTAAATTATTTCACTCGTTAAACGAAATGTGTTTTTAGCAACAAATAGACCTAACGATGGAACATTTCACAGTACATGAGACAAAGCCTCGCCATTTTGGCTATTTGAACGGTCGAATATCTCGGTACAATCGCACAACGTATGTACTCAATGGCAACGTATCACTTTTATTACCACTGGATGATTCGTGCTCGGTAACATCCAATATGTACAGCATGCAAGGTAATGAGTACCGAGTTATATATACGTTCCGCAAGCCAAATTTTTGCGAAATGTTAAAGGAAAATGATTATTGGTATCAATCATTTGTATAGATGCTTCAAATTTGCCACCCTCAGGTCAATGTCCGATCATGTCGGGGTTTTATTGGATCAAAAATTGGCATGTTGATAGCAATTCGCTGCCATCAATTTTATTGACAATAAAAACGATGGAAATGCGAATTGGTTTTGTTAGATTCCGAATATGAGACAATTTTAAATTTGAGTATAGCATTTAGTGTAGCTCCAGCTAGGCCTAGTTTAATCAACCACAATAAAATGTTGTTGAACTAATATTTTTCGTATTTAAAACAATAAAAATCATATATAGGTTGTCTTTGGCCAATAAACCAAGATTTTGCAATAACAATTTTTATTTTATTGAACTTATTTACTTAACTTACTTCTATTTAATTCAAACGAAACGTTCAAAGAAAAATAGTTCCCATTATGACCTTGATGGCATTATATCGTCCGCTCTGTAGTTGGTTGAATTAAAATATACTTGAATGCATCCAAATCATCAGCCATTTTAGATATATGTAGCTTGGTCATCGCTGTTTTTATGACATAGTTTCAATCATTTACGAGCTTTGAGTGTGCATCAATTTTATGAGATGGATGTCGATAAGTAACATTTACGTCATTGCCCCCCATTCAGTTTTCAAATCAAAAAAAATTATGCTCAAGCTATATAGAATGGATTAATTCAAATTTGAGTGCACATTCTGTGAGTCAACAGTAAAAAAATGGTTTCCAAGGTTTCTTGATGGCAATTTTATCTTGAGGACGATCCATGTCCAGGTACAGTAAAACAATTGGAAGACGAAGAACTTAAAGTTTTACTGGATGAAAGCCGGTTTCAAACTCAAAAAGAGCTTGCAAAACAGTTAGGAGTTACTCACCAAACATTATCACAAATGGGTTCCTCATAAACTGACCGAAGGAAACAAAAACTGAAAGAATTTTTTAGCACAAAATCCTTACGGGGGTTGGTGATGAAAAATTGGATTTTGTACGATAATCCTAAACGCACAAAATCATGGGTTGATCCAGACCAGCCATTAACATCAGTCGCAAAATGAATATGCTTGCCAAGAAAGCGTTACTGTGGCTCTGGTGGGAATGGAAAGGAATCCTTTACTACGAGCTTCTGGAGCCTGGTCAAACTGTTACAGCTGAACGTTATCAGACCTAATTAATCAAATAAAGTGATGCTCTGCAGAAAAAATACCATTGCCGGGCCAAGGAAAGCGGAAGGTGATATTGCTGCATGACAATGCTCGTCCACATACAGCAAAATCAACCCAGAAACTCACCTTTCTTTAGGCTGGGTAGATTTACAGCATGCAGCGTACTAACTCCCTCTAATTAGCACTTATTCAGATCAATGTCATCGAAAGAAAAACCTGCGGTTCACGAAAGTTGAAGATGTGCAAAAATGGCTCGATGAATATTTTGCATCGAAACCACCAAGTTCCTATCTCGATGGCATTCATCATTTACCTGAAAAATGAACACTCTAACAATTATATTTTCAATAAAGTTGAGTTTGACCAAGAAAGCAGAGTTTCTAGTTGCGCACCTAATATATAATTGAACTTAAAATCTAACATAGACATCAAATAAACAATTGTTGTTGGTTTATTGTCATAGACGAAAGACTTCACATAGCCCCTTTGAAAACAGACAAGAGGTCTGAAACGTGAAATAAATTGCTCACCCGAACGCGTTTCTCAATAAATCCTTGGTTTTTCGTGTGTGGAATGTGGCGCCACCTTTTTGAAACCACATATCTACCAGATTCATGCATTTTAGGCAGAAAAAGACCGAAAAATACGGACCATAGATTCCATCGGCCCATAAAGCGCACCAAACAGTTGCGTTGCATGTGGCTTCCCACCACAAAAAATGCGGTAGTTTTGCTTATTTACGTTAACCAAAAATGACTCTCGTTGCCAAACAGAATATTTCGGTAAAAAATAGATTTTCCTCGATGTTTTAACTTTTAAGACCCATTCACATAAACTGCGGTGCTGTGGAAAGTTTTTCGGCTTCAGTTGTTGCACCGGGTGTATTTTATACGCCTCCAGACCAAAATCCTTGCGTAAACCTTATACATAGTCAAATAACACAGTCAAAATTTCGGTGCCCTGCGACGGATGAACATTTTGTCATCTTCATCAGCACTATTTTCCTCTGTACGCACTCTACGCATACGATTTTGTGGATTGATGTCCAATAACGTGAAATTGTTCCAAATTTTGTCACAATGGCTTAGATTGACGGAGTGCGCGAAACACGTTTTTCATAGAACACGAATTTTGGTAATAAAATCCAATAATTTGTAAATGTTGATCGGATGTAAGTCTATACATGATGAAATGGCAATGCTAACTGAAATCAATTGACTTTAACAGATATTCTTAATAGATACGCTTACCTGGTATTTTAATTGTCACCAATACTAAAAAATTGGCTTGTAAAAAATTAAAATTATTTGTTTTAATCGGTGTTCGTTCGAAAAAGGCCAATGCAAAATTAGAATACTTTTTCTCGAATGCTTCCGGTATTAGCACCATAATTTTTACGGGTTCCTCTCCATCTCCTAACGAGCACGCATCTAGCAAACCATTTTTGAGATGTGCAAGACGAAGAACTTTCATGCAGATAATTCATACGAAATGATGATGAGCCTTCTGATTGTGTTTTACCATTGAGATACCATGCAATATAGGCCACTCCATTTTCCAAATTCCTGCAAATGTACCTTCTCTAAGATCAGAGTTCTAGGTCCTGGATGTTGGTAATTAGGAATTTACTTAAAAACGGATGTTAGTTCTTTCATCGTGAATGTTGGTACATTACTCGTTTCGTCACGTAAAATTGTCACCGTTCATCATCAGGATAAAACATGTGTGTTTGCGTTACTGTGATGCATAAAAATACCTAAAATAGAAAAATTTGTTAGAATTAAGATTATATAAAAATTATAAACAAAACTTATCTTAAAATTTAGATACAAATGGTCCATTAGGTAATCCTCCTTGTTATCCAATTTTAAACTATAATCAATTTATTATTTTATTAGTTAGTTATTTAAATTCATATTATATTAATTAGATTTAGTTTTCTTACCATTTCATTTGTTTACAATCTTTTAATGACAGAACCTAATTACCTAAATGTATACACAGTAAAACTTTATAAATGTTTCAAGATCTATAAGAACATAATAAATGTGCTACTATAAAAATACTGTTACGGTGACACTTATACCGGGTTTCCATCGTCATAGTATACAAGTATAATAGTATTATAATATTAAAGTATTACGATGGAAAACCAAAGTTGATAGTATAATAGTTTATTAAAATATTTCAGTATACTAGCTATCAAAATATAATACGTAGCAAATATTATTTTTAACGTTATAAATTTAACAGTGTAAAACTAAATTCAATTTTCGTAGCTTATCCATTACCATTTTTAATATTTTCTCGCGGCAATGAGAAATGATTTGTTGGCTGATTATCGTTATATATTATTCTTATATAGTATGTGTCAAATAAATTAATAATATCCTTTTTATCAAATGATCAACTCGAGCAGGCTTAATACAAACCGTACGATGGAAAACCAGCAGGGCTTGATAGTATAATAGTATTATACTATAATTCTATTATGCTATCGACGATGGAAACCTGGTATTAGAATAGAATAGAATAAGTTAATTTCATTAATTGTTCAATTACATTTATAATTTATACTCAACATTTAGGCGTATTTCTATACTAACATATTTTCTGCGCATTTAAGATTATTCTAGAAACAAATATTTTGGTATATAAGGGCGCGCGTTGATGTGGAATGCTGAGTATTATTTTAAACGTGATACAGTGAAGGTTAAATAGAAAGATTATTAAAGTGATTATTAAAGCGATTATTAAAGTGATAATTAAAAAGTGTGTTATAATTATAATAATTAATTGTGAATTTTGTGTTGTATAATAAATTGTGTTGTGTAACTAAATTGTGTGAGTTCAAATTTGAAGCAGTGTATTTATTCACAATCCAGTGATTCGAACCTTGATTGACAAGGCAAAATCGTAACAATTGGTGACAGCGGTGGATTGTGAATAATAAGGAAAATGATTCTCTACGAATTAAAGCTTGCGCAATTAAAGGAGCAACTGAAACAGCGAGGTTTGGCCAGTGAAGGCACGAAAGCTAGTTTGATGGAGCGACTACGTGAGGCCATGGAGAAGGAAGGTTTAAATACAGACAAGTATGATTTCGAGGAGGAAAAAACGGATGAGATCGGTGTGGACAAGAAAGAAGGCGACGTACAAATGGTGGTCGGAACAACACAAAACCCATCTGGAAGTTTCGATTTATCGCAGTTGATGGCTGCTATGAATCAAATGATGGGACAACAGTTGGAGCTACAAGGGGCGGACATTAAAAAATCGAACCAGGAAATTAAACAGCAGATGGAGCAACCAGGAGCGGACATTAAAAACCAAATAGAAGTTGGTCAAAAGAAAATAGACAAGAGGTTTCTGGAGTTATCTTCTACACTACACGGTAAAGTGGAAAAACTGCAAACAGAAGTACACGCAGAAATTCAAAATGTTAAACAAGATCTACAAACGGAAGTTAAACGTCTCGAGAAGGAGCTCCAAGATGTCAAGTCAAATGGAACAACAGGTCAAGTGATCCAGACAGTTAACGCAGTTAAGATAAAACCACCAACATTTGATGGAACAACATCCTTCAGTATTTTTAAGTTCCAATTCGAAACGGCGATTAAGCACAATCAGTGGACTGAAGAACAATGTGTTGCAGCATTAATTGTGGCTCTTAAAGGCGAAGCGGCAGAAACACTACAAATCATTCCCGAGCAAGAACGGAACGTTTACATGGGAATTATGAAGGCGTTAGATCGAAAATACGGAAGTGACCATAAACGAGAAATCTATCACATGGAATTGAAGGGTCGATACCAAAGAGGAGGAGAATCGCTACAGGAATTTTCATCGGCAATTGAGCGGCTCGCACATTTAGCACATTCAAATATGTCGGCCGATTACATGGAGCGAATTAAAATAGATGCATTCATTGACGGTATTCGAGATCCTGAGACGCGCAGAGCGGTGATGTTGTCACCTAAGGCAACTTTCACGGAAACCATCGCTTGTGCGTTAACAAACGAAACTGCGCAAACCATCATCAAACCAGCAATGAAAATTCGCCGAGTGGAGATTGATTCCAGAATAGACACTGCGCGGGCTACGCCAAGGTTCAGAGATGGAAGTAGCAGGATTAGATGCTGGGTATGTGATAGAATGGGTCACATCTCACGGGACTGTTGGGAGATTAAGAAGAAACGAGCAAGGTCGCCATCTCCTATGAAGCGTAGATCAAACGAGGAGCAGATAGAATCCAGAAAGGAGAGTCAGACGACAGCGGAGTCGTTAAACTAAAAAGAGTCAGTTTGAAGGGGCAGAAGCTGACTCCCACAACCGATTGCCCCATAACCTCCATCCAAGTTTCGAGAGTAGCAAGAAGCGGTGACAGCTTGACAATTGAAGCCGATATTGATGGGAAGAAATGCATGATCACGCTGGATACGGGAGCAACTCATACGATTGTTCGTGAGGATATTATCGATGGAATTATGGAACCAGCTAATGGGATGAAGTTACGAACGGCGACTGGAGAAAATTCAGCAATAAAAGGGAAAAAGGTTGTAAAAATAAGGATTGGACGGAATCACTTTCAACACGAGGTACTGGTTGCAGATATTGTAGACGAAGTCATCTTGGGGATGGACTTCATGAGAACGAATGGCTTCGTGGTGGATGTTGGACGGGGTGTATTAACCTACGATAATATCGAGTTGCCACTTCACGTCAGCGCTATAGGAGAAACGACCAGGCAAATTATAATGGATCATCGGGAGAAGCTGCCACCAAATTCGGAGACAATAGTATGGGCAAAATTGGAAGGAGATTCTGGGTCACCCAGGTTGTGGGTTGTGGAAGCCAACGAAACGGAGAGCGGAGCCAGAGAAATTATGATCGGGAAAGTTCTGGTGAAACCAGACAGCGATAATAGAGTACCAGTTAGGACTCTAAATCTCTCGGATAAGACAAAAACCATCAAGAAAGGGACAATAATCGGAAAATGCGAATAAATATCTGCGATTGTGAAGTGCGAGCAGAAAAATCCGATTAATACGACTAACTCGCAAGGGCAGAAAGAGGTTGTAGAACAACTTATGGAGAAATGGACCGAGGATACACCGATGCAAGTAATGACGGTATAGGAGGAGTATTATCACAGGCAATAAATGGTGAGGAGCGAGTTATTGCATATTACTCCAAGATGTTATCAAAACCGGAACGGAATTATTGTGTTACACGGAAAGAGTTGTTGGCTATAGTGGAATGTGTTAAGCACTTCCATAAGTACCTCTATGGCCAAAAATTTCTTCTACGGACGGATCATGGAGCTTTGCGCTGGTTGTTACAATTCAAAAATCCAGAGGGACAAGTAGCACGTTGGATCGAACGTTTGCAAAGCTACGATTTCCAAATTGAACATCGGAAGGGAACCGCACATGGAAATGCCGACGCATTATCAAGAAGGCCATGTCCCGTGGAATGCAAGCATTGTGGGCGTGTGGAGGGTAAAGAAAACATCATCGATATTCGACTTATGCAAGTGCTACCTGATGAGGAATGAACTGATGAAATGATCAAGAAGGAGCAATTACGGGATGCTGACCTGTCATTCATCATGGAACATAAGGAAAAGGAACACCGGCCCACATGGAGTGAGATAGTTGACAAAACTCCCATTGTAAAAGCATATTGGGCTCAATGGGATAGCCTCCACATAGAAAATGGATGCTTAAAACGAAAGTGGGAAAGCACGGATGGTAAAGTAAAACAATTGTTGGTAGTGGTGCCAAAAGATCGGATAGCGGAAATCCTCAAGGAGTATCATGGAGGAGCAAGTGGAGGTCACCTAGGGATTAATTAAACATTGGCCAAAATTCGACAACGTTTCTACTGGTCCGGATGTAGACAGTCAGTAGTAGAATGGTGTCGAAGATGTGACCAATGTGCGGCAGTAAAGGGACCAGCACGAAAAAGCCGTGGAACCATGAAACAATATAATGTCGGGGCACCATTTGAGAGAATTGCAATGGATGTGGCGGGGCCATTTCCGACCACCGAGAGCGGAAATAAATATGTGCTAGTAATAATGGATTATTTCAGCAAATGGCCGGAAGTGTACCCCATACCCAATCAGGAAACAACAACAATAGCTGATGCCGTGGTCAACAATTGGATTAGCAGATTTGGTGTACCGATGGAAATTCACACGGATCAAGGAAGGAATTTCGAATCGGTGGTATTTCAGGAGATATGTCAGATGCTTGGAATCAATAAAACAAGGACGACGCCTTTACACCCACAGTCGGACGGTATGGTGGAAAGATTCAATGGCACATTGGAGGAATATCTAGCAAAAGTTGTGGAAAGGAACCAACGCAACTGGGATCGACATATACCAATGTTCCTGATGGCCTACCGATCAGCGGTACATGACACAACAGGAGTGACACCAGCTAAAACCATATTTGGGAACAATCTGCGATTACCCGGAGATTTAAAATTTGGGGCTGTTCCATCAGCAGCTTTATGCGGACAGGATTATGTCGACCGAATGAAAGAGGAACTCAATGAAATACATCAATTTGTACGGGAGAAAATTCGGATAACAAGTGATCGAATGAAAGCTCGATATGACATACGAGCAAATAATCAAGGCTTCGAAGAAGGGCAATTGGTATGGCTTCACAACCCACAACGGCAGAAGGGATTATCACCGAAGTTGCAACCCACATGGGAAGGACCTTACACTGTCATTAAAAGGTTGAACGACGTGGTTTATCGCATACAGAAAGGACGGAAAGGTAAACCAAAGGTGGTGCATTTAGAGCGTTTGGCGCTCTACAGAGGAGGTGATCTGGATCCTGTTCGGGACGAACAGGCTTAGGTGGGGGGTAGTGTTACGGTGACACCTAGAATAGAATAGAATAAGTTAATTTCATTAATTGTTCAATTACATTTATAATTTATACTCAACATTTAGGCGTATTTCTATACTAACATATTTTCTGCGCATTTAAGATTATTCTAGAAACAAATATTTTGGTATATAAGGGCGCGCGTTGATGTGGAATGCTGAGTATTATTTTAAACGTGATACAGTGAAGGTTAAATAGAAAGATTATTAAAGTGATTATTAAAGCGATTATTAAAGTGATAACTAAAAAGTGTGTTATAATTATAATAATTAATTGTGAAAATTGTGTTGTATAATAAATTGTGTTGTGTAAATAAATTGTGTGAGTTCAAATTTGAAGCAGTGTATTTATTCACAATCCAGTGATTCGAACCTTGATTGACAAGGCAAAATCGTAACAATACTTTGTGTAGAATTTAGGCCACCTATACATAAATACGTCAACTAAAACCATAATTGTATGTACCATATTATAGCGTATAAGCAAATTAATTGTAAAAATAAAATAAAACTTTCCTTTTTATATCAATCAGCAAAGCAGCAACATCCAATTTATTAAAAATTATTAATAATATTAATACGGATATATTACACCTTCATTTTGTGCCAAATTTCGTTTTGTTCGTGGAACCCACACCCCGTTGGCACAAACATTGGTCCTACGAGCCGGATAGTGGAACATTTTATTCAGAAAAAATACCGCAAGGAATTCCAGCCTTTGAAACCACACAATCAGAATTAAATACATATACATACCACACATAAACAGCAAGTATACAATTTTATTAATATATTTATTGAATAAAGAAAAACCAAATAAATAATTTCAAAAATAATAAAACAAATAATTCTTAAAAATAAATTGTGTCTAATTACTTGCAAGCCCATAAAATCATAAAACATAGTTCTAACTCTCGAATGCTTACGAAATAAAGCTTGTTGGTTGTGGTTGTAAAATTCTCGAGAAATATTAAAACAAGGTGAATTGTATTGGTTTGCGGTTATAAAAATTTTCAAAATTTCAAAATACAAAAAGAAAAGTGAATTGTGAAATTGTACTTGTGTAATTGTGTCAATTAAATTTTAATAAAATGGCGGATATACAAACCTTAAAAAAAAGACGCGCATATATTAAAGGAAGCATGACGAAGCTTCTAAATTATATAAATAATATAAACAGTGACACTAATGCAGAAGATTTAAAAGTGAGGCTAGCCAACGTTGAACGATATCGAACGGAGTTCATTGCGATTGAGAACGGGATAATTGACCTTGATACTACCGAAGAATTAGATCTCGATTTCGAAGAAAACTACTACCAAGTTGTCGCCGGGTTGAACATGGCATTACGAATTAAAATGGAGCCCACTTCTTCGCTCAATGATACGACAATGGATGCATCTATGTCTAGCGGTCCCATTGATGTAAAATTACCAAAAATCTGTATTCCCTTTTTCACTGGAGATTACACCGAATGGCAGTCGTTCTATGATCTGTTTTGCTCAACGATACATAACAACCTCCGATTAACACCGTCGCAAAAGTTGCAATACTTGAAAGGTACTTTGAAAGGAGAAGCGGCCGGGTTATTAAAACATTTCAGCACTACTGATGCTAATTATATAGAAGCCTTGAAAAAACTACGAGAGCGTTATGATCGTAAAAAGCATACGATATATACCTTTATTAAAAATTTCATGTTTCAGCCTTCAGTGACAGTACCGAACAGCACAAATGTCAGAAAGCTGCTGGATACGTCGGATGAAATTATTCGAGGACTAAAAGCTTTAGGAGAGGACGCAGAATCAAGGGATCACTGGCGTATCCATATACTTGTCACAAAATTAGATGACGTTACCAACAGCGCATGGGCACAGGCATCCGCAGAATATGAGTTGCCAACTCTTAAACAATTTTTTGACTTTCTAATAAAGCGAATTGATGCATTAGAGTCATTAAAGGGAACCAACAAACGTACTACCGCGCAAACAAGTCAAACGAAGGCTTCAATCAAAAGCAACGTCATATCAAGTCAGATTCAATCATGTTCATTGTGTCCTGATGAGCAGCACAAATTATTCGAATGCGTCAAGTTTAACGGAATGTCAGTTGATGAGAGAAGAGCATTGTTAAAAAGTGAGTATCGTTGTTTTAATTGTTTAAACAACAACCATAATATTTATACGTGCAGATCAAAGTTTAGATGCAAACAATGTAATAAAAAGCATCATAGCCTGCTGCACGTTACCGAAACATTAGATTCCAATTCTGCTATGTCCAATAACACAACAAACGAAGAAGAATCGTCCAGCCACACTACCACCACCCATGTACGAAATTCGCTATTACCCACTGCCTTGGTAAATATAGAAGGATCAAATGGAAAACAATTATGCAAAGTGTTGTTAGATTCTGGGTCTCAGGCGTCTTTCATTACGGAGAATTGTGCCAACTGACTATCACTCAAACGAAGCTATGCTAAACTGGCCATATCGGGTATTGGAGCATCTGCCAATGGATATACCAAGGGAGTAGTAACTTTATCAATCACACCATGGGTGGGGAAAATGACATCATTATTGGGGCTGACACATTTTTCGAGCTACTGTCCAAGGGAAAGGCTATTTCTAACAATAAATTAATTATGCAGGAAACTCTACTTGGTTGGATAGTTGCACGAAAATCAGGAAATGAGAGCTCAACAAAACAATCACTTGCTGTCAATATTGTCGATGATAATTTGGAAGGTGTATTAAGAAAGTTTTGGGAAATCGAGTCGATTCAAACTAAAACTCCAAATTTGTCTGAAGAGGAGGAACTTTGCGAAAATTACTTCGAGCAAACCAAAACTGTAGACAGTTCCGGCCGTTTTGAAGTTCGACTACCATTTAACCTTGCACCATCTATTTTGGGAAACTCGTTTCGACCGGCGATTCAGCGTATGCATTCAATGGAGAAAAGGTTCACCAGAGACGAAGAATTTGCTCGGGAATACAAAGAATTTATGAGAGAGTATATACAGCTAGGACACATGAAGTTAATTGACGAAAACAGCGTTAAAGATAATGGCTTTTATTTACCCCACCACGGCGTGATCAAGAAATCCAGCAGCACAACAAAATTAAGAGTAGTGTTTGATGGCTCCGCCAAAACTACTACCGGCAAATCTCTGAACGATTGCCTTGCAATCGGACCAATCGTCCAATCCAGCTTATATGAAATATTATGTCGTTTCAGATTGTATAAGTTTGCTTTTACCGCTGATGTAGAAAAAATGTATCGGCAGGTTCGTGTTGCAGCAGATGATACCAAATACCAACGTATTATATGGCGAGATTTGTTAAAAGAGCCATATCACACTTATGAACTTCAAACCGTAACATATGGGACAGCTAGCGCATCGTATTTAGCCACGCGCGCACTAAACGAGGCAGCCGAAAAATACAAAGAATATTCGTTACCAGCGCACCACATCAAAACGAGTATGTACGTGGACGATTTGATGGCAGGATCGGAAACAGTTGCGGAAGCAAGCAGTCTAATCAGCCAGATAAATTTCATATTGTCAAGTTCCGGGTTTCAGCTGAGGAAATGGTTGTCTAATGATGATCGAATTTTAGCCAATATTACACAATCTAATTCTGTTAAGGTATTAGGATTAAATTGGAATCCTACCACGGATTATTTCCAATTTAAAGTGAAGCTCAACGAAAACCCAACAATCACCAAAAGAGGAATATTATCCGAAGCAAGTCGCCTATTCGATCCGTTAGGATGGCTTGCCCCAGTCACGATAAACATCAAAATATTCTTCCAAACACTATGAGCAGAAAATTTAGGTTGGGATGAATCATTGCCACAAAATTTATCCGCTAAATATTTGAAAATCAGTGAGGAACTACCGAAAATTGAAAAAATTAAAATAGATCGTTACATGTACACCACCAAAAATGAAAAAATTATTCTGCACGGTTTCTGCGACGCTTCGAAGTATGCTTATTCCGCAGTCGTCTATAGTCAAGTAAAACACAACGGCCATTCAGTCATTAAATTAATCGCAGCGAAAACTAAGGTGGCACCCGTGAAGCAAATATCCATTCCGCGTTTAGAACTGTGTGGGGCATTACTTTTGAGCAGACTACTTCTATCCGTGAGAAATGCCTTAAACGTTGAAATTACGAATATCATCGCATGGACTGATTCAACCATCGTGCTAGACTGGCCGTCCGCACATCCTACTAAATGGAACACTTTTGTTGGTAACAGAACGGGAGAGATACTTACCAATATGAGAAGGTCTCAATGGAGGCACGTATACTCACGATAATCCAGCAGATTGTGCTTCGAGAGGTATTGAACCAGGAAAACTTCAGCACTTTAGTTTATGGTGGCAAGGTCCAAGTTGACTTGATAATTCGGATAATTGGCCAAAAGCCGTAGAGAAGCAATCCAGCACTTTTGAAGAAATGCGAAACCAATCATTACATGTTCAAACACATCAACCCAACCAAATAGATATGTTAATCGCTAACATGTCCAGTTTTAGTAAAATGGTTCGAGTATTAGTTTATATACTTCGATTTATCAATATTCAATTAAAGCATATACCAAGAGAATCAATTACCCGATACTTACTAAGTTCGGAACTGAAAAAAACAAGATGTCTTATATTCAGAAATAAATTCGATTAAGACAAATAAAGGGCTACCATCTTCAAGCAGATTGAAATTCCTAAAGCCGTTTATCGATGCATCAGGTGTATTACGTGTCGGAGGAAGACTTTCAAATGCTTCCATAACATATGAAGTAAAACATCCATTGATTCTTCCAGCCGACGACAAGCTAACGGAAATGATAATAAGAGAGCATCATATACGATATTTACATGCTGGACCAACTCTCATGATGGCCACACTTCGTCAAACATATTGGATTTTAGGAGGCAGAAATTTAATACGAAAAATCATCCGAAACTGTGTGAAATGCGCGAGATACAATCCAAAGGAGCTGAATCAAATTATGGGCAATCTACCAAGTCCATGAGTAGAGCTCGTTAGACCATTTTCAAAGTTGGAGTTGATTATGCAGGTCCTTTCCAAACAAGCTTGATTAGAGGAAGAGGGCAGAAAACATATAAAAGTTATGTTTGTATATTTGTTTGTTTGGTCACCAAAGCTGCCCATATTGAATTAGTCTCAGACTTGACCACCGACTCTTACATTGCCGCAATACGTAGATTTATAGCCCGCAGAGGAGTATGTAAAGAAATTCACAGTGACAACGGAATAAATTTCGTTGGGGCTCGTAACAACTTATATGAGTTTTACAAATTTTTACGACAAAATTCTAACACTTTTTCTAAATTTCTATTGACAGACCAAATAACCTTCGACTTTATTCCCCCAAGCTCACCACATTTCGGTGGACTGTGGGAGGCCGCTGTCAAAAGCATGAAGTACCACTTAAGAAGAGTAACCGACGGACACATATTGAGTATAGCAGAAATGTCAACATTATTATGCGAAATCGAAGCGATGCTCAACTCCAGACCAATTTGCGTGTTATCCAGTGATGAAGCAGAATATTTAACATCTGGTCATTTTTTAATTGGATGTCCAACTACACAACTACCAAGTGAAGATCTCTCCGACTTCAAGATGTCAAAGTTATCCAGATGGCAATTACTGCACCATATTAATCAACTCATTTGGAAGCGGTGGTACTTGGAATACTTAACAAGCTTGCAACATCGAAGTAAATGGCATGCAACTAAAACTAACATCAAAATCGGCGATATTGTTATTATTACAGACCACAACTTGCCCCCATCAAAGTGGTTGATGAGCAAAATAGTAGAACTACATCATGGAGCAGATAATAATATTAGAGTCGTCACTATTAAAACAACACACGGAATGATAAAACGTTCAATACATAAGCTTTGTATGCTTCCAGTTAATTGAATCATCCGATTCAAGGCGGGAGGGATGTTTGCGTTACTGCGATGCATAAAAATACCTAAAATAGAAAAATTTGTTAGAATTAAGATTATATAAGAATTATAAACAAAACTTATCTTAAAATTTAGATACAAATGGTCCATTAGGTAATCCTCCTTGTTATCCAATTTTAAACTATAATCAATTTATTATTTTATTAGTTAGTTATTTAAATTCACATTATATTAATTAGATTTAGTTTTCTTACCATTTCATTTGTTTACAATCTTTTAATGACAGAACCTAATTACCTAAATGTATACACAGTAAAACTTTATAAATGTTTCAAGATCTATAAGAACATAACAAATGTGCTACTATAAAAATACTTTGTGTAGAATTTAGGCCACCTATACATAAATACGTCAACTAAAACCATAATTGTATGTACCATATTATAGCGTATAAGCAAATTAATTGTAAAAATAAAATAAAACTTTCCTTTTTACATCAACCAGCAAAGCAGCAACATCCAATTTATTAAAAATTATTAATAATATTAATACGGATATATTACACCTTCATTTTGTGCCAAATTTCGTTTTGTTCGTGGAACCCACACCCCGTTGGCACAAACAATGTGGGTACTGCATCTATGACCTACTCAAAAGATTGTCGTCGGCCTAATAACATATCAATTTCCAGCATCATCGCATGCTTTGTCTAATGGATATTTTCAATTCACTACCTGCGATAAATGTAAAGTTATCGCCGGATTCTATCCCCGAAATTAAAAAACAATTAATCAGGCAACATTAATAATTTACCTAGGTGCAACTGCACGATTTTGTTCATACTTTGCCAAAATGACAAACGGGTGTGGATATCTCAAACCATATAGCTCTGATCCGAGAAATTAATAGGGGATAATCGATTGTAGGCACCGCTGCATAACGTTTTACAGAATGCAAATATGACGAATCTGACTGCTGTCATACTTGTATTTTGACCGTATGCAGTTTTCTAGCTAATATCGATAATCACGACGCACCTCAATTTTTTTGATTACTTCGAGAATGGTTGTGATTTTTTCATTTTCATTTTTCATTTAAAGCGTCTGTTTGACCGAAAAAATGTCAGATATCATCGCTTATGCTGGCATAACAACATATTTGGTCCTTCGAGAAAAAATTGAACCTGCTGTTAACGAAACAACAACATTAACAAGCAACTGTATAATTATATTGTAGTAATATAATTATACCACAAAAATGAGTCTGAACGCGTTATTAGAACAAGAAGAAGCGGTAGCAGACAAAATTCAACAGCTTCATACAAACTACAAAAAAGATGGAGCACAACGAAAAACCATCGGATATCTCGAGAAAAGAATTGCCGCATTAAAGAGTCTGTATCAAGAATACAAAACCACAGACCAACAAATTATATCATCAACTAATCCGCAACTCGAGCAATGCCATCAATACTTCGAATCTAGGAGAAACATAGCAAAAGCATACGAAACCTTCATTAAGGAAATGCGCCAACGACTCAACCAACAGTGGTGCACCAAAAACTCCGGATGGACAACAACAAGGACAATCATTCAACTTTCCGCCACCTGAAGGGAACGACTCCAACAGAGATCAGTTTAAAAGGTACCTCAAACAACAAGGTATTAGAATGGAGAACCTGTGGAAAAAAAAGGCCACTCAAAAAATGATCAAAAACGGAAGTTCGCAACACGCGCTAAAACTGTTCCTGATTCAAATGGAAAGGCAGATGAATCAGATCACCGATCTGAATGAAACAATATATTTGGAGGCTTGCGATGACAAAGAGGAGACATTAGATTACTTCACCGAGAGGCATTACGATAACATATCACAATCGTATGATCAAACAGTAATAGAAGTCCAGTCATCATTAGAACAATCAAAAGCTGGCAAAGAAAACACGTTCGAAGTGAAACTTCCAAAAATTGGGATACCACACTTCAACGGAGAGCACATGAAACACACACAAGATTAGTTACTTAAAAACATACACCGGTGGTCAAGCAGCAAAATTAATCAATCACCTTCACGCCATTGGTGAAAACTATGAAACAGCCTGGCCGATTATCAAAGACAGATACGATAACCGCAGAGCCATAGTAACAAGGTACATACATACATTGATGTCACAAGGGAGCATCGGAACCGAATCTGCTTCAGCCATTCGTGCAATATATGACACTACCAACGAGTGCCTTCATGCAATAAGAAATATGGGTGTCAACATCGACTCTTGGGATCAAATCATAATATACGTTATAACCAATAAGCTCGACTCCGAAACCTTAAGGCTATACGAGATGTCGCTAACAAACACAAAAGAACTTCAAACTTTAGCCAATCTCATGATATTTTTGGAAAAGCGATTCACCGCATTAGAATCAGTTTTTCACGAAAAAACGATCAATTTCCGCAAACATTCAACCACGGCGGTAAAATTTAATACAACAGGAGTAGCCTTGTTAACAAGTAATGCAACATGTAAAATATGCCAAAAAAATCACCATATCCAGGACTGTGGGAAATTCAAAAACATGAACATATTCGAAAAAACCAATTGGTGTCACAATTAGATCTCTGCAGGAGTTGTCTTAAAAGCAACCATTCAACAGTCGAATGCACGCTGAATCAATCATGTAAGCAGTGTGGCGGACGAAATCATCAGCTTTTACATAACAACAAGGGCAACAATCCAAGAACAATGAATAAAACTAGAACGGCAGACAACCGCACCACATCATTACACACTGGTAAAGAATTGGAATGCAATGAGTACGTGCTGTTACCAACAGTATTAGTCAAAATAACAAATAATAATGGCAGCAAGCTTCATTACCTCGAGTGCCATCAACAGATTAAAAATAACAACAAGCAAAGCCAATATGAACATTACGGGAATCGGCGCAGACCAGAAAGAAACCATAAAAAAATCAGCTACACTGTCAATAATGCCGCGATTCAACTCTGAATTTAAGTTAATTATAAAAGCCCTTGTAGTAAACAAAATAACACACGATCAGCCACAGCAAACAATAGTCAGTCAAAAATGGGATACTCTAAAGAACTAACCACTAGCCGATCCAAACTACTACACTCCAGCACCAATAGACTTACTTATAGGGGCAGATTACTATGAAATTATGACGCAAAACAATCAACAACCAATAGCTCAAAGCTCCGAACTTGGGTGGATAATTCTGGGAAAAACCACCAAAACTGTTAAGCCGATTGAAAAACTAACGAGCACAACTGCGATTACTACCGAAAAGAACTCTTTAGAAGAAATTGAAAAAACTCTTAAAAAATTTTGGGAAATCGAAGATTTACATCCGCCAAGAAAGCAAACACCCGAAGAAGAAAAGTGTGAAGAGATATTCCAAAGCAGCATCAAACGGTCATCAAATAGCAGGTACACCGTAAAAATACCATTTAACAGCATTGATGGAAAATTAGGTGACTCAAAAAAGATGGCAACAGCTAGATTCCTCTATAAGTCTAGTATGTCTAGTCTAGTATGAGTCTAGCTTTATGTTTGCTGTATTATAAGAAGGAAGAGAAATTCCTATTTATTCGATATTGTACCTTCGTCGCAACGACACAATTTCCTCATTCCACCAGCAGCGATGCCCGTCAGGTTGGTGTTTTGAAGCATGAGCTTTTAAATGTCCTCGTCAAACTGTTTTGTTTTCTGTCCCGCAACTTGAAGATTGCTCCCATGGTATGATTGACGAAGTTCACACAGTATGTCCAGTTGAACTGACTTTGGGCTCCTCGCATTAGAAACTAAATAATCCAGAAATGAATGAACTGCCAAAGTGTTTGTTTGGATTGGCATAACAACTCGATAGATATGGATTACAACGACACTCTGCGAGCTTTTACTTTCTTTTACGAGGTAAAATAAAGTAAAGTTTTATTGGGTGTATTGCATCTGGGCAAACTAATAGTTTGTGGTCTCTCTGCATCCCAGACGGAGGGACTCTCTCTCTCTCTCTGCCACTATATCCCATCAAGGGATTTGACCGCCTTAAATGAGGTTTCATAATCATATTTTCTTTTCGGATAATGAGTGATTAATTCATTGATCCTAAACAGGTCGTACAATTTTTTCCTTGTCACCACAGGGAATCGAACCCGAACCGAGGTGATAAAAAAAAGACGGAGCGACTGATCGGGGTTAATTGTATACTTAAGTTTTAATCCGACATATTGAGATCCCAGTAGAGCTTTCAATGTCCGATAACATCATCGTTTTTCGTTTTTTCCATTGTAAATTTTCGTGTTGGTGATCGAAGAACCATTAATGTTGAAAGCCACAATGCTACAACAACGCCAAGAATTTGGCCGTGCTTAAAGTTGTATATAAAAATTCAAATATCGAAACCGAACAGCGAAACCTCAGCGATGATGTCTTCGTTGGTTTCAGCCATAGAGATAAGTAAATCAAATAAAATGCCAAATCATAATGTTCTCCTTGTTTTTATTTCATTCGCATCGGATGAAGTGGAGTGGTACACCCTTTGATATAATAATTACGAATATCTCTCCAATCTCTTCATCGAATCATGTCGTCCATGAAATCCGAACATCGCGAAAAATCTGTTATATTTTCATCGATGATGCCTATATGGTGGGAAAATACCATATACAGATTTTTCCAAAATATATTTGGGTACGCCATCCATAATTCGTTGGATGCTCGCGGGAGCGTTTTTTAAGTCAAACGGTAACCTTATTAGGGATTCATATTTTTCATACATTGTAGAAAACGCTGTGATTGGGATATCACTCTATTTTTCTCTCTAATGTTCATGTTGTGGAAACCTGACGTTTAATCAATTGTTTTAAGTAGAGTTTCCCATGGCTATAGCAAATATGTCAGGCATCCGGGTTGTGCCCGACATAGTCTACACTTTTTGAAATCTAACGCCATTCGAAAGTTTTAAACCCTGGCGTATCAGTTTTTCTCTACCAGTTCACCAGTTTGGCGTATTACACAGTCGTTTTTCTTTGATTTGGATAATATGACGATCCATGCTCATTAAACGAGAAAAATTCTTTGTCTATTCACGTTGCTCGATGGTTCTTTCTGCACGTTGTTCTCAGAATTAAGCTTGCGCCGGCTAAACGCGTTGCCACATACACATTTCTACGGACGACTTCTAAAAACAGATTTGGCATTTACGAATTCATTAGAGCATATTTTTGACTCAAGTTAATGAGATAATATGTAAAATATCTCAAATTAGTAGCTAAAATAATAAATTTGCAATTATTTAATAATTTTAATTGAAAAAGATTTTTGCTCTGAATGGTATAATTTTACACGTGAACGAAAGCACAAAAATCTAAAAACGATTTCCGAACTCACGCCCAAATTAGGATTCGAGTGTATGAGTCAAATTTTAGATATAGTCGTGTGAATAAGTCGTAGTAGATATTAATTAACAGAGCAAGGTTGGTATGGATTTTGGAGAGGAATGATCCACCTTTCAAACTCATAGACTCGATTCACAATTTTTTCGTTTGAAAGGTTGGTCCTTCCTCTACAAATTCCATACCAATCTTGCTCTGTTAATTAATATCTACTACGACTTCACATGACTATATCTAAAATTTCACTCATAGACTCGATCCGCAATACATAATTGTTTTCTTAACATTAAATTATTTCTTATTAAACTAATTTCCCATTTTTATTTAATTAATTTCAATATTTTTTTTTGGTTTCGGGATGGGTCGAACACTTGTCGCTATTTAATTACTGAAATTTTCTGTTTTGGAATTTTTTTTCGGGATAACAAAAACACAAATAAATGTCAAGATAGTAAAAACGTCATGATAGTGACGAGAGATAAGATTGATTTTGGTTTAGAAGTTTGTTGAAAGCTGGGGAACGTGAGGAGTTTACGAGTGCTAGTAAGCGTTGTTTGATTGTGTCCCCCCCCCCCCCCATTTGAATGCTTTCGTTAACAATTAGTGAGAAGGGAACTCGGAACTTTTCGGCTTGAAAGATTTTGTAAAAATCCCTAAGAAGAGACATCACGTTGCATCATGTCGCGCATAGTTACACTATTTTGCATTATATTCATGTTGTCGGATTTAATTTTTTTTTTTAATTTTACCGGAAATGACGAACGATAATTTGATAAAACAAACTGTTTTCCCACTTGAATTTCACTGAAACTTCACAATTAAACTTATTAACTTATAATTTCAAAATTTGGTGGGATAATTTCAAAATTTGGTGGCCATTTGGATAATGGAAGTGGCAGCATTTTAGATTATATAAGACAGTTTTACCAAAAGTGTGTTGTATTCGTGATCTATGTATACATTCGAGGTAAAAGAATGTCGCCTATTCAGGAATGTCGCCCAATCATCCCTCAATTTTTTTTTATACGACAGAATCATATGATAACTTAGGTGGTTTAAGTACCGCAGCATCCCTATCTGTTCCGATAGGTACTAACCCAACAATGGTTGACGTATTTTGGACCACAGCTGCTCGTCCCATTGTTAATGCTCACTTATTCTTACCAAATACCTACCATGACTTCCTTCTGATCTCGTCCCAAAAGTTTTGCTTAACCCGAACCTTTTTACTAAAATCCAAGTATATAGTTTATTTATTTGTATAAATATATAAAATAGCTTAAACCTAAAATCCATATAATTTATGAGCGCGGTAAAAAAAATTGGTAATCAAAATTTACTTAGTACTTGTTGTGTTTGGCTTAACCGTTTCTATGCTACTTTGTGTATCATTGGATGATGATGAGTTTGACGGCGACCGGTTAGCGGGCACCTTTGTTGATTCTGGCCGCGGTGCTATACTCGCATAATCATCTTTAATTTGAACTCTTGGAATCTTTGGATTGTGTATCTGGCCACCAAAACCACCACTTTGTTTACTCATCGTCGGTTTAATTATGATTTTTGGTTCGATCTTGTCGGGTTCCTTTAGTTTTGATAGAAATGCAGTCTTACGATCGTTAAACGGATTTTCATCCGAATCTCGTGACGAACCTGTAGAATCGGTTAGTGAATTTTTATTTCTTACATTCGAATATATTCCTTCATGTTTTGGAATAATGGGTCCAACGTGTAAGGTATTAAGAGTAATCTCCGGTTCTTGAACATCGGGTGGTTCCTCGGCCAGCATTAGTGGTGACGTTGTTATATTATTGCTACGCCGACGATTAGATAATTTGCGACCGAGTGTTGATGTGGTTCGAGGTGGAGGGGCTGGTGGCATTCTATATAAATTTGTATTGTGCATAGTACATGCATTGGGTAAAAATGTGTGAGCGGGAAGTGAACGCCTTTTCATAGTCGTACCAACATCGTCGTCATCAGGAAAATCAGGTAACACTTTCGGATAGTTTCGTCTTTGTACTCTAATCAGCGCCTCCTCTGGAGTCATCAGCTGGGAAGCACTATCCTCACTGTCGCGAGACGTCACATTAATGTTACTCCCATCAATAAAACTTGTAACATTTTCGAACAACGATTTTTTCGTGTATAACATTTCAACTGGATCCGAATGTGAATGTTTATGATTTATCCGAACCTGTGCAATTTCATTTTGGATTGCTTCGCTGGAGCCACTTGATCCACTTTCTGAAGAGCACGATTGATTTTCTGATGATTCATCTTCATTACTCTCAATTAGGTGCGTATTCGATACCATCCCATTACTAAAAGATTTAGCTTTTGTGATTTCAATTGGTTCCTGTCGCAGCACACTATCACTTCGCTCGTATGGTGTTGCATTAATCGCAACACTTACTTTTTTTGGTTTGCCCAGCAGTTTGCGTGACGTTTCGGCAAAACTGAATTTTTTCGTAATTTTCGGACTGTACTTAATTATTTCATGTGCAATCCAGTCAACTACTTTTGTATGCGGATCCACTGTACTCGTACTACACTGGCGTGTCATTTTATAACCGGCAATCGGACTGTAACTCGTTTTTACCGGTTCATATGTATTATTTCCGTTGCTCTTTCGCACAATATCCATTATAAAACTATCATCGGTTTCGGTAAGTTTTGGGCGTTTTATATCATCATCGGTGGTGCCATCTATATTGGTATTTTCATCATAGTTTCGTACTAATTTACGTAACAGGTCGGTTTTCTTCCAAAGGTACACGAACAAAATGATTATATTGATGGAGAAGAAAATTACGACGACTGCGATCAGAATGTAGAATGATGAGTCGGTTGAAGATGTGACAACTGGCTCATCAGGTTTTTGAAAATCATCCATATTATGGAAATTATGGTTATCGAAACCGCCGTGAGTAGACAATGGTTTCCGTTCGCTTATGATGCGTATACGATCGAATGGATTCTCAGTGTTATGGTAATTAGTATTCTTGGGCATTAAGTGCAATGATCCGTACACCGATGATTGAAATGGTGATGAAGACGTTTCGGTTGAACTTAGCACGCCGACTAAAGATGGTGATGCAGGGAAATCACCTTTTGTTAGTAATTTAGGCAGCTCGTAGTTCCAAAAATCTATATAAGCGTCACGATATTTCATACCACCAGCTGGAGGTATTCCTAAATTTAGGTACTGCTTTGTTATGTGGCTAAACTCATGCCAGTCGATCTCATACGGCATCCATTGATTTCGATGTTCGAGACTTGCATATTTTTCTATCCACGGGGCTTTCGGATTCCTGTAAAACAAATACAAGTTTTCATATTTAGGTGATTGGCTAACATTTTTCATTATATTTAACTTACCCAGTTTTAGCAAAATTCGACCAATATTTCATCACAGCGAGTGAGAAGAATTTTTCCTGATCCGTGTAGCTACTTGGAAATAGTCTATTAGCCCCAAACGGTGCACCAAATATATAGGCAAGCTCCTCGCCTACAACACTTTGCTGTAACTGCAATAAAACCATCAAACTGCTTGACATAAAATACAAAGTACGCTTGAAATACTTACATGAGGAAAATCACCAAACTTGCTGTTGTGGCCAAACACGTACATGTACGTCCTTGGATTCACCTTCGAATGGTATATTCCAGTTTGCATAAGAGGTGCCACAACGCGTGCATCAGATAGTATGTCGAGCAAAATATCACGATTATCTCCAAGATAATCGGCCCGATGTACTGGATCGTATTTTCGTAAAGTGTGTTCAACGGCCAATGCCGATTTATCAAATCGATTTCGCATATAAAATTGCAGAGTACTGTTTCGTTCACTCTCGAGCAGACCGTTTACTAGCCCGATATTGTTCAGACTGTGATACGATTCAATTTCTGTAACACCAAATAGCAGATCATATTCCCCAAAATATCCCTCGTGATACGTCATTGTTTCCTCGGGTTCATTTGGAATTACCACGTCACCGATTACCGGTCCGAATGGTATAGAATATTCGGGAAACATTGGAATAGCCTGGAAAAGATCTTGTTTACTAGCTGAACGTAGGCATTCTGCTCTATCATCATCGTTTAGCGGACAA
The DNA here is from genome assembly GCA_947310385.1 of Nephrotoma appendiculata. Classification (NCBI taxonomy): domain Eukaryota; kingdom Metazoa; phylum Arthropoda; class Insecta; order Diptera; family Tipulidae; genus Nephrotoma; species Nephrotoma appendiculata. The sequence goes on from OX371223.1 coordinate 319,257,432, forward strand.
TTTAATTTATTACCAATCGTAACTGTTACTGCTGCCGATTGCGTCGCAACCGCCGAATCGGCCAATGCTGAACCCGACATTAAAATCGCGCGATGAAATAATGTTTGAGCAATTGGTGATATCATCAGAAAATTAACACAACCTGCCCCAGTACCGTGTCCCATAAGTGTAACAGAATTTCGGTCACCGTGAAACATTTCAATGTTATCTTTAATCCATTGCAGTGCCGCAATTTGATCCAGCAGACCAAAATTACTAACGGTTTGCTCACGAGTATCGGGTTTCATGAAACCAAAAGCACCTAAACGATAATTTAACGTAATCACAATTACGCCACCATAACTTGCTAATACTGATCCATCGTAAGGATTTCCGCTATTCCATTCGTACGATTCGCCATGGATGTATACGATTATTGGGAATTTCGGACTATTCTTCAAATGGCCTAGACTAGGAACATATAAATTTAAGTAGAGACAGTCTTCCGATTCCGTTTTCAGGAACGGCATTAATCGTTTCAGCTGCTTGATGCGCCCTTCCGAATAACGATTTTTTGAGCTGTCTATATTTGGAAGTAGTTGTGGACACACTGGTTTTAGTTCCGTTGCCTTATATGACCCTTCAATAGGAAGTGGTTCACCTGAAAATAGAAAATAGAATCATATATTAGCGTATTTGATAAGTCTTGAGTTCAAACAGTCATTTAGTTTAGTGTCATCAAAGAGAAAAGAAATGTCAATTATCAATCAACAAAAACTATAACATATATTTTTCGTTGTAATTGGAACGAATCCAATTAGTTTCGGGCGAAATATTTAAATTAAGAAAAGATTTAAGTTGTAGGTGTGTTATAATGGCGCCACATATATAGTCTCAAGAATAATATGCCCGCACGCACTGCACACCGGCCTTTTCAATTTATTTTATTAGGTGATTTACTATACATTTCGTGATTATAACTGTAATAATAACTGTACTCATATAGAGATTTATTCTCTTAACACGCGCACAAACTATAATCCATCATTTTTAAATTTTTTTAACTCTATTCGCGATTATTTTTCGTTTACTTGGGGATTGGACCAGGTCCAAATAAGATAAGGCACCGCACGAGATAAATAAATCGGTGCGTAACATTGAAAAATGTTTGAATACAAGTGTTGATGTCAAGGCGCCGATTTAGTTAATGAACATGTCACGCAATTCATGAATTTTAAAGAGGTTTCGTAGTTCGCTCTGGACAAAGTTCTAAAGAGAGAATATAACACTGAATTTTTTAGACTTTAAACAAATTTTTGAACTTTACTTAATTTACTCGTCACCTGAGTTCTTAACTTCTGCAATGAAAACTTTCGATACTGAGTTTTTCATTGATAATCATTAGCGACATATGATCAACAAGCTCCCAATTTTTATTTTTAGTTCATCTACTCATGCGGTGAAATTCATGTTAACTATTGACTACTAAGGTGTCTGGAACCGGGTCAATTTCCATAATAATTAATTCACCTTTCCTGTCCCTCCGTCTTGTTATATGTAAAAAACATGTGGATGTGCCCGGCGTCAACTGGGAATCTTAATTTGGTTTGGTAGCACATTCCAATCAATTAACCAATTAGTCAAAATAACATGGTCTCCAACTAACACTCCATATACCTAAAGTTGTTTTTGAATTTCTAGGGACATCTTAATTGGCCAAGAAAAATTCTATTAATATATTTGGTCAGAATACAAAATCCTATAAATTGTCCCCACCCCCATGGTCCTCAACAAATGCACCAACATTTCTTTAAACCGCCCATTTTTGCCAGAGTTGCATTTTGACCACTGCGGTTATCTCATTTGATTTCAATAATTCATCCTAATTAAGGATTCCATCTTTTCAAAATTTATAAACCGGCACCGACGTAATAAACGAGTCTTTTCCCTTAATTATTATTATTATTATTATTTTTTTTTTTTTTTTTTTTTTGGTTTTTATTAAATTAATAAGTGTGCATATTATTTAGGTCAATATACTAATTTTGTATTAATTTTCAGGAATTATACATATTGCTTGTGAAATAATATTTATTTATAAAATTAATTGCTGATTATGTAGTTTAGAGTTGTATTGTCTTTGTGTTACTAACTATAACGTCTCTACCTAGGTGTATGTAATCGGGCCGATTCAATAAACCAGTTTTGTTTAGGAAATCGACAAGTATTAATATAGTATTCATTTTCAGGTGATTTCCAGATACATGTAAAATAATAACATTTTTTCTTAGGTTGCTGATTTAAAGAAGCAATTGTTGATGACCAATACCATCATTATCCATTTAACCTATTAAACCTTTATCCTTCCCCAAGTAGATTAGTTTTGTGATGTCTTTGTGTTACTAACTATCGGCTATACCTAGGTGTCTGTAACCGGGCCGATTCTGTCCCACTTAACATACCTATCCAATCCTTCGGTTTTGTTATATGTAAAAAAGAGTGTACGGTGGGCCCGGCGTCACCCGGGAGCTCCTGTGTAAGACCTTGGTCGTACATTCAGAATCAATCAATCAATCAATCAATCTACTCATGCGGTGAAATTCATGCGGTTGGTATAAGTGAGACAGCCCTACAACAATTACATTCAAATTCGTAAATTTAGATGTGAATCTGAATTTTTTAAATCTACCGTTAGCTTATGTGTATCTGAGGCCAATAAATATTATAATTGAAAAGTAAACATTCAGGCGAATTTTACATGTACAATTTTTACAACAGTGCAAAATTAAAATTTAGGGGTTTTAAAGACTTTAGAAACAACTCAGTTATTTATCCCGTTTTGCTTAGATGCAAAAAGTTATCCTTGCTTTCTAAGAAAATTGGATAGATGGCACAAATCAAACTATGTCTGATGTTTCATTAACATTTTGCTAAATAAATTTAATATTTTTTAATTTTTAAATTTGAGCATAGTTTGCAATTAAGAATTGAATATGAGTTACATTTTGATTTACGAACAATCGGATCTTCTGTTAATAACTGGTGTGAACTTAGCATCAATTTTAGTAGTCGAAAACTTAGACAAAAAATTGGCGTCAAGCACACATATTTTCGTATTTCCAGGTATTTAGAATAATGGTGTGAGTGTGCGTATATTTCGGAATTGTATACATGAGGTGTCAAAATAGCGTAGACAGAATGGGTAATTTATGAAGGCAATTCGTGAAATAATTCAAGATACTTCAATTTAATTCAAAATTTTAATTTTTATATGGGATGCACAGGTATTTTATTTCTCGACTATGTAGAGACTAAACTATTGACTACGATGGCAAAAATTACACGAAAAGAAGTTCCAATTGATTCATTATCCACCGTATTCCCCAGATCTGGCTCCTTGCGACTACAACTTGTTCGCATACCTCAACTACTGGTCCAGAGAATTTTTTTTGCTCGAAATGCTGAAATAATATAGGAAAAAAAAGGCATCGAAATGTTAGAGAAGCGTTGGAGTTAAAGAAACTACATTGATGAAAAAAGTAGAATTTTTACAAAAAAAAAATGTTTTTTTAGTATTTAGCCTCGGGACTTATTGACTGACAATATTTCTCCCGTTTAAACACTAAACTTAGCAACTGAGACTTACTATATTCTGTGATTAATCGATTTTTAAAACAGCAATAAAAATTATTTCATAACGCTCAAACAACTATATCTCTACGTCTCTTTTTAACAACTTTATGAAGAAAAAAAGAACCTAGTAACTTTTTTAAAATGTTTGTTTACAAAAAAATTTTATACAAAACCTAGCAACGAAGTATTTTCATTCTCTTGATCGTAAAATTAAGAGAAAAGACTTTATACATACTAATAACGGTTATTATAATGCTTAAACACATCAGCTACATGTTTAGTCGTGTATTAATCATCAGGAACAGAGGTCATCGAAAAATGCGCAGTCTCGAGGGAAAATATCGACCATTATTTTTGCTGACCCGAAAATTGTAAGTAAATTTAGAAATGTTTTCTACAGAACATAGCAAATTTAAAAAGATACTAGGTTATGAGAGAAAATTTGTAGTAGACTTGCGAACTAAACATAGTGAGGTAGATACTCGATTGGTTAGCAAGCCAGCAATTTGCTAGTCGAAATCCTGACTACTCAATCAATGTTACCAAGGAGATTTAAATTTCAAAATACATTCTTAATAAGCTTTTTATTTTCTTTTTTGCGATTGTAGAGTATAACAAGACAAAAATTTGCTGTTTAATTTTTGAAATCGTAAATTTTACTGTAACATCGCAAAAATAAACAAAAATTTTATGAAAAATGTATTTTGAAATTTAAATTTCCTTGGTAACATTTATTGAGAAGTCAAGATTTCGTCTAGCAAATTGCTTGCTTGCTAGCCGTTTGAATATCTACCCCAGTATCTTTTAAAAGTTGCTAGGTTATGCATGTATTAAAATATTCGGGTTTATACTTTTATAAGCAAAATATTTTATACAAAACATAGTATTTAACATAAGTTACTGTTTTGTGGAAAATTATAGTTTTTTGTATTTGAATTAAAATAAAAAAGGACATTTTCACGTTGCTCACTTAATTCAAATTTACTGTACTACTAGAAGCAAATACTGAAATTTCTTGTCAACGTCTAGAGTTTAAGATTATTGTACTATTTCCGCCGTTATACAGCAACTACAGATTCGTCAATTCACGCATGAAGAAGATTTTTATCTGATGATTCCTTGGTAGATTGTATACGTATAAGCCCAACAAATATTTCATGGATTATACAACTGGCTCATCTGCATGGCAACCTTGGCAAACATAAAACACCCCAATTGAAAAATATCGTTGAAACATCACCACCATTGCCCAATTATAAAGAATTAACATATCCGGCGATGTTGGAAAACAATGACCACCTCCACCATGGGCGTACGCAGAGGGGGGGGGGGGGGCTACTGGGGGTTTAACCCCTCAGTGATTCAACAATAGAAAATGTGTATTAATTAATGAGACGATTCAAAACGTATTTACGCAACACAACGAATGAAGATAGGCTAAATGGATTAGCGTTACTTAATATTCATCGCATAATGTCGCGGTTTCTGTTGATACGGTTGAACTAGCAAAGATGAACTAGCAAAAAGTTCACGTAAATTATAAATTCGCTTGTAGTCGGTAATTATGAAAAGAAAAAATCTTTGAACTTCAGTCTTAACTTCTATCGCTCTTTAATTGTTTCAGAAAATTGTCTTTTTATGACTCTGCGATTTTTATTCTATTTTATAAGAAAAAATATATAATTTTTAATATATGTATTAATTTTTCTTGTACATACATCATATTATAATTTTTTATTAACGTTTCTTGATGAATTTTTTATTAATTTTTGTTATATAATTTTTAATATATTAATTTTTCTTTAATAGTTAAGTTCTTTCTTGTATAGTTTATGTATTTATAGTAAAATAAAATATAATATACAGTGAGTAACTTTAATATTCGGTTTTTCTATAATCTTCAGGTTTCAAATGCTTTTTGGCATTAAAATAGCAAAAATGTTAATTTTTCTTTTTCAATAATTATAATTTTATTAATTTTCAGTAAACTTATATTTTTATATTAAATAAAATTACCGTAACATTATTAATAACATTAGAACAAAATATTGTACTAATTCATCGTTACTTTAATATTCGGTCAAAATCAAAAAATCGGTTATTAAAGTAAAAAAATTTAAATTAATATTTTGTGGGATATCCTTTCTGCTTCAAAACGTGATGTAAGTGTTTTGGCATATTCTCAAAAAACAAATTTGCAATAATCTTGGCTGATTTTTTAGACCACTCCTGTTCGTCTCTTTTTTAAATCAGCTACTGAAGTAATCGAGGTCTTTCGAATTTGTCGGTCTAGAGAGTCCCATATATTTTCGATGGGATTCAAGTCAGGTGATTGGGGAGGGATTTCTATCACTTTTGGACAATTATATAATAGCCATTCTCGAGCCAAATAGGACTTATGTTTAGGATCATTGTCCTGGTAAAATTTAAAAGTGGACCATATTCATAGATTTTCAGCGCTTTTCTTTAATTTTTTTCTTAGAATGTCTAAATTCATTTCTTTATTGATGTTTCAATTTATAAAATTTAATTCCCCAACCCCATTAGCTGATATATATCCCCAATACATGATACTCCGCATATCCCCTACTACATGTCCACCACCATATTTTAAGGTTGGAGTAATATTAAATGGTTTGAGCTCCTAATTACACCTGCGCCACACCATATTCCGTCCATCTGATCCAAATAGGTTATATTTGCTCCTATCAACAAATATTACGTCGTTCCAGAAACTGGAATCTTTCCCAATATATTCCTTGGCTAAATAGATTCGAGTTTTTTTCTGATTCGTTGATTTAAAAATGGTTTTGTTCTGGCTACGCGGCCGTTATAACCTTGCGGTTTAAAGGTTCTGCAGATGGTATGTGGATGTACTGCTATTCCTAGTTCTTTCAGCACCTCCGATGCAATTTTCGGCGCACTTAAATGCGTATTTTTTTTTAATTTTTTTGATATCCAATGTTCATTACTTTCTGTTAATTTTTTTGGTTGGCCTTTTTACTATTTCAAAATAATTCTCCCTTCATTTTTATATCGCCGAACGATATCGCTAACTGTACTTTTTGGTATATTCAGCCATACTGCAATTTCCGCATACGTATGACCTTTAGCATAATGGCAAACTATTAACTTTCGTTGCGCCAATGTTGAATATTTTCCTTTAAGGCCCATAACAATTGTATTTTACAATATCACGGCCAACAGAGAAGAACTAAATAATGATTAACAAAATCCTTCAAAATATCGAAGTACCGTTATTTCACAAATAAATGCATGCACAATGGAAAAAACCGAATATTAAAGTAACGTTAAAATAGTAGTCTATTTTGTTTTAATTTTTTTATTACAATCCTTATTTATTTATTTCATACGAAACTATTTAAATTTTATTGAAAAATAATAAAATTTTAATTTTTGAAAAAGAGAAATTAACATTTTTTCCATTTTAATACCAAAAGGCCTGAAGATTATAGAAACCTGAGGATTATAAAAAAACCGAATATTAAAGTTACTGTATATTAGCTAGTTCTATTATGTGGAGAAAAAAAATTATATAAAATATGTTTTCTGCAACCCCCCCTCCCCCCCGATGGTTTCATCCTGCGTACGCGCCTGACCTCCACCATAATCAAATATTACTAACTGGCGGGCACGCAAACCAAGCAAAAGAAAAAAAAATCAGCTGCTATTCAAATTTTAAATCCATGTAACTAGTTGCAAAAAAAAGAAACTGGGTGAACTTTTCGGAACAAGATGGGAAGCCATGAAGCATATGCATTACAAAATAAAAAACAATTTCACTCTGCTTCAAAAAAAAAACGTACGTACACCTACGTATATCGGCTTATCGTATTAAGCGTCTATTCCATGGAAAAATTTTACTGACTGTATTTTTTTACTGCAAAAACGAAAACAAAAAAATTCTTAAAATTCCATAAGAGTGACAAAGAAAACAAATATCTTTTATTTCATTTTTATAGCAAAATTTATGGTTTAATTTTGAGAGTAACATTTTGACATAACCTAAAATTTTCATAAAAGTTGTAATTTCGTTTCGTTCGTTTCAAACAAAAAAAAATTGTAATCGCCATTAATTTTATAATTAATTTATAATTTTTATTAATATCACCATGGATTTGGAAGATTTGGATTATTTAGATCCACTAAACATAATGAATTTAAGAAATGTGGAAAATAAGACCAAAAAGAAACGTAAATGTTGGGTACGCCCTCATTATTAAGAGCGGGATCGAACCGGGGGATACAATTGTATTTTTTAACGAGTTGCGGCAAGATCCAAAATTATTTTTTAATTATACCCGCATGAGCGTTAACGAATTTGACGAGTTACTGGCGATGGTTGGGCCCCTGATTTCGAAAGAAACTGTGGTTAGAATACCCTTGAACCCTTGTTTAAGATTGGCAGTGACATTGAGGTATGTACACATATAGTATACCTAACAGAAAATAAGGATAGAATATTTTGTTAAAATGTGTAATTAATTCTGTATGAACCTTTAATACGTTACAGATATCTTGCTACGGGTGAATCACAAACTAGTTTGGCGATCACATATAAGTGTTCTCAAACCAGTGTCCACCGAATTGTGACGGAAACGACAAAGGCCATCACAACAGTTTTGAAAAGTCGAGTGTTCCCTAAAATAAATAAGGATTATTTCAAAACTGTTGCATCCGGATTTGAAGACCGATGGAATTTTCCAAACTGCATCGGAGCCATTGATGGAAAGCATGTTTTAATTCATGTGAGACAATTTTTGATTTCCAAAATTATTTTGTTAATTTATATTTTACTTTAGGCACCAAGTAATTCGGGCTCCGAATTTTTTAACTACAAGAAATCTTTTTCCATTGTCCTTATGGCAATCAGCGACCATGATTACAGTTTTATAATGTGTAATGTTGGTGCTGCTGGTCGCCAGAGTGATGGAGGAATTTTTCGAAAAACGCTGTTTGGAAAGCACTTTTATAATAAAACGCTTCCGTAAGTATGGCGTTGATTTTGAAAATAGTAGACTTCACTTTAATTTTTTAAATATTTCTAGTATTCCTGAACCGAGAAACGTCACAGATAATTTTACAGCGCCATATGTTTTTGTAGCAGATGATGCTTTTGCATTGGAGCAAAGTATGCTGAAACCGTATACAACTACGCCATTAAAAAAGCAAAAAGTTTTCAATTATCGGCTAAGCCGGGCCCGCTGCATCATTGAAAATTGCTTTGGGATTCTTTGCTCTAAATGGCGTATATTTAGAGCCCCAATCATTGCGGATTTAGCATTGGCCGAGAGCATCATCCAGTCTTGTGTTTGCCTACATAACTGGCTATGACAAAAAAGCACCAACTATATTACTCCAGATCTGCTAGATCGAGAAATTGGTGGGGTATTAGTACCAGGTAAATCTTTCAATTCGTAAAGACAAAAATATTGCAATTTACAATCGCATGCGAAAACCAATTTTACTGCATAATCAAATTCGAGATCATATATTAAAATTTTATCCACAAGTATCGCACTATAAATTGGATCATGCACCGAATCGAAGGTATTTACCATCGGGTATAACTATCAAATTTATGTGGAAGAAGGTTAATGAAAAATTTGGAAATAATGCTGCGTCTTATGTTATTGTACATATACGAAAAGATTCAAAAAAGAAAATATCTGATTTAATACACCATCACAGGATGAATATCCAGTATGTGAAGGATATCAACAGCATCAAAACGAGTAAAAAACTCAAGAAGCAGCTATAAGTATAACTACCATTCATAATGAAAATACTGAGACAGTACATCAATCTGATAGTTGTACAAAATAAATAAAGCACGTTAAATGTACAAATTAGAAAAACAATATAAAAATTCTACAAACTACCAACGTTTTCACTGCGGATATGCAAAAAAATAATAATAATTCCCAAAATTAAATCAAAAAATTACTTTTTTTAAGTCGTTTAGTAGTATTTAACGAAACCTTTGCGTCACTTCATCAATACGACTCAACAAATATTTGTGTACTTTGGCAAGAAGCCATAACACGTTGCACGGCTGCTGATGTTGCGTCTTCTTTCATAAATATAATTGAACAACAACGAGACGAGATGTTTCAACTTTTATTATTTGAGCTGACAACTGTTCCGCACAAAATAAAAGTTCGACACTTTATTCGGCATTGTTAATAGTTGTAAGCTAGACCTGAGGCCCAGATAACATTACTTTAAAGTATTTTGAGCCTGGACACATCTTCATGCGAGCAGACTCTTTGCATAGAAATATTGGCAAAAATTCGTGTACTAGCTAGACCTGAATGGCCGATAATAGCCATCCAAATTTGAGCAAAACTGATGTGAATTAGTACACCGAAAATATCAAAATTCGTAGCAATAAATTTTGATATTCTAGATATATGGAAGTCATTTTTACTCAAATTTGGATCGCGATTATCAGCCATTCCCCGACATCGTGATTCAAGTTCAGGTCTAACCAAAACCACCTAGTGCACGAATTTTGATATTCTTGGTGTGCTGAAGTCATTTTTACTAAAAATTTCGATGGCCGTTATCGACCATTAGCAGAGATCGTGAGATGGCCGATGGGCAATATTAGAAATTTTCATAGTTAGTAACTCATGGTAGAGTCACCTATCAGTAGTCAGGAGAATTTTTTTTATACGAAATTTTAATAGCCATTGAGGATCATATCTGGAGAATGTGATTCAATCGGTGATGTTAATAAACACAACTAAAACCCTCTGATGGAGTTTAGAAATCAGCGCCGACTCATCACCGTCCATGTCAATGTACAGGTTGATATGGAGCTTGCAATGTGAAGGTGGTATACTGTAGTTATGTGAGTAGTTGATTAGGTGAATGGGTTAATGATGTGGCGTGAATGCATGGTATCACAATAGGCCAAAAATGGCCTAAGTGTAAAATACTGAAACCTAAAACCTAACCTCAAACTAAAAAAATTCTTAGTTGAAATTAGTAGGAAATTCATAAATGGTTTGGGTTCAGTATATCGATGGCAAAAGTGCATAACCATGTAACTACAAGAATGGATAGAAAATGACTTGTTTATTGCGTTTTCATAAACAAAAAATATGACAGAACAACTTTTCATTCATATTTATGCGATTTTGTATGTGCATTATCGGGTATCTATAACGATTTGTGGTGGTTATCGGATATGGGGTAAGTTATTCCTGAAATAATTTAATAATTATAATTAAGTTATGATTTGCAATAAATTGTTTAGTTTTACGTAATTTTTCTTGAGAAATGGTTTTATGTTTTTAAACAATTACATTTTGATTGCAATTAAACTTTGCAATTTTTAATGTTTTGTAGATACACTAAAATGAAATCTCAAATAGTGTTTTATTCTTTACAGATAAGCGTAAATCGTTTAAATGCGTTAATTTTAACAATTAGGATTTTTTTTAGAATCAAAACTGTTTATAATGGTAGATCGAGGAGTTTTAATTTACGACACTGCTTTTTGCTTATAGATACAAACTAAATGTAAATGGTTCTTATGTACAAATTTGCAAAAAAGTGTTTATGTCCACCTTTGGCGTAAAACAAAGTTTTGTAACAAAATTTGTTCCTGAATCACAGTATGGCCTTGCACCATAAAAAAGAGGTCGGCTAGAATTCCAAGTGGAAGCCATGAATTTATGTGTCAGTTTTTAGATTGCCTTAACAAGCTTCCTAGTCACACTACTGTCGCAATGGTACTAATAAATTGTATCGTGAGGAAAGTTGAAGAATAACTCCATTACAATCGATAAAAACCAGAAATTAAAATATAAAATTCGTGAATTCGAAAAGTTAATTGTTAAAAATAGAATATAGATGGAAATGTGAAAGAATCAAAATTTCGTACGCTACGCAGTAATTCGCTAGTTGTACAACTACATGGTATTGCTCTATATATATAGACAATATTTCATGGTAATAAACAGCATCAGTCGTCGCCACCTGATGAGAAGACTGATTTTTCCAAATCATTAATCTCATCTGTTCGAAACTGATTGTTGTGATTCTTACACATTAGCCATCTATAAGTCAAAAATTCAAATATAAAAATATATGCCCACTAACGTGTAAATGCCGGTAGTATGTACTTTAAAACTAAATTTGCTTGTCACAATTTTACTATTTTTAATAAGGTGACAGGAGAAATAGTCTGCAACTAGTTTGGAGAGACAACAGCTGATCTACATAAGCATCGGTGTTTGCCTCATTTTTAGTAAAATATTTAAAAAACAGTTTTTGCAGCGAACACCGATAAGCTACCTGTTATTATTTGCTCTGCTGGATGTACCTACCAGAACAGGAATACAATAATCTCAAATTCTCTATTAACCATATCCATGGAACATAATACAACTATCAAATAGAACAAAAACTCCGGAAGAAAACCATTCAATGAAAATCATGATTATTACAAGGTGACCATAATCGAGACGAAGGCACTTTCAATATAAACTTTTTGTGCCAGAGTTTAGTTTTTTTCTCAAGAATTTTCCGCATTTAAACTGTATACATCTATCCGTCCAGGTCGGCAATACAGCCCTAGTGGTTTGATTGCATATAAAATTCAATTTGACGATGAACTAGAGGAACTTTCAAATATTTCGAAACCTCAAGTTTGAAATTTTTCGATAGTGTTTTTTCCTCGATAATATCGTTAGTATACCACTGCATTCAACGTGACGAAGATCGTGTTTCATATTATGGAATCAAATAAAAAGTGGATAAATATAAGTTTAGGAAATGTGAGTTACAATTAAATTTTAATTTAATCAATATTATTATTATATTCATATTATTAAATTAATTATTTGATTATTTTTTATTACGACGACAACAATAATGTTGATCAATTCGAAATTTTAGTCTCTTGAATGAAATGGAGCGAGGTATCAATGCGTTTAAATTCTGATTCTGCAGGTCCTCCAGAGAAAACCGTGTATAGTCGGAAAACAGTGATGTTATGTTAAAAAGTTTGTAATTTAAATTTATTAACTATCCAACTATCACGTAGGTTTTCATGGTCTAGAAAATTATTTTGTTCATCCGTTTAAAAACAAAATCAACTTTTCACGGCAGTTGCGTACCGCATCTGCGAATTCGTGGGCTTAATATTTATTTTTTTTTGTTATTTTGCTAGCTAAATTTTACATCAAATTTGTGTGTAAAATTTATCTTAGCGCGAGCTGATTCCGATGCTCGATTCCGCTGATGATTCCGATGCTCGATTTCATTATTATAATAAAATTCCTAATACATTTCATATAACTTCAAACAAAAAAAAAGACGATTTTTCTTTGACAGCTACCAAAACTAAATCATAAATAATATGACTCGATATTATCGAAGAAAAAACTATCGAAAAAATCATAATAGGCCCCGGAGTTTTCATGTCTGTGAAGTTAGCCCGAAAAATATCCCGAAGAAGTGCGATGGCAACACTAAAAGACGAGTATCGCGACATTTTTCAGTGTCATCCCGAAAAATTTACTATATCACGCTAGTTTTGAGTGTCATCCCGAAATATTTTTACTATCATGATAGTTTTACTATCATGACATTTTTATTTTTGTTGTTATTCCAGAAAAAATTCCAAAACAGCAAATTTCAGTAATGTCTGTGAATAAAACCCGAAAAATTCCTCGACAAAACACAAAATTGTAATATCATGACTGTTTAAAATGTCATCCATAAAAATCCGAAGCAATCACTAATATTTTATATATCATCCCGGAAAAAATAAGTAGTAAAAGTATAGTAAATGAATCCACGATTAGACATCAATTAGACAAATGAAATAATTATCCACAAGAAAAGATCTATTAATTGTTTGTAAAGAAACAGCCAACTCATATTAATGAGGTTTTCGTAGATAATGAAACCACCTTTGAAAAAGCAAAGTAAGAAAAAAATTCTATTAGCCGTTTGTCAGATACAGTGCCCTGAAGTCGACCTAGATATTAATTAACGAGCACGGCTTAATGTGGCTTTCGTAGATAATAAAACCACCTTTGAAATAGCAAAGTAAGAAAAAAATTCTATTAGCCGTTTGTCAGATATAGTGCCCTGAAGTCGACCTAGATACTAATTAACGAGCACGGCTTTCGTAGATAATAAAACCACCTTTGAAATAGCAAAGTAAGAAAAAAATTCTATTAGCCGTTTGTCAGATATAGTGCCCTGAAGTCGACCTAGATATTAATTAACGAGTACGGCTTTATGCGGCTTTCGTAGATAATAAAACCACCTTTGAAATAGCAAAGTAAGAAAAAAATTCTATTAGCCGTTTGTCAGATATAGCGCCCTGAAGTCGACCTAGATAATAATTAACGAGTACGGCTTTATGCGGCTTTCGTAGATAATAAAACCACCTTTGAAATAGCAAACTAAGAAAAAAATTCTATTAGCCGTTTGTCAGATATAGTGCCCTGAAGTCGACCTAGATATTAATTAACGAGTACGGCTTTATGCCGCTTTCGTAGATAATAAAACCACCTTTGAAATAGCAAAGTAAGAAAAAAATTCTATTAGCCGTTTGTCAGATATAGCGCCCTGAAGTCGACCTAGATAATAATTAACGAGTACGGCTTTATGCGGCTTTCGTAGATAATAAAACCACCTTTGAAATAGCAAAGTAAGAAAAAAATTCTATTAGCCGTTTGTCAGATATAGTGCCCTGAAGTCGAACTAGATATTAATTAACGAGCATGGCTTTATGCGGCTTTCGTAGATAATAAAACCACCTTTCAAATAGCAAAGTAAGAAAAAAATTCTATTAGCCGTTTGTCAGATATAGTGCCCTGAAGTCGACCTAGATATTAATTAACGAGCATGGCTTTATGCGGCTTTCGTAGATAATAAAACCACCTTTGAAATAGCAAACTAAGAAAAAAATTCTATTAGCCGTTTATCAGATATAGTGCCCTGAAGTCGACCTAGATATTAATTAACGAGCATGGCTTTATGCGGCTTTCGTAGATAATAAAACCACCTTTGAAATAGCAAACTAAGAAAAAAATTCTATTAGCCGTTTGTCAGATATAGTGCCCTGAAGTCGACCTAGATATTAATTAACGAGAACGGCTTAATGTGGCTTTCGTAGATAATAAAACCACCTTTGAAATATCAAAATAAGAAAAAAATTCTATTAGCCGTTTGTCAGATATAGTGCCCTGAAGTCGAACTAGATATTAAGTAACGAGCATGGCTTTATGTGGCTTTCGTAGATAATAAAACCACCTTTGAAAAAGCAAAGTGAGAAAAAAATTCTATTAGCCGTTTGTCAGATATAGTGCCCTGAAGTCGACCTAGATATTAATTAACGAGCACGGCTTAATGTGGCTTTCGTAGATAATAAAACCACCTTTGAAATATCAAAATAAGAAAAAAATTCTATTAGCCGTTTGTCAGATATAGCGCCCTGAAGTCGACCTAGATAATAATTAACGAGTACGGCTTTATGCGGCTTTCGTAGATAATAAAACCACCTTTGAAATAGCAAAGTAAGAAAAAAATTCTATTAGCCGTTTGTCAGATATAGTGCCCTGAAGTCGACCTAGATATTAATTAACGAGCACGGCTTAATGTGGCTTTCGTAGATAATAAAACCACCTTTGAAATAGCAAAGTGAGAAAAAAATTCTATTAGCCGTTTGTCAGATATAGTGCCCTGAAGTCGACCTAGATATTAATTAACGAGCACGGCTTAATGTGGCTTTCGTAGATAATAAAACCACCTTTGAAATATCAAAATAAGAAAAAAATTCTATTAGCCGTTTGTCAGATATAGCGCCCTGAAGTCGACCTAGATATTAATTAACGAGCACGGCTTAATGTGGCTTTCGTAGATAATAAAACCACCTTTGAAATATCAAAATAAGAAAAAAATTCTATTAGCCGTTTGTCAGATATAGCGCCCTGAAGTCGACCTAGATAATAATTAACGAGTACGGCTTTATGCGGCTTTCGTAGATAATAAAACCACCTTTGAAATAGCAAAGTAAGAAAAAAATTCTATTAGCCGTTTGTCAGATATAGTGCCCTGAAGTCGACCTAGATATTAATTAACGAGCACGGCTTAATGTGGCTTTCGTAGATAATAAAACCACCTTTGAAATAGCAAAGTGAGAAAAAAATTCTATTAGCCGTTTGTCAGATATAGTGCCCTGAAGTCGACCTAGATATTAATTAACGAGCACGGCTTAATGTGGCTTTCGTAGATAATAAAACCACCTTTGAAATATCAAAATAAGAAAAAAATTCTATTAGCCGTTTGTCAGATATAGCGCCCTGAAGTCGACCTAGATATTAATTAACGAGCACGGCTTAATGTGGCTTTCGTAGATAATAAAACCACCTTTGAAATAGCAAAGTAAGAAAAAAAAAGTCTATTAGCCGTTTGTCAGATATAGTGCCCTGAAGTCGACCTAGATATTAATTAACGAGTACGGCTTTATGCGGCTTTCGTAGATAATAAAACCACCTTTGAAATAGCAAAGTAAGAAAAAAATTCTATTAGCCGTTTGTCAGATATAGTGCCCTGAAGTCGACCTAGATATTAATTAACGAGCAGGGCACTATATCTGACAAACGGCTAATAGACTTTTTTTTCTTACTTTGCTATTTCAAAGGTGGTTTTGTTATCTACGAAAGCCGCATAAAGCCATGCTCGTTAATTAATATCTAGGCCGACTTCAGGGCACTATATCTGATAAACGGCTAATAGAATTTTTTTCTTAGTTTGCTATTTCAAAGGTGGTTTTATTATCTACGAAAGCGGCATAAAGCCATGCTCGTTAATTAATATCTAGGTCGACTTCAGGGCACTATATCTGATAAACGGCTAATAGAATTTTTTTCTTATTTTGATATTTCAAAGGTGGTTTTATTATCTACGAAAGCCACATTAAGCCGTGCTCGTTAATTAATATCTAGGTCGACTTCAGGGCACTATATCTGACAAACGGCTAATAGAATTTTTTTCTTACTTTGCTATTTCAAAGGTGGTTTTATTATCTACGAAAGCCGCATAAAGCCATGCTCGTTAATTAATATCTAGGTCGACTTCAGGGCACTATAACTGACAAACGGCTAATAGAATTTTTTTCTTACTTTGCTATTTCAAAGGTGGTTTTATTATCTACGAAAGCCGCATAAAGCCGTGCTCGTTAATTAATATCTAGGTCGACTTCAGGGCACTATATCTGACAAACGGCTAATAGAATTTTTTTCTTACTTTGCTATTTCAAAGGTGGTTTTATTATCTACGAAAGCCGCATAAAGCCGTGCTCGTTAATTAATATCTAGGTCGACTTCAGGGCACTATATCTGACAAACGGCTAATAGAATTTTTTTCTTACTTTGCTATTTCAAAGGTGGTTTTATTATCAACGAAAGCGGCATAAAGCCATGCTCGTTAATTAATATCTAGGTCGACTTCAGGGCACTACATCTGACAAACGGCTAATAGAATTTTTTTCTTACTTTGCTATTTCAAAGGTGGTTTTATTATCTACGAAAGCCGCATAAAGCCGTACTCGTTAATTAGTATCTAGGTCGACTTCAGGGCACTATATCTGACAAACGGCTAATAGAATTTTTTTCTTACTTTGCTATTTCAAAGGTGGTTTTATTATCTACGAAAGCGGCATAAAGCCGTACTCGTTAATTAATATCTACTTCGACTTCAGGGCACTATATCTGACAAACGGCTAATAGACTTTTTTTTTCTTACTTTGCTATTTCAAAGGTGGTTTTGTTATCTACGAAAGCCGCATAAAGCCATGCTCGTTAATTAATATCTAGGCCGACTTCAGGGCACTATATCTGATAAACGGCTAATAGAATTTTTTTCTTAGTTTGCTATTTCAAAGGTGGTTTTATTATCTACGAAAGCGGCATAAAGCCATGCTCGTTAATTAATATCTAGGTCGACTTCAGGGCACTATATCTGATAAACGGCTAATAGAATTTTTTTCTTATTTTGATATTTCAAAGGTGGTTTTATTATCTACGAAAGCCACATTAAGCCGTGCTCGTTAATTAATATCTAGGTCGACTTCAGGGCACTATATCTGACAAACGGCTAATAGAATTTTTTTCTTACTTTGCTATTTCAAAGGTGGTTTTATTATCTACGAAAGCCGCATAAAGCCATGCTCGTTAATTAATATCTAGGTCGACTTCAGGGCACTATAACTGACAAACGGCTAATAGAATTTTTTTCTTACTTTGCTATTTCAAAGGTGGTTTTATTATCTACGAAAGCCGCATAAAGCCGTGCTCGTTAATTAATATCTAGGTCGACTTCAGGGCACTATATCTGACAAACGGCTAATAGAATTTTTTTCTTACTTTGCTATTTCAAAGGTGGTTTTATTATCTACGAAAGCCGCATAAAGCCGTGCTCGTTAATTAATATCTAGGTCGACTTCAGGGCACTATATCTGACAAACGGCTAATAGAATTTTTTTCTTACTTTGCTATTTCAAAGGTGGTTTTATTATCAACGAAAGCGGCATAAAGCCATGCTCGTTAATTAATATCTAGGTCGACTTCAGGGCACTACATCTGACAAACGGCTAATAGAATTTTTTTCTTACTTTGCTATTTCAAAGGTGGTTTTATTATCTACGAAAGCCGCATAAAGCCGTACTCGTTAATTAGTATCTAGGTCGACTTCAGGGCACTATATCTGACAAACGGCTAATAGAATTTTTTTCTTACTTTGCTATTTCAAAGGTGGTTTTATTATCTACGAAAGCGGCATAAAGCCGTACTCGTTAATTAATATCTACTTCGACTTCAGGGCACTATATCTGACAAACGGCTAATAGAATTTTTTTCTTACTTTGCTATTTCAAAGGTGGTTTTATTATCTACGAAAGCCGCATAAAGCCGTGCTCGTTAATTAATATCTAGGTCGACTTCAGGGCACTATATCTGACAAACGGCTAATAGAATTTTTTTCTTACTTTGCTATTTCAAAGGTGGTTTTATTATCAACGAAAGCGGCATAAAGCCATGCTCGTTAATTAATATCTAGGTCGACTTCAGGGCACTACATCTGACAAACGGCTAATAGAATTTTTTTCTTACTTTGCTATTTCAAAGGTGGTTTTATTATCTACGAAAGCCGCATAAAGCCGTACTCGTTAATTAGTATCTAGGTCGACTTCAGGGCACTATATCTGACAAACGGCTAATAGAATTTTTTTCTTACTTTGCTATTTCAAAGGTGGTTTTATTATCTACGAAAGCGGCATAAAGCCGTACTCGTTAATTAATATCTACTTCGACTTCAGGGCACTATATCTGACAAACGGCTAATAGAATTTTTTTCTTACTTTGCTATTTCAAAGGTGGTTTTATTATCTACGAAAGCCGCATAAAGCCGTGCTCGTTAATTAATATCTAGGTCGACTTCAGGGCACTATATCTGACAAACGGCTAATAGAATTTTTTTCTTACTTTGCTATTTCAAAGGTGGTTTTATTATCTACGAAAGCCGCATAAAGCCATGCTCGTTAATTAATATCTAGGTCGACTTCAGGGCACTATAACTGACAAACGGCTAATAGAATTTTTTTCTTACTTTGCTATTTCAAAGGTGGTTTTATTATCTACGAAAGCCGCATAAAGCCGTGCTCGTTAATTAATATCTAGGTCGACTTCAGGGCACTATATCTGACAAACGGCTAATAGAATTTTTTTCTTACTTTGCTATTTCAAAGGTGGTTTTATTATCTACGAAAGCCGCATAAAGCCGTGCTCGTTAATTAATATCTAGGTCGACTTCAGGGCACTATATCTGACAAACGGCTAATAGAATTTTTTTCTTACTTTGCTATTTCAAAGGTGGTTTTATTATCTACGAAAACCGCATAAAGCCATGCTCGTTAATTAATATCTAGGTCGACTTCAGGGCACTATAACTGACAAACGGCTAATAGAATTTTTTTCTTACTTTGCTATTTCAAAGGTGGTTTTATTATCTACGAAAGCCGCATAAAGCCATGCTCGTTAATTAATATCTAGGTCGACTTCAGGGCACTATAACTGACAAACGGCTAATAGAATTTTTTTCTTACTTTGCTATTTCAAAGGTGGTTTTATTATCTACGAAAGCCGCATAAAGCCGTGCTCGTTAATTAATATCTAGGTCGACTTCAGGGCACTATATCTGACAAACGGCTAATAGAATTTTTTTCTTACTTTGCTATTTCAAAGGTGGTTTTATTATCAACGAAAGCGGCATAAAGCCATGCTCGTTAATTAATATCTAGGTCGACTTCAGGGCACTACATCTGACAAACGGCTAATAGAATTTTTTTCTTACTTTGCTATTTCAAAGGTGGTTTTATTATCTACGAAAGCCGCATAAAGCCGTACTCGTTAATTAGTATCTAGGTCGACTTCAGGGCACTATATCTGACAAACGGCTAATAGAATTTTTTTCTTACTTTGCTATTTCAAAGGTGGTTTTATTATCTACGAAAGCGGCATAAAGCCGTACTCGTTAATTAATATCTACTTCGACTTCAGGGCACTATATCTGACAAACGGCTAATAGAATTTTTTTCTTACTTTGCTATTTCAAAGGTGGTTTTATTATCTACGAAAGCCGCATAAAGCCGTGCTCGTTAATTAATATCTAGGCCGACTTCAGGGCACTATATCTGACAAACGGCTAAAAGAATTTTTTTCTTACTTTGCTATTTCAAAGGTGGTTTTATTATCAACGAAAGCGGCATAAAGCCATGCTCGTTAATTAATATCTAGGTCGACTTCAGGGCACTACATCTGACAAACGGCTAATAGAATTTTTTTCTTACTTTGCTATTTCAAAGGTGGTTTTATTATCTACGAAAGCCGCATAAAGCCGTGCTCGTTAATTAATATCTAGGTCGACTTCAGGGCACTATATCTGACAAACGGCTAATAGAATTTTTTTCTTACTTTGCTATTTCAAAGGTGGTTTTATTATCTACGAAAGCGGCATAAAGCCGTACTCGTTAATTAATATCTACTTCGACTTCAGGGCACTATATCTGACAAACGGCTAATAGAATTTTTTTCTTACTTTGCTATTTCAAAGGTGGTTTTATTATCTACGAAAGCCGCATAAAGCCGTGCTCGTTAATTAATATCTAGGTCGACTTCAGGGCACTATATCTGACAAACGGCTAATAGAATTTTTTTCTTACTTTGCTATTTCAAAGGTGGTTTTATTATCTACGAAAGCCGCATAAAGCCGTGCTCGTTAATTAATATCTAGGTCGACTTCAGGGCACTATATCTGACAAACGGCTAATAGAATTTTTTTCTTACTTTGCTATTTCAAAGGTGGTTTTATTATCTACGAAAGCCGCATAAAGCCATGCTCGTTAATTAATATCTAGGTCGACTTCAGGGCACTATAACTGACAAACGGCTAATAGAATTTTTTTCTTACTTTGCTATTTCAAAGGTGGTTTTATTATCTACGAAAGCCGCATAAAGCCATGCTCGTTAATTAATATCTAGGTCGACTTCAGGGCACTATAACTGACAAACGGCTAATAGAATTTTTTTCTTACTTTGCTATTTCAAAGGTGGTTTTATTATCTACGAAAGCCGCATAAAGCCGTGCTCGTTAATTAATATCTAGGTCGACTTCAGGGCACTATATCTGACAAACGGCTAATAGAATTTTTTTCTTACTTTGCTATTTCAAAGGTGGTTTTATTATCTACGAAAGCCGCATAAAGCCATGCTCGTTAATTAATATCTAGGTCGACTTCAGGGCACTATAACTGACAAACGGCTAATAGAATTTTTTTCTTACTTTGCTATTTCAAAGGTGGTTTTATTATCTACGAAAGCCGCATAAAGCCGTGCTCGTTAATTAATATCTAGGTCGACTTCAGGGCACTATATCTGACAAACGGCTAATAGAATTTTTTTCTTACTTTGCTATTTCAAAGGTGGTTTTATTATCTACGAAAGCGGCATAAAGCCGTACTCGTTAATTAATATCTACTTCGACTTCAGGGCACTATATCTGACAAACGGCTAATAGAATTTTTTTCTTACTTTGCTATTTCAAAGGTGGTTTTATTATCTACGAAAGCCGCATAAAGCCGTGCTCGTTAATTAATATCTAGGTCGACTTCAGGGCACTATATCTGACAAACGGCTAATAGAATTTTTTTCTTACTTTGCTATTTCAAAGGTGGTTTTATTATCTACGAAAGCCGCATAAAGCCGTGCTCGTTAATTAATATCTAGGTCGACTTCAGGGCACTATATCTGACAAACGGCTAATAGAATTTTTTTCTTACTTTGCTATTTCAAAGGTGGTTTTATTATCTACGAAAGCCGCATAAAGCCATGCTCGTTAATTAATATCTAGGTCGACTTCAGGGCACTATAACTGACAAACGGCTAATAGAATTTTTTTCTTACTTTGCTATTTCAAAGGTGGTTTTATTATCTACGAAAGCCGCATAAAGCCATGCTCGTTAATTAATATCTAGGTCGACTTCAGGGCACTATAACTGACAAACGGCTAATAGAATTTTTTTCTTACTTTGCTATTTCAAAGGTGGTTTTATTATCTACGAAAGCCGCATAAAGCCGTGCTCGTTAATTAATATCTAGGTCGACTTCAGGGCACTACATCTGACAAACGGCTAATAGAATTTTTTTCTTACTTTGCTATTTCAAAGGTGGTTTTATTATCTACGAAAGCCGCATAAAGCCGTACTCGTTAATTAGTATCTAGGTCGACTTCAGGGCACTATATCTGACAAACGGCTAATAGAATTTTTTTCTTACTTTGCTATTTCAAAGGTGGTTTTATTATCTACGAAAGCGGCATAAAGCCGTACTCGTTAATTAATATCTACTTCGACTTCAGGGCACTATATCTGACAAACGGCTAATAGAATTTTTTTCTTACTTTGCTATTTCAAAGGTGGTTTTATTATCTACGAAAGCCGCATAAAGCCGTACTCGTTAATTAGTATCTAGGTCGACTTCAGGGCACTATATCTGACAAACGGCTAATAGAATTTTTTTCTTACTTTGCTATTTCAAAGGTGGTTTTATTATCTACGAAAGCGGCATAAAGCCGTACTCGTTAATTAATATCTACTTCGACTTCAGGGCACTATATCTGACAAACGGCTAATAGAATTTATTTCTTACTTTGCTATTTCAAAGGTGGTTTTATTATCTACGAAAGCCGCATAAAGCCATGCTCGTTAATTAATATCTAGGTCGACTTCAGGGCACTATAACTGACAAACGGCTAATAGAATTTTTTTCTTACTTTGCTATTTCAAAGGTGGTTTTATTATCTACGAAAGCCGCATAAAGCCGTGCTCGTTAATTAATATCTAGGTCGACTTCAGGGCACTATATCTGACAAACGGCTAATAGAATTTTTTTCTTACTTTGCTATTTCAAAGGTGGTTTTATTATCTACGAAAGCCGCATAAAGCCATGCTCGTTAATTAATATCTAGGTCGACTTCAGGGCACTATAACTGACAAACGGCTAATAGAATTTTTTTCTTACTTTGCTATTTCAAAGGTGGTTTTATTATCTACGAAAGCCGCATAAAGCCATGCTCGTTAATTAATATCTAGGTCGACTTCAGGGCACTATAACTGACAAACGGCTAATAGAATTTTTTTCTTACTTTGCTATTTCAAAGGTGGTTTTATTATCTACGAAAGCCGCATAAAGCCGTGCTCGTTAATTAATATCTAGGTCGACTTCAGGGCACTATATCTGACAAACGGCTAATAGAATTTTTTTCTTACTTTGCTATTTCAAAGGTGGTTTTATTATCAACGAAAGCGGCATAAAGCCATGCTCGTTAATTAATATCTAGGTCGACTTCAGGGCACTACATCTGACAAACGGCTAATAGAATTTTTTTCTTACTTTGCTATTTCAAAGGTGGTTTTATTATCTACGAAAGCCGCATAAAGCCGTACTCGTTAATTAGTATCTAGGTCGACTTCAGGGCACTATATCTGACAAACGGCTAATAGAATTTTTTTCTTACTTTGCTATTTCAAAGGTGGTTTTATTATCTACGAAAGCGGCATAAAGCCGTACTCGTTAATTAATATCTACTTCGACTTCAGGGCACTATATCTGACAAACGGCTAATAGAATTTTTTTCTTACTTTGCTATTTCAAAGGTGGTTTTATTATCTACGAAAGCCGCATAAAGCCGTGCTCGTTAATTAATATCTAGGTCGACTTCAGGGCACTATATCTGACAAACGGCTAATAGAATTTTTTTCTTACTTTGCTATTTCAAAGGTGGTTTTATTATCTACGAAAGCCGCATAAAGCCATGCTCGTTAATTAATATCTAGGTCGACTTCAGGGCACTATAACTGACAAACGGCTAATAGAATTTTTTTCTTACTTTGCTATTTCAAAGGTGGTTTTATTATCTACGAAAGCCGCATAAAGCCGTGCTCGTTAATTAATATCTAGGTCGACTTCAGGGCACTATATCTGACAAACGGCTAATAGAATTTTTTTCTTACTTTGCTATTTCAAAGGTGGTTTTATTATCTACGAAAGCCGCATAAAGCCGTGCTCGTTAATTAATATCTAGGTCGACTTCAGGGCACTATATCTGACAAACGGCTAATAGAATTTTTTTCTTACTTTGCTATTTCAAAGGTGGTTTTATTATCTACGAAAGCCGCATAAAGCCATGCTCGTTAATTAATATCTAGGTCGACTTCAGGGCACTATAACTGACAAACGGCTAATAGAATTTTTTTCTTACTTTGCTATTTCAAAGGTGGTTTTATTATCTACGAAAGCCGCATAAAGCCATGCTCGTTAATTAATATCTAGGTCGACTTCAGGGCACTATAACTGACAAACGGCTAATAGAATTTTTTTCTTACTTTGCTATTTCAAAGGTGGTTTTATTATCTACGAAAGCCGCATAAAGCCGTGCTCGTTAATTAATATCTAGGTCGACTTCAGGGCACTATATCTGACAAACGGCTAATAGAATTTTTTTCTTACTTTGCTATTTCAAAGGTGGTTTTATTATCAACGAAAGCGGCATAAAGCCATGCTCGTTAATTAATATCTAGGTCGACTTCAGGGCACTACATCTGACAAACGGCTAATAGAATTTTTTTCTTACTTTGCTATTTCAAAGGTGGTTTTATTATCTACGAAAGCCGCATAAAGCCGTACTCGTTAATTAGTATCTAGGTCGACTTCAGGGCACTATATCTGACAAACGGCTAATAGAATTTTTTTCTTACTTTGCTATTTCAAAGGTGGTTTTATTATCTACGAAAGCGGCATAAAGCCGTACTCGTTAATTAATATCTACTTCGACTTCAGGGCACTATATCTGACAAACGGCTAATAGAATTTTTTTCTTACTTTGCTATTTCAAAGGTGGTTTTATTATCTACGAAAGCCGCATAAAGCCGTACTCGTTAATTAGTATCTAGGTCGACTTCAGGGCACTATATCTGACAAACGGCTAATAGAATTTTTTTCTTACTTTGCTATTTCAAAGGTGGTTTTATTATCTACGAAAGCGGCATAAAGCCGTACTCGTTAATTAATATCTACTTCGACTTCAGGGCACTATATCTGACAAACGGCTAATAGAATTTATTTCTTACTTTGCTATTTCAAAGGTGGTTTTATTATCTACGAAAGCCGCATAAAGCCATGCTCGTTAATTAATATCTAGGTCGACTTCAGGGCACTATAACTGACAAACGGCTAATAGAATTTTTTTCTTACTTTGCTATTTCAAAGGTGGTTTTATTATCTACGAAAGCCGCATAAAGCCGTGCTCGTTAATTAATATCTAGGTCGACTTCAGGGCACTATATCTGACAAACGGCTAATAGAATTTTTTTCTTACTTTGCTATTTCAAAGGTGGTTTTATTATCTACGAAAGCCGCATAAAGCCATGCTCGTTAATTAATATCTAGGTCGACTTCAGGGCACTATAACTGACAAACGGCTAATAGAATTTTTTTCTTACTTTGCTATTTCAAAGGTGGTTTTATTATCTACGAAAGCCGCATAAAGCCATGCTCGTTAATTAATATCTAGGTCGACTTCAGGGCACTATAACTGACAAACGGCTAATAGAATTTTTTTCTTACTTTGCTATTTCAAAGGTGGTTTTATTATCTACGAAAGCCGCATAAAGCCGTGCTCGTTAATTAATATCTAGGTCGACTTCAGGGCACTATATCTGACAAACGGCTAATAGAATTTTTTTCTTACTTTGCTATTTCAAAGGTGGTTTTATTATCAACGAAAGCGGCATAAAGCCATGCTCGTTAATTAATATCTAGGTCGACTTCAGGGCACTACATCTGACAAACGGCTAATAGAATTTTTTTCTTACTTTGCTATTTCAAAGGTGGTTTTATTATCTACGAAAGCCGCATAAAGCCGTACTCGTTAATTAGTATCTAGGTCGACTTCAGGGCACTATATCTGACAAACGGCTAATAGAATTTTTTTCTTACTTTGCTATTTCAAAGGTGGTTTTATTATCTACGAAAGCGGCATAAAGCCGTACTCGTTAATTAATATCTACTTCGACTTCAGGGCACTATATCTGACAAACGGCTAATAGAATTTTTTTCTTACTTTGCTATTTCAAAGGTGGTTTTATTATCTACGAAAGCCGCATAAAGCCGTGCTCGTTAATTAATATCTAGGTCGACTTCAGGGCACTATATCTGACAAACGGCTAATAGAATTTTTTTCTTACTTTGCTATTTCAAAGGTGGTTTTATTATCTACGAAAGCCGCATAAAGCCATGCTCGTTAATTAATATCTAGGTCGACTTCAGGGCACTATAACTGACAAACGGCTAATAGAATTTTTTTCTTACTTTGCTATTTCAAAGGTGGTTTTATTATCTACGAAAGCCGCATAAAGCCGTGCTCGTTAATTAATATCTAGGTCGACTTCAGGGCACTATATCTGACAAACGGCTAATAGAATTTTTTTCTTACTTTGCTATTTCAAAGGTGGTTTTATTATCTACGAAAGCCGCATAAAGCCGTGCTCGTTAATTAATATCTAGGTCGACTTCAGGGCACTATATCTGACAAACGGCTAATAGAATTTTTTTCTTACTTTGCTATTTCAAAGGTGGTTTTATTATCTACGAAAGCCGCATAAAGCCATGCTCGTTAATTAATATCTAGGTCGACTTCAGGGCACTATAACTGACAAACGGCTAATAGAATTTTTTTCTTACTTTGCTATTTCAAAGGTGGTTTTATTATCTACGAAAGCCGCATAAAGCCATGCTCGTTAATTAATATCTAGGTCGACTTCAGGGCACTATAACTGACAAACGGCTAATAGAATTTTTTTCTTACTTTGCTATTTCAAAGGTGGTTTTATTATCTACGAAAGCCGCATAAAGCCGTGCTCGTTAATTAATATCTAGGTCGACTTCAGGGCACTATATCTGACAAACGGCTAATAGAATTTTTTTCTTACTTTGCTATTTCAAAGGTGGTTTTATTATCAACGAAAGCGGCATAAAGCCATGCTCGTTAATTAATATCTAGGTCGACTTCAGGGCACTACATCTGACAAACGGCTAATAGAATTTTTTTCTTACTTTGCTATTTCAAAGGTGGTTTTATTATCTACGAAAGCCGCATAAAGCCGTACTCGTTAATTAGTATCTAGGTCGACTTCAGGGCACTATATCTGACAAACGGCTAATAGAATTTTTTTCTTACTTTGCTATTTCAAAGGTGGTTTTATTATCTACGAAAGCGGCATAAAGCCGTACTCGTTAATTAATATCTACTTCGACTTCAGGGCACTATATCTGACAAACGGCTAATAGAATTTTTTTCTTACTTTGCTATTTCAAAGGTGGTTTTATTATCTACGAAAGCCGCATAAAGCCGTGCTCGTTAATTAATATCTAGGCCGACTTCAGGGCACTATATCTGACAAACGGCTAATAGAATTTTTTTCTTACTTTGCTATTTCAAAGGTGGTTTTATTATCAACGAAAGCGGCATAAAGCCATGCTCGTTAATTAATATCTAGGTCGACTTCAGGGCACTACATCTGACAAACGGCTAATAGAATTTTTTTCTTACTTTGCTATTTCAAAGGTGGTTTTATTATCTACGAAAGCCGCATAAAGCCGTGCTCGTTAATTAATATCTAGGTCGACTTCAGGGCACTATATCTGACAAACGGCTAATAGAATTTTTTTCTTACTTTGCTATTTCAAAGGTGGTTTTATTATCTACGAAAGCCGCATAAAGCCGTACTCGTTAATTAATATCTACTTCGACTTCAGGGCACTATATCTGACAAACGGCTAATAGAATTTTTTTCTTACTTTGCTATTTCAAAGGTGGTTTTATTATCTACGAAAGCCGCATAAAGCCGTGCTCGTTAATTAATATCTAGGTCGACTTCAGGGCACTATATCTGACAAACGGCTAATAGAATTTTTTTCTTACTTTGCTATTTCAAAGGTGGTTTTATTATCTACGAAAGCCGCATAAAGCCGTGCTCGTTAATTAATATCTAGGTCGACTTCAGGGCACTATATCTGACAAACGGCTAATAGAATTTTTTTCTTACTTTGCTATTTCAAAGGTGGTTTTATTATCTACGAAAGCCGCATAAAGCCATGCTCGTTAATTAATATCTAGGTCGACTTCAGGGCACTATAACTGACAAACGGCTAATAGAATTTTTTTCTTACTTTGCTATTTCAAAGGTGGTTTTATTATCTACGAAAGCCGCATAAAGCCATGCTCGTTAATTAATATCTAGGTCGACTTCAGGGCACTATAACTGACAAACGGCTAATAGAATTTTTTTCTTACTTTGCTATTTCAAAGGTGGTTTTATTATCTACGAAAGCCGCATAAAGCCGTGCTCGTTAATTAATATCTAGGTCGACTTCAGGGCACTATATCTGACAAACGGCTAATAGAATTTTTTTCTTACTTTGCTATTTCAAAGGTGGTTTTATTATCTACGAAAGCCGCATAAAGCCATGCTCGTTAATTAATATCTAGGTCGACTTCAGGGCACTATAACTGACAAACGGCTAATAGAATTTTTTTCTTACTTTGCTATTTCAAAGGTGGTTTTATTATCTACGAAAGCCGCATAAAGCCGTGCTCGTTAATTAATATCTAGGTCGACTTCAGGGCACTATATCTGACAAACGGCTAATAGAATTTTTTTCTTACTTTGCTATTTCAAAGGTGGTTTTATTATCTACGAAAGCGGCATAAAGCCGTACTCGTTAATTAATATCTACTTCGACTTCAGGGCACTATATCTGACAAACGGCTAATAGAATTTTTTTCTTACTTTGCTATTTCAAAGGTGGTTTTATTATCTACGAAAGCCGCATAAAGCCGTGCTCGTTAATTAATATCTAGGTCGACTTCAGGGCACTATATCTGACAAACGGCTAATAGAATTTTTTTCTTACTTTGCTATTTCAAAGGTGGTTTTATTATCTACGAAAGCCGCATAAAGCCGTGCTCGTTAATTAATATCTAGGTCGACTTCAGGGCACTATATCTGACAAACGGCTAATAGAATTTTTTTCTTACTTTGCTATTTCAAAGGTGGTTTTATTATCTACGAAAGCCGCATAAAGCCATGCTCGTTAATTAATATCTAGGTCGACTTCAGGGCACTATAACTGACAAACGGCTAATAGAATTTTTTTCTTACTTTGCTATTTCAAAGGTGGTTTTATTATCTACGAAAGCCGCATAAAGCCATGCTCGTTAATTAATATCTAGGTCGACTTCAGGGCACTATAACTGACAAACGGCTAATAGAATTTTTTTCTTACTTTGCTATTTCAAAGGTGGTTTTATTATCTACGAAAGCCGCATAAAGCCGTGCTCGTTAATTAATATCTAGGTAGACTTCAGGGCACTACATCTGACAAACGGCTAATAGAATTTTTTTCTTACTTTGCTATTTCAAAGGTGGTTTTATTATCTACGAAAGCCGCATAAAGCCGTACTCGTTAATTAGTATCTAGGTCGACTTCAGGGCACTATATCTGACAAACGGCTAATAGAATTTTTTTCTTACTTTGCTATTTCAAAGGTGGTTTTATTATCTACGAAAGCGGCATAAAGCCGTACTCGTTGATTAATATCTACTTCGACTTCAGGGCACTATATCTGACAAACGGCTAATAGAATTTTTTTCTTACTTTGCTATTTCAAAGGTGGTTTTATTATCTACGAAAGCCGCATAAAGCCGTACTCGTTAATTAGTATCTAGGTCGACTTCAGGGCACTATATCTGACAAACGGCTAATAGAATTTTTTTCTTACTTTGCTATTTCAAAGGTGGTTTTATTATCTACGAAAGCGGCATAAAGCCGTACTCGTTAATTAATATCTACTTCGACTTCAGGGCACTATATCTGACAAACGGCTAATAGAATTTATTTCTTACTTTGCTATTTCAAAGGTGGTTTTATTATCTACGAAAGCCGCATAAAGCCATGCTCGTTAATTAATATCTAGGTCGACTTCAGGGCACTATAACTGACAAACGGCTAATAGAATTTTTTTCTTACTTTGCTATTTCAAAGGTGGTTTTATTATCTACGAAAGCCGCATAAAGCCGTGCTCGTTAATTAATATCTAGGTCGACTTCAGGGCACTATATCTGACAAACGGCTAATAGAATTTTTTTCTTACTTTGCTATTTCAAAGGTGGTTTTATTATCTACGAAAGCCGCATAAAGCCATGCTCGTTAATTAATATCTAGGTCGACTTCAGGGCACTATAACTGACAAACGGCTAATAGAATTTTTTTCTTACTTTGCTATTTCAAAGGTGGTTTTATTATCTACGAAAGCCGCATAAAGCCATGCTCGTTAATTAATATCTAGGTCGACTTCAGGGCACTATAACTGACAAACGGCTAATAGAATTTTTTTCTTACTTTGCTATTTCAAAGGTGGTTTTATTATCTACGAAAGCCGCATAAAGCCGTGCTCGTTAATTAATATCTAGGTCGACTTCAGGGCACTATATCTGACAAACGGCTAATAGAATTTTTTTCTTACTTTGCTATTTCAAAGGTGGTTTTATTATCAACGAAAGCGGCATAAAGCCATGCTCGTTAATTAATATCTAGGTCGACTTCAGGGCACTACATCTGACAAACGGCTAATAGAATTTTTTTCTTACTTTGCTATTTCAAAGGTGGTTTTATTATCTACGAAAGCCGCATAAAGCCGTACTCGTTAATTAGTATCTAGGTCGACTTCAGGGCACTATATCTGACAAACGGCTAATAGAATTTTTTTCTTACTTTGCTATTTCAAAGGTGGTTTTATTATCTACGAAAGCCGCATAAAGCCGTGCTCGTTAATTAATATCTAGGTCGACTTCAGGGCACTATATCTGACAAACGGCTAATAGAATTTTTTTCTTACTTTGCTATTTCAAAGGTGGTTTTATTATCTACGAAAGCCGCATAAAGCCATGCTCGTTAATTAATATCTAGGTCGACTTCAGGGCACTATAACTGACAAACGGCTAATAGAATTTTTTTCTTACTTTGCTATTTCAAAGGTGGTTTTATTATCTACGAAAGCCGCATAAAGCCATGCTCGTTAATTAATATCTAGGTCGACTTCAGGGCACTATAACTGACAAACGGCTAATAGAATTTTTTTCTTACTTTGCTATTTCAAAGGTGGTTTTATTATCTACGAAAGCCGCATAAAGCCGTGCTCGTTAATTAATATCTAGGTCGACTTCAGGGCACTATATCTGACAAACGGCTAATAGAATTTTTTTCTTACTTTGCTATTTCAAAGGTGGTTTTATTATCAACGAAAGCGGCATAAAGCCATGCTCGTTAATTAATATCTAGGTCGACTTCAGGGCACTACATCTGACAAACGGCTAATAGAATTTTTTTCTTACTTTGCTATTTCAAAGGTGGTTTTATTATCTACGAAAGCCGCATAAAGCCGTACTCGTTAATTAGTATCTAGGTCGACTTCAGGGCACTATATCTGACAAACGGCTAATAGAATTTTTTTCTTACTTTGCTATTTCAAAGGTGGTTTTATTATCTACGAAAGCGGCATAAAGCCGTACTCGTTAATTAATATCTACTTCGACTTCAGGGCACTATATCTGACAAACGGCTAATAGAATTTTTTTCTTACTTTGCTATTTCAAAGGTGGTTTTATTATCTACCAAAGCCGCATAAAGCCGTGCTCGTTAATTAGTATCTAGGTCGACTTCAGGGCACTATATCTGACAAACGGCTAATAGAATTTATTTCTTACTTTGCTATTTCAAAGGTGGTTTTATTATCTACGAAAGCCGCATAAAGCCGTACTCGTTAATTAGTATCTAGGTCGACTTCAGGGCACTGTATCTGACAAACGGCTAATAGAATTTTTTTCTTACTTTGCTATTTCAAAGGTGGTTTTATTATCTACGAAAGCCGCATAAAGCCGTGCTCGTTAATTAATATCTAGGTCGAATTCAGGGCACTATATCTGACAAACGGCTAATAGAATTTATTTCTTACTTTGCTATTTCAAAGGTGGTTTTATTATCTACGAAAGCCGCATAAAGCCGTACTCGTTAATTAGTATCTAGGTCGACTTCAGGGCACTGTATCTGACAAATGGCTAATAGAATTTTTTTCTTACTTTGCTATTTCAAAGGTGGTTTTATTATCTACGAAAGCCGCATAAAGCCGTGCTCGTTAATTAATATCTAGGTCGACTTCAGGGCACTATATCTGACAAACGGCTAATAGAATTTTTTTCTTACTTTGCTATTTCAAAGGGGTTTTATTATCTACGAAAGCCGCATAAAGCCGTACTCGTTAATTAGTATCTAGGTCGACTTCAG
Organism: Nephrotoma appendiculata; assembly: GCA_947310385.1. Lineage (NCBI taxonomy): Eukaryota > Metazoa > Arthropoda > Insecta > Diptera > Tipulidae > Nephrotoma > Nephrotoma appendiculata. The sequence continues at coordinate 319,290,050 of OX371223.1, forward strand.
GGCACTATATCTGACAAACGGCTAATAGAATTTTTTTCTTACTTTGCTATTTCAAAGGGGTTTTATTATCTACGAAAGCCGCATAAAGCCGTACTCGTTAATTAATATCTAGGTCGACTTCAGGGCACTATATCTGACAAACGGCTAATAGAATTTTTTTCTTACTTTGCTATTTCAAAGGTGGTTTTATTATCTACGAAAGCCGCATAAAGTTGTACTCGTTAATTAATATCTACTTCGACTTCAGGGCACTATATCTGACAAACGGCTAATAGAATTTTTTTCTTACTTTGCTATTTCAAAGGTGGTTTTATTATCTACGAAAGCCGCATAAAGCCGTGCTCGTTAATTAATATCTAGGTCGAATTCAGGGCACTACATCTGACAAACGGCTAATAGAATTTATTTCTTACTTTGCTATTTCAAAGGTGGTTTTATTATCTACGAAAGCCGCATAAAGCCGTACTCGTTAATTAGTATCTAGGTCGACTTCAGGGCACTGTATCTGACAAATGGCTAATAGAATTTTTTTCTTACTTTGCTATTTCAAAGGTGGTTTTATTATCTACGAAAGCCGCATAAAGCCGTGCTCGTTAATTAATATCTAGGTCGACTTCAGGGCACTATATCTGACAAACGGCTAATAGAATTTTTTTCTTACTTTGCTATTTCAAAGGGGTTTTATTATCTACGTACTCGTTAATTAATATCTAGGTCGACTTCAGGGCACTATATCTGACAAACGGCTAATAGAATTTTTTTCTTACTTTGCTATTTCAAAGGTGGTTTTATTATCTACGAAAGCCGCATAAAGTTGTACTCGTTAATTAATATCTACTTCGACTTCAGGGCACTATATCTGACAAACGGCTAATAGAATTTTTTTCTTACTTTGCTATTTCAAAGGTGGTTTTATTATCTACCAAAGCCGCATAAAGCCGTGCTCGTTTATTAATTTCTATTAATCCATATTAGTGAATTCATTTCTACTTATTAATTCGTATTTATTTTGGCAAAGCTTTTAATTTGATTATGTTTTCGTTTTATTATTTACTTGATTTTTATTTTCTATAAAAACAAATAATACATTTTTAATTTTTATATAAATAATTTTTGTTTTTACTTTACTTTCGTGAAAATATAGGATATTACTTCTTTTAGATAGTTTTTTTTCGTGATAGTCTCATTAAAATATATCAGGATTGCCATATTAAACTATAATCATTTTTCGGGATTTTTTGTCGGGCAAATTTCACAGAGGTGAGTTTTCTCAATTATGTTTAAATCGACGAACCAACAATACTCCTCCCATCAGTTCACTACTCTCTTTTAGGTCTTGTAATGTACGGCTAAGAGCTTTCAATGATTTTCTGTGTGCCATCGTGCAGTCGTCCAATCAATAAGTTTTCATATATTGTATATTCCTGCTTACAGGTGAGCATTAGGAAGGAGTAATATTTTTGATCACTAACCACCCTATGTTTTTTCTTGGCTGCTGAAAAGTATTCGTACGAAATTTGGGAGCAATCGCTCTTGCGGTTCAAAAGTTTTTGCGGAACGAACATAGTTACATACATACTTTTCTTTTTTATATACAGGGTGTCCCAAAAGTGGAGACCAAACGAAGCAGGGTGATAGAGGAGATATTTTTCAACAAAAAAGCCTAAAATTTTTTTTCGATTTGTTGATGGTTAAAAAGTTATTTCACTTTTAGTGTTTTTTGGTGAAATCGTTACGTATGCACTAAAAAATTAATTTAAAAAAGCTAATAGTTCTTTTGTTTATCTTACTTTTTCAATATGATCTTGGAACGTGTGCCTCTCAAATAAAGTCATTTTTGTTAATTTTGATATTTTTAGTCAAATTAAAACCATGGTTTTGTGAAGCCGTTTCGTTTCAAACAAAATTTTTACTGATATTTAAGTAACTCTGTGGCCCTATTCTGGCTTCCCCTGGGAATTGGGAATGGGAAAATATTTTGTTGTAATTAAATATTTCAATAATTCCCAAATATTTATTTTCCGTTTCCAAATGTATATTCTGGTAGACTGGGAATAATTTTTGGGGGAAAATTCTTTTATTTTGGTTTTTACAAACTAAAGCGCTTGTTGCGACCTAATTACAAGTTTAATTTATTTTTAAATATAAATTTATTAGAAAAAATAATGTTTAAAACTTCGAAAAAGTAGGAATTACAATTCCCTAAAAAAATAATGGGGAATAATTAACGTAAAAACTGCTATAAAATGGAATTATTTTTTCACAAATAAAAAAAATTCCCAAACGCCAGAATACACTTTGGGGAATAAAAAATTCCCAACTGCTAGAAATTCGTCATTAATTCTCAATTACCAAGTCCCGGAAAAAACCAGAATAGGGCCACTGGTGGGAAAAAACTTTTTAACCATCAACAAATCGAAAAAAATTTATTTAGCTTTTTTTGTTGGAAAAGATCTCCTTTATCAACCTGCTTCGTTTGGTCCTCCACTTTTGGGACACCCTGTATATAGGTATATAGATATATGTCATTATGTCCGCTACCGACCATACAAATTTTTGCCTGTTACTTTCTAGGCTAATTTCACATACATAGAGCGATCCAAAATAAGCAGAGAGTTTCTGTTAAATATCTAGCTACAGATCTGATTTCACAGAGTGATCGGATAACTATAACTTACTCGTATCATATAGCTATGTCGTAATGTCTGCATATATTGACAACAACCATACCATGTTTAACACACCGGTTCTCGTTCGATCACCGACGTCAAGCAACATAGAGCATAGTTAGTACTTATGTAGATGGATGACCGCTTGGGAATCCTATGTGTCGTTGGCTTAGTTTTCTTCTATTCTAGTGGATAGGGGACAGCTCGCCAGATATGGCAGGTACTGGGGAAATCAAATTCTCGGAGCAGACCAAAAACTAGCACACCCAAGCTAAGGTAGCACTACATACACCGATAGCTGCATGGCTAAGGGGATGCTTGGTCGATAATATTTGAACTCCGAATTTGGCGACATTCGGTTTAAACACCTAGCCTACCTATAATTACGCAGAGCTCTGTCATAGGTGACCATTATTTCTCGTGCTATTCGTGGGATTAAAAATTAATCAGAGCAATTTAAAACAAAAAATAAATGATAGTGATGCTTCTCAGACAGCATCAAAACACCAGGAAGAGGTAGCTTTACATGCACCAGAGCTAGATCGCAAAATGATCGATCTACCGTCGGATAGTGATGAATATATGAATGAGCCTTCAGATAGCAAAACCCTCCCCAAACAGTATATACATGGCAACAGGATGAGCTTAAATTACCACACAGAAATGGACTTGTAAGAAAGGTAGGATCTCCGATTGAAACAGTGCCAGGAGATTATTAAAACTATGAAGCAGGTAACCAGCTGGCTAAAGAATACTTCTATGGGAGTTAAAAATGGAATACTTCAGCTCGAAGAGGTAGTGGAGGATATACTCTGGACCAAGAGCAGGCGTCGGAAAGACGAAAAGGTTCAGAAGCCGAAAAGAATGGAGCTAAATCAAGTTACTACGTCAAAACTTTGCAGTTGAATAAAAAGAGAGGCAGAGATCGTGCCTCTGCGGAAGAATCGGAGGAGGAATTAAGACCGAGTGTTCGTGTCATTCTAAAGTTGAAAATACCATGTCATTTACGTTGTTGAGTATCAGCACCGAGATTACAAGCATCGACAGATGAACCACACAATTGGGTCTATGTTGGTAGGAAACGGCAGAGGGAGCTTAGTAATCATGGGGACAGCTGGCTTATAATAATTTATACAGCTCATACCGCGGAGAGAACTCAATCAGTGAACCGGAAACCCAATATTAAAAGAAAAAGGTGAAGAAAATGAAGGAAGACTCAGCGCAAAGCGGTTATAGTGAAATCGGCTGAAGGAAAAACCTGCAGTGATGTGCTGAGGGTAATCCACTACAGCGCATGTCCAGATGACAACGACGTGGAAATAAGGCAGATCCGCAAAACTATGACCGGTGGTGTGTTGCTAGAGCTGGGCCACTGTGCAGATCCAGGCAAGTTCCAAGAATCACTGCGCGAAGCAATATGGCAAGATGGAGAAATCCGAGGGCTTGTGCCACGTATGAAGCTTGTAATATTGAATCTGGATAGCCTTACAAAAGTGGCAGTCATAATGGCATCTGTTGTGCGAGATGCTGGCAAGGAGGAACCTGGAGAGATTAAGATCACGTTATTATACCTTGAAAGACAAGATCAGAAGAAGGCGTAGGTTCTGAGATGCTATAGGTGCCTAGAATATTGACATATAAAGGGAGGCTGCAAAGAACCTGATCGCAGTGGAAACAGTGGAGACCAGTAGAAGAATGATCCGATGAGGGTCCTTCAAGGAAACCTGAATGGGTGTAGAGTTGCGGACTATATCCTCACGCAACTCGTATACTTGTAAAAAGCAAAGCTGGCTGTGGTTAGTGAAGAATATCGAAACCAGAATACGCCAAACTGGTATTCGGACCCACTGAATACAGCAGCAATATGGGTGGTTGGCCAGAATAAAATACCAGTGACGAGTAATGGCTTGGGTAATGGCTTTGTGTGGATTGGTAGTCGGAACATCACGATATCTAGTGTTTACCTTTCACCAAACGAACTGGAAGACGCAATTCGAAATTGTTCTGGAGAAGTAATAGCCGCCGGTGACTTTAATGCACGTGCCTTGGAGTGGGGCATACCACAACGAGATTCCAGAGGTAGGGCTATAATGAAAATGGTGTCAAGACTGGATCTGTACGTTCTTAATAGAGGAACAACACCAACGTACCGGCCAGGATTTGGAAACTCCATACCGCTGATAACCTTGATAACACTACGGCTGTCATCTCTCGCAGCAGACTGAAGAGTAATGGATGTTACACGGTTCTCGGCAAGTGCAGCAAGCGATAACACCGGAAAAGAGAGGATGAAATATGAAGAAGCTGATCGGATAGTGCAATTTCTACAACGAGATTGCGACTCATCCATGCCACGTAAAAAAGCATTGAGTGGAAAGCGACAAGTATATTGGTGGACGGAGGAGATTGGGACGATGCGTTAGTTAAATCTACTGAGCAAAAAGCAACGAAAAAAGAGCTTGGTTGAGCCATCCGGAAGAGTAAAGACCGATGCTGGCGGACAATGTGTGACGAGGCCAATACGGACCCATGGGGCAGAGGGTACAAAACCGTTATCGGCTATAGGTAGGTATTCATGTGTATGCTTATCGATGAATTCACGGTGGAGGAACTTATTGACACGCTTTTCCCCACACACGAGATTAGGCAAAGGGGAGATACTGCGATTCATGGTAGAGATGTTACCCCACTCAGCGAGGAGAGCTTACTAAGTAATGTGATGTCTATGAAAGCCAAAAAGGCCCCAGGACCAGATGGAATCCCTGTTGAAATAAAGAAGGCTGTGGCTAGCAGTTACCCGGATATACTACTGGACATATTTAACAGATGCCTATTGGCTGGAGTGATCCTCACGCGATGGAAAGTAGCAAGACTAACGCTAGTCAAAAAGGGTGCAAGAGGGGACCCTGATTTACCGTTAACCTACAGACTTCTTTGCAGGTTGGAAACAGCAATACGCGCCATGAGCGACCTATCTCCAAGGCAGCACGGTTTCCGTAAGAGACATTCGACGATTAATGCAATAAAGGAGGTGATCAATGCGGTTGAGAGAGCAGAAGCAGCCTGCCATCAAACAAGACCACCCGTTTTTCTTGTTACTCTGGACGTCAAGAACGAATTCGGCGAACTGGGAGGACATTATCGAGGTGCTCGAGCAGCCTTTCGGGATACCAAAAAATCTCTTGGTAATTTTGCGGGATTATTTAAATAACCTTAAAATAACCTATAACACGGTCAGTGGTATTAAGCAACGAGAAGTTACAGCCGGGGTAGTGCAAGGCTCGGTGATTGGACCTGATTTATGGAATGTGATATACGATAATTTACTAAAGCTAGAAATGCCAGATGATGTTTTCTTGGTAGGATATGCAAACGATGTGGCAATCGTAATTACCTCTCGGACTGCGCAATTTGCTCAGTATAGGATTAATCAGGCTATGCGCAGAATTAATCACTGAATGAAAAATCACGGGCTGCAATTAGCAACACCAAAGACGGAGATAGTAATGCTCACGAAACGGAGGAAACCAACCGTACCGCCATTAACGATCAATAACGAGGAAATACAAACCAGTAGAGCGGTAAAGTATTTATGTGATACTATAGAGAGTCGGCTCCCCTATTACGATTTTACTAATACATTCGCAAATCGTGCGACAAGGCAGCCACTGTGGCGGCAGCTCTTGGTAGGCTGATGGCAAATGTGGGTGAACCGCGAACCTGTAGGCGGAGACTAATTATGTGAGTAGTCCAGTCGATTTTATTGTACGGGGCGGAGATATGGGCTAGTGCCAAAACAGAGGCAAAATATTGGAAGAGAATGGCATCAACTCAACGCTGTGTAGCACTACGAGTAGCATGTGCGTATCGCACGGTATCCCACGCGGCAGCTCTGGTGATTGCTGGGATAATCCCTATAAACTCCGAGATAATCCCTGAGACACTGGCGGCTTGGCAGCGTAGATGGGAAGAAGGAGATACTGGGCGATGAACGGCAAGTTTAATAAAGGTACTTGGTTCTTGGATCGAGCGAGGTCATGGCGAGATTGATTTTTTCCTGTACCAATTCCTGACGGGGCATAGTAACTTCGGTATCTACCTCCATACAATGGGTAAACTGGCATCACCCTAATGCCAGTGTCCAGAGGAGCGGGATGATGTTTGCCAGAGTTTGTTTAACTGTGGAAAGTCCTTAGGAGAGAGAGTAAACTCACGTTCACGGTAGGACATGTTACGACGGATAACATCATCGAGATCATGATTTAATCGGAGATGTGGAGGGGCAGTAACCATGTACATACATGCGGTGTTGCGTAGAAAAAGGGAGGAAGGATGCCTGGTTGACCTATACACGAACAAATTGAGGAGCCCCAAAGGGCAAGAAGCCCGGCCCAGCCCGAAGTAATACGAAAGTCATCCCGGACTGGAGCCTCCGCGGCCAGTAGGTGATTTTTTTAGTGAGTAAGAATCTCACACTGTCGGGTGGAGCACATCACCAACCCGTCGTCTTTCGAATATTTTTTTTCACATACAAAAAAAAAAAATGTCTACATATAATTCCTCTTACCACCACCACCATATCGTTTTGATATGTGAAATATTTGTATTTTGAAAACAATATTAAATGCAAATACATCAATATACTGTATGCAACACTGATATATAGAGAGACAGTATCTTCATCTACGATTTATACTTTACTATGCCATTAGTATATTAAAAGAAGATTATTGTTGTAAGTTTATATAAATACAATATTATTATTATGTCTAGTATTATTTTAAAGAATAACAAAACGAATATTTTCTTCAGTTTAATTTACATTAAAATAAAACTAATAAAAAACTAAAAGTAAAATTAACAATCAATTTAATTGTGTATACAACACAATCGTAAAGTAAAATCTTAGAATATATTTTCTATTATTCAGCATCACCGTAGTGTATACAGAGATAAATAATTATTATTCAGTTGCTGATGTACACACTTTGTATATATTTTGCCATGTGCCCATGGTTCATTTGGGGCCAAATATCATTCGAAATCAATTTTTTTTTTGTATATACATTTGGGGAATGAGATTTGTATATACAAAACACGGCTAGACGATACTTTCTTGCGCGATATCCGCTACACGGATGTTCACTCGATATAAAATTGGATTCACCTCAGCGATGTGGAATTAGAATTTGTACGTTGTATAATTAAATAGAAAATAAATGAATAACAATATAGGTATGCACACTATCTAGGTACTCGTATGTATTTATAACAAAATGTTTACGTTTCATTTTTAATTATACATTTTTAAGAAACTGGGTACAAATTTTTTGGGGGGTACATATCGCGCGTGCTAGAATACAATTCAGTTTTAAGTTCACCGACAATAATATCGTATTGCTCTCGTATTTAAATATCAATGATCAATTGATTTCAATCTACATATGTGTTTTAGATATTTTCAAGATGTTCCAACATATAGTAAAAAAATATTATTTTGAAATGAGCACATGACCTTTACCGATGATTCATATTTACAGTATTCTCACCTCTATAGTTATAGTTTCAAAGCGATCAGCCCGACAAATTTTACACATTTTGTATCGCCAAATAATATTTGTTTGGATTTCTAATGGATTACAATAAATCAACGGTGAAATGAGCCAAAACACGCGTAGCACACAATAAAATACACGAATTTGGTTTGGAAGCAAAAATGTGAGAGGATGTCCACTTTGCATATATTTTAAAATTCACTCATTTGTAAACAATTTTATTGTTTTCTTTTTTGTTTAAATTTTAATTAAAAACAATTGCCTACGTTGAAAAAAAAAATTATAAAATTTTCGCAAAAAAGTGTGCATCATGCGTTAAAAATTTACACGAAATATTTTTTTTCGCACCAAATCAAACCATTTTATCAAATCTGTTGATGACTGAATTGTTGAAGGTGTTAAAAATTGCGGAGGGTGTTTTGTGTTTGGCTTTCCGTGTTATTTTGTGATAAATCGTAATTAATAGTTAAATAATACTATATACAAATGCCGCATGTACATGAAGAGTGGTTATAAATAGGAAAATAGGATTTTTACAGATTTTACTTGATGTAATCTATAATACACACAAGAATATATCGTATCCTTCCTTACTCGCTCCATTCCAATTAGAATAGGAGTTCAAATTTATTAGAATACTTTACGCGCGTCTACATACTGTGAGACTTTTTTCCAGTCCCTAATATTAAACACAATATCACGCAGCCTAACATTAGCACGACGTCAGAATATTTAGCTGTCGATGCTCACCCAAGCTCAATGCGTTGTAACAATCCTACAACGGAATATGAATCTTAAGGAATCATGTTCTGTCGGATCCGTCACTGGATATCTTGTGTCAACAATGCAGTGGTTATATGCCGTTCACAATCACACAGCGGTCGATGTAATATGCGGTCATGAAATCAAATCATACAACCGTCAAGGATCAGGTATAGTGGAAATCTAAAATGGATGTGTGTTGCGAGACACATAGAAGTAATATTAAATAGATCAGTCAATACACTTACTGAACCTATAGCTAGTGATTGCAATCCCGGAACATTTTACCAATCCCGGGATGACGGGATTGAGTTATTTTAAATTCCGGGATCTCGAGATCCCGGGATTAAGGCTATATACAAATCAACAAAAAAAAAATATACCTATTTTGATATAATTCAGTTAACTATGAAATATTTTTATTCAAAAAATTTAAAACCATTTACGTCTCCTTATCTATTCCACAGCTTGGAAATTACAATTCCTGCCGCCGAGAATGCCCGCTCCGATTCTACACTTGTCGGCGAAATTGCAATTAAGTTACACGCGAAGTTACACGCGAACGAACATTTTAGCTTTATATAAAAATGAAAAGGAAGTAAATCAGTAAACGAGTAAGTAGTCTGAATGTTTTCTGGGGCGGCATGTTGTACCATCATTATTTTCGACTTTCGCCGAAGCCTATTTCTCTTCGAAAATCGCGCAGAACACATTAAAAAATACGTGTTTTCAGCTTGCTCGAGTAAAACGTCACTCTTATTCTTTTCTACGATTTGTAAGACTGCTAGATTAATCGATTCTATTTATCATCAAATAATTTTTTCGTGATACGCTTATCAAAATGTAGAAAAGAGAGAAATCTCGTTTATAACGCTTATATCAACAGGTTGAAATCGCGATATAAAACACGTAATTGTTTACGCACAATATAATGTTAATTGATTCCTGAAAATTGAGACATAAACTAAGTCGAAAGTCGAAAATAGTGATGGTATAACATGCCGCCACTGATTAAAGAAAAAAATACTCGTATGGTGTCGAATTTGATAAAAATAACGGGGACACACTTTTATGAAATCCCGGGACTCGATTAAATATCTCGGGATTACGGAGTTCAAATATGAGCCAGGATCCTGGGATCCCGGGATTGCAATCACTACCTATAGCCACTTAAACAAATTCCAGGGATTAAAACTAACACGGGCGCTTATGAATATTCACAATCCGTATCGATGCAGCATACAATAAAATTAGTGCAAGAGATAATGAGACAGTTAGAGAAATGGGACGATAAAATACTTTTTTGGAACCTTTTAGTCTTAAGCATCATTTGGGTCATCAAATACATAAGACTAAGAAGGCAAGCACAATCCACACTTTAAACAGTTTGTAGTTTCCCCATACTCATCATAGTAAATTGAAAAATTCACTCACGTTTGTTGAACGGGGTGAGGTATTTAATTGTAGAGATAAGTCAGTAACGCTCTCTTTTCTTATACATTGTGTTATGTATGGATGTTCAATAATTTACTAAATCTCATACGCATACGAAATAAGTTGTGTCAGTAGTAAATAAAGCATCATAGCAATACTTTTTTTGAAGTGAAACTTCTTTGCGCCCATTGTATACGCATTGGGATGGGGTGTTGGTCGAGAAACAGCGTCACGCGAGAAAAATCGACGATTATACGTTTTTGTGCAGTAGACACTTTCGTTGCGGGATAGCAGTAGGCTTGTTTGTTGATGTGCGTCATTGTGTTTTCACCAAAGACTTTAATAATATTATATAGACTGGTAATAACTAAATGTCAAGTGAGTAAATTTCAAAGAAAAAAAGAGATACACCAAGGTCCCACTTTGCGTCGCAGTTAGGTTCCACACGTAGAGACGCAAACTGGATTACGACGCATAGCGAACAATTTAAAATATATGTGTTTGGCAGCAAGTATTACAATTTAGGACACATTTATCTAGATAAAATTCAAAATAAGACAAATATTAAGATAAAATAAATAAAATCACTCTATTAATATCACTTTATTAGTAAATAATATTAAAATAATACATAAATACTTATGTATGCATTATTATTCTCACTAAATGTTCTCATGGCAACGAGAATTTTCTTTAATTGTAACAAAACAAGAAAATATAAGCACCAAAAGGACGACGCATAACGAAAAACCGACGCAGAGCGGGTGTTTTTTTTTTTTTTTAAATCGACGCAAGAACGAATAGACGCACAACGAATAGACGCATAGCGGGACCTTGGTGTAGTCAAAAAATAATCAGTACTGCATTATGAATTTTTATTAATGAATATGAATGAAGTTAGTTAATTGTAGAATTAGAATTTTGACCACATTAATTATCAACATTCACGAATTTTATAATATTTTTTTAAACCACAACTGGTTTATGAATATTACACAAAATAATTAATCGAATTTATTCAATAAAATTATTTCAATAAAGCTATTCAACTATTCCATATAATTCATAAAACCAAACTGTTTAACAATTATCAATATAATTAATGGTCGCTAGGATCACATTTAACTATAATTATACATATTTTATTATTAAAATATTTAAAATACTGAAAAAAAATAAAATATGCCATTTTGTGTTCACATATTGTATATAACTGAAAACGTTTTCGGTACGGGACTGGCGAAATCTATTGTGCATAATTCATGTCATCCACAAAAAATAATTTTTTACTACACAAACTAGAAACACACAAATTTGATCACAAATTGTATTCAACACACAAATTTCATCACAAATTATATAAAATTTTCAAATAATTCTATTTTGAAAGACAAACAACCAGAAACAAAAGCTTTATGTAGTGGATGATATAGAAATCAAAGACAGAGATATAAATATAATTTTATATACGCATCTCGTCCTAACTGTCCACGCATGAAATAGACGATTTTAGTTATATGGAAAAAGCACATTACCGGTCTCTGTATGTACTCGTATATAGTATTATGTCTATGGTTTTCATTGTTTGATTTATTTTTATGATTATTTATTGATCGTGTTTCAATGATTATCATAATAACTTAAATAACTTAATTTGAGCAAAATTGTTGAAAAATGGTTAAGCGAACCTTGATTACATGTGTAGAAATTACAATAAAAAATAGTTATAAAAATAGCAAAAATAGTTTTTCAGCTGGAAATTTTCTGTATAAGATACAATTATTTGCCAAGAGATAACAAAGAGTAACCTGTACGATGTCGACCATTCATCGAATAGCGGGTCTCCGGCGAGCCATTTTTATGGTACTGTTTCAGTTTCACTTATTTATTTCTTCCTTAAGAGGGTCCTTTACTAAAATAAATTATAATTTTGAAGCTAACCTAAAATTTGAAATACGCACATGTGCAATCATACTACATTATTTTCCTAGTAGTGGTTAATATGTATACTTTTGATCTCTTGTTTAGTTTTGCCAATGCCTTCTAAACTACAGGCCGCTTACACCAAATAATAACGACACGCTAAGTCGACGTTGTTGTTGCTTTCTCTAGTTGCTTTGTTAGTGTAAATATTTACACTTAAATATTACACTTAAAATTATTATTGCGCAGTCTCGGTTTAGACTTAAATTGACGTCATGTGCGAAAAATGAGAGTAGTAAAAGGCCAATAGTTTAGAAAGCATTGGTTTTGCCAAGTTTTGCTTATGAATGGAAAAAAATCAACATAGTGTAGTGTTGTTGGTTTATGGAATGGAATAAAAACGAAATACATAGAAATTAAATACTTTGAAGTCAATTAGTGTATTCATGTCCTAGTTTTCAAGGAAATGTTTTTAAAAATCTCGCGTAAACACAAAATGCATTAATAATGCCTGTATCAACAACGTATGACGGGTATTTATAGAAACGTGAACAAAATGTGTAAGGAAAATAAATAAAGTTTAGTAAAAATTAAATTTATTTTCGTATGTCCTAACATTCTTACCTTTATAATTCGATCTCTATTGGTTTGGACACTTGCATATTGTAAATTGCAACTTCTGATGTAGCAATTAAATAAAGATGGTTCCCAGAATTTATTACAATATACATAATCACAATTCAGTGATTACATGAAAACCACCCCTATGATTTGCCTAAGGGAAAATTGCATCCCAGAACAATTATTATCATCAACTAATCAATGAAATCTTGACCACATCAATCAGATTAGACGGAATTGGCCTCAGACGTCGATTTTAGTGAATTCATTTATTTATTCAGATATTTAATAAAACGTTTGTCTTTGATATATGTATAACGATTTATAAGCTCACGATAGAAAAGCCCCATGCCATAACTTAATCTGTTACGATTGATATGATGATCAGTGTTGTGAGAAAACGCATATTTCCGAATTGTCTCCATGTTGGTGTCGAAAATAGCGTAGACAATTGATAGGTAGACAATTCGATATTTGGTAGGATATGTAAAAAATTTGAAGATAATGTAGATTATTACTTTTTTGTTGTTTTTCCATTGTTTTTCTCAATGAAAGATGACGACCTTTTAGTTTTTCAGTTTAAATTGGGTTTTATCTACATATTACGTCAGTTAAAATTCAATTTTTATTAAACAAATAGGTGAGATTGAAAATCTTGGTCAATCGATGTCTTTAATGTATACAAGGCTAAATTCGGCTATGGTTTCGCAGTACCAAATGCGGTCTGTCATGAACATTTTCGAAACAAATACTTCATGTATGATTTTAACATCCGGTTTTGAGCAACGTGGTTGAGGTACTACAAAACTTGTAGCGTAAATGAGTTTTGTTGATTGTTTACATTTTTGGTTGTATATTTTGATCAAAATTGAATACAAAAAAAGATGTTTCTTGCAGTTAATGTAATTTTCTAGACTAAGCGAGTCGAGTTAGCTCAGGATTAGATTTGACCCAGAGATTCACCAATTGATTATCAACCGACGTTTGTGTTTTTGGTCCTTTTTGCAATACAGTTATCTTTCTTTAAATTGGGGGTGAGTAGCATAGATAGATAAAAAAACAACAACTTCATCACTAAAGTCAAGCAACCATTGCTTGGATTATTACAAGGTCTCCGGGTGACCACTTGGGAACATAAGAGAAAAAAGTGAATAATGAAATGGAATGAAACCTCCTCCCAACTTCCCCCCCCCCCTTTCAACCTTCGGCCAGTGTACAAAAGAAGTATGCTCAGAAGCTCTGAAAGCTGGATAGGATCAATCATTCAAAATGATTACAGAAACCAATAGTAGAATAAATAATGCAGCATGGCAAATATCCGACACTATTATTATCGTAGACGAACACGAATTTTAAATTGAAAATCAAAACTGTAACAGAAACGTGAAGGCTTAGCAACAATTAGAGAAAAAAGAGAAGCAAAATTCTTGGCCCCCGTGCAGTGATATAAAACAGTAGTAAAATAAGACCAAATGAAATAACTAAATATATTCTCTGGACGCAATGAATAAGGCGTTTGCACACTCCTTGTGGTCCTAAATTGTAGAGAAAGGGCAAAATAAAGCTTAAAGTATCAGGTGAGCTTTCAGTCATATTTTGGCGTTTATTAGGATTATGAACTCGAGGAACTTGTACTCTTATGGTCATTATTTGTCTCAAAATGTGTTTACGCTTTATCATTTTATTGCGTGGTAATGATGTTGAACATTGTAAAGGGTCTTTCAATAGGGACGCTCGAAATTTGTTGGGTTATAGCAGCCATGTTGTTAGTTATTGTCAAATCTGTTGTGATTTGTTCAATAGTATATGGCAAATTGCCGCTAACATGCAGCAAGTTCCTAGGATAAGCCCTGTTTAAAATCGATTTTTATCGTATAAATGATTTTAAATTTTTTTAAATTTGCTCATTCAACGATTTCGTACTTTATCCGTTACCTAAACCGCACTTTAAACGTAACATTACCATAATATCTTATTTTTCAATGTGACGAAAGAATGAATTCCATCTTAAAATGGTTTGTTTGATAATAGAATTTTGATAATTTTGGAGTTCATGCTAAAGGGTAGCAATACAAAAACTATTCAAAATAATATTTTTAGAGATGAGGCCCCAAAGGAGCTCAAAATTATTCATTTGGAGATTTCAAAAGTTCATACATAGTTCATAATTCCGCCTTGTTTTGTTCCTTGCATGGTCCCCAGGCTAAACAACTCAACAAACTTAAAAATTCACATTTCCTTTTAAAATCTGCTTCTCTTATAGGTATATGTACATACATAGGCTTTACATATATAAATAATAATGCCTTGTAAAATAATAAATTAGTGCACAACAAATATTTTATAGCAATCTTAAATATCAATGCATGCACATATTATATAATAAATAAAAATATACATAATGTGTATCAAAAATTACATCGTTATCGCCTTTGAATGTGTGTCTTCATTGATTCGATTTTTTTTTTAAATCGAATCGAAATACAAATCACATAACACAAAAATCTAATATATTCTACATGTAGATGTATATTAGTATTCTATGTAGAATAAATTAGTATTGGTTTCGGTTGCATAATAATAAAAATAGAACACTATCAAATTCATTCGTTTACGTTTTTTTCTCCATTGTTATTCTCCATTCTTTGTGTACAATTATTTACGCATACACAAATATTCGATTCCCTTCATGTGCGCGCGCATACCAAACGAGTAATAGCCACCAATCGGAAATTTGCTGAACTTATTTTCATGAAAAATTTTGATAAACTATTTTTATTTTTCTAATTTATATATTAAAATTGAAAAATATTTAGAAAAGAAGAAAACTAGGCATGAAATTAAGAATTCTAGTTGATTCTTCGGAAAGAATTTTTTGTTTACTGTAGTTGTACATTCCAATCGAACCTGCACAACTTGCCCAAGTTTGAGAGCTAATAACAAAAAATTAAAAGAAAATTTGGAAAAAATAGGCACGAGTTTTACATGTTATCTAATGATAATAAAAAAATTCTAGAAGAAAATGTTCACACAAGTGCTTATCGAACCTGCACAAGATAGCATTATTTTAGTACAAGACCCTCTTAATCGGACCTAGCACCATACGAACTAATTAGCGTTGATAAACGTCTAACTTTTGGCTGTTCCGTATTGTCAGCGACCAAGATTCGCTACCAAAAGTAACTACAACAAAAGAAACATAAAAAAAGTCGGTTGTTTTCACTAGTAAGGGCCCTGGTCTTTGAAGGGCATTTCTTAAATTACTAAAGGTTTCTCAACATTTTTACAAAACATAAACAATGTCTGGCTATCGCGATTACAGCTCAATTGGCATACTACTTAGGTCATGCTATAATATTGAAGAAAAAACCGTAACAACCCAACTTAGTTTTGCAAGGTGACATTTTCCATTTTCGAAATTTTCCATTTAATGTAATGGAGATCTATTTAGCTTTTCAAATCGTTTGTTTGCACTAGTAGCAGAGCCATCTATGATTTTGAAGAGCCGTAATATTAAAAAGAGAGCTTTCAATAGAGGGGAAGCTTTTATTTAATTACTATAAGAAACCGTGGTAATTGGAAATTTTTTGAACATGAATTTATGAATAAAAATTAAACAAATCATCTAAATTTTAATTTTATATTTTTAATAAATTATTCAACAAACACATATTTGAAAATCAGCCATCATAATGTAGTATTTATTTAGTAAATTTAAACTAAAGCGGAGCATAAATTTATTAATTTTCTATAAAAAATGAGCTTTCCGTTTAGTTGTGTAGGTTTATAAAGTAAGATAATAAAGGGTGCTGCCGCGAATTCCTCTTACATCCAATTTAAAATTTAGTTTTATAAAAATTTAACTTATTTGGTAAATTCTGGTCACATGCACCTCAGAATTTTTGAGATGAACGATGTACTTAATAGCAATCTAAACATTACACATTTATTACAAAACTAAAGAGAAAACGTGAGTTGAAACGAAATTTTATGAATCACCATGTAGAAACAATAATATTATTCATATAATAAAATTTTTACATCAAAATCTATTTACGAAAATTATTAACGATGCCATGACAACGTAAATAACTTCAATTTTATCCGATTGCAAAAACGAGCTTTCTGTAATTTGAAAATCCGTTTACAGATGTCTCTGTAATAAATTTACTTGAAATTACAGAAAAGCGTAAAATAATTAAATAACTATTTACGAAAATAAACCATTATTATTGTAAGTTAAGCGCGAAATCTTTAATACAATAATGTACCATAATTAATAAAACTCAAAACAATTACTAATTTTATTTATTGTTCGGTTGGCATAAATAAAGCTTTTCATCGCAAAATATTTATCATCGTAGTTGCTGCGCGCTGAAAAACAATAATAGAAAAATGTCACATTTTTCCAAATTTTTTCTTTTCATATTTCAATTCGCTCGTATTCGGTTATTTTCAGTTCCAGGAGATCTCAATAATCTATTGAACCAGGCAGTATACATAATAAATTGTTAAATTTGTTAACAAACATTAGGTTTTAATATTAACTTCAATGTATACTTAGCGACATCTTTTGATTGGTTTATTAATTGCGAAAAGCTCTATAATATAATGTTTTTATTTTATGAAGCTCCGGTTTGCTTATACTACAGGATGAAACAGTATAGCCTGCGAATTTGTTGCGATGCAATTTTTAACAAATAACGAAAAAACAGTTTTCGAAGATTGTTCATCAACAATGCAGTAATAGAATGCAGAACACAATAACCCCCATATTACATAGATATTCAAAAAGCATTTTTTAACGAACGTTTGTTTTGGGAAAGAAATGCTGAAATTTTTGATGGAACACTCTATACTAATTTTTTACATACACATATAAACAAATTCTTATATCTACAATAAAAAAAATTTTGTGGTGGACTAATTTGAATTTTTTTGCGTTAATTCGACATAATATGACTCAATTTTAAAATATGCTTTTCCTGAATATTGAACTAACCATTCAAATTAAAAATTGAAAGGAAGCATTACTGTTTTTATATACAAAAAATACGTCTAAAAAAATATTAAAATACACTGGTTGGTATGAAAAAGAACAAAAACCTTCCC
This sequence comes from Nephrotoma appendiculata, assembly GCA_947310385.1. Taxonomy (NCBI): domain Eukaryota; kingdom Metazoa; phylum Arthropoda; class Insecta; order Diptera; family Tipulidae; genus Nephrotoma; species Nephrotoma appendiculata. The sequence continues at coordinate 319,308,126 of OX371223.1, forward strand.
CTCTATGGAAAGCTCATGAAAAAAAATGGCGGAATCTTACGGCTCTTATATTAAGGTGGCTCTGCTAGTAGCCTAGTATTTACTTCAAAATTGGTTCTCCCATTAATTAAATTAGTTGTTATTTACTAAAATAATAAACGTATTTCGTGTCAAGTATAACTGCACTCAAAATAGTATCCGTTTTTATAATTTTGAAATCTAAATTAGTTTTTTACTTCCTAGCAAGAAACATCTGCGCCAACGATCCATTGGAAATAATCGTAATATCATTATTGACATCAAAAGTTTTACCAAAGAAATGGAATCTGAACGAATATTTTTAAGCTAGATTAAGCAAAACTTTCTTGAAATACAACTTGGGACAAACCAACAAAGCAAAATCAATATGTTGGATTTTGGGACCCGCCTTTTGGAAATCTGATATTTCGAGCAACCATGAACAAAACCTTTTTTAAAATTTATTCAGCGTTTTATACGATTCGATGACAGAGTATTAAGATCTGCCCGTAGAACTAGAGATAAACTAGCTCCAATACGACATCTTTGGGAAATGTTCAACAAAATCTAAAAAAAATATATAATTACTAGGAGCACAATTGACAGTTGACGAGCACCTCATCCCTTTTGGTGGTCGCGTTTTATTCAAACAGTACATTCCAAGTAATTATCAGGTTTACTTGGAATGTAAATATGGAATAAAAATGTTGTGGATATGCGATAATGCTACTATATATAGTTACCTACTTGATGGAATTCCTTATTTAGAAAAAAAGGTTTAGTCCGAAATGCAAACCTCAGTCTTGGAAAAATTGTATGAACCTTACTTTGGCACATTCAGAAATGTAAAATTCGACAATTTCTTTACAAGTAAGCCACTAGCAGAGTCTTTATTGTCAAATGGTTTCCTATGCGTTGGCACATTACGTAAAAATAAAAAGTATATACCTGCAAGTTTTATGCCTAATAAAAGCAGACCAGTAGAGAGTAATTGTTTTGAATGTCGCAAAAATATGTGCTTAGTTTTTTATGTTCACAAAAAATCGTACACCTTTTGCTATCAACAAAACATAACACTACTATTACAGATGAAAGGAACAAAAACAAATCCGAAATTAATTTATTTTACAACAATACGAAAGGTGGAGTGGATACCGTCGATCAGATGGCTCATAATTATATAGTACATAGCCAAATAAGACGATCGATGTTGGTGGAGTTGCCGCTAAAATAGTTTATGAAAAATTAAATGTGAACAAAAAAAGGTCCCTGCAACAATTTTTTGAGATCTGTTGCTAAAAGCTTAGTAACTTCTTAAATTAGAAGAAGAAGCCTATAAAGATTACATGAACCACAACAAAAGGAAAATCTTCAACAACCTTAAGGTGAAGAAAACTAGACCCAGTGGAACAAACTCCGAATTAGAGCCTCCACAAAAAAAAGATGTAATTTGTTCCCAAATAGAATTTCCAGAAAATCGAAAAAAATTTGTCAGATTTGTCATTTACATGTATGTGAACACTCAAAAAAACTATAGTATGTATTATATGTAATGAAAATGTAAATTTAAACTATTATTTCAATGAAAAATAATAAAAAAATAATATATATTTTCTTCTAAGCATTTTTAATATAGGGGTCCGATGGACACTTCCGGTGTTTTACGTTACTTTTTTTATGGTATGGGTTAAACTTTACGTACTGAACATACTGCCCAAGATTCATGATTGTGCCTACTCTCAATCGGCCGGAATCACCCGTAGAAAACCCTTATAGGTAAACCCAACCTAATTTCAAAAGATTATTTTTGAAAATTTTTATATGGATTATTTTTGGAAACCTCACTTTTTATTAATAAAATCACTTAAATTCTTTGTACTGAACATGATTGTGCCTGGTAATTCTGGCCGATGTGGGGGTAGACAACGATCAAACGTAGTCGGCGTGTTCAGTATATTACTCCAATTACCATAGTCGCATCACTTTATGTGAAGTGACTATAGTCGTGTCACTTCACTTGAAATTTGCCATTCTCACAGTCGTTTTAAACGACACGCATACTACAATAGAAATATCGGGCAGCGCTAATAATTTCCCTAAATTTGACATGCCATTCGATGTCAAAAATCAAAATATTTACGAATATTTTATTGTAAATGCACGTAAATTGAAAATAGGTAAGTAAAATCTAATTATTTAATGATTAAATTAATTTCTAGAACCCGTACAATAATTTATGGTGAAGGCAAAATATCTACCAGGTAAAAAATTTGTAATTTTCCATTGTAATTAAAAATTGAGGATGGGTGTTTTGGGCCATCCAAATTTTCAACGGGAGAGAAATTAGAATGAAATTAGAAATTAGAATGATAAATTTATCTTATGCAGTAAAATATTCGTAAATGAATTACAAAATAAATTGTAATAAATTGTATTACAAAAAAAAATCATAAATAAAAATGTGTATTGTATTTAAATAGTTTTGTTCATGTTTTACGACCCTCCATTTCACAGTCACATAAGAAAACGATGTGACAATAGTCCTATAAAACGACAATAGGCGTAAGTTGCGACTATAAGAATAGAAAAAGTAAGCGATGTGACTATAGTCACAAAATATGACGTGATGCGACTATGGTAATTGGGGCGTATAATTAGAATTCAAGTGATTTGAACTGTAGGTGCGATTTCTACAAATCACTCATATTTTGTTTTAATTTAACTTGTGAAATTAGGGTTGAGCTAACAGTTTTTTATGACCAAATCTGAGTCTGTACATAATTCACAAATGGTTACATATACCCGTTTTAAGACCAATCCGGACAAATTCTGGAAGAGATCTTAATTGCTTTTCGAATGCACAGTTTAGCACAACTGAACTAAATTAAAACATACACGTCAATGTTCAAACGAATCTGGGCCCCTGGGGATTTTTTTCCGACGTCGGAAAATCCGTTTCGCGTCGGATATTCATATTATGAAACTAAAAAAATCCGATCCGCGCGGATATTATACTATTATGAAATAAAAATTTGAGTTAGCGGATTTTACGACAAAATTCAATCGTCAAATCCGACAGCTCGTTAGGTGACGGATATTGTAGTATATGCACGGAAAATAGATCATAATTCATACTCTTTATATGTTATTGAATTATTTAAAAATTTAATAAATTTTTAAATGTAAGTACATATCTCTATAAAATTATTTTAGTCAAATTTAAATGTGACAAGTATATACTGAGCATTTCAAGTTTGACTGTAAAAATACATGTTTCATAATACGTATATCCGTCGCGGATCGGATTTTACGACAACGTATTTTCCGACAACGTCGTATTTTCCGACCAATTTCAAGAAAACCACAGGGTTTCCAAAATGGAATTTCTCGCTTGCCTCACATAATTGGAGGACTGGAAAACAGTTAATGAAATAATAGCCGGTATCCAGAGCCAGGATCGACCAATTAAGGAAAGCAATATCATAGTAAATAGTTTTTATGGTATTTCTCCCCCTTTACGCCACGCGAATTATAATGTGATACTAATAGTGTTATCAAGCAATTTGCATGTTACTTGGTGGATGTTAAGAAAAAATTGATATTTCTTGTAATTAATTTACCTATCTTAGTACAATTATAAAAATATTCGAAGAAAGTTAAAAGCCTATGATTTGTAGAACAAAATACACAGTTAAATTTTTAAACCAAACACAGAGCTTTCAAAATAAACTAATTTGAGTCATGGTACTACTTCAATGGGCAAAATTACGACCACGTAATAAAATGTTAAAGTACAAATTTATTTTTGTTTAAGTACAAAATTATTTTTGGTAAAAAGATTCACCAACTGCGGTGGTTTTGATCTAACAATATTCCTGTTTTCTGCAGATGGCAGTCGACACTTTGACAATTTCAAAATAAATTTTTTAGCTGTTTAGTTTAGATCGAGTATTTTTTTCTAAATTATATGTTTTCGAAAGGAAACGACCAAATAGTTAGCGTTGCCAGATACATTTATTTAAAATACGTAAAACCATAAAAAACTTGTAATATGTTGAGAATAATGTAATAGAAATAATTGTAATAAAACAAGTTGTTTGAGAGAAAAATCATGAATAATAAATTCATGAGTACCTATTTGAGGGGTATTACCTTCACAGAGAAATATTGTTTTAAATAGCTGCGCTTTTTAGGGGCAGTTTTTAGCAATTTTACTATTCCAATATATTCTAATTTATTTATAAAAACTTTTTGTATAAACCACTACAATACAAGGATTTTCAACGGTTGCTCCTATTTGGGGTAGTTTTCTAAGGGTTTGATTGTGCCATTTTATTGTAATTAATTTGTAAATAGATTCCAGTACAACTCCAGTACCAATTGCACCCCTTAGGGGAAGTTTTTGAAGGGGTTGAGCTATGCCAATATGTTGTATATAATTTGTAAAAAAATTCCAGTACCAGCCCCAGTACGATACAATAAATATTAACAAAAATACGAAAAGTGTGGTGTAGCTTTGTCTAACGCCAGCTCACACAAGAATTGCAGGATAACCAGACCTGTAAAAAATTTTCTAACTGTCCAACAAATTTTTAAAAAATTCCAGTACCATTTTCATTGGAATGTGCAACAAGTGCTGGTACAGCATTAGGGTCATAGAAATATCATCAGTCGCTCCCAAACTCAAAACCAATGAAATTTCGTGAATGCACCTACTAGTGCCATACTTGCAAAAAGCAGTAGTAACTAACTTCAGTACGATACTTTGGTATTTTGCCGAACTTACTCGCAATGTCATGTATACGCGCCATTAGAGCTGAAAACTCTTGAATACTATTTTGTTTATTTTTTTTTAACATACTGTATGTTCAACGTTGTGTTGAGGAAAATTTCGTGGGATCATTTAATGCTTTATTTTCTTTAGATAACTCACATCCTCTGCAATTAGCAATGTGTTAATCCTTGAATTTTTTATTTGAAGTTTAGCTTTGTGGCAAGTATTGTACAGATTGACACATATTACGCAAACTGTTGACACGTGTTAATAATTTTATGAGTGGTATATTTCCGTATTTAAGCATTATGATAAACCGGTTCAAGGTCGGCTCTATTTCGATAACGAGATAATAATACTTTGATAATAAAATAAGACAAACATTTGAAATTCTTACAATATTTCAAATAATAAATAATATACAAATGATAAATTTAGTATTGGCATTCTAACAACGCGCACCTAATTAAACATCTGTTGCGAAAATCTTTTTAATCTGTGTTGTTGTTTTCAAATGACACACTTCACATGTGTATTATTCATATACCCACTATATTATCAGATAAAAATATACACATTGAGATACATACAGATGCGACGAGAGATGAAAACAAATTTTTCATTTTCAAAATACAGGAAATTCTTTATGAAATTTATTTTCTTTTTACTATTCTAACAAAGTAAAATATTATTTAGAAATTTCGTATCTCACAGTAAAGTTAGTTTGCAAGTTATACTATATTTAGTTAGTACCTGTCCAGCAAACCATAAAAATAATAGAAATATTTTCTATAGAGGTATGCTTGTAGTACAGACAATAGTAAATTCACAGTAAATGAATATATAAAATAATTTAAATATTACATTTGAAGAATAATAATAAATTCTGGTATTTTACAATACACCACAATCAAAATATTATCTCCAAGAAGATATTTATTATGTCGTTCCTATATCAAAAAAATGTTTACCAGAAAAACCCTCGATTACCTGGCCATTATTTGGTTTTGTAATATTGTAATATTTTGTTTTTATTGTTGAAGAATTTAAAAAATTCTTGTCTTCGTATTTACTAGTCCCTATAATTTTATTGAATAGCCAAATAGAACGGAATTTATTAGTATTTTGTTATTTTTTGAAATGGGTCCTTCCTTGAAAATATTTTATTGGATCGGAAGGAATTTAGTTAGATGCATTGGGAAATATTAAAATGATAAATTATCTATTTTTGACAGATTAGTATATTGGTATGGGGTATTGTGTGCCCCATATACAGCACACTGGTTCGTCTTAGATCGTATACGTAAAATTATACTCTTTCAAAATTACAAACAGATACATTTTTTATTGATTATTAGTGGGACGAAATAGCAAAGGAATAAATTTGAATCATTCAATACCTAAACAAATTGTATAGCAACAAAGCACAAAGTATGAAATAAGATAAACAAATAAATAAAAATAGTATAAATCCTAAAGCGGTGCATCTTTATATAATCCTTGTCAAAGGAGGCAGTATTAAATTACAAAGAATTTTTTAAAAAATGTAACCCTTTCGTTGTTCCACGAATATTTAATTTTGCATAATCTCCTTAAGCATTTTCTTTAACGTACAGAGAATCGAAATCGGATACGTACATTCTGTTCTGTTAACAAGACTGTTATAGTAAGGAATTTAGTGAAGTCAGGGGTGGGATGTTGTAGCCTCACTTTTTCGATATTTATCGAATATTATATCTCTTTTTCCTAACATAAAATTGCTTGCCATTTCGCTTTTCAACTTTGCTTTCTATATTGCTATCGCACACTACTCGAATAAATTGTTTATTTAAAGGATGTGAAAATTTGTTAAATTAACAAAAAGAAACAGTCGGTGAAAGCAATGTTAACAATGGAAATCTGACAACAGACAAATTTCTTTTAATTACAAACTATTATCAAAACTTAATTTTGATTGAAATAAAAAAACTAAAATTACAATTTAAAAATATTTACATAAGTAAGACAAACATTTTATGTAATTTAATAATGTTAATAAATTGTAGTATGTAGTTGTATTTTATATTTCGGGATTGGACAACCCTAGTGTTGCAATCTGGCAACTGACAGCTCTATCGTAAAGTTTGACATTTTTGAGATTATACGTACTCAGAACGTTTTGACATTCGAGCGCTATTTGTGTTGTTTACAGTACTCATTAACTCAACATCTCGGCGAAAAAATGGAATTAAATCGTGAACATTTTCGTGCGATTATTTTCTACAACTTTCGACGTGGATTTTAAAGAAAAATATCACCTTTATTGTTCAATGTTTAATTTTTTTATTTATTTTAATATATATATCACAAGTATTGACCTTTACTGGTCCAAATTCAATCTTTATCTAATTTTTATAAATTTTTCAATATTTCAGATTACCTATTTGTATATGAAATTTTATTGCCCTTAAGTATATAATACGAGCAAGTACATAATATTTCATTTTAATATAATCAGGGGTGTTAAACAATTTTACTAATTCATTACACCTTCCCGCTGAAGTATGAAATTCCTGGAGGGTATTTCATTAGAAACTAATATATTATTAAACTTAACAAATATAATTTACATCTTTCAAATTACAATATATAATATTTAAACTTTAAAGTTATATTAACATTTTTCATTTTCTTATAATATTTCAATTTAGTAATATAGGTTTAATCATTTTATATTTATTTATTTTTTAAATATTTTGTTATTTATTTATTGTTTTAAATATATTATACATTTTTCATATTTTAATTTTTTTCTTTAATTTTATCATCTAATTTAAATTTTTAATTTATTTATTTATCGTTATTATTAGATATTTAATTCATTATAGGTACATAATATAGTATAATAATAATAAGAGAGTTTTAACTAACTATGTTAAGAATAAACAATTTATTTCAATATAATTTTCAAGAACTATATTATTTATTCAATAATTTTAACCGGTTATTGTTAACAATTTTTGAATTTCGTTCAATTTTTATTTTTGAGTTATAATCTGAGATGATTTCAGTTATTTCATAAGGACCATTCCATAATGGAGCTAACTTATTCTTTCTAGCTTCGTTTTTTAAAAATACTAAGTCTCTAACCTTGAATACCTTTGAATTAAGTTTTCTGTCATATAAAATTTTATATTTTTCTTTACTTCTTAATAAATTTTCTTTCGCTATAGTGTAGGACGTTTGTAACTTATTTTTAATTTCGATAATGTAATCTGCATAGTTATATATGAGTGTCGCATTAGCTTGGAGTGAAGTGGGAATATTAGGCTTAAATCCATAGATTATTTCGAATGGCATAAAAGAAGTTGCTGAATGTGGAGTGCTATTGAAACAAAATATAGCATATGGCAACCATGTATCCCAATTAGTTTGATCTCCATCTAGAAAATTACGCAAATATTAAGTGAATGTTCGGTGTTAGCGTTCTAAAGCTCCGTTTGTCTGCGGATGGTATGCGGTTGACTGAAGTTTTTTAATTTTACGTAATTTACATACGTTTTGAAAAAGTTGACCAACAAAGTTTGATCCTTGACCAGTTAAAACGAAAATAGGTGCTCCAAATCGACAAACCAAATGTTCGACAAAAGCTTGGGCTATAGTAGTTGCTTCTTGATTTTGTAGTGGTATGGCCAAAGAATATTTTGATAAATCGTCTTGAATAGTTAGGATGTATTTATTACCTTGAGATGTTAAAGGAAGGGGGCCGACAATATCCAAAAATATCTTTTCAAGCGGTTTACTGGATGTCGTGGTAATGGCCATTGGTAATTTTGTTAATTGTGTTGTTCTGTTTCTTTGACACAATTCACATTTTTTAATAACTTCACGAATTTTACTAAGAATTCTAGGGAAATAGTAATACTTTCTCATACGATTGTACGTTCTGTTGATGCCCTGATGTCCTCCTACATTACTGTAGTGAACTCATGTAGTATTCTTGCTATTTCGTCGTTATTCTAAAGTTCAATAATGTCATCGGATGATTTGGTATTCGTTTCGTTGGATTGAGGATGTTGTAATGGAGTAAAGTTTTCTCGATTTTGTAATGCTGCTTGTGATCTAGTAAGAACTGGTAAAATAGAAGTTGAAATAGTAGACGATTGATTAGGGTTAGATGAATCAAGTGTTACACGACATAAAGCGTCAGCATTAGAATTTAGTTTTCCGGGTTTGTACTCAATATTATAATCGAATTCATCAAGTTCGGTACGCCATCTGATAAGCCTTGATGCTGGATTTTTAATATTCTGAAGCCAAACTAACGGACGATGATCAGTCAAAATCGTAAATTCTCTGCCGTATAGATATGGCCTAAAATGTTTACATGACCATACAATAGCTAAGAGTTCCTTCTCTATTGTTGCATAGTTCTTTTCAGCAGGATTCAGATTTCTGGCTCGCGAAAGCGATTGGCAAGTCATCATTGTCATACTTTTGTGATAGAACTGCACCAATACCGATATCACTCGCATCGGTGGTAACATAAAAACGTTTTAGATAATCCGGGTATTTGAGAATTGGTGAAGTCGTAAGTTTAGATTTAATTAAGTTGAAAGCTTCGTCGCAAAATGGATTCCATAAAAATACAGAATTTTTCTTTAGTAATTTGGTTAAAGGTTCAACTGTTTGTGATAATTTGTCAATGACCTTCCAGTAGTAACCGGCGAGACCAAGAAAAGACTTGATGTCCTTTTGTGATTTTGGGATTGGATACTCATAAATAGATTTTAGTTTACTTGGATCGGGTTTTATTCCATCGTTAGTAATCAAATGTCCAAGATACAGAATTTCTTTACATAAAAATTTACATTTGGAAGCGTTTAATTTCAAATTAAATTTTCTGAAGCGTTCAAATATGGATTTTAATTTTTTATTGTGATCTGCTAGGCTTGCTCCGTAAACTACTACATCGTCGAGGTAAACAAATGAATGTATAGAATTAAGTCCAGTCAACACGTTATTCATCATACGCTGGAATGTTGCTGGCGCATTTTTTAAGCCAAACGGCATTCGTAGAAATTCGTAATGCCCCAAATTAGTACTAAATGCTGTTTTCTCGCGATCTGTTTCATCTAATTTAACCTGATGGTATCCATCTGCTAAGTCAAGCGTAGTAAAATATATTGAATTGCCTAGATGTTCTAGTATTTCAGAAATATTTGGTAAAGGAAATACCTCACCCACCGTGATACTATTCAATTTACGAAGATCAATCACTAAGCGCCATTTTCGTTCATTATTGGTGGATTTCTTAGGAACTACTAATATTGGAAAATTCCACGAACTGGTACTATTCGTTATGATATCGTTATCAAGCATATTTTGAACTTGTTTATTAATTTCAATTTTCGTTGCTTCTGGTAATCGATATTGTTTGATATTTATAGGTTTTGAATTCGGAAGTAATGGAATATTATGGAATGTTGTGCTAGTATCAGACAATTTATCGCCATCTAAATGGAATAAATCATTGAATTCACGACATAATTGAATTATCGAATATTTTTCTTCCGTGTTTAAGTGATTTGTATTGATTAATTTTTCTAATACATTTAATCTGTTGGGAACATTATTTTTCCAACCGTCGATGTAAAATACATCCAAAGGTTTACAAAATTCTGGGTTAAATGAAATAACATTTAATTCAGTTTTCTGGAGGTTAGTATTTAAAACTGATAAAGTAGAAATTCCCTTTGTAACTTTAATCAAAGAACTACAAACGTAAATTCCAGGAACAATTTCATGAGATGTACAAACATAATCATTGTCGGGAAAATCTAAATACATATTAATAATTTTTTCAGAGCGAGGTAGAGAGTAATTTTTGTGGAAGCGAAGTTATATTTAAACTAAATGGTTTGCTTCCAGTGCACGGATTAGGAATTTCTATAATATTGTTCGAATAATCTAATTTATATTTTAATTTTGAAAGTAGGTCCTTTCCTATGGTTCCGGAATATTGTACTGGAAAGTTCGTTGGTACTATTAGAAAATAGTGTTGAATTTTGAAATTGTCGTCGAAAAATATTTCGGCTTCGCATTGTGCTAGAGTCTGGATTATTTCAGAACCTATTCCTGTAACATTAATTTTTAGATTTGGGAAACAAGGAATATTTGGTAAAATAAACTGTTTTTTAATTATTGATACATCGGCACCTGTATCGACAAGGAAATAGTGAAAATCATTGTTGAGAATATTTAAATTTAATGGAATATATTTTTTGTCTTCGTTCTGTGAGATAGTAAAAATTGTTTGATTGGATTCATTATTTGAAGTAATTTTTGAAGTAGGAAAATTAATTTTCAAAGAATTTGGACGCTTTACTTCAGTTCTTCCACTCGATTCGGTGTGTCCTGGTAATTCGAATCGAGTGTTTTGGAGTTTTCCAAGGCGTTGTTGACCAATAGTTGTTTTGGATTTCTATTTTCAAAAGTTTTTGTAGAAGATGTGTTATTGTATTTCTGATCGTTATATTTTTTCTTTCTACATTGTTCTATGTTATGACCTGGATAATGGCAATAGCGACAAGTTATAACTGCAGTATGGATATTTCTAGATTGCGAACATGATGCTACGTTATGAATTGGATTTGAGAAATTATTATTTGAACGGGTATTATTTAACAGTCGGTTTCTATCGAATCTGTGAAAACAGTTACGAGAACTGTGTCCTTTCTTACTGCAAATTTGACATTGAATTGAAGATTTGGATGATTGTGGTGTATTTAAATTGTCTTTTAATAATGTTGATTCTTCCTCTGTTGCTTTTAGAATTGCTGATCTGAGCGACGTAAACCTACAAGCTTTGATGATGATCTTAATAGGATCGTTAAGCCCATCTTCGAAAGAACGTAAAGCTGTTTTCTCATTAAGATTTACAAAATGTTGCGCTGCTTGTGCACCTTCACTTGCAACACACGCGTCATTTAACTCAGATAATAATTTTACTATTTTATTTTCAAATATTTTCGCATTATCAGATCTTTGTTTACAGTTTATTAATTCGATTTGTAATTGTTCAACGCTACGTTTTATTGAAAATTGCCGTTTTAGTTCGAATTTCAATTCGGAGCACGTCGTATAATTTTTGAATTTTATAATATCATATGCAGGACCACTTAATTTGGCTTTGAGGACATTTAAAAACTGTAATATATCTTCAATACTCTCAAGTGGTTAAATTTATGTAATTCAGAAGTTTCTCCGGAAAAGTTAGGAATTATTTTCAGTGCTAAGTAAATATCGAATGAATCAGACTGAGAATTTTCATGATTAATATCGTCATTGGTGGGAATCACTTGACTTTTTCTTTTGCCCTTACCCATGATTACACCTAATCTAGTGGAATTAGGTAAATAATAAATATAACGTTTTATTGAAAATGGTCATGATGAATACTGTCAACATCGCGTTATCGTATTTAGCGGAAATTAAATTAATTAATAAATTGTTTAATTCTTTTGACATTAATTGAACAAATGCATAAAATTTAATAATTTTGAAATTGATAATATTTTTTAATTAATTTGATACTTATGAATTTTTTTATTTTTTATTTTTATTTTTTTTTAATTCTAACTTAGAACTTGCAAAAATATATATATTTTTTTTTTACCAGTAAATATTTTAGAATAATACACAACTTACAGTAGTGATAATTTTTCTGCGTGTACGTGTTCCACAACACGATAGTTGAATTTGAGTGAGTACTCCGACAATAGGTTGACCTTGTATGAACAATCCTTAATGATGATATTGTATGTAGTTGGATGCAAATAGGTACTGCATTCCCTTTGCGTTTGTTGAATCGATGAAATTTGATGATTTTACAGGTGAATTTTATGAATTGGAAGAATTGGATCGGCTATTGATGATAGATATTTTATTGTGTACATAGCAGTAAATTACGCTATATATCCAGCTTTACAGAAACAATTGAACATTTTTTGTTTCTTGTTGATATGCATGCATTTCATCATCAAAATACACGTGAACCTTTACAATATGTATTTGCACTTTCTTGATTAAAACGTTGTTCTGGATCGTGGTATATAGCAATGCCGTTGGTTAACAATATTGATTTGCTTGCAAGTACAACACACATGCGGCATGGTATTACGTATTACTTTCACTTTTAAAACATGTGGTTACGCATTTTTAGAAGAATAAAATAACTGTCGTCGGATCCCTCCGCTGACACCAGAATATGTAAGGGGACCGATTTGGCAAGGCTATTTCTCCAACACGTAACCACTAACTTGCACTTTAACTTGTATTTTAAAGAAAAATATCACCTTTATTGTTCAATGTTTAATCTTTTTATTTATTTTAATATATATATCACAAGTATTGACCTTTACTGGTCCAAGTTCAATCTATATCTAATTTTTATAAATTTTACAATATTTCAGATTACCTATTTGTATATGAAATTTTATTGCCCTTAAGTATATAATACGAGCAAGTACATAATATTTCATTTTAATATAAGCAGGGGTGTTAAAAAATTTTACTAATTCATTACAGCAAGAGTGCATGGATGAACTTAATTCAATTTTTGGCGATAAAGCTCCATCAAGGACCAGTGTTTATCGATGGTATGGTGAATTCAATCGAGGTCGTAGTTCACTCCAAGACGAATTTCGTGAAGGTCGTCCAGAATCAGTTGTTGTTCCGGAAACCAGATCGTCATGTGACCTATCGTGAGATTGAGACAACCTTAGGCATTAGTAGGACCAGCATACATTCAATATTGCATAAACGTTTGAATGTCAAAAAAATTTGTTCGCGTTGGATCCCACACAATTTGTCAATCGCTTAAAAAAGGCTCGTGTCGATTGATCGAAAGAAACGCTCAAAAAATACGATCGCGGTGCTTCAAAACACGTCTATGACATAGTGACAGGTGATGAATCATGGATTTACGCGTATGAGCCCGAAAGTAAACAGCAGTTGACTGTATGGGTGTTTCAAGATGAGCCGAATCCAACAAAAGTTGTTCGCGCACGAAGCACTTGCAGGCAAATGATCGCCTGTTGTTTCGAAAAAAATGGACATGTCGCCAGTTGGCTTCCAAGAAATCAGGAAAACTAACTGCCGAAGACGGATCACTCTTTACCACGACAATGCGAGCTTTCACACATCGGCTCAAACAACTGCATTTTTGAGCACTCAAAACATCGATTTGATGAGCCATCCGCCGTAGAGTCCTGACTTGTCACCAAATTACTTCTTTTTATTCCCGTACGTAAAACAATTGCTCGACAATTGCTTCAAACGCATGCAAAAGTGTATAGATCTTAATATTTGTTTTTGTTCTTTAATCCCGAAATATAAAAGGCAGCCCTCGTACTACTAAATATTCAGTTATATGTATACTGCGACAGCAATGATATCGAGTTGCAGATACGTTATCGAATGTCAACATAAGAGGTGCTCTAAAAAACTACGAGATTTTCCCATTTGTTAATGGGACTAGTAAGAGGCTATATTTTAAATCAACAGTGGCCTATTTTTGATTCTGTGGTAAAATATTCCAGTTTTGCAGAAATCAACGCCGTCTTAGACTCTTAAAATAATAATTTAACTTTAGTTGATTATCCAAGAATTTGCCATCAACATCTTTGCAATGACCATGAAATAGTATTGAATAAACTGGTCAAAATACACCTTTTTTGTTCACATTTAACCAAAAACATCTTGTTAATGCACATTTTAGACAATCTTCTAAAGTATCAAATTTCGTTAAGGAAATAGTAGCATCATTCATTGTGTGTAAGGATTATAAGACTGTAGCGGGTAGTTTCTTCAATTATAAGAAACTCCGCACAATTATTCTACAGGGCATTTACCTTTCTCAAGGCCAAGACGGCTTGATCCAATTCGCCATAAAGCAGCCTTCCTAGAATTCCAACATATGGTAGAATTAGGAATCTGCCGACCATCTTCTTCGGCAATATCATGTCCATTGCACATGGTAAAGAAGAAGGACAACGACTGGAGACCATGTGGGGACTACAGAAGGCTTAACGCAGTCACAATTCCTGACCGTTACCCTATCCCCCACATTCAAAACTTCTCAGCACCTCAAAGCGTAAAACAAATTCAACAATTCGTCGGCATGGTAAACTACTACCACCGATTTATACCAAAACTTGCAGAAGTACTTGCCCCAATACACACGCATTTGGCAAGACTTCTCAAAAAACCCAAAACGCCTCAAAATTTTTCTTGGTCTGAACAATGTCAAAATGCATTCCTTCAGCTCAAGAACAGCTTGGAAAATATTGCTCTTTTAGCGCATCCGCTAAATGAGACCAAATATAGCATCACTACTGATGCATCCAACACAGCAATAGGCGCGGTCTTACAATAACTCAATAATAAGACCTGGGAACCTCTTGGATTCTTCTCCAAGAAATTATCAGATGCCGAAAGAAAATATTCCGCATTTGATCGCGAATTGCTTGCAATCTTCCAAGCAATCAAACACTTTCGTTACTTTGTCGAAGGTCGGGAATTCACAATATTCACCGACCACAAACCGCTTACTAGGGCAATTAACTCTAAAGCGGAACGAAACCCAAGGCAAGCACGCCTCCTTGATTATGTCTCTCAATTCACGACAGACATACAACAGGCAAAGACAATGTGGTCGCCGATACACTATCTCGGACTTCCAACCACGAACTTGCGTCCGCAGCAACACGCTACGACATCACAACGATCGCGAAAGCACAAGCTAGCGATCAAGAACTACCAGACTTACTCTCTAGTTCTACAAATCGGCGCACTACCAAATGGAAAATTGAAAAATTTTCATTGGCCGATTTGTCAATTCACTGTGAAATATCTACGGGTAACAATCGCTTGTACATTTCAGAGTCATTGCGTCGAACTATCTTCGACACTCTGCATAATATTTCACACCCAAGTGTACGAGCAACTCGCAAACTCGTCACTTCTAGATATTTTTGGCCCAGCATGAACAAAGTTGTAACCCTTTGGGCGAAATCTTGTTTATCCTGCCAAAAATGCAAAGTACAAACACACACCAAATCACCTCATGGGAATTTTCAAATTCCACCAGGTAGATTTGAACATGTCCATTTGGATATTTATGGACCACTTCCACCTTCCAATGGATTCACATATTTGTTAACCTGCGTTGATCGTTTTACGCGTTGGCCAGAAGCCTACTGCATAAAAGACATCTCCGCACAAACAATAGCAAAAACGTTCGTCGAAAACTACATTGCTAGATTCGGCGTTCCGGTCAACATTACGACCGATCAAGGCACACAATTTGTGTCTAAACTATTCGCTGAGCTTATGCAACTCTTAGGCTCACATCGAATACGGACCACTGCCTATCATCCATAATCAAACGGTATGGTTGAGCGCTTCCACCGCCAACTTAAAACGGCTCTCAAAGCTCGTTCAAATACCGTCAACTGGAGCTCAGAGATCCCAATCATATTGTTGGGAATCCGAGCAACAGTAAAAGACGACCTAAAATGTTCACCAGCAGAACTGGTGTACGGTCAGACAATTAAATTACCTGGGGAATTCTTTGTGGAACATCCACTTACACTCCAAACTACCACTGACACAGTGATACATCAATTGCGCTCCACGATGAACAAACACATCTCAACGGACACGCGCAAATCAAATCAAAGCGACATATTCGTACCAAAGTCACTGCAAACTTGTGACTACGCTTTCGTACGAGTAGACAAAGTTCGCACTGGCCTCACACCACCGTATGAAGGCCCATACAAAGTGATACGACGACTTCGTAAACACTTTGTTTTGCAAATCAGAGACAAGCAACAATCTGTCTCTATTGATAGACTCAAACCAGTCTATGGAATTTTGAGTTCGCCCGATCAAATATCGGGAGTGAAGAAAACTGTCCGCATTTTGGGATAACACACACTTCACCAAACTCAAATATTAATTTAAAACTACAACCACAGACGCTGGCGAAGACAATATATTTTTTTTATGACGATCATACATCGTCACAATGATACATTATCTATCATAAATTCAATTTTCGCTGATAAACCAGAGGTGATCTCTACCATTACAATGATCATTCATCATTACAATGGTACTATAACCAAATACAACCACAAACGCCAACGGACAAAGAACCCGCGGTGGGGGAACTCACTGCGCGGTGGGTGATGTAGCGGGTAGTTTCTTCAATTATTAGAAAACACAAACCTCCGTTCACATAATTCTTTATAAACGGACAGTCCTCCATGTAAAGAATTATTCCAAATAATATACAACAATCTTGTATATACAAATAATGTACAGAGCAACTTGTACATAGATAATCGTACAACAACACTTGTACATAACGAAAACGGTGTAAGCAAAATATAATTGAAAAATTATATTTCGGTTACACAAACTAATTTCGCATTGCATTAACCTCTACATTCAAATCATTTAGAGATGCATAAAAATCGTATTGATTTTGCAAACCCAAAATCATGTAAAACGCATTCAACACATACACAATGCCATCGTGCAACAGATGGCATTGCAAACATCTATGTTCATTACAACATACTTTGTATAGGGTGCACCCAAATATTATGGTGCAGGTACATAAAAAAACAAAAAAAGTTTTGTATTGTTTTGTTTTTCAATTTAGGCAAGAAGACAAAAAAAATAAAATTCTTCTGCCTATTCAATTTGGGAAATTGCCGGTGCAACATCGGAGCAGCTCATCACTCACAAAAATAAAGAATTTTTTCATAATAAAACTTTATTATTAATTTATAAAATTAAATTAAAATTGTATTTTTTATTTATTATTATTAAATTTACAAGTGCTCCGCATCTTACCTCAATAAGACCATGCAATCATTTTTCAAAAAATTTGTAATTTTGTTAAAATGAAAATACACAAATCCCGATACTGTATGCCCTCAGTCAAATATTCAAAACGGCTTATGATACATATTTCATGGAGATCGAAGAATTTAATGAGACAATTTTGTACGAAGAAAACGATTTATTAGTAAAAACTATTTACGAGCAAAGCCCGTTTTACTGAAATTTTCTACAAATATACAACGACTGTATTATTAATGATAATAATATGTTTCAGGTCGTCAATAATTTTTATAATCCTGAATTTTTATAATCGCTGAAAAATTTATAAAAAAAAAAATATTTAACTTATATTATAATATTTGCCCCATTATGGTCTCAACTTATATTTAAAGAAAGAAGGTTAAGCAATAGTCATATCGAAAACTATTTTTCAATAATTAAAAGACGTTGTCGTGAAGCACCATATTTAGGAAAGCTACCAACCAAATCTCTTCGCTTTTTAAAAGAAATAAAAACAAGAAACACACATGTTTTCGAAAAATTTATTTCAGAAATCCCAAAAACATCAGTAAAAAATTTAGCACTGCAATGTCATAGAGAAAAGGAAAGTATGATTGAATATTTAAATTTGACAGAAACCTGGTGAAAAAAGCGGTATTGAAAAAAGAGCGACCATAATTTTATTAATTTTAGAGCGTTAAAAAGGTTTAATGAAAAATCGGACAAGGAACAAATCGACATCGCACAAAAATTCAGGATAAATGAAATTTAGACAGCATATTACCAGAGGCAAAAAGACAATGCCAACTAAAACCAGATTCGGCTAGATTATTGCGTAACAGCAATAATATAAAATCAGAAGTTTTCAAAAACACTTGTGCTTTTGATGCCACCTTACAATGCATTGCTTATATAAAATTAAACAATTTATTTAATGAAAGTGATCATGATGATCAATTACCTTCTGAAAAATTGCGAGTGTAATGTCACGCTGATATCAGATTATTTTTTTTAAAAAAATTCCAAGCTGCATTGCAAAATTCGTCTGCCAAATTTGCCAGAAAACCACGGTTGAAAATAGACCATATACTGCATTTGATACTGGTTTGTGCTGTTGCTCCTCTAGCACGGAATAGAGAAAATTGAAAAAAGCTTTAATTTGATTTCTCCAATACGATGTTGTGATTCAGTTTTATATATGCGACAAATATGCGAGTTCAACCAATTTTTTTTTTACTGATTACCGGAATCATACTATTCAAAAACCACTCTCTTTAGAGAATATACAAAAAAAAATAAAAATTCTAGACAGTGTATTTCAAATAAATTCATTGATTAATTATAAAGAAAACCACAAGAATTTGACGATTTAAAAGAAAACGTCACAAAATTTAGAAATTCTTCGAAATGTGCACTCCTCATTTAATTTTTTACATCAAAATATAAAATGTAATCTTACTATTTATGAATTTTGATTAATTTAATAAAATAAGTAAGATGTAAGGCAATCATAAAAAATAACACATTAATATCTCGAATACTAAACATACAAAAATTCTCAAAAAATTATTTCAAATACGATAAATGTTCCTCTATCACCCAATGTAACTCTCTCGTCCGGCCAACGAATATTTACCGTGCTTAAAGGTCTATATCTCAACTCTGTTCCATACAAAAAATTCTGAGAAAATCTCAAAAATTACATTGAATTGAATCACCAAATTAGAGCTTATAATACTCGTAGTTCTAATGCTGTATAAGATAGCAGAAAATTTCCAGCTGAAAAAATGTGTTTTGCTATTCACCGCTAGAGGCATCACTATCACAAAAATGAAATTTTTTCTGCTGATATTTTTAAACACCAGCAGAAAATTTTTGATATTTTTATGCAAATTAGAAATTCTCAGCAGAAAGTTTTATGAAAAATCAGAGAATTTATGAAAAAGAAGAGAAAATGTATGATTAAACGTTTTAAAGCGATGAAAGTTAATTTTCTTTAAAAAACAATTTGCGTATGTATAGTGTTAGCACTCTCAAAACATAATTGAATTATCATAATCATCATTATGCAAACACAGGGCAACATAAAACAAAACGGCCATCGTTTAAAGCAATCCATACATTTCTGAAGTCATTTTAATGTGAAATGTTTTCAGTTTTTTAACAAAATTGTTAGAAAACCCCCCCTGTAACTACCCTGGGTGTATGTTTTTATGGTAGCTGAGATCATAATCTATACACATGAGCAACATAAGATTCACACCTGGCGTCAGTAGACTTCCATAAATTTTTGAAGTCATTTTAATGTGAAATGTTTTCAGTTTTTTAACAAAAGTGTTAGAAAAACCCCCCTGTAACTACCCTGGGTGTATGTTTTTATGGTATCTGAGATCATAATCTATATACAGGCAAACATAATATTCACACCTGGCGTCAGTAGACTTCCATACATTTTTGAAGTCATTTTAATGTGAAATGTTTTCAGTTTTTTAACAAAAGTCTTAGAAAAACCCCCCCTGTAACTACCCTGGGTGTACGTTTTTATGGTAGCTGAGATCATAATCTATACACATGAGCAACATAAAGTGTGAATCTTATGCTTATGTGTCTAGAATATGATCTCAGCTACCATAAAAACATACACCCAGGGTAGTTACAGGGGGGTTTTTCTAACACTTTTGTTAAAAAACTGAAAACATTTCACATTAAAATGACTTCAGAAATGTATGGATTGCTTTAAACGATGGCCGTTTTGTTTTATGTTGCCCTGTGTTTGCATAATGATGATTATGATAATTTAATTATGTTTTGAGAGTGCCTACACTATACATACGCAAATCGTTTTATAAAGAAAATTAACTTTCATCGCTTCAAAACGTTTAAACATACATTTTCTCTTCTTTTTCATAAATTCTCTGATTTTCAATAAAACTTTCTGCTGAGAATTTCTAATTTGCATAAAAATAACAAAAATTTTCTGCTGGTGTTTAAAAATATCAGCAGAAAAAAATTCACTTTTGTGATAGTGATGCCTCTAGCGGTGAATAGCAAAACACATTTTTTCTGCTGGAAATTTTCTGCTATCTTATACAGCATGTAGTTCTATCATAAAATAAATCACCAAAAAAATTTCTTAATAACATAATCGGGGATGGGTAAATAGTTAATATCATTTATTTGTCTTGGCCTCGAAAATTTTTCTGTTTTCATGTTATCAAACAAACATTATTCGGGGCTGACAGTAAAACCCCGAAAAATGTTTATGTCTTGATAGTTTTAGCTGTCATGACAGTAAATATGTGTCTATTTTTTGGGGCTGAGTGTGGGTTCACGGAACGAGATAAAAAAAAAGCTGGCTTTTTTCTACCAACTTTTGCTCAAAAAATTTGTCTACGGTTGTCATGTAAGTCATATCGCACATCCTGTAAAAAAATGTCATAACACAAAAAAACAGTTTTGAGATAAATGCATTTTAAATTACTAACGCTACTGTTATGCTGATATTATTTATTTTATAAAGCTAATAATGAATAATTTCAGCATCACAGTAGCGTTAGCAATTAAAAAAAAATTAAAATGCATTTATCTCGAAACTGTTTTTTTTGTGTTGACAGGTTTTAAGAGGATGTGCGATATGTTTTCTGATGTTTTGTATTTTTTGTTCACAATTTCTGCTTTGTTTTCAAATAGTTGGGACTTTATTTTAATTTAATCGAATAAACCTATGTCTGGGGATTACAAATACACAATATTCGGTTTTATACACACATCACAATCTACAAATTAACAAATAATTTCGTATCAAAGAGTTGCATATCCAACAGTTGCAGCAAAATAAAATTTTTGTTTCTCATCCTAATTGCTTTACTTAAATGAATCTCGCATATTTATTCCATTTATTTTATATACATATTAACTTTAAATTAAATTATTTAATGCGAAATTCATTTCAAAAATGTCATAAATAAACAACAACAACAACAAATCTTTGAGCAAAAATGTTGCTCATACTTCCGGTTATTTTTGTTACTATGTTGGTGCGACTTAGATTATTTGCTCAAAAGATGGACATATTTCAACTAAAGCTGGATTAAATTGGGCGGGGTTTAGTTGTATATGAAAGTTTTGATTGGCTAACGAGTTGGATAAAAAATAATCCCGTTCTGTGAACTCAGCATGAAAGTAGAAAATGTCATGATAGTAATAATTAGTGTTGCCATCGAATTTTTTGGGGATGGAATTTGGGCTATCTTCACATACATTAAAATATCAGCCTCGGTCTCTGTGAATCGCTTTCAGATCAAGGTCAATTCGTACAAGTTAAAAGTCTACTGCAACAGGTACAATTTAAAAATTAGAAGCAAATTTTTCGATAGTAACCTTCGAAAGTTGAGCTTAAAATAGTTTTTAAACAATGCTTTAAGTATTATTTGCGCTTTCATGTAGAAAGTGTTAGGTTACGGAACGAATTTGTTTAATGTTTCTGCGAAATCCGATTCAAAACATTTTTAAATAATTTTTCTATTGGCCAATACTAAACACAGCTGACGATATAACATCCGCCTTTAGTTCTGGCACTTATCCAGAATTTTATTTTTGATATAACAAAAAAAAAAATATTTTTTCGAATTGTTTTCGACCTTCTAAAAAATTTCGACGGAATGATTTATGGTTTCAATCTGCACGCTATACAGATCATAGCACAGTGCAACAACTGGCGCTACTGATATAGGGACCAAATCACAAGAGATCAATAACCTTATTCACCGCATGCGGTTAGCTGTAATTCGATCGATTATTTGGAATTGTATGTGCACATTGGTAGGTAACCCCATACCTTTATACCATGGAGAAGATGTCTATACCGTAAACTATGTACATTGAGTACTATTTAATTTTATATTGTTAATCGAATTATACTAAAAGTTTATAACAATTCTTTGTTTGCTGTGTAGTTTTTATACGTTTTACTATTATTTCCAAGAAGGTGAAAATACGATTTTATTTCGAATTAAAATCGTTGTTTGGTACGTCGTTTTCAAAGAAATTAATTTCAAAAGTTTATATATTTTGTTAACAAAGTTTATTGTGTTTACGAAGTTTACAATTTAATTTTTTTTTATTTATTTATTAATATTTTAATTCTTTTAGTTTTTTTTTGTTTGTTAATATAAAATACGATATTTATTCGCGATTTGCGGTTTTAAGTTTTTATTGTTAACTGGTGTACTCTACCGTAAGAAATGACTGAATAAAAAATGGTAAACAACTTTATGGTTTTGAATTTTTTGTTCTTTCGAAATGTTTACAATACTGTTATGCACCTTGCTTTAATATTTAGAAATGTCGAGGTTGGGGTTCTCTTTGCTAATGCCATCTTGTTCAGACGAATGTTGCAGGTTTACGATTATTTCGAAATTGTCTACATGTGGGTGTTAACAACAGCGTAGAAGATGTCAAGTAAACAAAAGTTTATGTGTATCCATTTTGAACAAATATGAAAAAATTAAATCCTGTTGACGATTGCGGCGTGATTTAGACAAATTTTATATGAAATAACAA
This sequence comes from Nephrotoma appendiculata, assembly GCA_947310385.1. NCBI lineage: Eukaryota > Metazoa > Arthropoda > Insecta > Diptera > Tipulidae > Nephrotoma > Nephrotoma appendiculata. The sequence continues at coordinate 319,331,359 of OX371223.1, forward strand.
CTTTAAGAGTTTTCCCTGTACCATTATTAATCTTTTCTTGAATGCTGGTGATCATTTTATGTATGGAATCACATAGTGCTATGTTATTCCGATGGGCAGAGTATTCTCGGCATTTCCAACCGTCAATTGACATCTAGCCAAATTTAATTAGGAACAAAAGAATATAATTTAGTACTGTAAATTTTTAAAATTTTCGAATTTATTCTACTGTAATTTTTGTTCTAATAGACGTCAGTGATAGTCCAATTGAGCTTTAACAACAATGTTTGTTGTATTTCCTATCGTTCATGATGTGGACTTTTGTGATAATTTTATGGCAAAATATAATTACGGTAAACATTCTTAAACAAGTAATAATCTATATAAACGTTATTTCCAATTATTTGTTGTAAGTGATATCAGAAATATTAAACTGTTTTACAATTTAAACGGATTTACTCCGGAAGGTCTACGTAATTACCCCCATACTGGGGTAATGCTGTTTTATTCGGTAACATGTTTAAATTTTTCGAAATTTGACGTTTAATCAACGGTCTGTCGATCTAATAATGGAATGTTCAATAAGTGTATCAAAATAGTTTCATTGCACCTGTTGAAAAAATCATGAGTTGCAAATTTAGTAAAGGATTTATCTCGGTCGACAGTAAATCGTAGCACAAGACAATAACATATAGCAAACCAAAATCTACCACAAAGTTAAATAGGCGCCCAATTGAGTCACCAAAAAGGATCGAAAGTGTTGTTATGAAATTTTAGACCCTCACAATAAAATTTGAGTTTAATTTACATGCCGATTATGAAAGCAAAATGCGATCCCTTATTGAGATAGAACGAGACTTATAGAATAAATATCTATCGTTTCTGTTTGCGATTGCGGTTTAAGACAGAAATTCGTTGGCACCACTAGAGAGCACACCACAGGCTCTGTAATGACAAATCTGCGATATATTGAACATTTTTCAAATAAAAGAGAGTTCGATGAGCAAATGCAACGAAGCACCGTCATAATTCCTAATTCATATAGCCGCAGTCAATCTGTTCACAGGATTTGCACCGATTTGAGAGAGAACCATAATTTAATATTTTGATTAAATTCTTTACACATTAAAAACAACCAGTCGTAGCTTGTTGTCCGGTTGTCGCGGCCGAGACTCTTGAATAACAGAGCAAGTGCTATTCGTATAGAGTAACGAATTTATAAAACGTAGATTAAATAAACTTTTGTGGCCAGCTAATCATCGAATCTATTTTTTCCGATTTTTTTATGGAAATGCGTCCTTCCAAATATTGTTGTTTCACGTATCAAGAATAAGATTTATATAAAAAAGGTAACAAATTATTCGTTTAGTATATAGACCAACTCCTACGCTGACCTACGCTAACTGGACCTCCGGAGGTCTTGTGCATTCAATTATATTCAATATTATCAAGTAAGTTGAATTAATAATTAAGAAAAACTAATTTCCTTCAAGCATTTCTTAAATTAAAAATTTGAAATAAAATTTATAAATCTTAATTAGAGATTGAGGCATCCAACACATCGTCTTTTACAAGACTTACTAACTAGAATAACTTTCGGATTCAGACAATATCCGGCTCTAACCCATGCATTTAACTAATTCCAAATGCAGATAACAAAAAATTTGTGCAGTAGTTTTATGTGCGGAGATTTGGGGTTAATGTCTCAGAAGAGGTGTTATTTCATTGCGACAGTTGATTTGTGACTTTTCATTAAATTAAGAACCTTAAACGAGTAGATTACAAGTAGAGACTTGTATAGTGATACTACCGAGTAGTGACTAGTATCAAATGTTGGCATAAGAGGTGCTCTTTGATATACAATTGGCTTCATCAAGAAACTACGAGATTTCCCCATTTGTTAATGCGTTGGAAAATCGATTCGCATAGAATATTTTGGGGATTTTTGGGTGTATTAGTTGGTCTTTTTTATTGGGTTTATTTTTAATTTTTTTGCTCAGCTCAATCGATTTAAATGAAAATTGCTTGAAGGAGGGTTTCTAGTACCAGGAACCGATTACGATGGACCCTGATTTCGGGAAAAATCGTGTAAGGAGTTCTCTGGTGAACCCCGGGTTTATTATTTTTTTTTTTTGCTCAGCTCAAACGATTTAAATGAACATTTCTAGACGGAGGTTTTTGGAGTACCAAAATATCTATAGTGATGGATCTTCAAATCGTTTAAGGGCTTGTCTGGTGGGCCCCGTGTTTATTTTAAATGTTTTTCTTAACTTAAATTATTAAAATGCAAATCGCTGCTTTATTTTTAAAAAATTTTCTTTGCTCAAACTTCATTGAATGAGTCATGATGAACATGACGAGTCATGACGATGAGTTCATCGATTCTCTTCCAGTAGGGATATCACCAATATTAACACAATATTTGTGTATAGCAACTATGTAATAGCAAATATGTTTATGTGAAAATTATGGGAGCTACACTGTTTTAAAATTGATGTGTACAAATGAGTACTTCATGACTGAAACGGTGAATGAAACTATTAACAACTACTTAAATGGTCTCACTGAACATAAAGACACTGATTACTCTCTTTAGAAACCAACAAAGGGATTAAAAAGGACGAAAATGCTTGTGCCGCCTATTAAAAATGAGGAAAGAACTTGGGCCAAAAGTGACAAGCAAAAAGCTACTTTATTTGATTCTCACTTGGAAGAAACCTTTCAATCATTACGAAAATCACTCTACGATAAAACGGTATGATATCAAAGAGCCGAATGTCGAAGGGCCGAATGTCGAAGGGCCGAATTTCAAAGGGCCGAATGTGTCAAAGGGCCGAATGGGTCGAAAGGCCGAATGTTGAAGGGCCGAATGTGTCGAAGGGCCGAATGTGTCGAAGGGCCGAATGGGTCGAAGGGCCCAATTTTTTTTATTTTTTTTTATTTTTAGAAATATATTTTTTTTTTGGCTAGCCTTTAGTATCGCAGTCAAAATTGACTATCGCGATTTTTGTTCAAAATGGTCATAATTTTAACTAAAAATGTAAACATATCACACGCCATTTTAGATAAATTTCAATTTTTTATATTTTATTTATAATTTTTTCCGCTTTTGGATTAAATTTTTCTACACTTTTTTTTTGGTGGTTATAATTTTAACTAAAAAATTGTTTATTTAACTGACTGCCATCTTAGACATATTTTTATAAATAAAATAAATTTGAATTTGTAACATATGAACTGTTTTTAAATGTTTAGTAAAATAAATAATTTTAAATGATTAATTTAAAATCAAAATGTAAATATATGGTTTATAAACATAATAAATTTTATTAAGTCACTTGCGATTATTATTTAATATTCGTAATTTTAATTCGTCATTTTTGAGATGGTTCACCCTTCACCCCAAGGAATTTTTGTATGCTGTTGATGCAAAATAATTTGAAATAATATAGGGACTTACACGACGAATTAAGCTAACATTTGTGGTACATCTATCAGAAGAAGCGATACGAGCGACACTTTCTCTTTGATCTGTGTCTGCAAGGTTGACGAAGCGCGCACAAATTCAAATCAAATGCTTAATTCGATTCTATATATTCGTAGATTCCTTTCGTACGCAACGAATTAAGCTAACATTTGTGGTACATATGCGCGATACTCTCTATTTGATCTGTATCTGCAAGGTTGATGAAGCATACGCAGATTCAAATCAAATGCTTAATTCGATTCTATATATTCGTAGATTCCTCTCTTACGCAACGGATTAAGCTAACATTTGTGGTACATCTATCAAAAGAAGCGATATGCGCGATACTATCTATTTGATCTGTGTCTGCAAGGTTGACGAAGCATAAACAAATTCAAATCAAATATACGGTAATTGCAATATTGTCAAGCAGAGATTTGCCTTGTTTAATTTATTAAAAATTATTTTATCACGGCTTAACGTAAAATTTTAAATTTTGGTTCATTTTTATTCCGATAGATGGAGTTAGCTTGAGACACAAAAAGTGCTAAGCAAAGACACACTTTTTAAGTTATACAAATCCGCTTTTGATCAAAGTGGTGCCACCGTAGCTCAGACTGTCAAAAAATTTGACTGTGATACTAAAGCTGTTCCTTTTTTATTATTTTTTTATTTAATTTAATTATTGAATTTAATTATTTTTTTTTATTTTTTGCACCATATACCTATTATCAGAAAGCTGACAAATAGGGCCGAATGTCTCTGGTGGCGCATGACAAAATTTTCCTTCACCAAAAGGTATCGCTGACCGGATACGTGGAATTTCATAAATATTCAAAGATGAAAAATATTAAAATACATAAATTCATAAGAAATTCATTTATGTTTAATGAAAAAAAAATTACAAAATATTCTATAAAAACAAATATGAAAAATAAAAAAATATAAAAATATTCTAATATGTATTCCTAAAATATTTTATTTTGTTATAAAACAACAAATTTAAAAAATTATGTTTCTAAAAAGAAAAAAAAATTCGGCCCTTCGACCCATTCGGCCCTTCGACATTCGGCCCTTCGACACATTCGGCCCTACGACACTTTCGGCCCTTCGACATTCGGCCCTTCGACATTCGGCCCTTCGACATTCGGCCCTTTGTACCTATTCCGATAAAACAAGTTCACAGAATAAAGGACATAATAGAAAATGCACTTGAGAAAAAGAAAATATGTTCCAGTATGTTCTTCTGAGATCTACCTAAACAGTTCTATCAAATTCTTAAATCGTACATCGCAGTTCGGCATTTCCATGTAAAATATAACGGAAAGTACTCTAAACTAATGAGAATAGCAGCAAGCATACCACAAGGTACCGTACCGGGTCCTTTATTGTGCTATTAATATTTGTGGACGATACAGCAATTCTGACAATTGGAAAGTGTATATCAGAAGCAACGACAAAACTTCAACAAGGAACCAACTGATTGAGTAGCTGAACAAAGAAATGGCGCAGTATCCTAAACGAAGCAAAATCGGTTCACAAACCAGAAAGTTAACTCGATTCCAGTGGAACTTAATTCAAGGCAGGTTCTAAATGCAAATACAGCCAAATACTTCGGCATGACTCTCGATTGCAAGCTTATATATGGAAAGAACATGTTAACCCTTTGAGACCGGACGTCAACGAATGTTGACATGAAGTTTTTCTATATATTGCGCATATCTCTAGCGAAATTTGAGATAAAAAAACTTTTTGATTTGCTTAACTACTCTTTGAGAGAGTAATTTAATTTATTGTTTTAGTTTAATACGAAATTTGACAGACTGACAGAAGTTTTTGTGTGAAGCGGTCGCGCCAATTTTGTATGCTGTTGACAAGGTAAGTGAAAAGGCATTTTTATCTAGTGTGCAACTATTTTAATGATAAAAAGTATTATTTCATGTTTGCGTAATGGTTTTTAATATACATACATGTGAAAATCAGTAACATTTTGATTTTTCTGCCTGGACATGCATGTCGTAGAGGAAAGACGCGTTTTTGTCTTTCTCTGTAGTATATAAAATTGAATTTTAAATTAACGTATCGTGTTAAAAAAATGTGTTATATTAAATATAATAATATAATAATAAAGTGTTAATAATTTAATTAAAAGTGACTTTAATAAAAACTGAAATTAATATAACTATAATAATTATAAATGAAATTAAAAAAGTGTGTGGTGCGCAGCAATCGACGGAATTTGTGTGTAGTGCGAGCAAATGCAACACACTTATTTCTATGTTGAGTATGTTCCAAAATATTCATAACTTAAGTGTTTTTATTATTTTATATTATTTTTTTAATTATTTTTATTATTTTAATTCATGTTTGGTTGTATTTCCAAATTCCAATATAAATTTTAATTAAGTGTTTTATAGTAGCTGTTGTGCTTGTGATAACAAATACGCATTTTTAATCTGTCGCCATAGTGTGGTGCTGTATCTTTTAAGTGTGTGTGTGTGTGTGTAGGATGATATAGATTACAATAATTTTAGAAGTAAATATTAAAGGATGAGAAAAATAATGGGCCAACTATAGGTAGAATGGAAGAAATAACAGAAATGACGTAGGAAACGAGGACAAGAAATTGTTTTTCCAATTTGACTTTTCGGCTGTAGATTGCTTGAAATGTTGGGTTCATTCGTGTTTTTCATGTAATGTTTTTTTTTCATGTATTTCCTGGAATCTTGAGTGAAACTACAATGGTTTTGAGTGTAAATGTGTTGCATGTCGGCAAATGTATGTGTTTAAAATTGTAAAAAATGTTTGTATGCGGTTTGATTTACCGCAATTCGATGGATTGTTTTTTTGGGTTGGGTTTGGAGGAATACGGTTCTACGGTGTAGTGGGGATTATTTGTGATTTTATATTCATATTTGTGTGTGTGTGCATGAATGTTTTATAAATGGAAAAGATGGTATACACGGACAGTTCAAAATTGCCATACATAAAGTGGTAAACATGCATATTGCATTCGACGCACAAGAATTTGTTCGAGTTTTTTTGTTGTATTTGTTAAGTTTTTTGTTCTTGGACGAGGGTTTTCGCTCGGTTATTCTTTTTAAATGACAGCAAAATAGAACGCAATGTTTCTTATAGTTTTTATTTTTCTTATTCTGAGTGTGGTCGAGTGCATATGGATCCTATCTCTCGCTCTCTTACGTTATTTTTTTTATTTTTTTTATTCTATCTATAGTTCCCACTTAATGCGGGAACTATAGATGGAATGAGGGGGGTAGGGGAAATAACGTAAGAGAGCGAGAGATAGGATTTATATGTGTTCGACCATGCTCGGAATGGGGAAGGTAGGGGCTATAGGAGGGGTTGCGTTTTGTTTTGCTGTCATTTAAAAAGAATAACCGAGCGAAGATTTTCGTCCAAGAGTGAAAAACTTAACAAGTACAACAACGGAGCTCGAACATGTTTTTGTGCGATGAATGTAATATGCATGTTTATTGTTTTATGTATGGGGATTTTGAGTTGTCCGTGTATGTTGTCTTTTCTATTTGTAAGGTATTCATGTACACATGTACAAATATGAATATAAAATCACAAATGGTTTTCACTACACCGTAGAATTGTATTTTTCTAAACCTAACCTAAAAAAAGTAATTTGTCGAATTGCGGTAATTTAAACCGCATATAGGTGTTTTTATAGTTTTGAACACATATATTTGTTGGTGTGTAATGCGTTTGTGCTCAGAACTATTGTGGTTTCGCTCAAGATTTTGGGAGGTACATCAAAAGAATATTACTTGAAAAATATGAATGAACTTGGTATTTTAAGTAGTCTATAGCCGAGGAGTCGGGTTGGTAGAGTGATTTTTTGCCTTCGTTTCTTACGTTGTTTCTGTTATTTTTTTTTGTTCTACCTATAGTTGACCCATAAGTTCGGCCGTATGTTTTTAAATACATATATGTATACAAATTTATTTTTTCTCTCTTGTATATCCCTTTTTCCTACCGGAAAAAAATTGTTTGCTTCAGTTTGGGTCCGACCCGCACGGATGTGTGTGTAAGGGGTGGCAGGTTGTAATGTCTTCTGGATTTTAACGGATCTTAGTTAAATCGGAAATATTTTTGTAAAACAGTATAATTTGATAATGTATGAATTATATAACTGAATGAATTATATTATTGATTAATTTTTTTTCATAACGTGTTAACTATTTTAATATTATTATAGTTATAGTGTTATTTTTCGGGAGTACATTTTTGGCATGTATTTTTTAATTTTATTTTAGTTTTCGAGTGAACAGTGTTATTTTGATTTCGAATTCTTGTGTGATATATGGTATGTACATGTGTATATGCATGGGCATGTGTAAATTTGTGTTTGTAGGTGTGTATATGTGTATATATATATGGGTGTGTAAATATTTATCTATATAATTAATTGTGTGTACTCCATTCGCGTTTACAAAAAAAAACAATTGCTTTTTTGCTTCAACTTGGGTTCGCCATACACAAATGTGTATGTAAATAACCACAGTTTGTAGTGTCTACGGATATTGATCGATCTTAGTTGGATCGGTCTCCGTTTTGAAAAATTTAATAATTTGATAACATATAAATTGTATAACTTAAATGACTTGTTTTTGATATAATAACCAGATTTTTGGGATGTGTTGTATTGTTTTTTTTCGGTCGTAAACCAGTTTTAAATGGTATGCACAGATGTGTGTGTTGGTCCAGAGTTCAAACAAAAGTCAATTTTTGACATGATTCTTTTTCGTACTCGAATTTTACATGCACGATTGTGTATGCGGGCCGGAAAACGGGTATACATAATTGATTGTTTATTTGGAATTATTTTAATAATCAGTTTAATATTGTTATATTAATATTAGGGGCTTTCGATTGTCTTAATTATGCCGATATCTAAGTTTAATGTACTAATTATTACTGAATTATATTATATTTTAATAGGTTTTATTCAGTTAAAATGAAAATTATTTCCTACTTATTAATAACTCTAAATATATGCTTTAATGATTTATTTTGTTTAGCATTTAGAAGGAGTTGATGTTTCTGAAATTATAATTTTGATTCTATTTAGTCTTTTTATTTAGATTTTAGCTGGATTTTCAGATGACGGCAGTGACGAGCACTATTTTATTGAACAAATTGTTTGGTAGTTTGAATTCAATTAATTTTATTTAATATTTTTCAGGATAATTGAGTTGGATTAATTAATACGAATCATCGCATTTAACTATTTTAATTTTATTATTTAATACTTCAATATTTATTAGTATTTCTAATAGTTAAAACGACCACTGGAAATACTATAAGTTATACTTCAGATAATTTAATATATTTTTAGGATTCGGTGATTACTGGGTACTATACCATAATATATTAACCAATTGCGTTATCTTGTACTAACCGTCTTACAATACATTGCAACTAACAATTTACTAGCTATTGACTACTTAGGTGTCTGAAACCGGGTCAATTTCCATAATAATTAATTCACCTTTCTTGTCCCTCCACCTTGTTTATTTAAAATAGCATGTGGATTGATCCGCCGTCAATCGGGAACCTTACCTAGGTTTGGCCACACATTCCAATCAATTTAATCAATCAGTTAAAATAACATGGTCTCCAGCTAACACTCCATATACCTGAGGTTGTATTTGGATTTCTGGGGATATCTTAATTGGCCTTAGAATTCTTAATATAATTGGTCAGAATAAAAAATTCTATAAATACTCCCCACCCCTCGATGGGACTCGCTGATTGGTTTTTCTAACTGAGATGGTCCTCAACAAATACACCAAATTTTCGCGGTTTGCTTTTCACGTCCTTACCTTGCGCAGTCGCCTGCCAAATTGAGGACATGTAAGATGGTTCGGCCCATCAGTTCTGCACTTCGACAGGGGGTCATAGTTGTATTCATTTTCTTCACAGATTGTAATCTGGTGGCAGCCTCAAATGTGAGTCTTCGTATGGATTCATCCAATGTAATTTACATTCATGTATGAAATATGTAATGTATATGTGTATGTGTGTGTATGTGTATATATATATATGTGTATGTGTGTGTGTGTATATGCGTGTATATGTATGTATATGTGTGTATGTGTATGTATGTATGTATGTATATGTGTATATATGTGTATGTGTGTATGTATATGTATATATGTGTATATATATATATATATATATATATATATATATATATATATATATATATATATATATATATATATATATATATATATATGTGTATGTGTATGTATATGCGTGTGTGTGTATATATATATATATATATATATATATATATATATATATATATATATATATATACACACATACGCATATATATGTATATGTGTATATATATATATATATATATGTATATATGTGTATATATATATATATATATATATATATATATATATATATTAATAGGCGTTTTTATTATTTATTATTATAATGTTTTTTTAATTGGTTTATAGTTTATGTAATTAAAATCGAACTTTAGAACTTCTTTAAAATCTATTTCTAAATCCTCACGTAGTTCTGCATAGAACTTGATCAAAACTACACGTTAAATTCCCGACACAAGTTGATTGGTTCTTAGTTTATTAGAATCCTAGCCTAACTTTACAAACTAATTTTGAGAATTATCGGTTATGAAACAGTCTAACTCCATTCATTATAACTGAATCCCAAAATTTAGTCCAAATACAAATTGCAACACCGAATTTGACCATCATTTGTTGAGAGATGGTCTAGTACCATTGAACATTATGTTAGAGCACCAACCCAATTCTGCATACCATGTTCCATAGTGATTGGTTGACGAATGGTAAAGTTCCTTTGAGTATGGTATAAATATGTCTTATGTAGTATAATAAGACTGGTAATTAATTGAATATTCTTGGGTAACCAAATTAGTAAAGCATTTGAGATTTTTGCGAAATAAGCTAAATTTATTTGAAATATCCAATCCGGTTGTTAATCTGGCATTGATTAACGTTAATAGTTTTCTGGAATTATTGCCTTTGGGATGTCTCACTCATTTGTTGTAACTTTTTGAGATTTTTTTTTTTTTTTTTTGTTTTACTATTTCTTGGTTGCTTAATTGAAGGGTTAAATACTAATGTATTTTAGAGTAATGGTAAATATATTGTAATTCAAATATCTATTTGGTTCCAGGAAATTCTATTGTAAGTTGTGAAGTTAAATTAATAAATGTTTATATTATTTAGGAAGCCAGAAAAAATTTATTTGGAATTAAGTTTCAGGAAATCTGAAATAATAATATTTCTTTGAAATATTAATTGCTGATTTTGTAAACTAGAATTATGTTGTCATTCTAGGTGTCTGTAACCGGGTCGATTCAATCAATCAAATTTTGTTTCGGAAGCCGAAAAGTATTAATGTAGAATTATATTGCAGGAATTTTCCACATGCACGTGAAATAATACTATTTTTTTCTCAGGTTGCTGATTTAGAGAAGCAATTCTTGAAGACCAATACCATCGTTATCCATTAAACCTGTTAAGCCTTTATCCTTCCTCTAGTAGATTAGAGGTAGATTAGAATTGTGTTGTGCCGTACGATCGCTAGGTGTCTGCAACCGGATCGTTCCGTCCCAAAAAAAAAAAAAAAAACCTTTCCTATCCTTCCTATTGTTATGTGTAAACAGGCTGTAGGAATAGGCCCGGCGCTATCCGGGACACTTGGCTAGCACTTGGTTCTACAGTCCAATCAATCAATGTGAAAATCAGTAACATTTTGAGTGTACTAACGCCATTATGGCAGTCGTTCCTGTTGTCAACGTACGTTGACAAACCGCCTCAAAGGTAATATGTACTGAATTGTGCATGTCGACAAATGTTGACAAATTGCTCCAACGGTTGCGTTTATGATGGTTTCACTTGAGATGCTTTGTCAACATACGTTTACATAACAGGTGTATTAAACTTTAAATTTTTAATTTATGAATTAAAAATTTTAGGAAAAATGAGCGTCTCAAGTAAATAAAATTTAGTTTTCAGAAATATGAACCCTTCAAATAAAAAATACACGGTTGAAGAAGCAGCGGAGCTTCTTCAATATGACATTGTAGACATCGTTATGGAGAACGTGGTTATAAACGAGGAAATCTTGATGTTGGACGAAGTGGAATTAATAGACACACATTTTAGTGAACTGACGAAAAAAACCGATATAGCATGGCGAAAACGACCATTTAATAATTTACCGTTTAATTTCGAGTTATCTGATTTGTCTTCGTCAGATTCTATTGAATTGCCATTTGAGATATTTTCAAAATACCTTCCAATTACCATGTACCCCGAAATAGCTTCTTTTACAAATCAGTATGCTATGCAAAGCGGTTTAGGGAGTTTTAAACATGCTTCACCGGAGGAAATTGTACAACTATTTGGAATGCATATCATCATGGGAGTTCTTGGTTTTCCCCAGATCAAAATGTATTGGAATCAATACCTCGAATTGCATTGTATTTCGAAGGTAATGCCTCACGATCGATTCTTTTGGTTGAGAACCAATTTGCACTTCATCGATAACACAACAATCCCTACAAACTGCCCGGATGAATTTATAAAGATACGTCCGCTTATTAACAACATCAAGAAACGTTGCCACGAAATGCCTATGGAGAGAGATCTCCCAATAGACGAACAAATGATCCCTTTCAAAGTTCATTTGGGAATTAAGCAATACATGAAGGGAAAACCGAAACCCGTACGATTTTGTGCTCTACCAGGGTGCAACGACAGAGATTGATATCTTCGACAAATCTTCCTTAGGATTTGGTGCTGCAGTTGTAGCTCATTTGGTACAACGGATTATCAAACCAGGCCACTCAATATTCTTTGATAACTATTTCAGTACATATTAAATGTTTGAAATTTTGTCACAAAAAAAAACAAACGCAGCCGGAACTATTCGTGTCAATCGATTCAACAATCCAAAGTTTAGTACAGATGCCGATATGAAACGAAAAGGCTGTGGATCATCGGAGGAAATGATTAGCCGAGATGGCAAAATTGTATTAGTAATGTGGCAAGACAACCATTCCGTTCACTTGGCTTCTAACTTTGTTAGTAAAGGCGAAGGACGACTAATCAAAAGATGGGATAAAAGAGCAAAAGCGTACGTAGAAATAATGCAATCAGAGATTGTTGAAAAGTATAATGATGCGATGGGCGGTGTAGACTTGCTCGATCAATATTTAAGCTACTACCGCATATTTATAAAATCGCGTAAGTGCGGACGTTACGCGTTATATTTCATTTTATAGACTTTGCCGTATGCGCGAGTTATTTTGAAGACATTTTGAAGTTGAAGGATTTTAAATTAAAACTTGGATAGTGTCTAACTAAGGTTAGTTTGAAAAAATCTTCAAATAAAAGAAAGTATGAAGAGACATTCACAACATCATCACCAACGACTACTGTACGACCGATGGAATTTCGACCGGAAATAGATATCCGCTTTGATGGGGTTGATCACCTCCCATTATTTAAACAAAGCCACTCTGCCAGCAGATGTAAAAACCCAAATTGTAAAGGTTCGTCTAGAGTAATTTGTGGTAAGTGCAAAGTACAAAGTACATTTATGCATTAGTTCTAAGAACAATTGTTTTTATGATTTTCATACTAAATAATTATATATGTGATATTTTATTTAGTTATTGTAATGTATAATGTGATATTATATTATTATTCTATATTATTTTATAATTTTATAAATAAACTTTGACTGAATAATGAATAAATTCTGTAACGAAATTAACAAAAGCAATAAATTTAATCTTGAAATGTACTAATTAAATATATATTCTAGCTACTGCTAGATAAATTAACAAATTATTATATATTATTTATAAGTTTTAAATAAATTATATAATTAATAAACCTGAAAAATATATGGAGTAACGACACTAAAATTTGTTTGATTATTACATCCGATGAGTCAGATTGTCAACATATGTTGACGGAAGCTGGCACTGGAACCATTGGCCGGAGGTCAATTTGGTCGTCGGATATGAATTCAGCGTCCTCGAATTAGTTAAGTTTCACTCATAATTGGTTTAAATTTGACATTTGTATGGGGCCGGGTTTCAAAGGGTTAAATAGAAAAAAGAAGAATTGAACATTAAATATAGGAAAATGTATTGGCTAATAGGTAGAGATTCTGAGCTTACGATACACAATAAATTGCTATTATATCGGCAAATACTTAAACAAGTACGGACCTATGGTATTCAACTTTGGGGTTGTGCCAAGAAAACAAATATATACAAATGATACAATGTTTTCAAAACAAAGTGCTGTGTGGCATTGTCAATGCAACATGGTACATCAGAAATGATAACCTACACAGGGACTTAAACATGGAATATGTCAGTGAAGAAATAAAAAATCATGCAAACAAACTCATTCAGATATGTCCTGTTACTACCTCCGGTGGAGCATGCCCGTTCACAAATGAGATGATGAAATGACCCGTGTGCAATGAGTTGATGAAAGCTCTCCGAGCGGTTTAAGCTGAACATCGTGGAAACCCCGGGTTATTGTAAATCCGAGTTAATTATCCGAAGTTTTTGTTGAAGTTTCGTAACAAGTGTTTTCCAAATTGATTTGTCACCCCAACGAAATCACCAGTAGTTTACATACAGATACGGTATATGATGCGAGTACTGCGGTTATATATCGGTCTGCGTTCCAACCTAACCACCAACAGACGGTCTTAGTTGTATTTATTCACATCACCGAAAATTTGCTTTGCACCCTGCCTCTGGTGAGATTCGAAAGCAGTAACTGGCTAGGATTTGCCCGAATGATTATCCCAATATTAAATCTTTAAAATTTTTAGAGGGCCCGATACTAAATAATTTTATAATTTGATATATTTTCATAAAGTTGTGCCAAGTACGTGCAAGAAACGTTACTTTATGGGTAATTTGATTTAATTATATCCTGCCACTTCAGAAATAAATCATTCAATCTCAAAGATTGGATCAGCTTATCATTAGAAATCACATAAAAATGTTGGCGATATTTTCTCAGCAAAAGTTTCTTATGATTTGGAAAAATAGTGCGAGCGGAAATGTTTCCGTTACGAGATTTAATATTTATAGCTTAGCGAACATTTTCTAATTTCATTTATTATTATTGGCAACCCTGACATATTTTTATAAATTTTTCATAATTCACTGTCACACATATCTACTACTCGTTGCTCCTACACAATATTTTACCAAAAATTTTCATTTTGAAGTTAAGCTTGGTATATTTTGTATAACGGTTTCCTTTATCTGCTTTCAAAATTATATTATTTTTATTATTATTTAACTTAACGAGTATCTCTCTATATATTGGCTTAATGTTTATGTGGATACACGAGCAAGCTCTCCCATTAATATATCATGGCCTCGCATTACCATAAATTTAGCTGTCTTCTTCTACGTACATAACATACATAATCGATTTATAAATTTACATAACATCACAGATATATTGGATAAAATTTATGACAAAATCGTTTTTTTAAAGCTCGTTTAATCATTCGCTATGGTTTGCCGTTTTTTTCAATATTCTACTATATTCTGAAGTACCAATCCGCACATATATACTACATATAGCCGCATAATTTATTGATGGCACTGACAATTTATGTATATCGTCATAATATTATATATGTACCAGAATCATCCAATCTTACTTTATAAACCTTACACGAGAACAAAAAAACCTTACAGCATTGTGACATGTGCGACACCTAAAAACATCTTAAAATAGTTTCCATACTCTCCAAAAATAGAATTTTAATTGGCAAATGTCGATTTAATTAGGCACCTTTAAAATATCAATTTGTAACTATACATATATCGAAATATTTTCCAAACTATAGATTAGAATATCGTCTGCCAGGTAACTATATCACTTGCAGTAAATTTATTGATTTTGCTTTTCTAAAAATTGCATGCTCTATAAAAATAATATTATTATTGGAAATTTAAATTGATATTGATACATAGTTTTACATACTTCACGTATGCATGTTTAAGCAGAAAGTGGAAAACAATAAAGATGCTTGGCATACAATACTTGAACCTTGATATTGGATGAGAATAATAAAATTTGCATAAATACAGAGCATTGAATCGTTTCTATAGAGATTTCGTTAAGCAATTTGCAGCACGTGTGTCTTACTCTAAAAATAATAAAGATGTGGTGGTTTAAAAATGTAAATTTTTTTGATCGTATGAAAATTAGCAAATCTGGCCTAAGAGTTTAAGAATGGAGACTTGAGAATTTGAGGCTTAATTTAGACAAAATCTCTGCTGCATCTCGAAAAAAGAAGCCACTGACGAAGTAGGATCACGAAAGTGAGTTTTTTGCATCTCTCATTAGATACTTTGAACACTATTTGCGATAGGCTTTTTGCGACACACACTTACACTTAATAAACAAATTTTATTAAACACTTGTTTTTCATTAAAAAAATAAATAAATTTTTGAATATTTTAATTTAAAAATTTGTCCAAAAGTTCGTTTTGTATCTACTGAGCAAGAGTAGATATAAAGGGTAGATACTCCTGATGATGGCCTAACAAGACGAAATCGATCTCGTGATTTTTTAAACTTTTTGGATAATTTTTTAAATTAAAATTTCCAAAAATTTAATGTTTCATAAGGTTGTACTACGAAATCCTTGTTTTCAAAATCCCGGTTTTCAAAATTCCGATTTTCTTTTCTTCTAGTATTAAAATCTTGATTTTGATAAAAAAAAATGTTTATTAATTCGGGCCGGCCGGACTAATAATTTTTTAACATCAAAATAAGATATGTTGCCCAAAAATTTACTAGGAAAAACCAAGGCTACGAAGTCACAGGCAACAGTCGGTTTAGTGGAGTCGGTGCATTTTATCGGAGTCGCGGAATTGGAAAAAAACTGAACTCTCATTATTTTTGTCAAATTACAACAACATGTCTGACACGATTTGAGTAGGAACTGAAAGGAAGGGACAATATAAATCAACCTTTATTTTGATGATTTACAAATTATTTGAAAAAATAAAAATAAAAATTGATATCGATTTTGACGATTAATTTGGACAGATTTTGGGATGCAGATAATTTGGGCTGACTATTAGACTGTTTTCTAATAAGAGGTTTCATTTTGGTATTAAAAAAGACGAGCACTTTTTAAAAGAGATTAAAGAATGTTTATTTCATTGTAAAGAGATAGATGCCATTCACATTTGAAAACGATATTAGCCAATTGGTCACCATGGCTACGCTTGAAGCACCATATCATTCTCTCTCTCTCTCTCTAGTACTATATGCCATCAAGAGATTTGTCCACCTCAAATGAGGTTTCATAATCATATTTTCATTTCGGATAATGAGTGATTAATGCATTGATGCTAAGCCAGCCGTGAAATCTTATCACCACCGGAAACCGAACCCGGGACCTCCGGTCGCTGGAGCAAGCATGCTGACCACTTTGCCACCGGGGCGTAGTATGCCGTAAAGAGTATGCCATTAACATTTGAATACGATATTAGCCAATTGGTCGCCATGGCTACGCTTGCAGCACCATATCCCTTTCACGAAGTTTTCCATGACCAATTCGCACATTTGCAGCTGAATGTCCTCGACAACTTCACGAATTCCATCTTTAAGGTCTTGAATCGATGGAGAATTGGCATAGATCTTATCTTTCACGTGGCCCAACACAAAAAAGTCTATAGGTGTTAAATCACAAGATCTCGGTGGCCAATTGTGATCACTTCTTCGAGAAATAACACGGTCAGGAAACTTTTCTTGCAAAATCGTGATTGTTTCGTTGCTTGTGTGGCACGTAGCGCCGTCTTGCTGAAAATAAACGTCATCCACATCAATATCTTCAAATTTCAATAGTCAGGATTGTCTAAATCTAAAGATCGACGAGGAATCGACAAATCTGGGTTTTCGTCAACACTACGGGCTACAGCAGCAATATTCTCAGTTTTTCTTGATCGACGCATACGGTTTCGATTCTTCACATTACTAACTTGTCCCAACAGCTCAAAATTTTTCTACCAGTTTCACTTTTGCCGGCCGAGAAGGTGCTTCACGACAACCCAAAATTGTTTTAGTTTTGCGAACTGTGAGTGCAAAGTTTTCACCACTTTTGTAGTGAATTTTAACAATTTTATTGCGTTGTTAAATCGTACCATTTTTAATAATGGCGTATTTTTTATTTGTCAAATGTCAAAAGATGACATGTGCCTAAACAGCAGGCTATTCAAAATGAAACCTCTTATTGAAAACCCCTTTGACACCTTTGGCCCTTCAACACATATGGCCCTTCGAGTCATTCGGCCCTTCGACATATTCGGCCCTTCGTAATTTAGTCCTTTGATATCATACTGAATTATAGAGTCTTCAATCACTCTCGCGTGCACGCAGGAAGTCGCATTTTCCCTCCCTCTCCGTTTATCCCTCCGAGTGCCTTTAGAAAATAATTCCAGGAGAACGGGGTTCAAAACCATGTCGGGAATAAAGGAGCAGTTTTAATAGTTTTATTCTAAATTAATGATTTAAATTCAAAACTGATTTTTGATACAGTTCTATAATAAGGCCGATAGGGATGGAACTTGACCATTCCTTTACTGATTATGTTAAAACTCTACAAGTAAGGTCTAAATGGGATTCTAAAATAATGTTTTGCTAAAGCTCTAAAATATGCCCATTAGAGACCGAACTTGTCCATTTCTTGACAGATTATGATAAAATTCGACATGTGTGATGGAAATAAGATTTTAAAATGATTTTGACTAAGTTCTGAAATATATCTCTTTTTTATCCAGATACGCATACCTGTATCAAAAAATTATTTAAGACAATATTGCAGAACTTTATCAAACCCTATCCGCCTTATTCATCAATAGGCCAGATTTCATCCCAAACGGTCTTATTCCAGAACTTTATTAAAAACGCATTTTTGAGTCCCATTTAGCTAGGACCACATGTCGAATTTCAACAAAATTGGTTAAAAAATGCCCTAGTTCCATAGCGATGGCCATATTTCAGAACTTTATCAAAACATCACTTTAGAAATCCATTTCCATCGCATGTGTAGAATTTCAAAAAAATCGGTTTAGAAATGCCCTATAGTTCCATCTCCCTTCACCGCTTTATCTCAAAATCATTTTAGAATCCCATTTTCTATTATCCATTTTCTAGAACTTTATCGCAAACTCATTTTTTGATTTTGTCAAAAATCATTTAAGAGCCCCATTTTCCCACATGTCAAATTTTAAAAATTCAAACCGGCATTTCGTTACACATCCGTTTAATAAATGTGTTTATTAAGTGCCTCATAAGATAAGTAGTCAAATGTTTTAATAGTTTTAACTGTCTGACCGTCCGCACCAGATTTGATGTGCCCAAGAGAATAGGCAAACTTGATGCTAATGTAAATAAGCAATTATGTTTGATTGGCAAAAATTCAAAACAGAGAAATTTTCAATTATCCCGATTAGTGTACTCATCGATACCGAGATTTCGACTGTTTCTCATAAGATTAAACAGGAATTTCTTGAACAGATACTACCTAAGAGAGAATCAATGGCGAAAGGAAAACATTTTATTTACTTCATGTCGCGGGTAGAATCTTTCGAACCAGGCGTAAATTTACACACTAGACGTGCTACTACAAATGCGGTTACAGTTTCCCTAAAACGGCCATTAAAAAGGAGAATAATCTGGAGTAGAGTTTCTGATATCACAATTGTCATTGCACATGCGCCAATTAACACAAACAAACCAGATGATGTGAAAAATTTATTTTTGGTAAGGTGGAAGACATCATCCGTGAGATCTCACAGCATGATAACGAAATATCCACGATTGGAGCGCAGTATTACTTTGAGATTGAATGATGGAAGAACAAAAAATCCCGTCACAATCTCGAAGAGACTTATTCCACCAGTAAAACTTACGTTAGATTATAAAGAGGCGCATGTGCTTTTTATGTATTTTTCTTTCACATTTAACAAACAAGCAAACACAACCGTGCGCTGGAATGTCCATGCATTATAAAATGAGGACTCCGTGCAGGCTGTAGCTTTTGCTTAGAGCAACCAAGGGCCCTTGCCACTGATTGATATACAATCGCAGGCCTACTACAACACTATAGTATAGGCTAACGGACTCACAAACACAACAATTAAACACAAAAAAATAATGTTGCTTCTGCAACACAAATAAGTTTATTTTTCCAAGATAAAAGTAGACATACCTTCAAAAAAATCGACTATCTTATAAAACTAAAAAATCGTTATTTGGATGCACAGTCTATCCATCTTACCCTTCCCAACTTTGATCACCCATTGTTCGCTACTGTTCGCCTACAATACAATGGGTATACGTCATTGCATGTGATAGTGTCGGCAATCAGGTCTCTTGGGTTTGGGTATCGCATGAAACCAGTGTTGCGCAATTGTATGTAAAAAACTGTTTTATACATTTTTTACGTAAAAAATGGTAATATACTTAAATTACTGTATAAAACGTATAATATTGTATAAAATCAAACGCGTATTTAAAAACCTTAGTAAAGTCGCAAATCTTAATATACGAAACGTAAATTTGTATCATATTAATCATAAAAGAAGAAATATCCGTCGATTAATATTACGGAGTTTTCAGATAGGTTTGCACAAATTTCTTTAAGACAGCTATCGTAGTTAATCAGTAAGAGTCTGTTTGATAAAAAATTTCGACTAGGAAGGGACAAGTTTCGAATGTGGTCGAAGATTTAATAATTTCAGTGCAAAGTTGGATAAGTTTGGGTGGCTTATCGCTGCGTGCTCCAAAAATCTTGTGGATTTCTTATTTCTTTTGAGTATAAAGTATGGGATATTCCACTTTCGTATTTGTAAATGAGCCAATCCTCATTTCCTTGGCCATTTAATTTGTTAAAACTGATTGATTTTATCCATTTGACTATCAATTAAAAGGTCGTTATCGTAATAAGGATACACATAATAAGCTGGCGTTTTTCGAAAAATATTTGTAGTTTATCTCTAAATCTTACCTGCACGTTAAATGATAGCCACATAAAACCAGCATTCGCCAAAGTAGTTTTTCCACGTTGGAAAGTGTTTATAAGATTACATATGGGATCAAACAATTCTTTTGAGTTTTATACGCTTTCGATAAAATCTTTATCAAAAATAAATTTTGATATATTTGCCATAACTATTTTGGTGTCTGACAAATTTAATTGGCCACGGAAATTTGAGGATTGAGGGTTGGCACATTTACAAAAACAAAGTGGAATTTTCCAAACTTTATACTCAAAAGAATCCAGACATTTTTTGGAACACTGCAGCGAAGCCACCCAAACGTGTCCAACTTAGCACTGAAATTATTAAATCTTCCAGCATCGACAGCGCAGATTGAGCGGATATTTTCAAATCGGGGTCAAATTCTTTGCCTAATTCGAAATAGCCTGACATTTAATAGGTCTAAAAAATTAATTCATATTTATTAATATTATTCTTTAAATAATAAAGTAATTCTAATTCGATTTGTTGATAGTGATGATAATGAAGATTTGCGATAAACAAAATTTCATTAATGTTACTTTTAAAAGTAAAACTGAATTTATAATATATAAATAAAGTTTTTTTGAAATACAACATATTTGTTTTTTATTAATAATTATTATAAGCATAAGTAAACAAAATATTTATTTTTCAGTCAAAATTCTAATTAGTTAAGAAAATTAAAATATTCGAACCGTTTCATTTGACTTGTAATTTAATAAGTAATAGAAAACTCGCTCAAAAACGGTTAGTAAAATTTTAATATTTCGGGCCAAATTTTGATTTGCCGTATTCTTATAGCTAAGTCTAAGATGAGCGATATATCGAACAAGCATAGTTTTGAATTCCAACTCATTCATACGAAATATCGTTTTCAAGCAAATTTGCACTATCCTTGATTCCTTGGCCGTAATAAAATTCTCTAGTTTTGGAGCTGGTGGATATAATTATATTATTTTGATTTAATATAATATTTAAATTTTTATATACCTGATTTTATTTTTCGATTTTTATTTTTGTTTTTTTGTGTTGACATTTGACAATAACAAATGACACCTAAATTTTTTGATTTTTTCTCCTCACGTCACATAGCGCAACAATTTTTTTAGCTGTGTTGCTTTCAAAAGATTACAACAACAATTGCATTGTATTCAAGCCGATTGTTTTAGAATGTTAAGAAAAAAAATTTTAGGATTAGGGGAAATAAAATCATTTTATGGTTATGGTGTTTACCGCAAGTTTATTTGATAGCAAAATACCGAATTTAATTTATTCTATTTCTTAAAATAAAAAAAACATAAAATAAATATTAAGAAAATGAACCACCACAGAAAAATTAAAACGCATTAAAATATTAAATCCAAAAGTTGTTGCTTTCACATTTCTTAGCTAAGCTAAGCGGATTAGCGAAAGCAACACTACTTTTTAGCTGTGTTGCTTTCAAAATATTACAACAACAATTGCATTGTATTAAGCCGATTGTTTTAGAATGTTAAGAAAAAAATTTTTAGGATTAGGGGAAATAAATCTTTTTATGGTTATGGTGTTTACCGCAAGGCGTTATTTCTTCTATTTTTCTCGAAAAATTTATCATGTAGAATAATTTAGCATTTGTTATTTGATAGCAAAATGCCGAATTTAATTTGTTCTATTTCATAAAATAAAATAAATATTAAGAAAATGAACCAACACAGAAAAATTAAAACGCATTAAAAAATTAAATCCAAAAGTTGTTGCTTTCACATTTCTTAGCTAAGCTAAGCGGATTAGCGAAAGCAACACTACTTTTATTTCGTTTTGCTACAATATTAGAGCAGTATGAAGTTGTTTGTTTTAAGCAATGTAATTCTTATTTTAAGTAATAATCGATAGAGAACAAATTGCACTACAGATGTCTCTGTCTGTGTCAAGTTAAATAATCTTGTCGAAAGATGGTAATGATTTCTCGTAATCATCTAAACAATTTTTGTAACCGATAACATTAAAATGTTATAGCATTAATATTGAATGAGTTCGATGATTAATCGTTTTACACTTCAATCCCATAGTGTTGTGGATTTTGTTTTTCTATTCTAAAAAATTAGTTAGCAGCTGAGAAACAAACCATATTTTCTTTGAAAATATATAATGGTATTTATATTTTTCTACAAATATTTTACTTTTAATTATAATTAATAAATTAAAAGAATTATAAATAAATTCAATTCAATTCAATTATTTAAAGTTCAATTCTCATTTTACATCATACCTGTATCCAATTTTCTTTATATAGATACGTAAGAATTGAGATTATGAACTATTAGTAATTTTGAATTAGTTACGAATAGTTTTTGTATTTTACATTTTGTAAAAAATTCTTATGTGTAAAATACGTATTTTACATGTAAAAAAGCGAGTATATTACGTAACGTAAAAAACAGGCACAACACTGCATGAAACACCTGCCATCGATAATACAGGGTGAGTCGTTGTTGAAAACTACGCAAGGTCCATGGATATTCTGCACCTAATTTCGGATTAACAGCTTCATGCAGGATTTTGGTTTAAATGATGGAATCAATTTCACCCGATACCAAATTTCTGCCATTCATCGAAGTACATTCAAATATCATCTTGGCGATACAAACGCTGCTTTATGATGAAATTCATCCATTAATTTTTAACTTTACCTAGTCCAAACTCATTGCCCCCTAACACGACAAATTATAAATGTTTTATAAAACAGTTTACGAATTGGTATAACTTCACCCAGTTCATATTACCTTTAAACATTCGAATTATGTGATGAGAATGTAGGAATGTACGAGAATGTAGATTTGTTGCCACAAACTGGTTTGCGTTCTGTTTTTTGTAAGGCCGGAATCTGTCATTGCTGTATCATGTAATAGTAGAAACCTTACATTGGGGTTGGACCTTCTTTATAGCCATAGTATATTTTTAATTTATTCTCGAACTTTATAGTAAATAACTCCCCCCCCCCTATATCAGACATGTTTTAAACTCCTAGACTTATATGAATTGAAAGTGACGCATCATAATTGATAATTGGCCACATGCCCTTAGCCACAAATACGCTCATGCTCGAGTACGAAATTTTAATATGAATACAACAGACGATATAACGGGATTGGTAATATTTAGTTAAAAATCAATGTCTGTATTCAGTCCGTGTATTGTTTTTAATGCGTCGAGATCGTTTTCGAAAGTGATACGAAAACGTAAGAAAAATTCGTTTTTCGGTCGGTTTTAAATAAACAGTTTAGTGTTTGTGTTTATGGAATCTTAAAGTGATTAATTATTAAATATTTATTTAAGTGATTCGTGTAGTGCAATATAAAATCAAGTTTTTCTTGTGCTTTAATACAAATATGTCCATGTGTGTGTATTTTTTATTGTGCTTGTGTTTTATTTCTTGTGTGTGTAGTAATGTGTAAAGAACGATGGTGCGATGCAAACTTACGGTAAGTGTATTTTTTATAATTATTGCATGTTTGCTTTTGATTTACTGTTAGGTATAAAATAATGCTCTTCTAGGTTCGATTTAATATTGGTTTAAATATTTTGTTAACAACAAGTAAAGCCATTCCTTTGAGGTTTTTCAGAAATAATTTATCTAAAATTTGGATTTAGATAGAAAAATACCCACACAAGGCGATGAGAAACTACGCCCAATGGCAAATACCCCAAAAATAAAATGAAACGGTGCCTCGGAAATGGTATGGGATTTAATTATTACGCTTTACTATTTGAGTCCACTTTTCCATTTCTTGTGGAGAATTATTTTCATTTAACTTTTGGGTGTTTTTGATTTGGGACTTAATTTAATTTTGAGTATACAAAATAACAATTTATACAGTAATCTTTAAACATCTTCATATCACACTTGTAATTTTAATCATCAAAGGAGTATTCATTTAATCAGGTCCACCCGAATTATGTTATTCCAAATTTCGTTCTATATTAAAAATGTAAGCGAGCCATAAATAAAGAATACTCGAAACAATCAATTCAATATTCCCCAAAAAGTTTAAAACACGATTTGTCGATATGTTGGTGTCAATATAGTGTAGGTCAGCGGTTTCCAAACTGTGGGTCGCGACCCACAGGGGGTCGCGTAATGACCTCAAGGGGGTCGTTAAGTTTTTAATTTCTGTTTTACATATTTAAAATATACTTACAAACATCTATTTAATCATTAAATTTTAATGCAAATTTCTTGTTGCGATATTACTTTATTAAGAATCCCTGTAAATGCCGATAATATCGACTTATTGCTCTATTTGTAAACTATATGAAAAACAGTCCTTTGAAAGCGAGATTATTTGGAAAGTTGTGTGAAGATATGGGTAGCTGCATATAAATCACTCTTGTACTATTGTGAAGTACGTTGGCTATCTCGTTCAAAATTTATTCCAAGAGTGCTCGAACTTAAAGACGAAATTGCGATCTTTCTTGCTGAAAATCACAAAGATGAGGAATCTTCTTTTCGCAACGATAACTTTATTCTTAAACTTGCTTATTAGTTGAAATTTTTAAAAAATTAAGCGATTTAAATAAATCAATGCAAGGTCCACAAATCCATGCTCTGATTCAAAAAGACAAAGTCATGGCATTCATTAAAAAACTGGAGCTATGAATATCCAATTTAGAAAAGGATATATATAGGTTTCAGTGGTTGACACTTAGGCCATTTGTTTGGCCCATTGTGATACCACGCATTCACGCCACATCATTAACCCATTCACCTATTCACCTACTCACACAACTACAGTATACCCACCTGCACATTGCAAGCTCCATGTCAATCTGTACATTAACATGGACGGTGGGTCGGCGCTGAATTCTGCACTCCATCAGAGGGTCATAGTTGTGTTTATTAACATCACCGATTGTAATTGATGATGAAAATTCGATTTGCATCTAGCCTCTGATGGGATTCGAACCCAGTACCTCCCGGTCCAAGTGCCGAAGCTTTAACCACTGCACCACTTGTCCGGTAAGGATATATATAACATGTTTCCAATTTTAAATGATGCCGGTACCAGAAACTATATTAAAGCAAACAAAAATCTTTTTATAGAACATTTGCAAAGTTTACTAAAACATTTTCACATTATTTCCATGATATTGATTTTACAAAGTTTGCATGGATCCAGAATCCATTTTTGAATAACCAACTTGATGAATTTGAATTGACAATTTTCGAAAAAGAACAACTGATTGAAATATCTTGCGATACTTCATTGCAACGGGAATTTGATAGTGAAACTTTAATTCAGTTTTGGGTCACAACTTGCAAATGTGCTTATATTATTTTATTTTTATCTAATAAGGGGTCCGCCAATTTTTTATTTTTTTCTTATGTGGGTCGCAGTATCAGAAAGTTTGGAAACCGCTGGTGTAGGTAATTAAATTTGGTGTAAAGTAGACAATGTGAAAATTCGTAGAGTATTTAGTATTTTCGTAGACAATGTAGATTATTACTATTTAGTTTTGTTGTTTTTCCACTGATTTCACTGATTTTTCAGTACGACATTGCCAACTGGAACTGACAGTTTTACCCTTCAAATTGCGAATTTTCAATATTGTGAAAGTTATAATTAAATTTTTACAAAACGAAAATATGAAATTTGTATTTATTTAATAATTCAAGTCCTTCTACTTCATTTTCAAATTTTTTATTTGCAATTCCATATGTACTTTTCATCAACAAACTCTAGCGTTACATATTATAATGCATTACTGGGCAAATGGGTACTTTTTCCTCTTATCAGAGAAATTTAAATTTTTACCGCACTTTGTAGTTGTCACCATTTCCTTTAGAAGATGATAAACTTGTATTTTGTAAAAAAAAATTTATGAAATTGTCAAAGGCACCTGCAAAAAATAGAAATACTAGCAGGCAAACTAGGATATATGGACTTAGCCTCACGTTTAGAATATCGCATGTCCTTTCCTATTTCTGGAAAGTGGCTGCTACCAACGTCCCATAGGACCAGACTTCTTTGTTGCTTACCTCTAACATCTGTTTCGCTGTGCGTGGACGAAGTGTGCCAAATTACAGAGATCATATACTGGCAAAACAATTTATAAAACTACAAATATATTTTTTGGGGGATTATGGCCCTAGAATTAAAGCATAGCAGTTTCATGAAATGCATGGTTTTCCCGGTTAGGGAATAGGGTTATTCGATGGAACTCATATTTCAATCAAGATGCTCGATAATAACGTTGAACAAATTTATTAATACCTCATCAGATTTATTAATTTATTAAGATCACATTTATTAATCACCTCATTATCCTCATCAGTGGGTCGATTCTGGTGTCTTTAGGAAATAGGAATTTTTTTTCTATTTAGGAAAAAATTTTGATAGCAGATTTTTCCTAAGAAAATCTTTCCTATGGTTTATTTTGGTACACATAGGAATAAATTTTTCCCTAATTCTTAATTTGAGTATTGAAAACCATGACACTGTAAGCGGTTAAGAATAAAATTTATTGTATGTAATTATATTTTTTGTCTAATTAAAAATTAAAAGAATATTGTATGTGTTATAAAAGAATATCTTTCCGTATCCAAAGTAGGTGCGGAAAGATAAACGTCAAAACTGCGATTAATAGGAAAGAATAAATTCCCATAAGACACACCAGAATAAGCTTATAGGGGAAAAATGCAAAACTGCTATACAAATTTAAAATTTTTTCCTATTTCCTATTCCTATAGGAAAACCAGAATCGACCCACAGATGTAAATTTAACACGCACCAATTTGTAAACTTTACAATGCAAGAGAAAATTTTTGTTAAAATATTTATTTTACATTGT
Source organism: Nephrotoma appendiculata (assembly GCA_947310385.1). NCBI lineage: Eukaryota > Metazoa > Arthropoda > Insecta > Diptera > Tipulidae > Nephrotoma > Nephrotoma appendiculata. The sequence goes on from OX371223.1 coordinate 319,358,760, forward strand.
AGATTAGTAAAATTAGCATGTCTCTCGGTTAATTTTAAAATCTATTAGTATTTTTCAAAAAATAATTTATTTTACGAAAATTATTATTTTACTTTATCAATTTAGTTAAATTAACAAAGCATATGTTAACTTATATTATAAAGAGTAGGATAAATTAACCACAAAATAGGTTGATTTTACAATTTTAGGTTTACTTATGGATTTGCGAAATATTTTTCTTTGCGTGTACCAGTCAGTCAGTGTCACTGAAAACTTAGACCAGCACAATGAAACGCACTAATGAGCCCCAGTCAAACATCAAGGAGCAGTGGGAAGCTTTTTAACGGAAAATATAATTGGAAAAGAGCACCTAGATCGCGAAATGATTGGTTCGACAATCAGTGCCGATTTCTCATCGGAAGACCGTATCAAGATTATCGTGGTACAGCTCTGTTAAACACGCCTACAAAGTGGTGCCAATGTTGTTTTTACCAGCATCATTCCACTTGACAAAAACATTTTCGGTGACAATTAATGTGATTTTCGCCGCAACCGGGTCTTACGCTACGGATATTCTCGGGAAAATGTATTGAGTGCAATATAACCGTTCACAGGCATTTGGCAGCAACATTTGTGAAAGCTTTCAAATTCCCAGAAATGCTAGGGGGTCTGTGTATTCTAACTACATTTGGCTCAATGTATAGAATTTGTGACAGGGAGATGAGGTTCTGCCTGTGCAGTGGCGTCAATCCACGATTAGGTTCATGTATGGAGCTAGAAAGGCAGTTTCCAATGAACATACAAGAAATTATGAGTCACCGAAGAAAATTGAAGAAATCCAGTCACCGAAACATTTAACGACTGAGCAAGCTAAATGTGAAAGACTTTACCAAGAGGGCGATAAACGTTTATCTAATGGCCCTTATGAAAATAACCTTCCATTAGAGGAAAAGGTAAAACTTTAGGTGACTCTAAAAAACAAGTAATTCAAATAGAAAAAAAAACTGCAAACAAATCCAGCGCGAAAAAGAGATTATCAGAATTTTATGGACATCTGAGCTTAGAACAGCCTTAATGATGCACATCTAATTAGGCCAGCCCTTAAGTAAAATTTGTATAATCGTGTTAAGATGGCGAAGATATAAATATATGGCCACACTGCCGATATCGTTAAAATGTAACAGAACATCAGAATCTGCCAACTAGCGAGATGATCCCAATAAGATATTGCAAGAATTGAAATTAATAACGGTAACTTATGGCATTACTCCTCAGCACTTACTTGGCTACATATTGGTTCTGAAGAATGAACTAATTAAACTGTTGAAATGTGGAGATTTTAACCTAAGAAAATGGTGCTTCAATTCAAGGGAGGCACTACAAATAATTCCGGCAATAAAAATCGTGAATTTTTGAAATAAAACATCGCAAAAATTCATAATGTAAAAACATTTGGTATGTACTGGGATCCTCAAAGTGACGAATTTCGGTTTAACGTACCAACCAGCATAACTGTACAAAAGGTTAACACCAAGCGAAATGTCATATTAAACATCGCAAGAGTATTTGATCTTAGGGTGTAAAAGTTAATAGAAGAAAACATTGGTTGGGAAAAAAATTACATATTTACCTAGAAGAGCATTGGATAAAAATTTAACACCAACTACAGCTTGTAAGTAAAATAGAAATTCCTAGGTGGATTAATTGTTATAATCATGTCATTTATTACATGGGTTCAATATGTGATGATTTGGATGCGTCATAATGCTGCTCATATAATATAGCAGGGTGATTTTAAGATCCGGAGATGTTAAAGTTACGTTACTAGCATCAAAAATAAGAGTAACACCATGCAACCAGCAATGTGCCATTTAGGATAAGTATTCACCTTCCACGAAACTGATAAGAATCATTACTTACCATGGCATCAAAAGCATCTAAATTCTACAACTTCTCTTTAAAATCAAATTACCTTATTTATGTAATCTGTGAAACTTCATTAAAACCCGGCATAAGCAGCAGCATATTTTTGGCCATGATTACGTTGTTTATAGATGCGATCGGTCTCCTGAAACTAATTCAAAGAAATCGGGTAGTGGCGTACTGATAGCAGTACATTCTTAACTCTGGAATGCTCCAGTAACTTTAGCTCCATCGAGAGTCGAACAGATTGGTGTAAAAATCAAAATCAACTAAACCAATCTAATCATCTACGGAGCATACCACCTCAATCAAATAGTGATCATTAAGTAACTTGCATCAATGCGATTGATGAAGTTATTAATACAACAAACTCGTCAGATTTAGTTCTGGTGCTTGGTGATTTTAATCTTCCAAATATAACTTAGAATTTGGACCCGGAACTTAATTGTAGTTTACCTTGCAATATAACAACAGATGCGGAATCTTTATTTGTGGATGCCATGCTTGGTTATAATTTGAACCAAATAAACACAATTGCTAATAATCGTGATTGATTATTGGATCTTGTCTTTAGCAACGACATTGACACCTTTAAAATTTCTGAATTTCTATTACCTTTTGTCATAAATGATGGCAATCACAAATCTTTGGATATTGTATTTGACTTAACTAAAACGGCGAGTAAACACCTACAACCAATCGAATACAACGTTAAAAAAACTAACCGTGTGGGGCTACAAAGTTACCTTAAATCCATCAACTGGCAAATAACTCTCAATTCCAATGATGTAAACGAAAATGTGGACTAATTTAATGACATCATGCTTCAAGGCTTCGAACTGTATTTATACCTATGTGCTGTAAACCACAAAATGATCACCCTCATTGGTTTGATGATAGACTAGTTATGCCAAAATGTTGAAAAGCGGGTTAGTAAATCCAAAATAATTTTGGAAATAGTATAGAAATAAACGCGAAATTGAAGGATACCCTGCTAATATGACGTACAACAACACCTGATATAGCTAACATGTTCGCGTCGTCCTTTCAATCAGTCTATAAACCAAGCGTTACTAGTGGATTGTACGAACAACCCAGCAACAACAACACATCAATAACTCATCCTATTAGTTTTGAGGATAACCTTTTATCGGCTTTAAGAGGATTTGGAGATGGTTGCGGTCTTGACGATATACCCTCTACTATTCTGAAGGAGTACGCTGAAATTTTAGCAATTCCATTATGTTATCTATTCTGTTCAATCATTCGGTGTGTTTCCCGAAAAATGTAAAATTTCAAAAATTACTCCCATTTTTAAATCAGGTAAACATGATGATATCACATGCTGCAGAGGAATATCAAATACATCATCACTTCCGAAATTATTTGAGTTATAGTATTATGCAACAGCTTTAAATCCACAATTGTACGTCATATATCAATAAACCAGCATTAAGCAGCAGATGTCAAATCTTCGGTTTTTGTTTTGTTCGGTCAGTTTATGAGGAACCCTTTTTCCTTCGGCATTTTTCGATATTGCTCGTTGAGTGACTTCTAACTGTTCTGCAGCTCCTTTTGAATTTAAAACGGTATTTCATCCTTTAAATCTTTAAGTTTTTCGTCTTCAAACTGTTTAACTGCATCTGGACGTGGATCGTCCTCAAGACTAAAATTTCCATCACGAAATCTTGCAAACCACTTTTTTACAATTGAATGACTTATAGAATGTTCACGCAAAGTGAAATTAATCACTTCCACAGCATTTTCTTCATTTGAAAACAGAATAGAATGCAATGACTTAAATGTTGCTTATAGAGCGACAACTTGTAAATGACTGAAACTTATGTCATAAAAACAGCAATGCCGAAATCCTCGCTCTCATTAGTCAAATTACTTTATTTCAAGTACTTCAATTCAAGTAACTTGAATCTACTTGACCAAGATGAACGTGATATTTTACTTGAATTCAATTTAGTTTTACATTATTTCAAGTATCAAGTAAAGTAGAGACCCTTTCAACTTTTATATTCAAGTTGAGCCGCCTGAGATGAGCCCCAATATACAATTTAGTAGTGTGGAAAAAACTTTATAAAAAAGTTAGTTTTAAATTGAAGACAAAATTGAAGAGAAGTTGTGCAGAAATTATAAATTTTTTGAAATTTTTCCAATCCTTCTGTGAAGTGAAGTTCTGTGGAACATCGATTTAACTGTATATCACGACCAAAATAGATGAAAATTTTAAAAATTAATTAACTTAAATGAACGAGAAAGGGCTAAACTCGGATATGGATTATTAGCGTGCTGACTCTAGAGTTGGTGTATTAGCTCGAATTTTGTTGTTGTTGGTTAAGTAATCAGCATAAAATGATTTTAATGCGGTTTTTTAGATTCGAGATATTTTTTTATTTTTCTTCCGTCTCCATCATTTTTTAAGTGGTCGTTATGCTGGAAAAACGATTCAGATATTTTTTGTTGCTTGCGGTGTAGGAGATTTTCAATTGTTCTGTTTTTATTCGATGTTTCTGAATTGCTCTATTGATTGAGTTTATTTGATTTTCTTTCCGAAGAATCTGCTAAACTCAAATCCTGTTTCATTCTGATTTTATCAAATTGATAGAAATAGTTTTGTGGTACCATATGCCCTATCGATATGCCTACGATATGCCCTACTTATCGTTCTATTATCTAACAGGCTTTTCTTGTTTATCCTTTTCTGTTCTAAACTTTAACTGTGTGTGGGTATTTCGTTATTAAGCGCTAACAAGTTAATAAAAGGTCGAACAAAGTTATCTATTAACGGCGTTCTTTCAGTAACCGGACATACAATGTGAACGACCCTTCGCAGATATTCGTTATAAGTTGTCTGCGACTGATGTTCTTCATTTTTCTCCATACGTATTAATTAGGAATGGTTTGTAAAATTCAAAAATTTTGACGAGCTTGGGTGCAGTTTGTTACTTGTTATAGATGGAATTATAAACACACCAACGGTATCAGCAATCAGTATTCACACATTTTGTGATGTCAGCAAATCGCCCTAAGCAGCTGTGCTCTACGCAACAATCTAGATCGAGCAAGGATTAAATCATATTAAAGAAACCCCCGCTAAAGCAAGTAAGCTTACCCAGGCTTGAACTAATGGAAGCAAGACAGTCAAGCATCGTTACCAAGCAGACCATCGGCGTATTCAACCTAAAAATCAAATAGATAAAAATAGATTCCAACATTTGAATTGGCTGACGAGGTCAACCACCATTGTGGACTATCGCCAACCGCGTCTCTTAGATAATAAACTTGCGAAAATAGCATTTTCGAGAAATACTCCAGTTATAGTCTACGATCTGATTAATAAAATAACCAATCTTTTCAAATTACAAAAACTGTCGATTACGTTTTTCGTTTTCTTAATAATAATTGTAGAACATTGAAAGTGAAAATACAAACCAAGGCAATCACGAGGTTAAATATCGAACTTATCCACCAACTTCTAATTAATTACGTTTTATTTAGAAGTTGTTGGATAAGTTCGATATTTATTTTAGTTGAACTTTGCGGAATCCATCAAAACATCCAGACATCTTATCCAATCAAAGTCGAGTGGCAATATTGTTTACCCATCACATAAATAATGAAAATCCACGTATGATACGGGTAATAACCTACTAACAAACCTGGATCGCCAAAACTTATTCAAAACGACAAATAACAAGATTTTTCTGTATGTGTGCAATCCAGGGCATATTTGGCCAGGCATGCATGGTAACAAAAATTTCCGTCGATCTTAAAAATTAAATTTTTCGCAAAATTTATTTCCTAAAAAAATGTAAATGCGAAAGTTTGGGCGTCTTTGTAACCAACGGATGAAAATGACTTAAACCATCACACTCTAAACGTTATCGATATTTCCCTAGCCATTTCTTCACACTTTGCGGCTTTGATCCTCGTATCTCAATTGAGGAGGGATTGTGTCGTGAGGTTTGGGTTGATAAGAAGGAACCTAGATTACCGCAAATTTCAAATAAAATTGGACACAAGAAAACATTTAGAGACCACATAGAAACACGGAGGTAAACACCCCGTACCGTACTCTGTTACCCAAGAGAAAGTGTAGATTTCAAAGTTTCAGTCTCTACTGTCTAGATAGATTGAGTGATTGGAATGAAACTTCATGCACAAGCTTTTTTTAGTAAATAGAGAGATCTCAGTGACTTTTGAAAGAAATCGGTCCACCGGAAGTGGAAACTTCCATAAAAACTTTTTCGTTTTTTGAAAATATTTTGAAAAGTATATCATTTACAAGAAAAACGATTATGAACTAAAAAATTCCAAATTAATTTTTGTAACAATGCCGTTTTTGATCAATTTTCCAAAATTTAAGCGGAATTGACGTTTTTTGACAAGCTGTAAAGACCAGGTGGACTGATTAATAGGGATAAAACTTCATATCTAAACTTTTACCACAAACTGGGAAACTTCAATGAAATTTGGTCGACAACGGACAACCGGAATTGACAGCTTCCACTGTAGCTTTTTCGGTTAACCACCGGAACTGGCAGCTCCTAAATCATTTACCAGAAAATCTGTTATGAACTAGCAGATTTTATATTATTTTTGCAACCACACCATACGATTTTTGTTAAAAAATGATTTTTAGTAAAATTTTGGGTTATTATATGGGTTATTTCTTCTGTGAATCCACTTTCTTACCCATATGGATCGTTTACGTTTATGTTTAATTAATAACTCATTTGCAATTTTAAATAATTTATTCGTAATTTCAGTTTTTATTACTGAAATTAAAGCGCGCACCAACTCGATGACATTTTAAACAACTACTGATTAAATTAACTTGAAAGTATATGAACGCAAACTTGAATTCAAGTTACTTGAGCTCAAGTACTTGAAATCAAGTAACTTGACTTATGAGAACGAGGTTTAAGCTACATAGACATATCAAGGGGTACCTTAAATAATTCTGTCTTACAAGCAATATCTGTGAATATCAGTTAGAAGTTTAACATTCCAACCCATTGCAAATATCCCAGGACTTTGGATTAAAAGGAGATAATACCCAAGAGTCGGATTGACATACACGCAGCAATCAAGCCACTAAAGACAAAGGATATATTTCCGTCCACTCAAGTGTTTTAACCATAATTATCCTAGCCGCCACATACATCATAAGGCATAAGAAGAAATTGCTAAGCCTAGTTGTACAGCAAACACCGTCGGATTGATCGTCGTTACCAAAGTTTCATCATTTAATTGAAATATGTGGTCTGAACCCCCCACTCGAGGCAAGCGCATAAATCTTAATTAAATAATGATAACTAAAAATTATTAGTTACAGTAACTATTTTGACAAACTCTGACCCTCAGTAAGCGGAAAAGGGACTTAACGTGCAATAAACGTCAATATTAAACCTGTTGCACATACATTTAGGTCGAACGATTAGTATTAGAATCCACTGGCAGCACATTTAATGGCTGGATGACAAATATCTTATGTTAAGGAGATGTGTCAATTTAGAACCTGCTTATTACAGGAGCGACATAGTGGTGAAGTACTTTTGGTTTAGCGGCAATACTAAATCAAGCAAACAAACTAATTATTAATGGGAAATTGAAGATTATTCACATAGTCAACAGAATCGGTTAGTAGAAAGACGAAAGGTGTGTAATATTTTGGCAGCCAATTACAGATTTATCTTGAAGATTATCAAAAAAGTTTTATTGATTTACTGCATAGATATGGGTTAGCAGATTTAACTATATAGGTTACCAAATGTATCGGTCTCACTTCAATTTTACCATTTTATTCAATTTCGATTGTATACTGACGAATAATTATCAAGGGCTGATATTTCAGTTACAAAAATGTTTTTCTGGTTTCCTTTGACTAAGATTACCTATCATTGGTCGTTTAAAACAATTAAACTATCTCGTTTTTTAGTAACAGTTTTGAATTGTCGAGAAACCAGTTCGTGTGATGAGTACGACGACAAATCTTTGGGATTCTCAGAAATTGGCCTCGGCTTACTCTTATTGAAAACGTATATACGTCGAATTTTTCGATTTGGATACCCACGACCCACGGATATAGAATTTGTTTAAATAGCGTGGCAGCTGAAACCAATATTTTATTTTCGTTATTAAAACTCCTAATTTCTGTATCTGATTTATTATTTGTGTCAAAAATTATTTAAATTAATTTACATTTTTATACATGTTGCATTATTGACGGCACTAGAAAATCATAACATAAAGGCACACGTGCATTTCAAACCGTTCAATATACTCATATTTACACATTGTCGCATACGACATAAATTGTGTCGATCTGTTTCAATAATTTCTTGGACATTATACAGCCACAACCTTAATTTTAAAATTCGCAATTAATTTAGAGCACGAAATTCGAGATCAATTGAACCCAAAGTAGAAAAACTCATAAAATTTGGGTAAAGTCCAAAATTTAGCTCCTTTAATACAACATCCAATTGTCAAAGTGAAGTGCCGATACAAGTTTGCCGATAAAATTCAAGTATTATTTACCAATACGGTTTATCCAAAGTGCACAGATCTGATTGACATTTCCACTTGGCACCGAATTTAATAAAATCATGCGAAAATTTTTATTTGTAATTTATTTTGGTTTAATATTTTGAAATATCGGATATAGCCTTCCGACTCGTTAATCATATAATATGCGATGTGATGCGATACATTGACTGCGATTTACAACGAGTTCATTTACAGTGTGTGTCATCAACGAAATGCATTTTTTGCTTGAGACATAAAAATTGAACGACGAAACCTATTTATTGAGAAATTTTATTTTAAGATGTAAATTTATTTTTAGTTGGCATCCATATTTAGCAACCCAATTCACAATATAACATGAAACATGTTTGTTGTTGTAACATCTAGTTTAGTAAGCTGAATAAACATATCGTCTAATATAACTGTCAGATGTTTGGTATTAATTCATCGGAAGTGATTCAGCGATACGAAAAAAATGTTAGAATTTATATTTTATTTTAAAATACACTGTACCTGGTGGCATAAATCGCCTACTCCCAATTGGTGCTTCTGCATACGGTATTCCAAGATAATGTTCAATATTCGGCAACATATTACCCGTATGTCGCTTTATAACACCTTGAACGGTGCCTTTTTTAGTAAAAATTTCACGCGTGTAACTAATCGTTTCGAAGTGATACTGTTGCGTGCGACGGGTCGATTGTGATCGCTCATTGTACGCATAATCATTGGGATAATCTTTGTTTAAATCACTTTGATCACTTAGCGTGTATGCCCTTGTTACGATTGTAACGCGTAATCCAATTATTAGAACGAATACGTTCAGATTGAGAATTTTCATTGTAGGTTGATTTACAACACACACATTCACACACACACTGTTTACATTTTTCACCACTACAAAATTTTATTTTATTTATTTTTTCACTAAATAATTTTTTTTTTATTTTCTATTTGCTTTTAAGAAATTCCAAATATTTCACAAATTTTCACTTGAATTTTTAAATTTTTATTTTTTTTTCTCACAAACACGGTCTTATCCACTACGCCATTATTAATACTGCTTGATGGTTTTGCGATATTTTTCTTATTTCTATGCTATTACAATTATAGAATTTTAAGATGAAAACACACATCTTTGAATGTCAATTTAACGGATCACAACATATTCCAAAAAAATCAAAACAGAAAATGAAAAAAATAAAATAAAAATCTCATAAAATTTTTGGTCGACGATTTTTCGTTTTCAACTTTTCCCGATCACAGTAAAACGTAGAATCGCACACTTGATCTTTTCTCGTGTTTTCTTATTTTCTTATTTTTTTCATTTGTTTACTGATCTTTTTATATGTTTTTGTATAGTACATAAGACGATTGATATACAGTGGATGCTGTACGATTTGATCTTTCCTATGCGTTTGTATTCGATATGAGTAGGAGCTCGTTCCGCTTGTTGAGTATGAGTCATAACGAATTATAATTTAGTATGGGCGGTAAACTTTAAGGTTGCGTTTTAAAACTTAAGCGTGAAATTGCACGTGACTTGCGAATCGTGAAAGAATTGGGAGTGCTTCGAAACCAGAACAGATTGCAAAGATTAAAAGCTAAACATAAAAAAATATTACGAACTGAATTATAGTTGGTCCGCAAAATTTGCGTTGCAGTGCTATAAATCGAACGTACAATTTTCTGAATTTTCTGAGAAACTCCTTTAAACCAGCATGCAAATTCTGGAAAGCGACTAGGCCACACCTAACTGAAAAACTAGTTGTTTATCAAATTAGTAGTTAAGGCTGTTTAGGATATCCAAATTTGCTAGATCTTTTATAAATCATATGATCAAACGGTTTTTCTAAATTTTCCGGCAAACTAATGTAACCCGCCTCTCTAAATTTTGTTTATATAGAGATTATTTATGTGTTCTTATGTGATTTTCATGTGTTTAGGACAGCCAAATGTCCATTGATCTCAACGAACGGTATTCCTAAAGTTTCCGGGAAAGTACTATAACCCGCCTCTCTAATTGTCGTTTATATAGAAATTAGAGGTTATCTAGGTCCTAACTAATAGAAAACATGTTTATTTTGGCCAAATTAGGAATTCATGGTGTTTAGGACAGCGAAATTAGCATTGATCTTCTACAAATCGAATTTACGGTATTCTTAAATTTCCCCGGAAAGTACTGTCATCCGGCTCTCTTATTTTCGTTTATGTAGAGATTATATAGGTCCTAACTAATTGAAAAAAAACTTTATTTTAGCCAAATAAGGATTTCATTGTGTTTAAGACAGCCAAATTTCTATTGATCTTCTACCAATCGAACTGCTGGTTATTCCTAAATTTTCTGGGAAGTACTGTAATTCGCCACTCTATTATCGTTTATATAGAGATTTTATAGAGCCTATCTTATAGGAAAATACGTTTAATTTGGCTAAATAAGGAATTCTTGGTGTTTAGGACAGCCAAATTTCCATTGATTTTCTCTAAATCACATGTATAGTTTTCCTAAATTTTCCAGGAAAATACTGTAGTCTACGTATCTAATTGGCGTTTAAATAGACTACTTCTAGGTCCTATCTAATAGAAAAATACGTTTGTTTTGGCCAAATTAGGAATCCATGGTGTTTAAGACAGCCAAATTTCGATTTGATCTTCTACAAATCGAATGTACGGTATTCCTAAATTTTCCGAGAGGATACTGTAATCCGCCTTTCTAATTATCGTTTGCTGGTGGCAGCATGAAATTTTATTGTGTTATGCGCAACTTGTTATCCAATGTTTTTCCTTTCTGCAGTGAATGAAGTTCTTTACGGAAGTATCGATGTTGGTCAATCCTAATTATTTGTGCTTCCGCAAGCTTCATTTCTGGGACTGTCACTTCCACTTCATTGTTTATATATGTATATATGGATAACAGATATACTGCATTTAGTTTTAGTACTGGAACTGTCAGCTTTGTTTTTGTAGGGCCAACTGTGGTTTTCGCCACCAACATTAATGTTCTTAGAGCGAGAAACGTTGATGCTGTTGTTCAATAGGTGACTGTTTTTAGTTTGTGTTCTTCAATGGGTTTTAAACTACATTTTGGCCACAACATTCGTTGTAGGTTCTGGTGATTATGATGCATCCAGATTTGCCTGAACATTATTTCCGTATCTGCTGTTAGCACGAATTTGTGTGTTCACCACCTCAAGATGATATTAATTAGGTCCCTTTAAATGTTGGGGCCGTTCATCATTATGTCAGTAAGGGATAGTCCCATAGAGGTTTTGCTTGGTGCGTCGAAAACTACTCTCATTTTTGTGGTATTATTTTCCTTGCTAGTCACTCCATGATATCTTATGTAGTAAGTTGCACTATAACAGTAGCATGTTTTTCCGATGATTTTTTATAATTCGAGTTGCATATTTTTAACTTAAAAAATCCAAAACAATTTGAAATTTAAAAAATTAAATCATACATTTTACACAACTTAAAGAGAAGTGAGGTTAATACGATTATTTATATGAACTGCCCACCTCATTATAAATGAGCCGTATACTCAAAATGGGATTATGGTTCGCAAAATTAAAAATTGTACCAAATAAAAATTCGAAAATTTCAAATCATTCAAGCCAAGCTAGAAGGGCTATCCCATAGGCAGCCATGTGAATCTCGGAGTTTGTCTCGAGTAGAACAGTCAATGGTAGATTTTACGATAATTGAAAACAAAGTTTTTCCATTAGGGCCAAACGAATGGGATCCGTTCAAAACGGCATAATTTAAAACAGCATTTTTCAAAACGACATTGTTTAACACTGCACAAAGTAAAATAGATTCTTTTAATCGATTATGAATCTATAATTATCTTTTCATTAATTTCCGGACTATGACCAACAAGTAAACGGTTATTTATTAGCGGAACACGATGAAATTTGACATGTTGACACGATGAAATTTTTGACCGATTCTTGGATTAAATTCTAGGATAAAGCCAAATGAAAAGGAACTTGTCTTTTTCTTAGTCGATTAAGAAAAATATCTCATGTTGCTATGGTAGGGTTGAATTTACAAATGATTTGGAATAAAATTGCTCTAAAACTTTAGTAGATATGTTATAAGACACGTATTTACCATCATTGGAATTACAAATTATTTGAAGATTTAGTATGCATATAGTATTTTCCTTCGCATAAAATTTTATACAGAGTTTCGAAGTCCTATACAGATATATCCGGCAAACCCGGTACGGCATTGATAAAGAGTTCGCGATGAATGTGCAGTAAATTGCTGCATTATTTGTTTCCTGGAACTTTAAGAAACCCCAGAACGGTTTCAAGGAATAAGAAATGAAGTCGGTTCGGAATTAGATCCTCTAACACAGTTATTCTTAACCTTTTTTTACTTGCGGTCCACCAAATAATTCATAATTTTTTTGTGGCCCCCATTTTGTAATAATAATTTATATTTGTTAAATTATCTATAATATATTTATTGTTTTATTATTCCTGTATTTTTTTTTATATAAATAATAAATAATAACTTTATTATTTCATTATCTATTTTAACTTTCATGCTTAACAATTTGGTGTTACGATTTCACTGGAGATTCGGCATTATACGCCAAATGTAAACATAAATTCATGTTATGTAAATTCATAAACGGCGTAACCGATTTTCGTAAAACAACTTATTTTTACAAGGACACCTTTATCATTAAAATCTATACAGTACTTTTCAAATTAAAGCATTCGTAACAAAATGCAATGTTTCGGTGAAAATAATTGCCGTGCTGCAATCTCCTGTATAATACCACGTTGTTCGATATTTGCCATCAGCCACTTATCAAACGTTGACCCGAACAATTCTCCATCAGTTTTATTCGTTGTTTCCTCAAAATCATGGATACTACTCCAGAAAAAGCCGCACAAGTGGTTGCTTTATTGCAAGCAGGACGGAATCAACGAGATGTCGCTCGTCAGCTAAACATGAGCAAATTTGCTGTCTCAACAGTCTCCAGAAAGTTCCAGGAAACTAGTACCTTCAATCGGAGTCCACATATCAGCCGGTATCGGTGTTCATCTGAGAGGAACGAGAAGGATTTGTTAGTCAATGGACAATAAGAAGATACATGAAGCAATCCAACCTAACTCTAAGACGCTAGAGGCCCAAAATTGACAGCACGCCATCGTAAAGAGTGATTTGAATTTGCTCGCAAACACATCAATTTAAGCATCGAGCAATGGAGGTCCGTTATATTCACTGACGAGTGCAGACTATCTCTCTATGGTAGTGATAGGAGAGGGCCAGGTCTATATGCGTCCAGGAGAGCAATATTCGCAGTGCTGTTTTGCTGAAACAATCTCGTACGGCGGCGGTTCGTGTATGGTACGGGGTGAGGGAAAACAGATTTTGTTTTCAAACCGTAGCGGAGGTCTGGATCATGCAGCGCCCTACGTGGGATATATAGGAGAGTATTTCATATTGATGCATTATTATGCACGGTGTCACACAGCTCGAACCACTCGGCAGTTCATGGATGAGGTTGGACAAGAGACTATAAAATGGAGGTTTAGAGCCAGAAATCCGGTACATTTGTTGTTATGTACAACATTTATTGTAATGTACCACTCAACTCTGTTATCCCATATCTATCTTTAATAAATATTAATAACTGGTCCTACGTGTGTATTTGTGTTGGGTAAAGAATGTTTCTAATAATGGTGATATTATTTACCATAACCACCTATCACCTCCAAACCCGACCAGTAAAAGAAAGTTATTTTCTTAATTCTAATTACTAGAAACATTTTTTACCTAACACAAATACACACATAGGACCAGTTATTAATATTTATTAAAGATTAAAATTTTAAGGGATAGCAGGGTTGAGTGGTACATTACAACAATTTCACATGTGATTTCAACATTTCACTTGATGAAGAGTGGGGTGTAATCCCCAAACTCTTTGTCAAAACAACCTTAATAAGGTCAATGGGGCAATACTAAGTATTAACCAACATAATTGTTTTTTTTTTAAATTTTTTGTTGTAATTTAAATTTAAATATACCCAATATTTTTTCATACTCATCAATTTTGGATGCGTTTTCATTTAAAATTCTCTATAAAAAATACTGAACAAATTTTAATGAAAATAGTGACATTTTTAATAAAATAAAAAGGCTAATCAGGCTTTCAAAAAATTAATGTCTGTCTGAAAACGCTTAACCGCTGTTTTAAAAAAAATCGTCTTTCTCTGAGCGCTGAAGATTTGAGTCGATTTAGTTGCTCGCGAGTGTATACATATATGTATGTAAACAAAATTTTGTTTAGAACATAATTGACTTACTTTTTTGTATTTTTGTAATTATATACATTTGTATTTTGTTAAAAAAAATTCTAACTATTTTTAAAATTCCAAGCATTAATAGTATCTTAGAATTACTTAGGCTTTCTGTGGTGTAAGTAGTATATTTGCATTTAATTCGTCTGTTGTATAGAAATAAATAAAAAAAACTAAATAAGAAAACTTTGTCTTTCTTATTTCACTTTTCAATACGATATTCGGTTATACATCAATGTTCCTTTTATTATATTTAGAAGTAAATTTCTTACCGACCCCCAGGAGGCCGTGGCCCCCCTGTTAAGAATCACTGCTCTAACAGACTGATTAGAAGACCATTACATTTTGGGAAATAATGGCAGAGGTCCATCGTTTCCGCCAAATCTATCGAATGTGTTCTATCATAATTCTATGGGAATACCATATTTAAATACAGTAATTGGTCGCCCGCATATCGGTTTCACTGACCATTTGAAAAATAGTTTTTGTACGTCTGTCGTTTTGAAACGAGTTCTTAACAAAATGTCATTTTGTGAAATGCCGTTTCAAAAAAGGTGTTTAAAAAATGTCGTTTTGACGTTACGAAATATGCCATTTTGAAAAATGCCTTTTTTGTATGTCGTTTCGAACTATGCAATTTTGAAAAATGCCGTTTTAAGAAATGCCGTTTTGAAAAATTCCGTTTTAAAAATTGTCGTTTTGTACATTTCGTCATACACAAATAAGACTGTGCTAAGTGACCATGTAATAGTGTCAGACTATTGTAATCAGATTCGTCGTATTCGGCTTTATATAAAATTTTTTTTTATAAGAATCGAACGCCTCCCTGATACTTAAAAATGTAATATTCAAATCTCATATTTTCACAAAGTTAATTGTTTTTCAAAATAAAATATAACGTATAGTCGCATGCGGAATATTTTTTATTTTTTATTTCTTAAATCTTTTATCGTTTTATCTGTTCATATAGTGCTTTATAAGGTACTTTTTAAACAATCCCTAAAAACATATGTACTTTGTAATACTTGAGTTGGACTAATAGAATTTTTTGTCAATTATTTAGTTCGTTTATTATATTTCCAATTGGACAAATTGGAAAAAGATTTTTGGCGCGAAATTTTGACAAGTTTTTTCTGTTAACCTGTTTAGTTGCAAATTGAGTTTCTGCAGGTGGTTACGTTATAATAATAAAAAAACAATAAAATGTCCAAAAGAGGTGAAAAAATGTTGAATATGGCTCAAAATAAAATTATTGAAAAAAAGGTAAGACTATGACAAGTCGTCTGAAGACGATTTTTGGACCGACTCAATTTTGTCCGATAAGCAAATTTTTTTTGAAAAACCCGTTTGATATAGTATTAAAATTAGCCAAAAGTTTCCAGCAGAAAGATAAAAAAATCAATAATGCAGATAGTGCCATCGCTTTCTCAGCTGAAAGTGTATAAAAACGACACCGTTGATCAACATCCTTCAGCCGAAAGCCATCAGCCGAAAAATTTATTTCAACAATACATCAACAAAAACCAATTTGATTGTATTTTTATGCGAAGTTTGTTGTAAATCCTAAATCTATTTAAAATTGTGAAATACAAATGTTTAAATCAATCAATCATAATTTGAAAAGCATTATTTTTAACCTTGATTCAAATGAACATAAAATATGGTGGGGATGCCACTATGGCCATTTAATATGTCATAATGTTGATCAACTTCCGCCTGATTGTGGAAAAATTCTGAAGGGGATACAGGGGTGTAATTTAGGAAAATTTCGCTAATTCAATATATCGAGCATTGAATGGCCTGTCGTTCTATGTTGGTCAACTTCGGCCTAACTGTGGAAAAATTCTGAAGGGGATATAGGGGTGTATTTTAACATTAGCGAAGTTTTCCTAAATTACACCCCTGTATCTCCTTCAGAATTTCCTCGTAATAATGCCGAATTTGACCAACATGGTGGCCTATCAAGTGACCATAGTGGCATCAATGACACGACATCTTTACTTAGATTGACAGGCCATTCAATGCTTTTTCCATATATTGAATTAGCGAAATTATTGAATTAGCGAAATTTTCCTAAATTACACACCTGTATCCCCTTCAGAATTTTTTCAAAGTTTGGCCGAAGTTGACCAACATGGTGACCTATCAAATGACCATAGTGGCATCAATGACACGCCATCTTTACCTAGAACGATAGGCCATTCAATGTATTTTCGTTATATTGAATTAGAGATTTTTCCTAAACTACACCCCTGTATCCCCTTCAGAATTTTTCCACAATTAGGCGGAAATTGATCAACATTATGACATATAAAATGGCCATAGTGGCATCCTCACCATATTTGATGTTCATTTGAAGCAAGGTTAACAATATTGCTTTTCGAATTGTGATTGATTGATATAAATATTTGTATTTCGCAAGTTTGAATAGATTTAGGTTTTACAACAAACTTCGCATAAAAATACAATCAAATTGGTTTTTGTTGATGTATTGTTGAAATAAATTTTTCGGTTAAATTTTGAAGGCTAAGAGAAAACGAAGGTACTATCTGCATTATCGACGTTTTATTTTTCGGCTGGAAACTTTCGGCTAACTTTAATAAGGTCCGTTTGTTGCGTATATTACAGAGTAGTTTATTTAAAAAGGTTCAGGAGATTTTGTTGATATTGCCCCCGAAACGTGCTCTACACCAAAGGCTGAAACGCATCCATACAGCCCAATAACACCACACAGTATTACCATTTTTAATAATGAAAACTCAACACCAAAGCCAGCAAGAGCGAATGCCGAAAAATAATGTTAAAATTAGCCCAAAGTTTCCAGCCGAAAGATAATGCAGATAGTGCCTTGAATACAGCAAAAATCACTCATGAGCTCGAATTTAGGATCGAGTTATATCATTCGGGTGAAGGAGAAATTATTTCAGTTTATAGGAATTTAAAAATCGATAAGAGCGAGAGTATAAAGAGAGTTTAACTTTCGGCTGAAATAGTCAAGACACTATCTGCATTATCTTTCGGCTGGCAACTTTCGGCTAACTTTAACAAGGTTGCCGAAAACGCAAACGGAAAATATTTGGAAAAGGTCATATAATCAAGTTTTATCTCATACTAATGAACGAGGTCAGCAAATAAAAGAACGCAAATTGCGTTCTCCTTGTCAGGTTTGCAAAATTAAATGCCACGAAAGATTAACAGAAACCGATAGACAAAGAAATTTTAATGAATTTGGAACCTTGGTGAACGCTATCTTCAATGGAATTATATAATTCGATTTACCGAAGCAACCGAAAAGCATCGGATGCAATGCACTACAAATCATCCAAAATCTGCAAATCGACAATATTTTCGATCTACTTGGCCTGAAAATAATGACGTATTACGGCAAAAGGTAATAATACACCATATGTCTTGCTATTTTATTCCACCACAATATTAATATTTAAAAAAATCACATTTTAGGTTTGTAAGGTAATGTATTTGAATATGCTCGAAATTAATAATCAGTAGATCATCAATGGGAATCATGATTGAGTAATAATTTTTAAGAACAATTAAATTAAAATTAATTAATTGAAATAATCATATAATGATAATTAAATTAATTAAGATAAATCAATTATAATTTTTGCGAAATGCTACAGATATTATTAAACTCATGAAATTATGGAATTTTGTATTTGAAATTTTTTTCTAAAATAAATAAATTTTGGAATTTCCTCAATTGGAATTTTGAACTATGATTTTTATGTTATGGTATTTTGTATTTTTATTAACTGTGATTTTTGGAAATTTAGGCCGTCGTTTTGAAATATACAATTTTAGAAAATGCTGTTGTGAGAAATGTCTTTTAGAAAAATGTTTTTGGAAAAATGCCGTTTTAAGAAATGCCGTTTTGAAAAATTCTGTTTTGTACCTAAGTAGTTTTGAAATATGCAATTTTCAAAAATGCCGTTTTAAAAAATGCCATTTGGTGAAAAGCTGTTTTGAAAATTGCCGTTTTGTACCTATGTATGTGTTGTGGAGGTTGCAGGTGTCATTATTGGGGTTTCCGTTGGTCTCTAACGAATTAAATCTTCCTTCCAAGAATTTTAAAAATTCTGTTATTTTCTGGAATCCTCTTCTGGAAAAGAGTATTATTAGGTTCTAGTACTGAAGATATTGCCTGTATTTCGGATTTCTTATTTCAAACATTTGGTTAATGTATCGTGAAGATTTCTCAGCGCTACTGCCGATTCTGTGTTTAAATTTGTTTGACCAAACAACGTTTTTAAATAGGTCAGAAGTCTTCTGTTATTATACCTGTTGTTCCAAAAGTCCCAAGAGGCCTGGTAATTTTCTTCTGTTGGTTAGAGGTGGTCAATTAATTTGGCCGCAGCACCCTCCAGCTGAAGCTTTAGATAGTTGATTTCTGCTTCTTGTAATTTTTTTGCAATAGAACAAAATGATTATTGAGGGCTCTCTTCCCGGGAATTGAATCGTTAAACCATCCTCAATGACTAGCATCCAGCATCTAGCAGTAAATTAGAATTTTCTTCCATGCCACAATTGAATCTAAGTGATAAAATAAACATAGACCCCATCATTCGAGCTATTAAAGAGCTCATTCGAACAATTAACGCTATACTTTCTCGGTTTATTAAGTATATCCCTAAACAAACAGAATTCTCAACGTACAAGTTTCAGTTCACGAACAAAATTCAACCATTAAACACATTTTGAGGTGTGGGTAACTGCAGCAGGGAAACATTTGAATTTGAAAATTGAACTTTTCATACCGCGTAAGCCCAATTTGTGCTAATTAGTAGTCTTTAAAAGAAAATTCAAAATTTCGCCTGAAAGACATAACAAATAAAACCTGATTTTTAGGAAACACCAGAAATAAATTTAGCCTAATTTTAAAAGTTTCCAAAGGCGGCTAGTCTGACAAAATTTGTGCTCATCATCGAAATATCATTTACATAAATTTTCATTCATAAATTGAGAAAAACAAACTTGCCCCTAAAAGATACTATATAAATCAATGAAATACAGTGGATACTGTTCAATAATAATTTTGTTGAACACCAAATTAAAAAATAGAAATAACATATTATAAAATCTAAGAATAAACAAGTCAGTAAACATATTCCTGCATGACATGTTCATAGCCATCCTAAAAATTTAGTGGCTGAATTTGTGCTAATCCGGAATTGGTCCCATTTCATTCACCAACAAAGACCGTTGAATTAACAGTTTTCTTACAAAAAGTGTTTTATAAACCAATGAAGTTGGCACTTTTGATTAAATATTCCTGATGGCAATGAACATACCTGCTAGGAGTATGCAATCACAAGGAATTGGGCCAATTCTGGATTAGCACAAATTCAGCCATTGCATTTTGCGGATGGCAATGATCACTATTTACAGAAATTTACTATCAGAAGTGCCAAGTTCATTGGATCCTAGATAACTTTTTGTTGGAAAATCGACTATTCAACGGTAATTCTGGATTAGCACAAACTCAGCCACTATCTTTTCGAATGTCAATGAACATACTTGACAGGAATATGATATCTGAATTGCTTATTCTTGGATTTTATAATATGTCATTTCTATTTTTTAATTTGTTGTTCAACAAAAATATTATGGAACAGTATACCCCTGTATTTTGTTGTACTATATATTATAGTGTCTTTTAGGGGCTAGTTTTCCTCAATTTATGAATGAAAATTTATGAAAATCATATTTCTATGATAAGCAAAAATTTTGTCAGTGTAGCCGCCTTTGGAAAGTTTTAAAATTAGGCTCAAATTATTTTTGGTTTTTTCTAGAAATTGGGTTTTATTTTTTTCGTCTTTCAGGCGAAATTTGGTATTTTATTTTCCTGTTTTTTCAGCTCCTGGACTAGCACTAATTTTTTTCCGTGAGCACTAATTAGCACAAATTCGGCTTAATCGGTATGCAAAGTTTCATTTTGAAATTCGAATGTTTCCTTGCTGCAGTTACCCACACCATTCTGGGAAATAACAATTCCAAACTGCCAGAAAAGTTCAAAAATTCCAAGTTTTTGATAAATTCAAAATAGAATCACTAAATGGTTTTTAAAATTCGATTACTCGTCATAGACGTCACTACCGCAAATCGTCGATCAAATCTTACTCTGTATCCACTGTAGAACCCAATGCTAATATTTATTCACATAGAGCGTATACAAAATACAATAACAATACTATAAATAAATTACTATTCTTGTTACTACTGCTACTAATATTTTCTATTTCACGAGTTATTTACTTTTTAAATTTTAATTATGAATGATAGAGCACGCAAGTTATTTTCTTAAATAACAAATTAACAAAAAAACAGAAAACATATTTATAACAACAACACTATCAATACGTCGAATAGCTCTACATACAAAAATATTACGCGATCGCGAATTTATACCGTGACCGTTATATACAAGCGATTTTCATAAACTGAAATCATGCCAAGAATAAACTTTTTCAAAACGAACGAACGCAAAAAATTAAAAGAACTCAGAGTAAAAAAAAAATCGGAGCGAAGAAATTTAAAGTATTTCGACTTTGACGGAATTCCAATACACGTTTAAAATTTATAAATTTTCACCAAAAAAAAAAAAAATTGTTGTCACCTAATTTTTTACGAAACCGTCGGTCACACACATTTCGTTATAATTGGTTTGTGGACTCATTCATAAAACGACTTAATTTGTTTGTGGAATTGCAAACGTCCAATTTGTGTCTAAATTTTTTTTGGAATTTCGTTTTTCTGGGTGCATCATCAGCATCCTCAGCCTAGAAGCATAATATAAATTCTATATCGAAATCGTATTTTTAGTCAACAATTTAATATTTTTTATTATTTTTTTTTGTAAGAAGACAGCAAATTTTGAAAATGAAAGACATCTGGTTGGTTGGTTAAAGAACGCAACAACAAAAAAATGGTAACAGCGGCAAAAAAATAAAATAAAAATCTTAAAATGACTTAAGGCAGCAAATCTATTTTAGTTTTTGTCAGTTTACATGTTTACTATATATCTCGGCATAAAATCCATTCCTCTAATGAAAATCTCATAATTGCGTGCAAGTTTAAATTTAGAAAAACTATAAATGAAAATGCGATATGTATTAAATTTAGAGAGGGAAACGATTTTTTTTATTGCAGAATCATGCAATGTGAAGCGAAAGTTTGTTTGGATGGATTTGTTGTTTGGTACGCGCGCGAGATGCCGTGCTTCATACTCAAACATATATTTCATTTTATGTTCCTATAAACTGTTTTGTATTTTTGCTTGTGGTGATTGATGTGTATACGGGGAAATGTGCTATATATGTGTTATGACACGATTAGAAGGTGATAAATTGTAATTTGTTTGGTTTTATTTTTTGATATTTGTTGGTATATTGCCATACCGCCAAGCGACCAGATGTACATTAAATTGTGACGTTTTAAACGATTTCTATTTAGCATTTGTTTGACACCCGCGCGTAGCGCAGATAATTATATTTTCAAATCTCGTTTAGTTGAAATGTATCGAATTATTTTTAATGATGTGCGATTAGTTCTTGTAGGAATATGAATTAATTATAAAAGTTTGGAAACCACAGACATGTAGTGGAAAACCAATTTAACCACTGTGTATAACAACCTTGTTAAAATATAAATTTGTTTGCAGTGAAATTTTAAATTTTAGTATTAATCATCAAAATGATCTGGTATATGAGAGAAAAACACTTGTATGCCTGCAAGGCTAACAATTTCAACGCAATAAACGATACAAAAATTTCAACAGTAAAAATGTATCGCCTTATGGCACCTATATCGAAATTATCAGACGAATCAATAAACGCTTTGATGTTTCTATAATCCAAATCCAGAAAACACTTTGATCTGAGTGTTTGTGTCCGTTAATTCCGAAAATCTGCAGAACTCATTTTGAAATTTCTAGATTCGTTCGTTTACTTACTTGATAAAAGATTTATTTAATATTTTATTCGATAACCAGATTAGATAATAAACGATTCAGATGATGCTACAATTCTCTTGACCTTGGCGAATGATGAAACTTTGGTTAAAACAAATGACTGGAAACAAATGATCATGAGTCGTCAACTACTTAGAGTCGTGCCACCATATAGGCCTTTGATGTTAAACAATTTATTTTACTTATTTCATTTCACTTTATATGTGTATATAGGATCGTAGCTCCTCCCGCCGAAGAGAAGATCGTATAAGGATTTACTTCGTATGTGGTCGGTTATGGACTACCTGCATCACAGATATATGTTTTCTCGCTTCTCACTAAATTGCAAAATCTCGTCCAGATCGTCATGCTGTATAGCTTCTAATTGTGTTGGTATAGAGAAAAAGAATGTATAATTTGGTAGCCCTCAACATCGTGATATAATTGTTTCATCTTACTTCTAGACATATTTGTTACGTATGTGATGCTCTATACAAGTTTGCTGATTTCGTCTTTAGGATCGAAGTTACGTTGATCTACATTTCCTGAAATATCTTTGATTAATGTTCCTAGTGCATTAATGAGGCCACTTTTGATCTGTGTAGGATTTAAAAGGTTGATGTTTTCATCTAACTCTTTAGGTTCGGAGATTTTCTTCATAAAATTGGATGTCAACTATATATATGGATGATTCTTGTGAATCTATTGATAAGTTGGACTTGTACCTGGCCTATAGAGTGATCGGTATCAACCCTTTGTTATTCACTTGAGCGTTTGAATCATGCTTAAAAGACACCTAAAAAGGCTGTTTCATCAGTTTTTTATGGTGCCTTTTAAATTAGGAGGTTGATCACAATCAGTATGCAATTAAATCTAAGTATCCAGCTCGCGCTAAGATAAATTTTAACGCGGTCTCCACTAAATTACAGATAAAATAAAAAGCTAACAAGTGTATGTAGAGATAAATTTTAACGTTTGTTTCATTTGTGCTACAACAAACAAAAATATAGTTCAATCGACTAAATGAAGTGTTTAATGTAAATTCTTATTAAATGAATTCAAGTGACGAAGATAATGTTATAATTGGTGCGGCAGCTATTGTTGCACAAATGTTGGAGTCTGAAGCAGAGAGATAGAGAGATCGATTAACTCCATATTTGCAAAATAGAGGATCCAAAGGACGCTTTGCGGTTGATGTATGTGTTTGCGAGACAATAATATTACAGCTGTGCATTGCCGTTTGTAGAAGTTGACATCAGTGCAAGTTACCTGAAATGACAAAAGGGCACAAAAAATCATATTCGGACATTGAACTTCAGGTGTATACACTTATCTGACTTCACAGCTGATCAGCATTTCCCATGGCACTACTCTCCAACATGAAACATCATCCCATTCTTGCCAGCTTATCCGGATTATTTACATCATTCTAAAATTATATAACTATATATAGTATTATATAAATTTGCATTATATAACCTACCTCTAAAAAAATATTTTCTCAGGTAAATTTTGTTTATAAAGTGACAGTCTGAAAATAGACAACAAAATAATAATAATAATGTTACGGTGATACCTAGAGTGGAATAGAATAAGTTAATTTCATTAATTGTTCAATTACATTTATAATTTATAAACAACATTTAGGCGTCATTTCTATACTAACATATTTGCTGCACATTTAGGATTATTCTAGGAACAAATATTTTGGTATATAAAGGCGCGCGTTGACGTGGAATGCTGAGTATTATTTTAAACGTGATACAGTGAAGGTTAAATAGAAAGATTATTAAAGTGATTATTAAAGCGATTATTAAAGTGATAATTAAAAAGTGTGTTATAATTATAATAATTAATTGAGAAAATTGTGTTGTATAATAAATTGTGTTGTGTAAATAAAATTGTGTGAGTTAAAATTGAAGCAGTGTATTTATTCACAATCCAGTGATTCGAACCTTGATTGACAAGGCAAAATCGTAACAATTGGTGACAGCGGTGGGATTGTGAATAATAAGGAAAATGATTCTCTACGGACTAAAGCTTGCGCAATTAAAGGAGCAACTGACACGGCGAGGTTTGGCCAGTGAAGGCGCAAAAGCTAGTTTGGTGGAGCGACTACGTGAGGCCATGGAGAAGGAAGGTTTAGATCCAGACGTGTATGATTTCGAGGAGGAAAAAACGGATGAGATCAGTATGGATAAGAAACAAAAGGACGTACAAACGGTGGTCGAAACAACGCAAAACCCATCTGGAAGTTTCGATTTTTCGCAGTTGATGGCTGCTATGAATCAAATGATGGGACAACAGTTGGAGGGAATAAAACAATCGAACGAGGGAATGAAACAACAGATGGAGCAACAAGGAGCGGACATTAAACATCAAATGAAATTGTCGAACCAGGACATGAAACAGCAGGTGGAGCAACAAGGGGCGGACATTAAACAATTGAACCAGGAAATGAAACAGCAGATGGAGCAACAAGGGGCGGACATTAAACAATCGAACCAGGACATTAAAAACCAAATAGAAGATGGCCAAAAGAAAATGGACGAGAGGTTTCTGGAGTTATCTTCTACACTACACGGTAAAGTGGAAAAACTGCAAACAGAAGTACACGCAGAAATTCAAAATGTTAAAGGGACGGTTCAGCAAAAATTTGAATCGGTTGAACAAGATTTTAAACGTCTCGAGAAGGAGCTCAAAGATGTCAAGGCGAATGGAACGACACAGCAAGTGATTCAGACGGTTAATGCAGTTAAGATAAAACCACCAACATTTGATGGAACAACATCCTTCAGTATTTTTAAGTTCCAATTCGAAACGGCCATCAAGCAAAATCAGTGGACTGAAGAACAATGTGTTGCAGCGTTAATTGTGGCTCTTAAAGGCGAAGCGGCGGAAACACTACAAATCATTCCCGAGCAAGAACGGAACGTTTACATGGGAATTATGAAGGCGTTAGATCGAAAATACGGAAGTGACCACAAACGGGAAATCTATCGCATGGAATTGAAGGGTCGATACCAAAGAGGAGGAGAATCGCTACAGGAATTTTCATCGGCAATTGAGCGGCTCGCACATTTAGCACATTCAAATATGTCGGCCGATTACATGGAGCGAATTAAAATAGATGCATTCATTGACGGTATTCGAGATCCTGAGACGCGCAGAGCGGTGATGTTGTCACCTAAGGCAACTTTCACGGAAACCATCGCTTGTGCGTTAACAAACGAAACTGTTCAGGCCATCGTCAAACCAGCAATAGAAATTCGCCGAGTGGAGATTGATTCCAGAATGGACACCGAGTGGGCTACGCCAAGGTTCAGATATGGAAGTAGCAGGATTAAATGCTGGGTATGTAATAGAATGGGTCACATTTCACGCGACTGTTGGGAGATTAAGAAGAAACGAGGAAGATCGCCATCTCCTATAAAACGTAGACAAAACGAACAGCAGAAAGAGGCCAGAAAGGAGGGTCGGACGACATTGGAGTCGTTAAAAAGAGACAGCTTGAAGGAGCAAAAGCTGACTCCCACAATCGATTGCCCCATAACCTCCATCCAAGTTTCGAGAGTAGAAAGAGGCGATGACAGCTTGACAAAAGAAGCCAATGTGGAACATCGAAAGGAAAACGCACATGAAAGTGCCGACGCGTTATCAAGAAGGCCCTGTCCCGTGGAATGCAAACATTGTGGAGGTGTGGAGGATAAGGAAAACATTATTGATATTCGGCTTATGCAAGTGCTACCTGATGAGGAATGGACTGATGAAATGATCAAGAAGGAGCAATTACGGGATGCTGACCTGTCATTCATCATGAAATATAAGGAAAAGGAACACCGGCCCACATGGAGTGAGATAGCTGACAAAGCTCCCATTGTAAAAGCATATTGGGCTCAATGGGATAGCCTCCACATAGAAAATGGATGTTTAAAACGAAAGTGGGAAAGCACGGATGGTAAAGTAAAACAATTGTTGGTAGTGGTGGCAAAAGATCGGATAGCGGAAATCCTCAATGAGTATCACGGAGAAGCAAGTGGAGGTCACCTAGGGATTAATAAAACATTAGCCAAAATTCGCCAACGTTTCTACTGGTCCGGATGTAGACAGTCAGTAGTAGAATGGTGTCGAAGATGTGACCAATGTGCGGCAGTAAAGGGACCAGCACGAAAAAGCCGCGGAACCATGAAACAATATAATGTCGGGGCACCATTTGAGAGAATTGCAATGGATGTGGCGGGGCCATTTCCGACCACCGAGAGCGGAAATAAATATGTGCTAGTAATAATGGATTATTTTAGCAAATGGCCGGAGGTGTACCCCATACCCAATCAGGAGACAACAACAATAGCTGATGCCGTGGTTAACAATTGGATTAGCAGATTTGGTGTACCTATGGAAATTCACACGGATCAAGGAAGGAATTTCGAATCGGTGGTATTTCAGGAGATATGTCAGATGCTTGGAATCAATAAAACAAGAACGACGCCTTTACACCCACAATCGGACGGTATGGTGGAAAGATTTAATGGCACATTAGAGGAATATCTAGCAAAGGTTGTGGACAAGAACCAACGTAACTGGGATCGACATATACCGATGTTCCTGATGGCCTACCGATCAGCGGTACATGACACAACAGGGGTGACACCAGCTAAAACCATATTTGGGAACAATCTGCGATTACCCGGAGATTTAAAATTTGGGGCTGTTCCATCAGCAGCTCTATGCGGACAGGATTATGTCGACCGAATGAAAGAGGAACTCAATGAAATACATCAATTTGTACGGGAGAAAATTCGGATAACAAGTGATCGAATGAAAGCTCGATATGACATACGAGCAAATAATCAAGGCTTCG
Source organism: Nephrotoma appendiculata (assembly GCA_947310385.1). NCBI lineage: Eukaryota > Metazoa > Arthropoda > Insecta > Diptera > Tipulidae > Nephrotoma > Nephrotoma appendiculata. The sequence continues at coordinate 319,386,358 of OX371223.1, forward strand.
AGGAAGGGCAATTGGTATGGCTTCGCAACCCGCAACGGCACAAGGGATTATCACCGAAGTTGCAACCCACATGGGAAGGACCTTACACTGTCATTAAAAGGTTGAACGACGTGGTTTATCGCATACAGAAAGGACGGAAAGGTAAACCAAAGGTGGTGCATTTAGAGCGTTTGGCGCTCTACAGAGGAGGTGATCTGGATCCTGTTCGGGACGAACAGGCTTAGGTGGGGGGTAGTGTTACGGTGACACCTAGATTAGAATAGAATAAGTTAATTTCATTAATTGTTCAATTACATTTATAATTTATACTCAACATTTAGGCGTATTTCTCTACTAACATATTTGCTGCGTATTTAGGATTATTCTAGGAACAAATATTTTGGTATATAAGGGCGCGCGTTGACGTGGAATGCTGAGTATTATTTTAAACGTGATACAGTGAAGGTTAAATAAAAGGATTATTAAAGTGATTATTAAAGCGATTATTAAAGTGATAATTAAAAAGTGTGTTATAATTATAATAATTAATTGTGAATTTTGTGTTGTATAATAAATTGTGTTGTGTAAATAAATTGTGTGAGTTCAAATTTGAAGCAGTGTATTTATTCACAATCCAATGATTCGAACCTTGATTGACAAGACAAAATCGTAACAATATAAATTTTTCTAGAAAAAAAATAACGCCTTGCGGTAAACACCATAACCATAAAATGATTTTATTTCCCCTAATCCTAAAAAATTTTATCTTAACCTTCTAAGACAATCGGCTTGAATACAATGCAATTGTTGTTGTAATCTTTTGAAAGAAACACAGCTAAAATTTACTTGTCAAGTTTTGTTGTGTGAAAATCTATAAATTTTTTCTCATCTGAAATTATTCGTACACGGATAAACATCACAATTTTGAATAAAATTTAAAAATAAAATATAAGGTTTTTAGCTTGTGCTTGAATAACAAGAGTTAACAATTAAATTTAAATAGACGTACATACAGTATGTATTAATTGGGTTGTATGTTATCGGTATGATATCAAAGGCCGAATGTCGAAGGGCCGAATGTCGAATGTGTTAAAGGGCCGAATGTCGAAGCGGCGAATTTGTCGAAGGGCCGAATATGTTAAAGGACCGAATGTCGAAGGGCCGAATGTCGAAGGGCCGAATGTGTCAAAAGGCCGAATGTGTCGAAGGGCCGAATGGGTCAAAGGGCCGAATGGGTCGAAGGATAAAGCGTTTTATTAGAAAATGAAACCCGATGTGATTAAAAAAGCAAGGAGCTTCAGGAACAGTATGTGATATGAATTCAATTTTATATTTTATTAATATAATATTTTTAATAATAAAATAATATAGCCATAAATAAAGCTGATATTTGTGGATTTTACATTGAATTTAAACCAAAATCAGACTTGTTAATACTGTGAGTTCCATTATAAAAGCGTGTCAATAACTACCGTGTCAATAATAAAGACTATTAAAACAACGTGTCAATAGCTATATATTTCTGGAAATTTTGGATTAATACAAGTTTTATATAATAAAAACTGTTATTAGGATATATTTTGAAATAAACATTGAAAGACTAGAAGATTATCTATAATATTTTACATGGCTCATAACTCTCACTGGACATGACAATAAACTATCAGTCACGAACGTAAAAATTTCCTTATGACTGTCAATAGGTTATAACAGTTTACTACTGATGGAAGTGTTCAACCGAAAAAAGGACTCGTCGAGCAACAGGCACTGAGGAAAGTAATGAATTTGCTGTATTGGCTGCAGTAACTCATGTGCATACATTCATTATGTGTGCATTCATTTGAAATGCGGATTAATGAGCGCATATTAAAGTCAAAGGCCATCATTATGAGCACTCGATTTTATTAAAAGATGATGAGACGAGGAGACTCATGTACATCAAGCACCATGGTACGTAAGAGATGAAGGGACTCAGGCTAATCAAGCACCTTGAAGGGAATAGAAAACTACTACTATATCCACGTCATTGTTCCTAGGTTACGCTGAAACTAGTTTATTCACCAGCCTACAGGTAATAATTTCCCAGCTATTCAGATATTTTTAAAACGAAATACAAAAAAATCATTTATTTGAGAGCAGATTTAATCGCATATTCTTCATTCGCATATTCATCGTTTAGTCATTTTTCAGTAATTAAAACTTTAAGAAATACAAATTGTTTAAGATTAATGTCGAGCATTTACATTGGAAATGTTTTAACTTAAAATTCAAACGTATTGCAGAATCGTATGCATAGGTTCTCAGTGGGAGTAATCGAAAAATATTTAATATCGTTATTATAGTGCTCATCCCCACGCCCCACCTACAAGAAGGGGAGGAGGAGTACTAAATTTAGCACTAATGTATGTCACCCCCAGAATGATTAAATTTTGAGTATGAACATTTTTTCGTAGAGTGCTTATTTTCCGAGATATTTGAAGGTTTCGGCTTAAAAAAAATTACGCGGTATCTGTTTAGTTTCTTGAGTATCTTGCTCATCACACTTGTCTTTAAGCAATTGTTTAGCACATTGATTATTTCTTTATAAATGATAATATGAGTGACAATTTTCTAAACCACAAACTCAAACCAAATTTTGTGCATTTATCGCATTCAGTGTAATTTTAGTCGTCGTTCTTAAATATTACAATAGATGTCTCATTAAATTTCGATCGAAATCTGGATCTATTTATAAATCGCTACCATAAATAATATTACAGTTCCACATCGAAAATTTTTCTCAAGCTTAAAACCATTATAATTTTCACATCAACCTCATACCGAGATAGATAGGTCTATGATACTAAAAAAAACAATTTACATCGTAAAAAATGTAGTTTTATAGTTTGTCTATATATCGTATCATATATATGACAAGAAAAAATATTTAGAAATCTAGTATAATACAGTAAAGTATATCGTAAATCACCTAACTCATCCACAGCATAACATAAAAAAAAAATCTCTATGCTGTACCAATGCTACTGCCGTATAGTAACCATGAACTCCGTAAATTTACCCCAAAATATAAATAAGATGAACGTGTACGAGTTAGAAGTTATTTTTGTTGTTGTTCATTTTTACCTACTCGTAGATATATGCTATACACTACCTGAGAATATTCTATGTAGCCCATATATCTTATCAACTTTATCAATCATTTATCAATCACACAATCACTATAAAGCAGTCCCAATTTTTTATGAGGCAGGCAGGCAGGCAAGCAGGCAACATGAAAATGAGTATAAGGAACATTCATGGGCATTTGTTCGCCCATTTATTTTTATATCAAAACTCATTAAAGTTTGGGAAAATTAAATAAACCAAGAGATTGCGCATTAATGATACACAACACAACAACAAAAACGAATTACGAAAATGTAAAGTGAAACGAGGAAAATGGAAAATTATTAAAGTTGTATGAAACAAGCAGCAGCAGCAGTAGCATCTCCAGCAATGATATAGAAAATTTATATTTACTACTACATGCGCAATATTTATAGGTCTATGTCGTATATATTTTGTTGTTGTTGTGTGTTGCTTGCTGCTCTGTGAATAAGTTTCCTCGTTGTGCTCTCATCGTATATATATGATGTAAGAAAAAGCGAAGCACAAGGAGTAAAAAAAAGCATTTTTCTAAAACTTTTCTTATTTATCACTTTTAATGTTTAACCTGCATAGACAGACTGGTATAGACATCATTACTCATGTAATCTATTTATGATTTATGGGATGAGATAAGATGGTTTAGAGTAATATTCTATATTATGAAGGTTTAGTTTGGTTCTTTTTTTCCTTCTTTCGGTATATAGAACGCTGGTTTGGATATACGTACATTTATTCTGTAGATCTATGATGAGGTTTTCGGGAAGATACATAAAAAATATAACAGCAGCCGCAATACAGATACAACAACAACCATATATATACATACATAAAATGACCTGATAAAGTATTCTTGAAATTATGGTATATACGAGTACCAGTGTAGAAGAATTGATAGATATCGTTGGTTTTATCAGGTACGATTAAATTTGATTGATTCGAGTTGAATTAGATGAGGGTGTTATAAATTTTTTTTGGATTTTGAGGATGGTAAAAGATTATTACCGGAAATGTTTGGTAATCATGTATAGATAATTTGTGTAATTCTCGTTCATTTATAAAATTGTTAATTAGTCAATTCTGCACGAATCATGGTGGTGTGCAGTCCAACTATTATAATTATGGCGTGTGCTTTACGGGGTTAACAATGATGTAAAACTTTATGAGCTTAAATAAATAATATGTTGAAGTGTTAAAGTTCAAAACAACACAAAAAAAATTAATTTCGAAATTTGCCCCCCTTTTAAATTTAATAACATTTTTCTACCACATTTTCGTTTCAAAATTTATGTACAACTTGTGGTGCTTATCGTTGAGTTAAGCTCATCATAACAAAATTTATTTGAGAAAACTTTGTAATAATGCTGTTTTCTATGTAATATTATATATTAAATCTTTTTTAAGGAGGTTTCTACATTTTTCTTCGTATTTTCATACGAATAATTTTATTTAAAAAATCCTTTTCATTTTACTAAATATACTACTATTATGGCACAATTGAGGTAAATTAAATTATCATTTAATTTAAATGAGATTTTAAGAGTGATCAAGCTTGCTATTAACTCTAATTAAATTAGGAAAATTATTGCATTTGAAAAGGATATCGCTTTCAGATGAAAACAATTAACAATTATTATTCTACAGTACACGCACTTTGTACTTTGCACCAGGCGAAAACAACATACTCAGACCGAAAGAGTGTCAGTCGCAGTAAAGAGTCAAATTATTTGGAAAATTAATTTTAATTAAATTAAATAAAAATAAAATTTATAAAAAACTTTATAACGTTGTGCAAGTGCGAGTTTTATTAAACGATAAAGGTTGTTTTTGGTTTTTGTGCTGGTGCTGGATAGGAACGCGAACGTTGTGGTAATATCCATCCAGTACTGTATGTGAAGTGATTGCTGAAGTATTTCAGTACAAAGCCGAGTTTGTTGCTGGTTCTGCCTGGAAAAGCTAACGTTGAGGAAAACATCCAACCAGCAAATTCCATGGTCCTTCGAGCCGGATCGGAGCTCCATAAAATACAATACGGGAAACACAACATCCGATCCGAAGTTCTACAGCGCATCTACAATTTACGTCGAAGCGGACATTTTGTTTTGGAGTGCGACCACATGGTGCTATTTCGCATGAAGTAGATAAGTGTTGCACAGATAATTATTTATTAAGCTGTAAAGTTATTATTACATAAAGTGGTGCAATTACTGACCAAATTTGAAAGATAGTTAAAATTATATAAGACTTACCTGGTTGTTATATGTACATGTTGTTGAATTTCAATAATCGGTTACCACAATAACTACCAAAGCGTATCGAACGAAGATCATTACCCAGTAGTACAAATCAGCGCACAATGATTCCGTGCTTTTCGTATTTTTGCCGACCAAAAAATCGGTTTTGTTTCTCCTACGTTAACTTAACGGTTTAACTAGAAACAAATTTTTTATTTTTATGTTTTGTTGTATATACCAAGTACACACTTGCAGATACAACCACATGTTTTTAATTTTGTATACCCATTTCTTATGTTGCCCATGTATTCTCCATCTAAAAACACTTGTAAAATAAACATCATACCACAGAATATAACAAGCAGAAAGGACATAACTCGATTTTTGTATGAAAACATTTCGACCTTTCTTTTATCCTTGAATTGTATGGAAAAGGGTAGAATATAGTGGTGTTAGTTAAAAAAAAAAGTATAGTGGCATTAAAATTTGAAAAAAAAACTCAAAATCGATGAAAAATCATAACAGTGTACTAATTTTTTTTTCTTAATTGTCAAACAATTTGACATTAGAAGATTTCTAAAATTATACGCGATTTAATACATAACAGTTTGAAAATTTAAATAATAATTTAGTAAGATGATGTTAAGCTTCCATCTGCGGCATATGCTGATTGCTGGAGTATATTGGCACTGGACTTCAAATTTTATTAACGCGGGTCAATTACTACGGCAAATTATACCACATCCCATTAATTTATCACACATAGAAAAATCTGGATTAAATTTGTTTGCAAAATAGCTATTTATATTATGAACACCTTACTGCCAGAAGAAATCGAATTGTACAAAACTAGCTTTGTGGTCACGTATAATCGAACGCAAAACACCTCGGAAGGCTGTTATCCAAAGGTACTAAATAATAATTATGATTACGAAATGTAAGTTACTGTGCAACATGTAATCGATACTCACGGATCGTTTTGTTGAAAGTACAAGCATATGTTATAAAGTATTCTGTGGTACAAGCGCTCATCCTAGTCTATAAATAACCTATCTCTAAACCATAGTCGGAACGGGGGGCTGCTGGCCCGGAAACAGAATTACACTTCGTGAGTATTCTTTAATTCTTCACCACTTCAATTTTTTTCTTCTGAGTCAATATTATTTTAGTGATGAAAATAATCAGAAAAACTTTTTCTACAAGGCGTGCGGAAAATGACATATTCGTCTAAACCAACCTAATGGGTATTTTACATTAATTTCTTGTCAACAGGCCAATTTGGAAAATGCGACGAATTGACGATGGGTGTCCTAAGTATTCAAGTTGTTTGCCATTTGATTTGAATTGTGCCGCCTTTCAACTATTAAAATGTTACAAATTGGCCATTATCCAGAATATTTGAACAATGTAGTGATTGTGAGTTTTTAAAGGTGTGATTAATATACCATAATTTATGGTTCGAAATTGCATCCAAATGATACGGCTATTTATATTCAAGAGGACGATATACTTATGCAAACTCAAACCTCTGGTCAAATAAGTAAATAATGAAAGATTGTAGATATGTAAGTACTGTAAAAAGTTCATTTATAAATGTTTATTAAAATTCTTATATTATTACAGATTTATCAATTTAATTGCATCAGAGTGTAACCGATGTGTGGTTACAGAATTACTACATTTGACGAGCAAATTATATCGTAATTCAGGTAGGTATTCATCATATGCAAAAACAGTTTACAAAAAAACAAACAACCACAACACGGAGACCCCTGACCCCGTATATTTGTTGTAATTGTTTGAAAAAAAAATAATAATAATAGAAAATCTTATATAACTATCTATTTGTAACATAAAATTATAAATTACATAATTCATTGAACAATATTTTAGGTATTACAATTTCATACAATTCATTCAAAAAATATCAATAAATAAAAATAATCAAATTTTAATAATTCAATAAAAATAATAAATAAATGATAATTCAATAAAAAATCTGAAAATTAAAATATTATTAAATGGTTTTCATTCCACCGAAAATAAAAATCACAATCAGAACCCAAAAGAGGTAGATAGTAAATATCACAGAAAAAATCACAGACTAATTGTTAGTCAATTGAAATAATTTATAATTCTTAAACCTAATCTTACACTTACTTCTTAAATTTATATTGTAAAACTTAACATAGTAGTATAATCTCGTTCAAATTAAATACTTCAATAAAAAGTCTACTGGGAAATCTGGGCAATCAAATGAAATATCTAGCTCCTTCATGCAGCAATAAATATTATACGAAATATTATTATTTTCGACTGATCCAATATTTTCTAAAAACACTTGTTCTAGTTGGCCTATTAAATTAATAAAATTTGTATGGGGAACTAACAAGCTACCGAACGAACCGCATTCGTTCGAATATGCTTTATAATGGACAAATCTGTTTTGATCAATTTACATCTAAAGTAATTTGAGATCTACAAAGGCTACAATTATTGTGGATTTCCATGCACTTGTTAAAAATGAAACCTGAGAAATAGGTTAATGCATCGGAAACGGACGCAGAATAATTTTTGTGGTTACTGTCAACCGAGGGCCAGGTGAAATTAGGAAATCCTCGAGAATTTGCAGCGACGGATCGATCAGTGGGGGTAGTAAGATTTGCCAACAGATCTACAAATTCCGGAGGTTCTGTTTCGCAATTTGCAAAATTTGAAACATTTAAAAACTGAGAACAGAAAATTTTTTTGACGCTCTAAAAAGTTGAATAGGTGTTGGATTGGAAGAATTTCGACCCTGCTGGCGAATTTTCCGAAAAAAGTTTTCTAAACAATCTTGATTAAGATGTCTAGTTAGAAGGAAGTTATATCCTTCTGAATGTAAATCTTCAAAAAGACACATTACCGCGCTAATAGAAATTTGCCAACCTTTGAGACATTTGATTTTTTTCGAAATGTTCTGTCCATTATTATTAAAAACAGTTAGCTTTTTTAAGAAAGCAAAGGCATCTTCTAGGTATTTTTTTGGAATTGTGAGCCTACATAAGCAGCTCTATAAACCGTTTTGGCTTGAATAGTTGATGAATTCATTATATCAAATAATTCATCGAAAAAAAAGTATAAATTTAGCAGTTGCAACGGCGGATTCGGGTACACTGAGAGAAAAGTAAACTCATACTAAGCGGTAACGGAACGATTCAAGGAAATTTCGTGTTTGAATGTGTGCTAAGCATATATTTGCTTAAATTAAGATGAGTGTTACTAAATTCATTGAAATCGAGCAATCTGTTTTTGAGAAATACATGTGTAATTTTAATAAATATAATTTCTTTGATTAATTTTTATATTCTATTTTTGTAAAATATTTATTCTTCGTTTGAGGCATTACTATCATATTTTGAGGAATAAGTTCCTCAATTTTAGTATTTCACATTTACAAAAATATAAAATAATATCTCATTTCGAGATGAATTTTTGTTCCAAAACAGAACATTCACTTTTCATTTAAGTTTCAATTTTCTTAAAACACAATGTTTAAATCAGAAACTGAGAATATCTAACATCGATTTAAGAAAACAAAATTTGATATACTTGATGGATTTGCTTAAATCAAATATTTTTATTCTAAATTGGAGAAAGTTTATACCACATTTAAGAATGAATCTATTCTTGGATAGAGATTTGTATAAGTTCAGCTTATACTCTATATTTTTGAATAAAATCGATTTTTATAGATTTTTGAAATTTTTTATTAAAAAATAAATGTTAAAATTGTTTACAATAATATTAAAATACTAGAAATTTGGCGTAAACTGACCCATCTTCCCATATTCTTATTGAAATTGGTTTTAAATATATTTTACTATTCAAATTTATAAATTGGTATTCCACTAGTTCTTTCTTAATTAAATAAACATTAAAAATTATTACAATTTTTTATGAAATTAAATTTATAATTTTTATTTCGGTTAAAATATATTTAATTTTGAATAACGTTGGTCTTAATTGTACATCAATGTTGTGAAAAACAACAGATGCTTAAATTTTGTTTAATTTCATTCAAACAAATGGTACTAAATTTTATTATTTTAACAATGCTATCTATAAACTCTTAGTAATAGAAAGTAGACAAATTTAATAATAAATATCTTTGCTATTGGAACTGGAAAATTAACTCTAGAAAATGTTACATTGTATACATAGTATAGTTTTTAATATCTATGGCTTTAGATTCGTAACGCATACTCCAAAACATGCGTAACAGATCAGATTTTTTTCGGCATATTTTTATCGTATATTTTGCAATGATTGTTGTAATAAAGCAATAATTGAAAGTTCCAAAAAGCACGAGGACCTTGAATTTTCAAACGATGGCTTCCAAAGTTTTTTTTGTATTTTGTGTTTGATATCCGTCCGGTTGGTGGCAAGCAATAGTGGAGCCGTTTTGAAACTTCGAGATTTTGTAAATCTGAAAAATAAAACATAAATAATTATTAAACAACTAATAATGTACCATTAAATTTAAAACATAACTTCGAACAACCGAATATATTTTATACATAAATATGTATAAGAAAAAGACTTTACTTATACATACTATATATTTATGTTTTGGAGGACGGTGATTGATCCTGAGGACGTAATTATTAATAGATTAACTCTAAAACTTTTAACTTTTAGAGGGGAGTAATAAACTTAGACAAAATAATTTCACAATTAGTTTGGGCTTAAGATGCTGAACTTAATTCAATGATTAAATTTAAAAAAGAAAAATAAAACAATATTCATAAAGTATATATAATAATGGATTAAACCACCCTCAACCAAATTGCGCGTCGTATTCCATATTATTGTATACGAATACCTAGCCATACAAATAATAAAAAATTTATATTAACAGTGTAGATTATGAAAACAATTTTGAAAATGAATAAGAAAAATAGTAAGTTATGCACGCGTAGATGTACAACACTGCTATTAGGTATGAAACTATTTGGATGTCTGAATATTATGAAATATATAGCTTACCATGTTCAAGCTCTCCGAGGTTCCCTAATCGTTCTAATGCTTTAACGTCCATAGTGTTTCCGTTTAAAATGTTAACCAACACGTCTTGGATCCTTGGCTATTTCGATAGAAACGAAGTATTTTTATTTGGATAACGAATATCAAAACCAATATCGATCTATAAGTGAAAAATGTAAACAAAAGATTAATAAAGTAACATAATCAAGATAAAAAATAAATATATTTTGTAAATAAAACTTACAAGTCGATATCCATTTGCACTTAAGGGCCATTCTGACAAAATTTACGTAATTTTTTGTTCCTTGAATAGTTTGAATTCCTTGATCCTATCTAAGCTGGTTGCTTTCCACCTGAGTTCTAAAGTTTAGCATGGCTCATAGAAATAGTTAAACCATGTTTTGTACTGTTTAAAATCAGGATTTTCGATTGCCTCAGTTTCGGATGTTCCTGTTATTTCATGTTAAAAATAAAACATACGCGTTACGCGAAAGTTTTTTTTTTAATTACACTGCCAATATACCTGATGACCTCGATTTTGACGTATTTCTACCGTATGGTGCCGTGTTATTCCTTCTTTCTCAAACGGTGTAAACAGTTTTTAAACATGATATACAATCTTCCTGAGGGATTTCGCTGGTTTGGTTGCAGAGGGTCATAATAGTACTCCTGTGTAAACCAAAATATAGCCAACACGATTATTTTATTTTACAATTTTATGTATATCTATATACGCACACACACACACACACATACACTATTAGCTCAAAACCATACACAAACACTTAACATTATTTTCATGCAACTTAATGTAAAAGTATACAAACCTAACGGCTTTTACACGGGGATGGGACTTCTCTTGGCGCTTGCAATATCGTTTTGCTTTTGTCACAAACTTTTTATTTTTATTCATTTTTGCATTAAACACTTTAAATTTATAATTTCTTAATTTCTAAGTTTTATTTTTATTACATAATTGTAACCACCAAAATATTGCTGAAACTTCTTTTTCCTTATAAAAATAAAGAAATATTATTTTAATTCGCACCACACTATACATATTTTATAAAATTGTTTTAACGCATGACCACTGCCTTTATAATTTTCGATTACACTAACCATTTAAGTAGACAACAAATTAACGCTATTTCATTAATTGTCTACTGCTGAAAAGAAGTAAATTCTTAATTCTAGAAAGAAAATTCCGCTTAACATTATTAAATTACTCTTCGTTTGAGATTACATCAACAAATCTATTGTTTTATTTTAAAAATGAGAATAATTTTCTAATAAACGGAATAAAATTGTATTTTTATATTCTAAAGTAGAGATTTTTTAATCTTAAATATATTATTTTTAATCTCGTTTCCAATTTATTCACTACCATATATTTAAGAATAACCATTTTATAATTGAACATAAAATTAAAGAAAAGGACGTTTTTTTTTTTAATAAAAAAGATTTTAATTTGAGAGGATTCTAAAACCCGTCCCTTATCAAGAGTTCTTCTAAACAAGATTAAATTAGAACGACGACAACATGTACGATCTTTTACGATATTGGAATACGTAATTTGCGTATTTCGTACTTGTTTGTGAATTTTAAAATCGATCATATGGTAAATTCTGAGAACTTCAACTGTTATATTAAAATTTTGACATTAAGGTATATATCAAAGTTGCACTGATATTTTAATACATTTACAAAGGTGTGCGATTTAATCAATTAATTACAGATCTAAAAGGAAATTGACTATACGGATACGTATTATTATACTATAGTACATATTGAGATAACTAGTGGCACCGGTCGTTACAGGTATGTATACCTATACGTATGAATAGACAAATCGAAAATAGTTTCAGGAGCATCATGACCATGAGTCTTTCTGTCTATTTCAGTAGATAAATTATTAAAATTATCGCAGTTTTATAATTCTCGAATTGAAGTATCATTAGTAACCGTGCGCTGCTGTACTAAACTCGGGTTACCCAATAGTTTTATCAGGAAGGTAATTCGATGTATTAAAATTGACCTCTGAGGGCATGGGCTGTTGTAATAAATTAGGGAGTACCTTTTTCTTGTGCCAAAACGTATTTCGGTTAAACTTATTGTATGTAAATTGAAGCTACACTAAATACTTATCAACCGATCCTTGAGTGTGTTTGCTAACCGATATCTTTCTTATGCAGGATAATAATTCGATGGATTATTGCTCATTTTTGAGAGTATTATGTGATTCTCACTTTTGAGAGTATCTATTAATATATTCCGGGATATCTTTTTGTAATGATAACTATTATCGAATCCTGAGATGTGTGGGGTGATCAAAGTTCTCATTTTGTTGTACAAAAATGTAAAGCAATCCATTAATTATAGATCTTTAAAGTATAGGATGTTGTAATACATTTTCGGATAAAAATTTCTTGAACAATAATGTAATTTGATGCATTTTAAAACACTGTTATAAATATTTAAATTCCAAGCTCAATACTCATAAATAGTAATAGTTATTTTATTAAATCGTGGAAATGTGTGGATTGTTTTATTTGTGTATAGTAAGGTACGATACTGCTGCTGTAACTTTTAAAAAATAGATTACAATTCTGGATAATTTGACTTTGATTTCAATATTCAGTTTTCTAAATAGTCGTTCTAGAATAATTCTCAATACGAGAAAAACGGATTGATTATCTTGTTCAGTTTTTCTTGCGTTGAGAATTATTTTATCAAATTTAGAGGACAAAACAAATATGATTTTAAGAATCAAACATTCTTTATTCAATCGTTAAATATTTTAATTACTTATAGGTTTTATGATACACTAGAGAATAGATACTGATTAATTTCATAAATAAAGTAAAATTTTAAAATAGAGTCTAAAATTATCAAAAGAAATGTAGTGTGTCTCAAAATTAGTAAATGCTATTGAATTAAAGAATTATTTTTCTTTCTTAAACTAAGAAACTTAGGTTTAAATCTATATTGTATTTTATTAATAAAATTAAGCGTAAGTGGCTTCAATTATTCAAACTATTCTTCCTTCATCTAATTATTTCTTGAATTTTACTAAAAGTTGAATTTATTGATTCATTATTCGAATTTTCTTAAAATTAGAATACGATTTTTCTCAGTGTAGTAAACTGTGTGAAATTGAGGATTGAAGGCAGGAATAAACGGAATGACTAAAAACCTGGGTGGCATATTTGACCTTCATCCGTTGAAAATTTGTAGGGTAGATGTGTGAGTCTGTTAAACGAAGCATTAATCGCAAGGTGTTTTTTTTGTCACTGTTATAAATTTCTTGGATATATTGCCAAGATGTAGAGTAGTCATGGTGAGCTTCCTTCCATTGGAAATTATTGACCATTAAATTGTTGCGGATGCTTTTTATCAAATGAGGCGGGTCGAACATATAATAATATTTCTTACCATGTCGGATAAAAAATGGTCTATCTGGGCTTACATTTAAATAATTAGCTAACTTAACGAAATTAGACCCTTGATCGCTAACTATCCCTCTAACTCTTAATCCAATGGCAGCTAATTTATCCAAGGAGTTATAAACGATCCACGCTAAATCTCCTGTAGGACAACTATTACTAACAAAGAAATAGCCGACAGCCTGTTTCCACTTCCCAAAAATTCCTCTAGCCATAACTACTGACACTGATATAGCAGGTATTCCGTTACATGCAGCTTCACCAAAATCTACTAGACCGATAATTTTGTCTTGTTTCCGGAAAAAAGTCAAAAATGACTTTATGGCCATTTCATCTACACATAAAATACATTCTCTCTCAATTTCGCGAAACTTTTGAATTTTAATTTCCAACGCTTGAAATATATAATTATGGAATCCCGGTGAATGTTGGAAATTTTCAGTAATACGTTGGAGGGTTCGAATACTGGGTAAATGAAAATCTACACGTAAATTCCTATATGCTTTTGGACCACAGAAATAAATAGCTAAGCAATAGTTTTTAAATTCTGAAGTGAATCTTCCCTTGTTGTTTGTGCATCTATGAACATTTGCACGTTCGAAGGCAGATTATACACCCTTTGGCGAAGTTGTTCCTTATATTTTAAATTATAACTTAAACGCTTAATACGCCTGCGTAATTTAAGCTTACGTGGAGTAGCATTAGTGATCGTCGCAGGAGTCTGAACACTAACACTACTGGAACGTGCATCGGAAAAATATTTTAAGGATTGAAATTCAAATAAATGATTATACCTGTCTAGAATTTCAATTTCCATGAGGTCGTCGTCCTGAAGCATCCATTTATTTTCTCCTGAATAAAATATAATCGGCAAGGGTTCTGAATGATCCGGTCTCGACGATGGTAAAATTACTGGTGTCTCCACATCGGGGATGGGACTAAATCTTTCCCCTAAATTGTAGTCCAAACCTGTAAATAATTTTTTTTTTAATTTGATGGGTAAACTGTTCAACTTTAAACAAAATCTATGTTTATTCGTCTTGATATCCTCATCTCTAAAATGTAACACGCATAAACGGCGCTCTCCATAATTTTTGGGTTCTAAATCCTTCCGTAGAACTCTTGACATCCAAAGCTTAGCGCTGTAATAAAATAGTGTCTTAAATAAATTTTTAAATATAAAAAATTTTAACAAACCTCGCATAAACATTTTGGAAATTTGAAGAAACTCATCTCCGGATTTCTCTTGGTATTTGATAAGCACTTAAAGGCAGCACAATATTTTGTTCGGTTCATCCTATAACAGTAAAAGATAATTAGTAACTAAAAAAAATAATTTTTGACGCAGAGGTGGGTTATCGGACCGATCCTACTTTAGCAAGTGTTATCTGGAATACAAATTATCTTAAACAATTAACATGAAACAAGTAACTACAAGGTTCTCTACAATTTGACTGGTATAATAAACTCAACAATTTTGTCTATTAAACATGCTTTAAAAGTACCCAATACTAAAACTGTGAGCCGCATTCACGAAATGAAAGCTGAATTTAAAGAAAACAACTTTTTTTACTAAATAACTTAATTACTTAATTTAATCGTTTTTTAAAATACGTACAACTGCAGTTGAATCCAATAGAATCAACTATACACTATTCCACTCTTAAGGCTGCTGAATCCGTCTAACAACCATGATTATACTAAGCCTGTTCAATGGTTTGTATGCAGTTGTTTGGATTGCCCTCCGTCTGTTTACATCACTGGATGTTTTGTTACAGTTGCTTGCTGTAAAAACATGGTTTGCGCCACTATTAATTTCCCCACAATTGTGTTTGATAATTTCAGACCAATCTTATCTGTATATCTCTACATGCATAATTAGATGATAGACAAAACAAAACATTTTATAAATAATTTCCAAAACCATATAAATTTGTGAAACATTTTTGATTAACCTAAAAACACAATTTTAAACACAGAATATACATATTTAAATTTAATGTATCAAATATATATTAAATTTTTCAATAAACACATAGAGGTATACAATTAATTTTTGTAATAAACATTATAATTTTATTTAAATGTACTTACTCGTGGATATTATAATGCAAACACACTGAAATATTTTTGTTTTGATTTTTGACAACTAGTTGCATTCACACTGCTAATATTTTCAATTTCAAAACAAAACAAAAAATTCTGCACTGAACAAATAATTGTGCACTGAACTTCGGCAATTCAAAAAGGGTATTGTCAAATAAATTTTGGTCCACCTAGTAGCGTATATATATATTCTACTATATCCCTTTAGTGATTTACTAACACAATTGTGCGAGTAGGGCAAAAGTACAATGTCAAAAATTTAGTTTTGTATGTTTTTTAAACCAACTTACTTACACATTTGTGAATTTCTTTTTAACTTATTTTCGTCCGAAAAAAAACACTATATCTATACACACAATTGTGTTGGTTTTACTTCAAATAAAGCCAAATTTTTTATCAACAACGCCATTACATACTATGGTTTTTTACTCACACATTTGTGTGGGTTGGACTAAAATTGAGCCAATTTTTTTGTTTTCTTGGTTGAAAAAGGGATATAATATATGATCACACCATGTACAATGAATATTTTACACATCAACCAGAATCTACTTAAATATATTTTTAAGTAGATTCTGCATCAACTCACACCTCAAATGAAATCTCCAGACTGATAAAAATGAAATAGAAATTTTTCTAAATGAAATTGATAAATAAGAAATTAAGTGGGGGTAAATATGCAGTATATCTGTATGTATTGTAAAAGAAACCGAAGTAAATTTATTTGTTTTCTCACTTCGACGTGCGCAAATGGTTCAATCTGTTTCATACTGCTATCAACGATTGTTTGCTGGGTATTGCAGAAATTCGTGCAATTATTGAAAAATTCGGAAGGTAGTTGAATTTACGTGAGACCTCAGTAGCCGTTTTGTTAAACATGCCATGTGTGAATTAAGTGTACACTAATAGGGTTGTGGTTAAAGTTAAATAATTATTTCACATTATCAACGCAAGATTGTTAAGGAAAGTGTTGTAACCAGTGAGTAGTAAATTCAGTGAAATAGTGATGGATTCAGAATTAAAATTAAAATCGCTCAAAAGCACACGGGTGTCCATCAAAGGACAAATGACGAAGTTATATAATTATGTGGGTGCGGCGGTCGATAAACAGGATATTGATGGATTCCAAACGAAGTTATCTCGTGCGAAGGTGTTGTTAAGGCAGTATGAAGATGTTGAAAATTCGATATTTGAGATCGCCGCGGACAATGAAAGTGGCATGATCGATTTCTCCGAACAATACTATGTTGTATAAGCACGATTAAATCGGTTCATCCGAGAATATAAGGCAGCGAATCCAGACGAATCGAACGCAATGTCAAATACCACCATGAACCAAAGCATGACTCAGCCGATAGAAGTACGACTGTCTAAAATGAATATTGAACCATTCTCTGGCCAATACACGGAATGGCAATCATTTAATGATTTATACGTTAAGACCATTCACGAAAACAATAATTTATCACCCTCGCAGAAGTTTCAATATTTAAGAGGTTACCTGAAGGGTGATGCGTACAACCTTCTCAAGCATTTGCCAATTACAGAGACTAACTATTTCGAGGCATTTCGCAAGTTATGTACCAGATACGTCCGTAAGAAACACACCATACAGGCATTTATCAGGAATTTCATGAATCAATCGACCATTCAACAGGCAACTGCAGCAAGTTTAAGAAAGTTGCTTGACACTTCGGACGAAGTAGTAAGAGGTCTGAAGGCGCTAGGGAAGGAAGCAGAGTCGCGTGAAGTATAGTTGATTTACATGTTGGAGGAGAAATTGGATGCTGAAACTCGGTCATTATGGGCACAAGCATCGTGTGAAGATGATTTACCAACATTGGATAGCCTTTTTAAGTTTCTGCTAAACCGGTCTGATGCACTAGAATCTGTTAGGCCATTCACAGTCAAGCGGTCAGCAAATCAGCGGTCGTCGAAATCGTTTGTCACCACAGATGTAAGTTGCGGTTCTTCATGCAATTCCGATGACTCAGTAGCGGACGGTGAGGAATGCAAGCAGCCATCAGTTTCGGAGCAAAAGTATTCAATCCAATGCGGTTGTTACAACAGATATAAGCTGCTGTTTTTTATGCAATTCCAATCATTCATTAGCCGAATGTGACAAATTCAAGCAGTTATGAGTCTCGGAGCGTCGGTCTAGTATTAAATCCGCAAACCGTTGTTTTAACTGTTTAAAGCTCAATTACCCAGTATTCAGATGTCTATCGAGAAGTAGATGTGAAGAATATGGAAAGAAGCATCACTCGCTTTTGTCCTCCAATGAACGCTTAAACTCAGACAAGCCACCGATAACAACAGCACATGCTAGTACACCAACAAGTTGCATCTTACCAACCGCATTGGTCACTATAGTCGATGAGCATGGCACGGACCATAAATGTCGAATACTACTAGATTCAGATTCCTTGTCTACACTAATTTCCGAGAGATTATGCAATAAACTCAAGTTATACGTAGACAACTCAATCGCACCGTAGTGTCTGGCATTAGCGGATTCGGTATTCAACCAACCAAGGAAAAAGTCATGGTTACTCTCAAATTGCGCATTAATGGTCAATCTCAAATCAAAGTTGAAGCGTTGGTAATGGCTAAATTGTATTCCAAGGTACCACGTGTAAACTTATTACTAACAGATACTAGTTTTAATTTGGCGCAAGAAATAGATTTAATTCTCGGTGTACAACACGTATTCAATGTCCTACTAGATGGAAGAGTTAAGCAGAACAACCAAGTTATGGTACTTGAAACCATATTTGGGTGGGTAATAAAAGGAGAAGTTGATACGACTGCATTGGATACAATATCGGTAAATCTGGGCACATCAGATGTACGACAAGAATAGGTGGATGAGCTACTTCGAAATATTCGTGGTAAAATTTATCCTATTGCTGCGACCGCACTGAAAGAATGCACATACGTTGATGATATTATGGCCGGTGCAGACAACGTGGACCAAGCTATGGAGTTGAAGAATCATCTGGTCAAGATGCTGGCAGACGCTGGAATGAGATTAAAGAGGTGGGTGGCCAACTCTGTAACGTTTCTACAAACCACGCCAATAGACGACAGAACGGAATCGCTTAAAGATTTGTCACAAGACGGGATAATGATCATGGTATTGGGGTTGCACTGGGATCCCAAATTGGATGTCTTTTCTTATCATGTCAGAATGGGCACCTCGGTATTAACAAAGAGAAAATTGTTATCTGAATGTAGCCAAATTTTCGATCCATTAGGATGGCTGTCACCAGTAATTATAAAAATTAAAATATTATTTCAACGACTTTGGCTGATTTCAGTTGACTGGGATGAACAATTATCGCAAGATGTGGAGCAGAGTTGGCTAGCAATCAGAGAGCAGTTACATTACCTGTAGCAGATTCAAATACCGAGATGGTTGAGGACATGTGGCCAAAGCATCGAGCTTCATGATTTCTGTGACGCCAGTGAACGTTTGCAGCTGTCATTTACGTGAGACATCAGACGGATCCAGAAAACTACCAATGTAGCTTAATAGCGGCGAAATCAAAGGTAACTTCAGTGAAAAAGATATTGGTGGCTCGATTGGAACTATGCGCAGCCCATCTGTTAACCAAACTATACTTAAATAAGTAACAGAAATATTGCAATTACCTGTATCAGATACAATTTGTTGGACCGACTCAACAATAGTGTTGGACTGGTTATGGCACGTCCAAATAAGATGGTAGACATTTGTAGGAAATCGAACGTCCCAGATTCTGGAGGTGAAAAAACGCGAAAATTGGCGGCATGTGCCTACAAAGGATAATCCGGCAGACTATGCTTCACGAGGGCTTCTACCAACTAAATTAGTTAACCATCAAATCTGGTGGAGTTCGCCAAGTTGGTTATATTGTCATTCGGAAAATTGGCCAAAGCGACAAAATAACTACAATACTAACGAACAGGAACGGCCAAAATTCTACATGACACTAACAACAGAATGTCGAGATAGGAAATTCGCCCTCGAGTTAATCGATAGATTTTCTATTTTCAGAAAGATAATTAGAATTACATCAATGGTTCAGAGATTTGTGAACAACGTGCGTAAGGGAACAGTGAAGCGTTCAGGGCCATTAACGGTACATGAGTTAAAAGATGCCATCAAACACATGTGTAAACAAACCCAATCCGAATACATGCAGCACGAGTTGCGGGCAGTTCGACGGTTCGATACAATTGATAAATATGTAAATTAGAGAATCCGTGTTAATCGTACTAAAATGATACATTTTTATGCTAGGCACAAATGTTAGAATTTTAGCCATCTTTAAGATATTTATATAAGTTAGTATACTTAAGGTTTTTTTTTTGTCATCTAAAATAAAATTATAAAACATGTTTTTTAAGCTGACCGGCAAAGCATATATATCAAAATAGTTTTTTTTTTTTTTTTTAAACTACCAGAATCAATTAGACCAATCATCATCATTGATCGCAACTTCAGTGAACCGATTAATTTGTTCGAGGCAACCGCATTGGTACAGAACATTGGTCCTTTGAGACGGATTGGGAAGCAGCTGCAATTACCTGGGATAAGCACATGGAACATATCGCAACTGTCAAAAATCACATGTATCAATTAACAATTTATTAATTAAACCTATTTTGCTCTAATACATAGCAATAAATGCTCAATAAATAACTAAATTGAAAGAATCTGGAAATTGTTGTGTTTTGTATAAAATAATTTCTCAACTGCCTATAAATATCTGCTGCATCTTCTCCATTGTATACTATAAAAACACTTGCGTGTAATAATACTAGCGAATAATATAAATCAAAATAAAGTTAGTGTTGTGTTGTGATATACGAGTAGTGTGCATAATGGCTGATATCACTGCCTTAAAGAAGAGGCGTGCGTACATACAACGGAGCATCACCAAATTGCTCAACAACAACGGAACCCACGGTATCCATGAACGATACAATCATCGACACATCAACAGTAGGAATGCATATGGATGTCAAACTACCTAAATTATCACTGCCTCATTTTTCCGGCAAGTACATGATAACCCATGACTATCTCCGTCGCAGAAACTGCAATACCTTCAAAGAACACTAAAGGATGAAGTTGCGAAGTTAGTAACACACTTTAGCATCACGGATGCAAACTATATCGAGGCGCTAAAAAAGTTACGAGATCGATACTACAAAAAGAAGCAAACCGTTCACACGTTTATAAAAAATTTCATACTCCACCTATAGAAATGGCAAATCATTGGTTGATCCACATTCTGGTGAGTAAACTGGACGGTTTATGGGCTCAGGCTTTTGCTGAATAGGACCTAAAATTCATAAAGCAGTTTTTTTATTTTCTTGACAGAAGAGTTGATGCACTCGATTCTTTAAAATGTTCCGAAAAACGTTACCCACCGCAATAGAACAATTCAAAAGCAAAAAACAGAAGCCATGTAATCGCCAAATCTTCAGAAGTATCTGCATGTTCGTTAAGCCCCAAAGATTACCATATAGGCTCTTTGAATGCAGCAGTTTTAATAATATGCCGATTGACTGCCAGACCGTTTTTTTGATGAGTTTCCGTTCAGGCCGTGTGAGGCGTATGATTGTTTGATTTCTCCGGCCACAGAAGGGAAATTCTGTGGCCAAGTTGTAGTAATGTGCAGAAAGGCTGCGTCAGGCAATTCTTGTAACATTTAACATAGAATTCGTGACTAATAGCAAGTATGCACTCAGTAACAAATTAAAGTGTGTACTCAGTGTCAGACACCTGTGATTGACACGTGACTGACACGGCAGTATTGAATAGACCAGTATCAGTCACCGATGACTGACAAAGTGGTCAATGTGTTAACTACACAACGTCTACTCCTGCAAGTCAAAATTTCGATGTAGGCTATGTAATAGAAAACATCATACAGAATGTTGCTCGAGAATTCAACTAACCAGGAAGTAATAAATTTGTCGAGTCTTATTGGGTTCTGGGTCGCAAGGTTCATTCATCACAGAAAGATGTGCACAGATGCTACATCTGAGCAGAAGTAACGAATATTAGCTATTTCGGGCATCGGAGCCATAACAAATGGAAATACGGGAGGCGCAGTATAGTTAGCTATAGTCATATGGAATAGAACGAAATCAAAACCGATATTCATAATTGATGCGTTAGTTTTCCCGAAGTTAACTGCCAAACAACAATCGATTGCTCATTTTGTAAATAGGAATGATTTGAAGCAATACGAATAAGCGGATCCACAGTTTTACAAAGGAGCAGAGATAGACATTATAATAGGGTCAGACACTTTCTTCCAATTACTTTGCGATGGAAAAATAATTACCGACAACCAATTGGTACTCTGCTTGGATGGGTAAATTCAGCAAATCCAAGCAACTCACCACCAATTGAATCGATCATTATCAACATCGATAAATCAGAGGATGCTTTAGAGGAGTTGTTGCGAAATTTCTCGGAAATTGATGCCGTAGACGTCTCAAGCACCCGGTTATCCGTCGAAGAAGAGCTGTGTGAAAGCCATTTACAGTAGACCAAAACTACAGATGTTTCTGGCCGTTTCATAGTACGATTGCCTTTCAAAATCACGCCATTTGTGGGCGATTCTTATCCAAAGGCAGTACAAAGAATGCATTTGATATAACGAAGGTTTAAAAGAGATCCCGAATTTGCTTCGTTATATAAGTCGTTTATGCTATAGAGTATCTAAACTGGGATATATGAAATAGGTAAACAAGGAATCAGAACGGGCGAATGATAATGGATATTGCCTACCACATCACGGTGTTAAAAACCTGAGTAGTTCAACTAAACTAAGAGTGGTTAAATCATTAACCGTTAATTGAGTACCAAAGCAGCGCGATTGCGCTGTTGAGATTTTAGTCGAGAAATTTCAGCACAGTTCGAACATTGTCGACAACTGATGGTGCGTTACCGATTGTCGAAGTCGCGCGCTCAGGTTTAATGAAGCAAGTACACCAAACAGCTCCTTTTAATGTAAATAGCACATTTTACAATAGGTTTGTCTCAATAGATTGCCTTTTCATCTCATACATTTCATCTTCCTCTCTCATGTAGAGAAAGCGCGGTCGCGCTGTTTGGGATTCTTCGACAGTGTTTTTTCAATACCTCGTTGTTCTCAAACGGTTAAATGATATTTGTCCAATCATCCAATCAAACCTTTATGAAATTTTATTTCGTTTTAGGAAACATAAAGTATCTTTCATCGCGGACATTGAGAAAATGTACCGGCAGGTCCGTATAGTCGATGTCGATACCAAGTTCCAAAGAATAGTTGGGCAAGAAGAATGGATTATGCCATTTGACACATACGAATTGTAGTCCGTTACTTACGGTACGTCTAATGCTAGCTTCCTGGCTCCTCAAATAATGATTGAAACAGCAAATAAATATGCAGAAAAGTTCCCCGAAGCAGGTTATCGTATTAAAACCGATATGTATGTCGATGATTTTTTGACCGGAGCTGCATCTAAAGAAGAAGCCATCAACCTCAAGAACGAAATTATTAAAATACTTCCCAGTGCTGGTTTCCAACTTTGAAAAAGGTTATCTAACGAGACGACGTTGAATGACAATGCTGAACGTAGAAATCGAGGAATCATCGAATAGTTTTGTAAAAGTGTTGGGCTTACATTGGGATCCAAACAAAGATTGTTTTCGATTCAAGGTCAATTTGAATGAAAACCAACTACCACAAAACGAGGAATACTTTCCAGAGCTAGTCGACTGTTCGACCAAAAATTATGGGCAGAAAATTTAGGTTGGGACGACAACTTACCATCCAATAAGTTGAACGAATGGTTAAGACTACGAGGCAATCTATCAAAAAATGAAAATATCGAGTTGGTGAGATATCTATATACAGATCCTGGAAGTCAAATTACATTGTATGGTTTTTCAGATGCCTGCAAACAAGCTTATCGGCACCGGTAAAACAACTGCCAATCCCGCGATTGGAACTTTGTAGCGCAACGCTTCTTATACGAAACTACTCCTAAGCGTTAAGCAATCCCTGAAATCCAAAATGACTCAAATAGTGGCTTGGAC
The DNA here is from genome assembly GCA_947310385.1 of Nephrotoma appendiculata. Classification (NCBI taxonomy): domain Eukaryota; kingdom Metazoa; phylum Arthropoda; class Insecta; order Diptera; family Tipulidae; genus Nephrotoma; species Nephrotoma appendiculata. Next base: position 319,410,375 of record OX371223.1, read on the forward strand.
CGATCCTACTATAGTGCTGGATTGGTTGAATGCGCACCCGAATATATGGAACACATTTGAGGGAAATACGTACGATATACTATCTCAATTCAACGGGTCGCAATGGAAACACAATTACAAGATTTTGATGTGTGGTGGAGCGGACCAACTTGGCTAATGATAGCGGAATTCATGGAGACAGATAATAGGAAAACCCAAACGAATATGGTAGAAGAATTGCGAAGTCGGTCGTTAATGGTGCAGATGCCACAGTTATACATATAATTGATGAGTTAGTTGAAAGAATGTCAAAATTTTCCACCGTCGTTTACGTAATCACTTACGTATACCGATTTATTAATTTCACATTAAAACGCGCTACAAAGGATGCAGCATCGACTTATCTTGATGTCCATGAAATACAGAAATCGAAACAGCTTATTTTTCGTTATATTCAATTCAAACACTTTCCAACAGAGAACAAATCAAATAGAAACAGTATAAAATATTACAAAACATTTCTGGATGAATTTGGCTTACTACGGGTTGGTGAAAGAATCATAAATGCTGCCATAACCTATATAATATAAAGCACCCAATAATACTTACCGCAAAGGACAAGTTGTCAGATTTATTGATTCGAGAGCATCACTTGATTCAAGGAGGCCGGGATGTTGTAAACAACAATGAATTTATCAGCCTGCAAAAGAGAAGAACAAAATACCAACACCAACTTACCTTGAACATCAATTTATAAACCTAAGATACTAAATATGTATTAAAGATAATTATGTTATATGTAAATTATAATATATATGTACTTAGCTATGTAAAATTTCCCCTTGACCTGGTTCAGCAAACCCTGAAATAATTATATATGTATTTAAGTTAATTATTTGTTAATCAAAATAATATTTTGCTTACCTTTGTATTTTGTTTATGTATTTAAAATGACAGCTGAACCATTTGTATACCTTACAAATGTCGTATAGGTACACTTAAAATAATAGAATTTTGCCATCTTTAGGAAATTTACATAAGTTTCCTATAAGATTTTTCTTACACATCAAATTAACTTTTTTATTGTAAACTATACCAGAATAAGACCAATCATCATAATTTATTGCATCTTCTCTGTACCAATTATTTTGTTCGAGGTAACGGAATTGGTATAGAACACTTACAAAAATGTGAACTTCCTCAGTTTCTAATTTGGTGACATTATTCGCTAAATCGATAAGTTCTTGTCTTGTACGATCGATACAAAGCAAGAGTTAAATTTTTGCAGTTTGGTCATTGCAACCTGATAAGTAGATCAACTTTTTATTAGTACGAAACCAAGCTGCCAAAAGAGACCTAAGACAGTACTAATTTTTTTAATTTTTTTAATTACACTACTATTTCGCACATTTTTCCACAAGTTGTCTCTATTTCTAAAAAAACGCTCGGCAGCAGTGTTGACAACACAAAAAATAACAAATATAATTACTTTTTGCCTACTTCACGGTATAATTTTGACTTTTGAGAATAGTTGACATTTTCGTGAAATAAAGATGGAAGAACATATAATTGAATTATATGTTCTATATTTGAAGTTGAGTGGAGGCACAACAGTTTCGAGGTAGGACTCAACCATGATTTGAGTGTGTCATTGCCTACTAAATCGACACCACATCCATCATTTTTTAATTGTGGGAGCAGCTGCGGGATCTGATATTAGCAATGCTCCATCTACTTCATCACCAAGGCAGAGCACACCAAAAAATAAAAAAAAGCAATTTGGATGTTGATTCGGCACCAAACGATATGAAGGAATTGATCCAAACTGCTATTAGCAATCGTTTGCGCGCACGAGAGAAATCGCTAAGACTCCGGTCACATTATTTTTTGAGGCAATGTCGACTCAAGTAAACGAAACTAAAATTTCATCAGCTGATTTTGGCAAAATGCAAGTTGGTATTATCCAACTTATTCCAGCACGAAGTTCAAAACATTCCGAAACTCATTGAAGACGATTCATCAATCAAAACACTCGGCATTGTCTGGAATGCAGAAGAAGATACATTTTCCTTTAAAGTACAGGAAACTGTTGAGCACATAAAGTGGACTAAGCGAAAAATGCTGTCAACGGCATCTAAGGTATATGACCCGTTAGGCTGGCTTGCACCGACAGTAATTTTATTCAAAATATTGCTACAGAAGTTATGGCTGCTGAAGTTAGAATGAGATACTGAGTTACCTAGAAATATCCTCAATTCATGGAAGAGTATACATACGAAATGTTACCCGAATTAGAGAAATCAAAATTCCTCGTTGTCTTACACAATCAATAACTATACATCCCACCTTCAAATACATGCATTTTGTGATGCCTTCGAAGCCGCTTATGGGAGTGTGGTGTATTTACGAGTCTGGCAAAATTAGCGTGAATATTATAACTGCAAAGAGTAAAGTAGCTCCGCTAAAGCAAATTTCGTTACCGCGATTGGAACTCTGTGGAGCGGTCCTTCTGTGCAAATTAATTAAATTTTGTGTTGCATCTCTATCTTACAGGGACACAGAAGTCTGCGCCTGGACAGATTCCACGATAGTACTGCACTGGCTATCCGATGTTCCTCGACGTTATTATCCCTGTGATTCGAAATTATCCCTGTGGTGGCACGGATCTCATTGGTTAAGTCAACCAAAATCTTGTTGGTTAAAACAATTTTGATGCCAACAGAAGCGGGTAACTTTTCCTTCAAAGAAAGGTCAAAATATACAAACGTTTTTTACTGAAGTGACCACCGAAGACAACATCGTTATAAACGTAATATCAAGGATCTCATCTTGGCTCAAAATACGCAAAGTATTATATTGTATATGTTGAAATTTGGAACTCCAACTCGAAGAATACAATTGGCGAAGCAACAATATAACACGATTACTGTAACCGAAATAAATGACGCTGAGAACCTCTGACATGTATTCCTGAGCCAATGTTGAACGAGATACCACAAAATAAACTATCGAGATGGCAAAATATTCAGCAACGACTTCAAGGATTTTAGAAACGGTGGCATCAGGACTACCTAACGTCATTACAACAACGTATCAAATGAAAATCTGCGACTGATCAGTTCGAAATCAATGATGTAGTTTTAATACGAGAAGAAATCTTAAATCCCAGTCAATGGTTACTTGGTAGAGTTATGACGATTCATCCAGGCAGTGACGGTATCACTCGCTTAGTTACACTAAAAACATCGAAAACCGAACAGAAACGTTAGTTATATTGGGAAATTTGAATATCTTAACTAAGTTCAGTTTAAAATTGTAATTAATTAATTTAGTGTACAAGAATATGCTATTTTTCTAGTAAGAACTAAAATAAATAAAATTCGTTCACTTTTTTGAGAACCGTCGAGCAATCAACATTTATAATTGGCAAACCGAGAAACCACAGTGTATTGAACCTATTTATATTTAATAATAAAAACAGTTTGTTAATCTGGAATCATCAAATGTTTTTCGTTATATCAATTTCTGCAAGTTCATCATCAATTTCGTGACTGTATCAATAGTGTTGGCTTCTCATCACATTCAAATTAACTGTCATCAGTAACTTTCTGCTGTATTCCGTGCTGCAATTTTATCTACAACATCTGGCAGTTTTACCAACATTTCTTCATCACATCATTACCGGCTCATCACAGATCTACACAACCATTTATTGGTGCCGAAACCCGGGACTTCATGACAGATAAGTAGAATTTTAATTTCTTTTATTTTTTCTAAATTAAACGTGTTTATTAAAATATACCTGCCGCGTAAAAGAAACCGCGTGGTATAAAATGTATGTGTTATCAAATTAAACAAAACCCTTATGTTTAAACGAAATCTGTGAAGTGCTATATAAAATATAATGACTGATAGATACGAACGCTTGCGTGATCGCGCTCATAACCAAATTGTTAATATTTTAAGTTTTGCGAAAGCAATAACGGCGGAAACCAGTCTCGAAGCCATAAAAACACGAATAGACTAGAGGTATTAGAAGTAAGATACGAAATCTTTAACGAGCTGGAACTCCAATTAATCATAAACGCAGATTATAAGCCTATCACCGAAGAAGTTAATAATTTGTAATATAAGGCACCAGAATTGTTAACTCGAGCGAGTGGTACACAAGGACGAAGTGGCCTTGATACGAAATTTGGTTTTAATAACACTCTCGAGCAATTCGTTGGTCAGCAGAAAATCATCTACGAAAGTGTTAATACTTCACAACATATGATTTGTTTAAAACTACGGTGCATAACAACCACAGCATATCTGATGTTCACAAGTTATTAATGCTTAATGGTTTACTAAAAGGTGAAGCAGCCGCGTTATTTCGGGATATATCGATTACCGAAAATAATTACGCGCATGTGTGGGAGAAATTGTGCAACCGTTACAATAAATTAACTCCAATAGTGGCATCTTTGGTGCAAACGTTCATTGACCAGAAACAGAGTAGTACAGATAATTCGCGGTTTAAGAGTATTAGGGCCAGACGCTAAAACACGTGACCTTGGTTCATCCATATTATTCTTAGAAAAATCGATGAGGAAACTAGGCAATTTTGGGCAAATGAAACACTCAGTGGTAATCTCCCCACATTTGAAAATTTATTATCATTTCTGAGCAAAAGATGTGACGCCCTTGAAATATGTGAAGCAGCAACAAAAAAGATTACAACTAGATCAACCTCAAAAACCTTCGTAACATCTCCGTGCAGTACTACATTTGAGTGTGTGGTATGTAAATAGCAACATCCAACTTTCAAATGTCCCAAATTCAAATGTCCCAAAATATGGGGTTCGATGCGCTAGATCAAGAATAATATTCGAAAAAAATCTATGCGGCAACTGTTTAAAGAAAAGCCATCGAAGTGCGAAATGTTTTTTAAAATTTTCCTGTTTGATTTGTTTCAAGCGACATCATACTCTATTTCACCAGCGTAACGCTGAAACTCCTTCAGGGTATATTCCAAAGATTAAAACACATCATAGTTCAGTTGATCAACAAACAGACGAGCGGATTTCTTCAGAACATAAAACTGAAGAATCTTCAAAAGTTTCAAATAACCTCAACAACCAGAATAACGCAAAGGTTCTACATGTACACTATTCCTCTATAACCACGGTGCTACCAACAGCATATACACATCATGTCACGCACCGGTAAACTCTAGTTGTGTAGAGCCTTAGAGCCTTGTTGGATTCAGGCTCACAAACTTCGTTCGTCACCGAAACATGTGCTCGAAGCCTAGGCCTAATGCGTAATCACGCATCTCTGTCGGTTCACGGTCTAGCACCAGCTGGAAGAACACGAGGGAAAATCGATTTCACCATAATCTCACGAACCGAACCAAATTATACACTTTTAGTTATGACTCATATCATTAATTGTATAACCAACAACAATGTAGTTACGAATCTAATAAAAATTTGGAACAAAATTTAAAACATTAATTAATGTAACCGTTTTTCGAACACTACGTTTTTTGACTGGATTTACCACAAGTATTCCGTATGCTGGCTTAAGCCTGTCGATTCTACATTTTCGCAATAGTACCAGAATTTCGTTCAACATTCAAATCATTTTTTTTTGTTTCTAATTTCGCTCATTATGATTTCTCATTTAATCGATTTTTTTGCTGATTTTATTCTAGTCGTCATAACGTAGATGGCGGGAAAAGTGTTTTGAATTTGTTCAATTACTTATGTGAAGATCCCAATTGACAATCATCAAAAGCTGTATTACTTCAAATGAATGTTGTTTGGCATACCACTACGTTTTTCATACAAAAAATTTATATATGTACCTCAATGAAACGAATCTGATATGGCCCGGGCTAAATGTGAAAACTTGCCAGAAATCATTGCCTAAATGTAGGGGAAAGTGAAGGGTTGGAACTAAATAGTTCCGGATGTTGAGTTTTGTTGTTAAATCCAATTATTTTATTCGCTGTACCATCAACCATTTTCACTTCTGCGAGTTAATATTTTAGATTTATACCTATTTTAGTTAGGACTATAATTTATGTTAGGAAACCGTGTTTCGACCTTAAATGCTCACTGATGCACCTCTCATAAAATCCATGGTGCCAGCGATGTCTTTAATCACGTATGGTCGTAAATTTAAAATTCTGTTTGATCGGAAGAATAATATAATTCTCGTTAAAATGTAAGGTTTATGGTGAAACTGCCTTGAACTGAAGAAATGCACTAAAAAAAAACTGACTATAAATGCACAAATTTAAGGTTATCAACTGGTCGGTAGTACTGAGAGGCCTTATTACGCCCGCGAGTTGGCTTGTTTACATTCGTGGTAGTGTTTGGGGAGGCCGAGCCGCTAGTTGCTTGCTACTTGAGATATAGTTGTTTACTTCCGGTTAGCATTTCAGCCTAGCATGCATCGTATTAATTTTGCCATAGTTGATTTAATTCCGGCTGATTTATGAACTTGGTTCGAAATGGCCATAAAACTTACAAATTACTTGTTGGCTTGATGTTTCGACAGAAACCGAAATTAATTTGTGTAGTAAAAACAAGCAAATTTTTTATATAATTTAGCACTATAATGAATTTAGGTGCCACATTGGTGAATTCGAGAACCTAGAAAAATGTCCTAATACCGCAAATGTAAACATATCGAATTGACGGTACTTGCAATAAATAAACCGTCTCATGTATGGTTGTGTAATAATAAAAAATTCATTTTCGTTATACTCGTATCGGATTGTGTACCATTTCGCTAAAAAGAATCGAACCACTTAAACCCCCTTGAGAATTACGATTTCCGTTTAGGCGGAAAGAAGTTGTAAAAGACAAAAATTTTGTTTCGGTTATTCTGTTTTTATTGTTGCAAATCCATAAAACTTTATAAACCAATCTCGCGTATACCGTCTACAGTAACACAGCATACAGCTTATTGACAAAATATAACATAGAACATAAAATGGAAAATAATTTTTACGATAACGATAAATTTCCACACTAACGGTTTGTTTTTGGTATACATCGGCAAGTATCCATATCCACCGTATCTACAGCGGAAAATCGATACCGATGAATTTTAACACTGCGACTGGTTAGAGACATTATGCATTATTGATGAGATTTGCAATTATTTAGTTGGCTTTAACAAAAATTCCTAAAGGTGGTCTTCTTGGTTACGTAAATAATATATATTTTATATGTAATGCACATAATAAATATATTATTAGGTTTCAGGTCCCTATTCTCATCTCTTTATACAATCGTATAATAAACAGAGAATTGTGATTGATGAAAATAAAATATTTACCTCGATTGCGCATCAGTCTCTAGTGTATTTTCCATTGCACGCCTGCAACAATCACAATGAACAGGATGATGTAATTCGCCCGATAAAAAATCAGTTAGGTAGGAACTATCAGAGTCATTTGAACAACTGCTGGAAAAATGAACCGAACGTGTTGATGATGATTTCCGCTGAAGAGGTTCTTGCGATAATGTTTGCTTCTGCAACATCAATTGCTGAGATGTTTTAAGTTTCAAAGAGCGGTAAAGCCTTGAGCGATGTGCTGGAAGTGATGAACGTTGGGGTACCCGTTTTACTTGTGTCATTTGATTTGAGGTTTCACCTTTTAAACAATTATTGGGAACACTCAAAGTTTGGACAGGATATGATGAACGCGGACCTGATCTCTTTCCAAATATCCCAGAAGATCGCATTTGTTGCGGTAATGCTTTATTTACCAATATTGATTTATATGCGTTTTGTATAGCACTGTTTGGTAAACTCCGGCGCTTTGTTGTAACTGTTGAGCGTGTTATCGGGACCGGATTCTGTATTGCATTTAAAGGGCGCTGGATTGGTTGTGGTCTCGCCGAAGGTTGAGTCGTTTTAGGTAACGTTTCACTACACACACAATTACACGGTTGTAAACTTGATTCGTTTTTTGGATTTAATAAACGTTGTGTTAGTTGGGATCTTGTTTGTTGCGCAATATTTTGATTTTGTATAGAACTTTGTTGTTGAGTTGAATGCTGAATGGACTGTAATTGAGTTTGCTTTGGTTGCTGTGTCATTTCAGTTTGTCCAGAATTATTTTGATGCAACGCACTTTGAACGGGAAACGATACATTTTGAGCAGCTTGCGGCACGGGTGGTTGCATAGTTTGTTGTATATCCTCAGTTTGCATAGATTGTTGTGCCATTTGATAAGGTAAATAACTTTCATGTGGCCCTGAGCGCTGCAATGGAACAAATGAACGTTGTATCGGAAAATTTTGAGTATGTAAAGATGATTGATTTAGTTGTGTTTGATACTGCATATTTCCCTGTATTGCCTCAGCTGCTTTCATTTCGGGTGCCATGTCACACTGCAAATAACTTTGTGGAAGGCCGCGCCACCTCTTCGATGGCACATTTTCACTTTGTATTGTGTCTCGATTTTGGCTCGGCAGCTGCATTGGTTGTGATAGGTTTGCGTTATTGTGTTGCATACTTGAATGGTCTACTGGAATTGATAGTCGTTTACCATCTACATCGAATCCTTGACGCACGATATTTTTATTTTGTATTGAGCCTCGATATTGGCTAGAACGCCACGTGGATTGTGGTTGATGCTGCTTGGGCTGTTGGACCTCATTGTGTGGAATCGTTTCCGTTGGCATTTCATTTTGGTAATAACTTTGTTGTAAACTCGAGCGCTGTTCATTTATATTTTGGGGAGCAAATTTTTCACTTAATAACGTATCCCGACTATATTGGTTTGATTCTGATTGGTTCTGTATTATTTCCGGTATAACTGGTAGTGACGTTCCGTTCTGATAATAACATACAGGGGCATTTTGCGTCCGTTGCGACATCATTGATTGATGTTGCATTGTTTGCGGCAAATACATTATTTCCGAAATCTCACCACTATTAATCATTTGCTGTCCCTGTTGTGAGTATCGTCCAATCAAACGCGTGCCTTGGACTAATAATGGTGGCGGTTCCATCTCTTGCGGTTGCAATTGACTTTCTATAATACGTTGTCGCTGATTTATGTGCTGGGCCGATCGAAATGTTAGATTCGATCGTGATTTGCCTATTGCGTATTTTGGATATTGTCGTGGCTTGGACAACTGTAGTATGCGTTCTGTTGGTGTGTACCTCAGCACTTTCGATGGAAGTCGTTTTGGTACACCACGATAGTTGTATATCCGATATTTACTGAACACATTGGATCGGCATTCCTGATAATCATCGTAGAAAATCGGATTGTCAAGGCCATCGAAATTAAATTTATCTGGATCGACAGGAGATTTGGGTCGGTGTGCTTCAACAAATTTTTCGGCATACTGGCGCCACTCGGGCTCTGTCATATCTGGGCTAACAGTTTCCCGTAATGAACAACATAACATATTTTCTAGATTTGATAAAACTTTTTCGTTCCCAGTTCTCAAGGCTTGAAACCCGGATGCCAATAAACGCCTGGCAATTAAAATATTTAATCGAACAATCTCTGAATTGTACATTCCATTAACAATACATACCTAATTGGAGGTTTTGCCAAGTACTCACGACGGTTATAATTTGGTTCCTTTTTATGTGTTGTAGGATAACTGTAACTGTCGTTTACTGTTTCAAATGTTTCAAATGTTTCATATGCACTTGATTCACTATCGTCCTCATAAGGTGACGAACTTGTATCCATTTATTCAATGTTTAGAATTTCATTAAAATTTTACAGAGAATTTTGCTCCTTACGCCAAAAATCTAGATTCACAACTAGAAAACTGGTCGTAAAAATAGCAGACAGAAAGTGCAATGAGTACTTGTACGGCAAAAAAAATTCTAAATATACAGCGATATACTCTACCTAGGTATATTTTAAATTCATTCTTCGAGCGAGCTGCATCTGTCCGAATCTAGACACGACTTCGAACTATCATTTACCGGGTTGTTCCTATCTGTGATTTTATTTGACTTGGACCGAATTGCTTTAAAGCGTTTTCGTTTTGATTTTTCCTTCATTTTTACGGACATAAATGATTCTGAAAGAGCTTTTTTGGTTCTACTTCGCACACTACTTTCGCGTATTATAGATGAATGTATTTCAGAGAGACGCTTTGGTCGTAAAGGTTTTGATAATTCAAGAATACGTTTGGTTGGCGTATATTTTAAGACTTTTGAAGGAATTCGCTTGGGTATGCCACGATAATTATAACAAATGTGTTTATTTATTCGAAGGCCTTGGAACATGTCATAACTCATGTCACTCGATTCATAGAATACTGGAAGATCTAGATCATCTGTAGAAAATTTATTGGGATCCACCGGGGTCCTTGGCCGATATTTTGCTATAAATTCTTCTGCAAATTCTGTGGTTTGGTTCACTTTCAAACACAGTAACTTTTCCAAATTACTTATATGTTTTTTATTTTCCGTTTTAAGGGCATAAAGTCCAGACGCTATTATGTGCCTATTTATGTAGGATAGGAAGTTTCAAAAACCGGTAGAATAAATGGTTCCAAAATTTGTATTACCTTATCGTGGGCATTGCCAATTGATCAATACGACTTTTGGTTTCCGATTCTTCAACCTCGTGGCTTTTAGCACAAGTATCGAAGTTTTCGGGAATAGGAAATACTAAGACAAGCGAATCGTTAGGTGTTTCATCAGGTTTTGAAACCATTATTTTTAACTAAAAATTTAGAATTTGACACGAAAACACATTCTCCAAATGTATCTGTCACTATTACATGGAAAGAAAAGGCTATGATTACTAACAATACAAAAATTGGAGCTTTTTTGCATTTTGCAATGGACAGTGGATTTGATTGGATTGACCGTACAATTCAGTTATGAATAAGGAATATAGTATTTTTTTGGTGTATTTGTTACTCCTGTACAGTTTAAATCTGTTCTAGAATGTTTTGGGGTTGCTGTTCATGTTTGTGCGTGCTGCAGCTGACTATCAGTCGACCAGTCCATAATGGAACAGCGCAAACTGTACAATTTAACAGAAAACAGCTCTATTGTTTCTTCATTCGACAATCTTAATATCGTGCTGAGAAATGGTTTGGATTAGAACCTCAACTCTCATTTGATATGATTTGACATGCTTTAATATGACTTTGTAAGATTTGATATAATTTGATATTTACTGATATAATTTTATATGATTTGATATGATTTAGTATGATCTTATATGATTTGATATGAATTAATATGATTTGATATGATTTGATATGATTTTGATATGATTTGATATGATTTGTATGATTTGAAATGATTTGATAAGATTACATATGATCTGATATGATTTGATATGATATTTGATATGATTTGATATTATTTGATATGATTTAATATGATTTTATATGATTTGATATGATTTGATTTGGTTTGATTTGATATGATATGATTTGATATGATTTGATATGATTTGATATAATTTGATATGCTTGATATCATTTGAAATGAGTTCTTATGATTTGAAAAGATTTGATATGATTTTGATACGATTTAATATGATTTGTTATGTTTTGATAAGATTTGATATGATCTGATATAATTTGATATGATTTGATATGATTTGATATGATTTAGTATGATCTTATATGATTTGATATGAATTAATATGATTTAAAAAGATTTGATATGATTTTGATACGATTTGATATGATTTGTTATGATTTTATATGATTTGATAGGATTTTATATGATCTGATTTGATTTGATATGATTTGTTATGATTTGATATGCTTTGATATGATTTGATATGATTTGATATGATTGGATATGATTTGATATGATTTGATATGATTTGATATGATTTGATATGATTTGATATGTTTTGAAATGATTTGTTATGATTTGATAAGATTTGATATGATCAGATATGATTTGATATAATTTGTTATGATTTGATATGATTTCATATGATTTGATTTAGTTTAATTTGATATGATATGATTTGATACGATTTGATACGATTTGATATGATTTGATACGATTTGTTATGATTTGATATGACCTGATATAAATTGATATGATTTGATATGATTGACAAAATTTTGCTAACCAATTATTAAAAATATATAAAAATGAATTCCTGTTTGTTTGTTTCGAATGGGCGTCTCAGCCGCTCAACCGATCGCCATGAAATTTTTACCATGTACAAGTTGCATTTCCAGAACCAACCTTACGATGTTTTGGAAGGGGCTGGACCCCGGGGTCTATGGGTTGCGGTACAATTTTTTTCGAAAATTTTAATTTTCTTTAAATTTTTCCACGAAAATGAGTTTATGGGGCTGGTTATATGAAATTACTGACATGTTCGAATCCGAGGGGCCCAGCCCTGGATCAAAAATTAATTTTTACATGTATAGATACAAATATTTGATTATTCCAAAATGACTTCTCAGTCGCTCAACCGATCGCCATGAAATGTTTACCATGCAAATGTTACATGGTCAGGACCAATATTACGATATTGTGAAAAGGGCTGGACCCGGGGTTTAGGGGCCATGGTACAAATTTTTTCAAAAATTTAAATTTTTTTACGAAAATGGGTTTTGAAAAGGGGTTATATGAAATAAGAGACATGTTCGAATTCGGGGGGTCCGCCCCTGGATCAAAAAATTCATTTTTACATGTAAAGATACAATTATTTAATTGTTGTGAAATAATGCATTAGCCGCTTTACCGATCGCCATGAAATGTTTACCATGTATATGTTGCATATGTTTAGAACCAAGCCCACGATACTTTTGAAGGGGTTGGACCCCGTGGTCTAGGGGCTGTGGTACAAATTTTTTCTCAAATTTCAATTTTTTAAGTTTTTTTGACGAGAATGACTTTAGGAAAGATACGAAATTTATATGAAATTTTAATATGAAATTAGTGACATGCTCCAATCCGGAAGTCTGCCCTGGATCAAGAATTCATTTTTACATGTATATATACAATTATTTAAATGTTCCGAAATACCTCCTTAGCCGCAAATTTAGACACCAAAAGAGATTTAATTAGATTTAATTATTCAAATTAATTTTATTATTTTAAATTTAAGGCAATCTTTCATCACTTTAACTGAAGACAAGTCTCTGAACACTGGTTTGACATGTACTGTTAAGTGATATCCTATTTATCATATCCTGTTTTGAAATGTACCATAGTCAGCGAGTTCTAATTTCCACATAACTTCAGAAATGATTAATGTTCTATTTTAATCCACTATTGCAACCGGCGGCTTTTAATGAAAATATGTAATAGTTTCATACACTTTGCACGATTTGCAACTAAATAACCGACCAATGGGAGGAGCTCTAACACTACTAGCAGGTGATTTTCGTCAAACTTTGCCAGTCATTCCACGATCAACACCCGCTGATGAACTTAATGCCTGCCTGAATTCGTCTCATCTTTGGAAACACGTTACGAAAATCACACTATCTATAAACATGCGTGTGAATTTACATCACGATGGTACAGCTAAAACATTTGCCAGGCAGCTTTTGGACATGGGTAACGGGAAATTGCCAAATGACCCTGTAACATGTGAGATATCGTTCCCGCCTAATTTTTGTCAAATGCTGCCATCAATGGACGTGGTAATGAAAGTATTCCCAAATCTGACAAATAACTTCAAAAATCATGATTGGCTGTGCGAACGTGCACTTCTAGCTTCCAAAAATGACGGCGTTAATAAATTAAATAATGAAATTCAATCGCAACTACCCGGGCCACTCATGAAATACAAATCTATCGACACGGTTACTGATTTGGATCAATCCGTCAATTATCCAATATAGTTTCTTAATTCTTTGGAGCCACCTGGTATTCCACCACACATACTATTTTTAAAAGAGGGTTCACCAATAATACTGCTCCGAAATTTAGGTCCACCGAAATTGTGCAACGGAACACGGCTTTGTGTGAAGAAGTTGATGTCGAATGTGATAGAAGCAACGATTATTACCGGTAAAAGTAAAGAAGAAGATGTGCTAATTCCACGCATTCCTATGATTCCCACCGATTTGCCGTTTGAATTCAAGCGACTACAATTCCCATTACGCCTTGCTTTTGCAATGACAATCAACAAAGCCCAGGGGCAATCATTGAAAATAGCTGGTGTTATTTTGGAAAATTCATGCTCTTCACATGGCCAACTGTATGTTGCTTGCTCCAGAGTAGGAACGCCAAGAAATTTATTTATTTACACACGAAATGGAAAAACCAAAAATATTGTTTATCAAAAGGCTTTTTTTTTTACCGACCAAATGGCACAGTGGTTAAAGCTTTGGCGTTTGGATCGGGAGGTACCGGGTTCGAATCCCGATAGGGGCAGGATGCAAAAGGGATTTTTCATCATTTGATTACGATCGATGATGGAAATGAACACAACTATGACCCCCTGTCGGAGTGCACAACTCATGGGCCGACCCATCTGCCATGTCAGTACTATAGGCTGGCATGGAGCAATGCAATGTGCAGATGGTTCTACGTAAATCGGACCTATAGCCGTACGTCCTCGATTTGGCAAGTAATGCGTAAAGTAGGACGGTAAAAGTAAACTGCGAAAGAGTTGGGAGTGCTTCGGCCCCAGAACAGATTGCATAGATTAAAACATAAAAAAAAAAAAAAAAAAAAAGGCTTTATAATAAAAATTATTAATTAAAATATCTTTATATTTATTATTCACTTTGATCTGATTGAAGGTTTGTAAAAATGGAGTATAATTATTTGGCAATTGGTAACAAATACCAAACCATAATTAATTAATCATCCTCACAAACAGGATGTCCAATAATATTATTACAAAAGTTCACCTGGATGCATTGACGGAGGCACCTGTTACTGAATTCAGCTACTTATAATTTTCTTTTCATATGTGATTGCAACTACAGCGATGTAGTTCCCGAGAATTCTTGCAAAACAATCAAGGTATTTGAATTATATACCTCCCGTGCAACGCCGGGTAACTCAGCTAGTTAAAAATAAAAGTCAAAACTTGAACTACGGTCTCAAATATTTTTTTAATTATTATATGGGATACTTCGTCAATACCGTAAGAAAAACTATTTTTTAGATCACTCACGATTGTGAATAATTCATTTTCACAAACAGGGAAAAAGAAAAAACTTATGGTGTTAAAATTTGAGTGAATTAAGGTATTTCTAACAGTATCATCAATGTAGACGTTTTCTTCATTCGCTATCAAAATGTGGTAAGGTGTGTTGATAAATATTCATTAAAAATATTGACAATTTTAGACGGATTAGTTTCAATTCTGTTATCACCAACATCAATTGATGGAATTGCGTAAATTATTGCTTGGTATATTGTTCAAAATACCATTAACAACCGCTCCAAAATACCATTAGCGGCGGAATAAAACTTAGTTTTAAAAAACCGTTCTTTGGTTTGTAGAATTAAATATTTTAGTTTGGCATTTACGCTTTGAAATTTTGTGTTTAGCGCCGCATTATTTTGATTCTTTCTCATTTTTTGGCTAAACAGTTTTTATAATTAATCAAATTCAGTAATGAATTTGTCTTCCATGATATGATTTGATATGACCTGATATCATATGAAATGTGATTCTTTATAGTTTGATATGGTTTGATGTGTGATTGAAATATGATTTGATAAGGTTTGGTATGATTTGATATTATTTGATATGATTTGACATAATTTAGTATGATTTGATTTGATTTGATATGGTTTAATATGATTTGATATGAGTTGATTTGCTTTGATATGATTTAATATGATTTGATATGATTTGATATGATTTGGTATGATTTGATATGATTTGACATAATTTGATATGATTTGATTTGATTTGATATGGTTTGATATGATTTGATATGAGTTGATAATATTTATTGTGATTTGATATGATTTGATATAATTGGATATTATTTTATATGATTTGTTATGATTTGATATGATTTGATAAGATTCGTTATTATTTGATATGATTTGAAATGATTTGATATGATTTGATATGATTTAATATGATATGATGTGATATGATTTGATATGATTTGATTTGATTTGATATGATTTGATATTATTTTATATGATTTGATATGATTTGATATGATTTAATATGATTTGATATGAGTTGATTTGCTTTGATATGATTTAATATGATTTGATATGATTTGATATGATTCGATATGATTTGATATGATTTGATATGATTTGATATGATTTGATATGATTTGATATGATTTAATATGATTTGATATGATTTGATATGATTTGATATGATTTGATATGATTTTATATGATTTGATATTATTTGATATGATTTGGTATGATTTGATGTGATTTGATTTGATTTGATATGAATTGATATTATTTTATATGATTTGAAATGATTTGATATGATTCGTTATGGTTTGATATGATTTAATATGATTGATATGATTTTATATGATTGGATTTGATTGAATATAATTCGATATGATTGAATATGATTTGGTATGATTTGATTTGATACGATTTGATATGATTTGATATGATTTGATATGATTTAATATGATTTGATATAATTTGATATGATTTGATATGATTTGATATGATTTGATGTGATTTGATATGATTTGATATGATTTGTTATGATTTGATATGATTTGGTATGATTTGATATGATTTGATATGATTTGATATGATTTAATTATGTTTTAATATGATTTGGTATGATTTGATGTGATTTGATATGATTTGATATGATTTGATATGATTTGGTATGATTTGATATGATTTGATATGATTTAATATGATTTAATATGATTTGATATGATTTGATATGATTTGATATGATTTTGATATGATTTGATATGATTTGATATGATTTAATATGATTTGATATGAGTTGATTTGCTTTGATATGATTTAATATGATTTGATATGATTTGATATGATTCGATATGATTTGATATGATTTGATATGATTTGATATGATTTGATATGATTTGATATGATTTAATATGATTTGATATGATTTGATATGATTTGATATGATTTGATATGATTTGATATGATTTGATATGAGTTGATATTATTTTATATGATTTGAAATGATTTGATATGATTCGTTATGGTTTGATATGATTTAATATGATTTGATATGATTTAATATGATTTGATATGATTTGATATGATTTGATATGATTTGATATGATTTGATATGATTTGATATGATTTGATATGATTTGATATGATTTGATATGAATTGATATTATTTTATATGATTTGAAATGATTTGATATGATTCGTTATGGTTTGATATGATTTAATATGTTTTGATATGATTTGATATGATTTAATATGATTTGATATGATTTGATATGATTTGATATGATTTGATATGATTTAATATGATTTGATATGATTTGATATGATTTGATATGATTTGATATGATTTGATATGATTTAATATGATTTGATATGATTTGGTATGATTTGATGTGATTTGATATGATTTGATATGAATTGATATTATTTTATATGATTTGATATGATTTGATATGATTTGATATGATTTGATATGATTTAATATGATTTGATATGATTTGATATGATTTGATATGATTTGATATGATTTGGTATGATTTGATGTGATTTGATATGATTTGATATGAATTGATATTATTTTATATGATTTGAAATGATTTGATATGATTCGTTATGGTTTGATATGATTTAATATGATTGATATGATTTTATATGATTGGATTTGATTTAATATAATTCGATACGATTGAATATGATTTGGTATGATTTGATTTGATTTGATACGATTTGATATGATTTGATATGATTTGATTTGATTTAATATGATTTGATATAATTTGATATGATTTGATATGATTTGATATGATTTGTTATGATTTGATATGATTTGGTATGATTTGATATGATTTGATATGATTTGATATGATTTGATATAATTTGATATGTTTTAATATGATTTGATATGATTTGATGTGATTTGATATGATTTGATGTGATTTGATATGATTTGATATGATTTGATATGGATTGGTATGATTTGATATGATTTGATATGATTTAATATGATTTGATATGATTTGATATGATTTGATATGATTTTGATATGATTTGATATGATTTGATATGATTTGATATGATTTGATATGATATATTATGTTTTGATATGATTTGATATAATTTGATATTAAATCATTTATATATTTTGGAACTACATATATTCATGTTTGTTGCAAAAATAGTGTAGATAATTGATTTTTTCGTGGAGAATATCGATAATTGGTAGAGTATGTAGAAATTTGGAGAAAATGTAGAATATTTTTTTTTAATTTTTAAAACATAATAAAGAAAGTGCCATCTTTCTCCGAACATTAGAAAAATATGGTCTTCTAAGAATTTTACTACTTCACCCGAGGTTGTTTGTTTTACTGCTTTCTTTAGCACAAATTACGAAAATTGGTCGGGCATTATTAAAAAGCAAGTATTTTCATTACGAGTTCGAGGATTCGTATAAAGAAAATCGATGTTAATCACCTCACAAGGTCGAATCGTGGTTGGAAGAATTGTTAATGGAGGACGGCTGCAATATTTTATTGGTTTAGATTTTTACACAAACTGATATAATTTTTGACATCCGTCTGAAGCGTTGGGCAAAAGAAATGAAGTTGTACCATTTGACTAGTCTTTTTGGTTCGAAGATGAGCGGGTGATGGGGAACAATTAGCTATAGGTATTTCATTCGGTACATAAGTATCGGAAAGCCGATAGTCAAATTTTTTAGGCGTTCCCAGACAAAAATGTTTAATTTGGTTTTGTGATGCCGTTTTTGTAAGTCTTGAATGAAAGTTAAATATTCAACTGATTTAAACTCTCTGAATTTTTTGATTGCGATCACAGTAGCAAACACTCTTCCTTGGTAACGCTATAATTGCGCAATTACTCGATAATTGTGCAATTATCCGATACATCCCTCTGGCTGAAAAGTCACAACCAACGAATAATTCTTGATGTAAAATTGGAACCAAAAACAAACTCGTCTGAAACGTTTTATCATGAAATTTATTGTTCGTCTTGACATAACCTAGCATCCGTTCGGAGGATCCATTGGTGGTCTGAGCGACAGCTGGCAGGGGATGTAGAGGTAAATTAAATTTCCCTAAAGCGCAAAGAGTTTCTTCTTGGGGTTTGTGCTGCTAAGTAGTAAACAATTGATATTTGCGTGAGTTCTGTTCCACTAAAATCGAATTGGGTCAGATTTCAGAGATGGGGTAACCCATTGGTTAAATTCTCCGTCAATTTGTTTCACAATTTATTTTTACAAGGGAGGTAATGAGAAAATTTGAAGCAGAAAATTGTTTGTTGTGGAATGTTGCAATCTGTAAATAAATGTGTTGTAGGTCGAACATCCATGTTATTGTATTCTAGAAAGGGTCCATAATTTGTCTTGAAAGATTCGGTGTTAGCAAAATTTGAAGGCCACTTGAGCGCGCTAAACATTTCCTGGATTGGGTTCGATCTGTGACTCATATTAAGTTCTGGAATACGATCAACATTTTTTGATAACCAGTCATTGCGCGCTCCTAAATTCAATGGAACTTGGGGAATGGGGAATCAATGGAGTGAATGGTTGAAACGACATTTGCATGAACTGATTTAAAAAGGACTGTCAGAAATTTAGTATTAAAGTCTGCAAAACTGTCATTATGCTCACGAGGTTCTTCAGGATTTTCAGTATTTTGATTACGCTTCACAGTTTCCCCGACTAGATTATACTTAATTTCAGTCTTCTACTATTGCAGCCATCAGAGGCTCTAACGAATCACTAACAGGAGATGGGATAGTACTAATTTTATTCACTAAAGTCTTATAAGTCTTTCATATTTTAAGTATCGGCTTTGCATTAAAAAATGCATTGTACGAATTTAGAGCGAAAATTAATATCTCTGAGTTATACTTACTAAAAAGATTGCTAGCTAACTAAATTTAGATAAATCTAACACATTTAATTAAAAATAATTAGAAAATAATAAAAAAAATTCTCGAATTTTAGAATCAATTATTAATTATTATCTATGAAACCAAATTTAACTGAAGAACGAATGGAGTCCAACCTAAAGCCACAATGAGCCGAAAATTATTTGTAAGTCAATTGATCTTGTTCTGTGTAGTAGTTTCAGGTTTGGGCTGATTTTCGACTTGGGTTCTGCTTGCTTTAATTAAATGACCTACAGCTTGGAGCCAAAATTTTTTTAATATGTCATATGATTAGGCCATAACGACTTTTTAATTATTTGTATGTCAATTGATCTTGTTTTTCGTTCTAATTTCGGTTTTAGTTCAACTTTCGATATGAATTCTGCTAGTTCTAAATTTAATGGTCCAAAGCGGCTTTAAGTTTAAATTAGATTACCTTAAACTGGCTGAAGAACCAAGAACCAGTTCAAAAATTTTAATTCGGGCGAGCGATTGGGCCATAATGAGCCTATAAATAGTTGTATAGGAATTGATCTTGTTTTGCGTTCTATTGTAATTCGGTTTCAGTCCGATTTTCGATTTAATTTGTGTTGGCTCTAAATAAATGACCTAAAACTGCTTTTGCGTTAAATTATTGACCTTAAATTGGCTCAAGAGCGAGTGGAGCACAACATTTTTTAATTAGACCAGTGAATAGGCGATGAGCCTAAAGTTATTTGTATATGTCAATTGTCTTGTCCGATTTTCAATTTGGGTTCTTTCTGTAGCTTTAAAGTCGAGAGCCTGATGCATTTTTCAATTATTTTAAAATAATTTTTTGATGTGAGTATTGCTAACTTTTTCTAAAGCTAGCAGAATTCATCGTTTTAGTCGGAGGGAATGGATCCTATCTCTTAATGTTGTGCTGGATGGGTTCCGCTGGCTTTAGGGACGTGAAACACGGGAATTTAGGATTTAATGATTTAAAATATTCATTTTCTTTCTCGTCTCCGCCATAGCACTATTTTTCTGGGGAAATTACCCTCATAAAATGAACCCCGAACCAAAATTGCATTGTTTTAGTTTAATCGAATTTTCTATCGCTGTTGCGGTTGGTTATCAATATTTCCATAGGCTACTACTCTGTTGAATGCACATATCAAGGACATTGAATCTAAATTTAAATTGTTAAGTATATATCAGTTGCAGGAACGCTTTTCACAAATCAGATTTATAATCATTCGTCTCGCAAACTGGAAAATTAAATTTTTTGTTGTCGTTGTTGTTGGCGTTGTTCATCCTTCGCCACAAAAACTGTTTATTCATGTTTTTCGCATATACAATTTTAAATCTGCTTGTACATGAAAATGTGATCCATATTTATGCTACCGAAACCTATCCATCCATCATATTGTTTGCGTTGGTCGGTTATGCTATACGTACGTCGTACATATGTACACTTGACAAAAAAGGCATACACATAACACAACAGTTTAGTACACACACTCTACATAAACTACATACTAAACATAAAAATTCATAATAAAAACGTTTTTTAGAAATTAAAATAATCAAATAGTAGTGTAGTATACACTGTACGAGTACATAGTAGTATATATAGTTATAGTAATCATATACAATATGGTTTTTGTATTACATTCAGTATAGTCGCATATTATATCGTTTCTGTGTAACAGATAACATGCATACAATGCAAATAAAATTTTAAATGAGCAAGATATGGAGATGAAAATGTTAAAAAAAAAGAAAATTCATCGCAAGCGATTAAACTTCTGAAAACCACCGTATCATCGTTACCACCGCCCAGCAATAACAACAAAATGGTTTTTTATATTGTTATGCTACCCTCTAGTCTAGGATCCGTCTTATCAATTTTTGTATATAATTCAATTGTAATCCGTTTTATTAGATTTGAAATTATTAAAAAATTTGTACGTACGAGTATTTCTAAAATATAATTTCATGCATCCAGTACTAAGTACAATTATACTGTACATTTTTTAATTGAATCTCTGTAGAATCTCATAACAGTTTATGAATCCACAATTTTTTTTTTAATTCGATTTGCATTTCATTTATTGTTATCGTATTTTGTTCTTCGAAATCGAGATAATCTCCGTATACACGACATGTTCGATATCAAAAACAGTCTTGTTTACGTGTGTATATATGTGAGGTTGTTAGTTTATAATTTTATATATACGTACGTACCAGTATATAAAGGAAATGTACAAGGATGTATAAGTTGATATGTTAGAAACAGAACAGGTAAATATTTGATGTACAAATATTTCTATTGTTGGATTGTCCAAATCCAAAGACATGTTTGGCAAAATGGATAAACTGTTCTGTTGTATACTAAACTGATTTGTTTGTTTGGATTATACAAGTCAACATTTATCTTTGTGAATGTCATTTATACAAATAATCGATATGTAAATAATATTAAGGAGCCTGTGGATATTTTTCATTAAAGACGTTATTTTTGTAAATTCAGGTAGGTACCTAGGTATGATTTTTTTGTTAAGGTATACAATTACATAATGATGCTATTCAAATTTCAAAGGGCAATGGATAATTTCTGTAAACAAACTCGTATTTAAACTACTAAACTCAGAAATATATTAAATAGCTTATATATAGGACAGAAGGGTTCCAATTTTGTCTTACCCGATTTCATTTTACGTAATTAGATTTTCTTGCACAGGTGTCCCTGAAATTATTCGAAGTAAATCAAACCATTACAATGATATGTCTGTGAAGTTAGCCCGAAAAATAGCAAAAGGAAATGCGATACAATACTACAATACGAATATCGCGACACATTTCAGTTCATTTCAGTATGGTTTTGGTTGATCGAATGACTGCTTCTTACATGCCACCCATGTGCGGTGCCCAGAGGCGTAACTACAAACTTTTGACCCTCCCGCAAAACTTAATGTAGGCCCCGAGACTATCCTCGCTCCACCTTGCGTATCTTTCCCTTCAGAGTAATAAAAAATGTTGCGCTCATCGAAAATATTGCTTTTTTATTTAATACTAGCTGAAATACCCAGCTTTACCCGGGTTATACAAAAGTTATTTGTTGGTCATGAAAGAAGCAAGGACTTTCCAAATTCATGCCTACAAACTTTAGGGATTGCCCGTGAGCTTTGTTGATACTTATGGCAAATGAGAGTCTAACTGGGAACTGGACTCGTTTGAAGCTGAATGGCCGGTTGGTTGGTATCAATGATATGCGAGGTATGAATCGAAGGTTCCTGAATCCAAGTGTTGTCGACCATGAACTCGTTTTTTCTCACATTCATCGTGATAGTTCTACCCTTATCTTGGTGATTGGAGGTTGATGGAGCCACAAGGGCTGTGAATCATGTTCGTAATTAAAATATCATGCATGTCTGGATCGGTTTTGGGATCAGGAATATCGCGACATATGATGTCATTTATTTTGGGCTGGTCGAATTCTTCTGACTTACCAAATAAGAATGTGTGCATGCGGCTAGCCTCGTTTCTGTCGTTCAATCGAATACATCCAGCATCGAGCATCCCCAAAAACACAATTCTTAACAATTTAGTTCATCAGCGACCAGATTTTTTGTTTCAAGACACGTGCATTGCAGTTGCATTGTTTCTATCCGTTTGCACCATTTCATTTGGATTGTACGTAAAGATGATGAATGGATGTCGACAACCGTAATGACGAACATATGTCATTGTATCTTGTGCATATTCATGCATATGACGCGGGTTGCCAATGTACATCATTTGGTTATTTTCAACCGTATGAAAGTGATGCGCTCCGTTTCGATTTTAACGTACATTTTGACATTATTGCGTCAAAATGTTTGCTGAAGCAATTGACGAAATCGCAGCAACTAGTTGTCAGCATTTTGACGAATCATCAAACGATATGCGAAATAATTCTTCGAGATAATCTTCTTGGTAGTTTCCACACCTAAAATCAAATCATTGAAATTAGTGTAAGAATGAAAATTATGATATCGGTACTCACCACTCAAGTCAGAGTTACTGATTTATAATCACCAAAAGAAAATGGACTGTTACTCTCTCGAGCAGAAAGGACCTTGAATGTTGGATTGAATCCGCGTTCTTCGATAATGTCTGCTCCAAATGAAGTGATTTGGAAACATCCGTTGTATATCTTTAAGGGTTGATATACAAAATGTCATGATTCTGGTGTTTCGCCACTAACAAATAAATGCAATGGCTCAGGTGGCGGAGGCAATATTGGCAATTTTACCTTGCCACTGAAACAGCACAATCCGGGCGTTTCCCCAACGAACTTCAATGCACCGCAAATCATCACTTGAAGCATTTCTTCTTGCGCGTCGAAGAATAGCACGTTGTTATTCTGTAAGATAAGCTCGACAATTTCTCATTGCCCACTGAGCTGTCTGACGTATTCGGAAAACAACTTTCGACACGAAGCCGTGTTCCATTTCATAGTTTTGGCGGGTCCAGATTCCGCAGAAGCATTACTGATGATCCTTTCTTCAATTTCCAGATATGAGAAGGCATTCGATATACAAAAAATATTGAAGCATATAAAATATTTGTTAAAACACTCCCATGGTTTTTCTCGGTTGCCAAAATGTATTCGTGCAAAATTTGTAAGCACTCGCTATAGTAGATCAAAAGTTTGATTATATATATGTAAATATATATATATATATATATATATATATATATATATATATATATATATATATATATATATATATATATATATATATATATGTATATTTCTTCATACTTTTCTTCATTATATATATTCATTTTTTAAGAATAACAAAAAAAATAATAAAAATACAAATATAAATATGAACTAGATGTAGTACCGATGGAGTTCCGATGGAGTTGCGCAAATATTTTTTTATTATTTTCAATTTAGAAAAAGATCGTTCCGCTGTTGCAACCGTAACAGGTAACGTAAGAAACAATAATAAACATGTTATTACTTGCGAAACACTGGAAGCTATTGTTGGAAATTTTGTTATTGGAACTTCAGCTAATTCTCGTATTGATGATATCTTCAAAATTTCCTCCTTAAGCATTGACTTTACCATCACCATTTGTAGCGGAAACTCTTCCGATAGGTCGTCTTTATATTTTTCTTGTATCGCTCCTGCAAACTTCATGAGATAATCGTCATTCATTTCTACAAATTTATCTGGCTGAATACAGGAAAATAGTTTCGTTATTTCTTCCATAGCTTTAAATCTGTAATCCAGTTGATTGACGACGACAACTAAGACTTAAAAAAAAACATTAATGGAGGGTATGGAACAATTCTCATGACAAGAACAAGACCACAAGACCCACGTTGCGGCGGGCCCCCCAACGTTGCAGGCCCCCCGCAGCGCGGGGTTTGCGCCCTTGTAGTTACGCCACTGGCGGTGCCCCAGGAGGATTAAATTTCCATATAATCTGGTCATCTAAAATAGAATTTGAAATTTATTCGTTATTTTTGGATAAAAATACTTGTAAATCATTGAGATAGTTAGCTGCGCCGACTAACCTAGTCCCATTATCGCACAGGATGGAATTGCACAGGCCACGGCGACTGACGAGTTTCTTTAAGGTCCCCAAAAAACTTTATGTGCTCATCTCCATACACTCCAGGTGTACAGCTTTGATTGTTAAACAGACAATAATACACAGATACGATTTGACTGGAATCTCACCTCTTCTTTTCAATGGACTCGGAATGGTTCGGCAAAATCCAAGCCAACGCATGCAAATGGATGTGTCATTCGAATTCTCTCAATAGGTAACTCCCTCATAAGCTGTTCCTGCACTACTAGTACTATCCCAAAAAATTCTCTTACAAGCTGTAGCAATGGTGAAATGATAGCTTCAACAATGGACTCTTTCGATAATTCTCTCTTCTTCGGCAATCTTTTATATTCTTCTTTGAAGTATTTTTCGTTTCGTTTCGTCGGCTTCTTCTATACGGACAAATGTTTTAGTTTCTGTTTGTTCCCGTTTCGAGTAAATATTCTTCGAACATAAGACGCGATATAGAGTAAATATCGGTATTTTGATGTGGTGGAAAAAAGTCGCTCAAGAAAATTTTGCCTTGTACGCAACTTGTGAAACGATTTGAGATTTTTGTAAAAAATCTGGTCCTCTCCACAATAAGAAAAAATTCAACAAATCGGCAACTGATAACCTTCTCGTTGCACAATCAGCAGGATTGTGTTTGTTTGGAATATACACCTCTGCTATAATTCTCCAAGATTGAGCCGATTGGCAGCGAATGTTCTCCACCTTCTGGATGGCTTGAATTTGGCATGAATTTGGCATTTGGCGAGAACGATATTGGAATCAGTCCACAAACAAATCTCTCTCGGACGTAACCCGCTTTGGTAGAGCAACGATTTTAGTAGATCTGGGAGATTAATCCGTGAGTTGTATTAAATATTTAAATTTTTTTAAATATATTATAACAAGCGTAAGCTAAATTTATTTAGCGAATTACCCAGAGATATGGGTAAGTATAGTCAAGGCGTGATCCTGGTCAGTCTTCAGAAGAAGCTGACTGTCAACGGGCCTCTAACAAAGTGAAGTATGACGAGAATGTAAATGTTTCAAACTCTGATGCTGAGGTTGTCGGCAATGATGACGACACGGCTGAAGTTGTAAGCACTTCGCCAAGCAGTATTGGTCAAGTAGCAAAAAACGAAAGAGACCATGAAAACCTTATGATGGAAATTCGTTTCTCTCGAAACGATGCTAGAGCAATCTAACTGTCAATTAAAATTAAAAATATGAAAATTCAAATTCTCGAGTGGGTTAAGGGAAGGGTAGGGAAACTAATCTGGTTGTTGGCAAACTGGAGGAATCACGCAACCATAGCTGTACCTGCAGCTAGAAACTTAAATCACTGGTTACTGAGCAAAAGACACCAGAGATGTCTGCCGAGGATTCAGTTCCTAGTGCCAATTTGGACAAAACCAGAAAATTGGAAACTGACAGAAAGCATTGGCAAAAAGAGACAACAAAACGGATAATTATCGCAGTAATGGATAATGAATCAAGCCTTCCAACCACCGAGATAATAAAGAAAATCAAGGAAGTTATACGTCTTAGTGAATCGAATATAAAGATTCACTATGTAACGAACGCTGGCCCGTAACGTGTCCCGGTTATTGTCGCTGCTTCTTCTGACATGAAAGTTTGTCACGGAAAACAAATAGTTGGGAGGCGTGGGTTCTAGTATACAACAAACCAGTGCCTATAAAGAGATTACCGAAGGTAATTTTCTATGATGTTAGCTCGGAGCTGGATGGTGACTGCCTTATTAAAAAAAACTGCCTGGATCAAAAAGATTTAAAGATCTATGAAGAACAAAAAGTAAGCTGACTCTCGTCGTGAACAGACGTGTTTTAATTCGCTCCGCAATAAATAAATTTATTTTATTTTAACATAATTATTCAATATTTTAGTGTTGTGACGGTTTACTTTTACTTTAACTTTTAATTTGTGTGCAACTAACCGAATTTAAAAACAGCGAACGTTGCAAAAATAAACTGTAAATTTATCAGTTTGGTTCACTTTTAGTTTAAATTGTAATTTGTGTGTAAAATTTATCGTTTGATATTGTGGGTCAGTGATGTTTTCAAACGTTGACAAAAAATTCATAGTTAATCATCATGGGTTGCGAATGGCCAAATTGTTTTAATAACAACAATGTTAGTGCTAGTGATGAGTTAATTGAATGT
Organism: Nephrotoma appendiculata; assembly: GCA_947310385.1. Lineage (NCBI taxonomy): Eukaryota > Metazoa > Arthropoda > Insecta > Diptera > Tipulidae > Nephrotoma > Nephrotoma appendiculata. The sequence goes on from OX371223.1 coordinate 319,438,109, forward strand.
AACGGACTATGCAAAAAACACTTTCACGCAATATGTGCGGGTTTTCCGAGAACCTGGAAAACACTATCAAGCACTTTGCGATCGCAAATCACATCACATTATGTCTGTGGTGCATGCATTAGCTCATACAATACAACCAGTGAAATATTTGAAAAACTTGACGAGAAGGCCAAATTCATATTCGACAGCATGACAGACCTCTCAAAAAAATATTCGCACACAACAAGATTAAACACGGATCAGTTTAAAATGCTAACAGACGAGCATCAGATCTTCGTCCAGAGCTTAACGTCGTTAGAAAAGCGAATCGAGAGGCTGCAATCAAACATCACAAGCATCTTGAAGGAAAGATTATCATCGATTGACGAGACCATCGAACAAACAGTTCTAAATGCAACAATTTCCGGAACTATGCCTCCTAATGATAACAATGATGATAGTGTAGTCAACTACTCTATTCCTACGTCGAATCGATTTTCGTCCCTAGCTCATGAAATTGACGATGCAGCAACGATTAATACTCTCCGAGAACACCTGAAAAAGGACATGACTCTGATTTGTGAAAAATTCTTCAAGAAGAAAAACGAGTCCGCCAACAATAGGAATAACGACAAACTAGTTAAAAGCAAGGAAGATAGTGGTTGTTGGCGTTTTGTATACGGGAAAAAATTTATAAATCGGACTGGACAAATCATGACTTGAAGATCAATTCATCTTTTGAGCGACACGCCTGCTCACCATATCACTCAAAAATCACAAGGACAAAACAATTCCGCAGATCTGACATCATACCTCCATCGACTACTGTTCAACCACTCGCCAGCTCACCAACTTCAGGGATCGAGACACCCGTTCAACAACTCGTTACCACTGAAGCGTCAAGCATCAAGAGTGCTCGAGCGACACCTATTCAACCACTCGCCGGTACACCGCCTTCAAGTATCAACATTCCTCCATCGACATCCTTAATTTTTAGACGAAACGATCCCTCAAGACACACCATCCATCGGAAGAACAGCACCGAAAAATACCCAAATTTTTTAAAAGGTATAACAATCCATCCTGAGGGTGAGAGCAATGTCAAAGTCAAAAACTCATTCAACTCCAACAACATCGAGGATCAGCCCACCATCAACATCACAAGTTCACCCAGTTCTAACACCAACGGAGGTCTAATTTCAGGCTCCTCATCAGCATCTTTCGTTGATCCAGTCTTTCCACCAGCAGTGAGGATGGGTATTATCTCATCTAATGGTGATGGAAGATACCTCGTCGGGCGCCTCAGAGAAGACAAAATCTTGGAAGCGGCAAAACTATACGTTGCCCAGTACAAGGATTTAAAAGCCGGTACAAGCTTCCGAGGCACAACGTTCGAAGACCTTAAATTAATTCTCAGAAAGGAAGGATTTCCAACTTGTGTGGAGAAGTTAAAGGATATCCTGATCAACTTTTACCAGGCATACGACATCTCAAAAGAAGATATGGAGAAAACCCTATCTGCATTCCGAGATTTCACCACAACCGAGAGAATTATTCACCTGAATAATAGTAAGAATAATTTTAACCAATTTTATTTTAACAAAAAAAATTTTTAATAGACACGACGTGCATTTCAGAGATTAACTCTAGAAATGTCAACATATAGATAGGTTTGTCAACAATACTGATTATAATAGTAAAACTAATTTAAATAATAATATTGACATAAATGTTGACCAACATTGCTTTAATATTTTTTATGCTAATTGTTGAGGAATTAGAACTAAAGTAAACTCCCTCTTTCGAAGGTTACATTCCACAGAGTTTAAAATTTTTGCATTGGCAGAGACCTGGCTTAATTCTAGTGTTTCTGACAATGAGATTTTTAATTCTGATTGGCTAGTTTATAGAAAAGACAAAAATTATGATCTAAGAAATAACACAAGGGGAGGTGGGGTATTGTTAGCAATTCACAAGTCCATCCCCTCATCCGAAATAAATTCTGACTCTAAATTCTACGTTCCGATACACCCACTATCTGAACAGATATGGTGTACTATTAATTTCAGCAGCAAAACATTAATTATTGGTTGTATCTATGTCCCTCCAGCATCGGACGAAAATATCTATGAAAGTATTTTTAATTCAATTAATGTAATTTCAACTAACATTAATGACGATAATGAAATTTTAATTTTTGGAGATTTTAATAGACCACACTTACAATTTATTAGAGATCCTGACGATGAAAATTTACTTTTACCGACAAATACAAACGACAACATTGATATTAGACTACTAAATTGAACTTACGGCAACAATATGTATCAAATCTCTGATATTAAAAACAGTAACGATAGACAACTTGATTTAATATTTGCCACAGCTTTCGAACATTGTAACGTAAGAGAAGCTGATGATACTGAGTCTTACTTCACTAATTCAATACATCATAAAGCATTAATAACCAACTGTAACCTGTCTACTTCACCTTGTAAACTTCAAAACGAACCGAAATACGCGTACAATTTCAAAAAAGCTAATTTTAACTCAATTAAGATTGAAATTGATATGATTAATTGGCAAGAAGTATGTTCCTATTTTCAACCTAGATTTCACTATTGATCAATTCCATACTATTATTGATGGGATTATTTCAAGACATGTTCCCTGGGTAAAACAAAGAGAAAATAGAAAAGAACCTTGGTTAGACAGACGTCTCAAGAATCTACGCAATAGAAGAAACAGAGCTTTCAAAGTTTTCAAAAAGTATCCAACAACGAACAATAAAACACGACACCATCAGTTATATGAAGAATTTGAGTCCGCATCAAGAAGAGCTTACGATAACTACATCAAACAACTCGGTGAGAACATAATTTCAGAACGAAAAAAGTTTTATGATTTTGTTAACTCTAAACGGAACACTAAAGGATACCCAGTAACAATATATTTGAACGAGGTATCGTCCTCGAACCCTAAAACTCTCTCCGATCTTTTTGCTGAGCGTTTTCAATCCATTTATAAAAGAGAAGCCAATGAAAACAGTTTACCTGATTTCTATCAGGAAAACATATCACCCCGTTATGAGCTATGGAATGTGGAGTTGGAAGAGAGTGACATTTTGACCGGACTGCAAGGTCTGGACATTAAAAAAGGATCTGGGCCTGACGGCATTCCACCCATATTTTTGAAAGAATGTGCAAACTCTCTAGTTAAACCATTATATTACATCTTTAACCGATCTCTAGTGGAAGGAATCTTTCCTAGTTTTTGGAAATTGTCTTTTTTGACAGTTATTTACAAATCTGGCGGAAGGTGTAATGTAGCTAAATACAGAGGAATTGCTGTCTTATCTTGTATTCCCAAACTCTTTGAAAAATTAATTCATGATAAGCTTGCAGAAACCATTGTCTCCAATCTTAATGATCAGCAACATGGATTTATCAAAGGTAGATCCGTAACAACTAACCTGACAATCTTTACTTCTTACTTATTAAAACAAATGGAAAAAGGATTTCAGGTTGATGCAATTTACACTGATTTCAGCAAGGCTTTTGATAGAGTGGATCATAAAGTGTTGATTAAAAAACTAGAACTAATGGGAATAGGTGGCTCATTACTCAACTGGTTAAGCTCATATCTAAAAAACCGAACTCAATGTGTTCGCTTTCAAGGCCACATATCACAAGCAGTACAAGTAAGTTCAGGGGTTCCACAAGGTAGTCACTTGGGGCCATTACTCTTCAATCTCTTCATATCAGACTTGTCAACAGTACTGCAAAACATCAAGCATTTATTCTATGCTGATGACCTAAAAATATTTCACAAAATCGAAAATACAGACGATGCAATTTGTTTACAATCAAATCTAAACAAATTGATATCGTGGTGCAACAGTAATAAATTAGATCTAAATGTGGACAAGTGTTACGTAATCAGTTTTACAAGGAAAGTTGTTCTTCATAATATTGACTACGTAATTGATGAGAGGAGTTTGAAAAGAGTGAACGAAATAAGAGATTTAGGTGTAATAATTGACACGCGAGTTAATTTCCATAAACATTATGATGTAACGTTGGGAAAGGCATATGGGGTACTGGGTTTCATAAAAAGAAGAGCTAAAGAATTCAACAACTTATGGGTAACAAAATCACTCTATTGCTCATTTGTGAGATCTATCCTTGAGTATGCTTCGGTAACTTGGATGCCATACACCGAAGAGTATGCAATAAAATTTGAATCAGTCCAGAAGCAATTCTTATTGTTCGTGCTCAGGCTTATGTTCGATCCGCAAGATTAGACCAACCTACCAAGTTACAATTCTAGACTCGACTTAATAGGTTTAGATACTCTTTCATTAAGACGAAATTTGCTCGCGGCCAGTTTCATTTTTGACGTGTTAAAAAAAACATCAACGTCGATGAAATTTCAAATGCTGTGGTTTTAAATCAAGGACGCACTTGACATGCAAAGTACTTAAAAGAAGTTCACCACCCTACCAACTATGGAATGAATGAACCAATAAATAGAGCATGTAAAATTTTTAATAACCATATTGACGCTTACAAGCCAGGTACGAACTTGACAAAACAAACATATAAGAAAAATTTCAAATCGCAATTTAAATAAATTTTTTGTTTATATAACTGACTGTATGTTTGGGTTGCTACCTATACCATTGGTGAGGACACTAAGTACTCCGAGTCACACCAATCGTAGGTTTGTATGAACCCGTAAGAATAAACTTAGCAAGAACATTTAATATTTAATTTTTAAGTATCAAAATAAGAAAAAAATAGTAAAATAAAATTGTGAAAGAATAAGTTAACGAAATACAAATTTGTTAGAAAATAAGAATTTATATATTAGAATATTTTTACAATATATATGTACCTTGTTTGGTAAATTTAAAATAAAAAAAATCTGGTGCGAAAAATAAAAAGACCACTTACTGGGTGGTAGAAGTAGAGCCATCAACCAGAGTTGCTCTCACTGCGCACAACATGGCCATGGCTTTGAGGGATGTCTATAAAAAGACAAACCTGCCAGATGAGCAAGCTGCAAGGAAATACAAAACCAAATGATTACCAAGTAGGTCGCGTTCTATGTAACGCATACAAAAATGGTGTGCAACGCCTGAGATTTAATACTAAACATGATGATTAGTCACAATCAAAGAAATTGCAATAGCAACCTACGTATCGCCCACCTCAACGTGCAGGGCGCTAAAATAGTTAGATCAGAGATATATGAAAGCATTTCCACCCATGACATAGATATTCTATGTGTGCAAGAACCACACTCGGTCAATGGTCAAATCAGCAGCATGCCATCTACAGCCAGAGTAACAACAGGCTGCTCTGAGAATCCCAAGACTGCAATTAGTATTCATAGTGTTGGCATCTGTGCAAAATCGAAACGATCCTAGACGCTCTCTTGGGTCAACAAAAAAAGGTAATGATTATCGGAGACTTCAGTGCTAGAAGTAAAATGTGGCATGATCGTTTACCAATGAAAGTGGAAGAAAAATAGAGGACTTCGGGTCCAGGAGTGACCTTTTTATAATGAACTTGCAGGAACACCCAACGACATTCTCGTCAAACGGGAACTCTAATATTGACCAAACAGTAGTTAACGGAGTCTTACTTGGCTCGATAGTTGGGTGGTGTGTAAGAAAAAGTTGGACATTTAGTGAAAATAGAGTCATAACTTTTGAGTTGAACGCGCCACAGAATAGTCCGCTTGCAAGTAGCAAGACTCCGAGATTCGCCATAAAGATAGCTGAGTTTATTGGCTAGACACCTGATCGGCTCTTGGGATAGTGTAGAAGCACTTCTTGAAATTAACTCGATAGACGAAATTGATGACTGTGTGGAGCTGATCTCAACGCAGTTAACCAGTGTCTGCAACAACTCAATTCCTAAGAAGAGTGTGGCTAAGAGACGAAATAGTTGGTGGAACTCTTATCTAAGGAAACTTAGATTCTCTATACATAAGCTCAGAAGAGCATATACTAGAAGCAGAGGTACCAAACCGCAAAACAGTTGAAATTGTCTCTCTTTAGAGCGGCAAGAAATAAATACTTCCATGAAGCAGCGTAACAAGTCTCCTGAACTTGACAACTTGAACGCTGAAATAATCCAACTGGCTTGGCCCATCATAGGGACTACCATAGTAAAATTATTAAACAGCTGCTTGAAATTTGGCTACTTCCCTAAGGTGTGGAAAAAGGGTGAAATGATTATAATCAGGAAACCTGGAGATAGAGATCCACTTTCTCCGAAGTCTTATAGACCAATCATGTTGCTACCTGTCATGGGGAATTTCTTAGAAAGGCTACTAGCAGTTCGTATTTCTGCACGAATCGAACAGAGCAGACTGTTCTCGGACAAACAATTCGGCTTAACGTGGCCTGGTGTCATCGCAACTTTATCAGTCTATAATCTCCCCAAAAACACTATGAATGTGTTTAGGAGCTATTTCAGCTAACGATCCGCAGTAATCAGAGACATATATGGTTCTGGATCAAAAGAAATAACAAAAGGATGTCGTCAGGGCCCAATCCTAGGTCTCCCAGTCTGGAACATCGTGTTTAACACGAGCATGATGGATAACATGGACGAAATAGTATTCGCAGATGATAAAGTTATTCTGGTGCACCGCAATTCGAGGCTTGAACTTCAGCGCCAGGGTCAAAACGCCATTAATTATATATTACAATGGTGTGATATAAATAAAATGTCACTATCTGCAGAGAAAACGGTGATTCGGCAGCTTAAGATATATCATTAATCGGCCGAAACATGGAAATGGTCAAGTGCGTTAGATATTTAGGAGTTGACATCGATGAACGTATGGGAGTAACATCTCACGTCTTAAAGAGTAGAGTAGTAACTATTCCACTCCTTGGCGAGAGTGTCTATAGAGGGATGGCGACTTAACTATAAAACACTTGTATTAATTAACAAAGGTGTTACGGAGGCGCTTTTTTCTATAATTGCTTTCATATGATTCAGAAGTAACTGTGCTCCAAGAAGCTTTAGTTACGGCAAACTTCTTTGTTTTAGAAGATCAACTCATGTTTTGCCCCCAACAAGATTAACTGAGAGTGTGGATATCCATGGAAAACAAGGTTCTCAGTTATTTCCAGCCATCTCGGAATTCGTACTGCAGATGCAATAACTATTTCTTCTCTAACAACATGCCAATTTTTCGCAACTTTCACTGGACGGTCGTCATCCCATTCAAGTTCACATAGCCATAAGCTTTGTAATGACATCTTCGGGGTGATTAGTAGCGGTGACAATCACCCATGTGGGCCGAATATTCGACTAATCTGTGATAAGAAAGTTCTCTTGGTGTGTTTTTCAGTGATCGGCATATCTACAGAAAACATGAAATTATCATCTTCTGGATTCCAACGAATACCAAGAACTAGATAGTGTCTTGGTTGATGTGTCTGAATCGCTGTTCAGTAATTTCCGGAGTTCCGCATCATTTGTTGTGAACTTTCTCAAATTGAATCCCCCCATCATCAGATCATCTAAGGGTGATTTTTTTGTGGTTAGGATTTTCATGCATTAGTATTTGACAGATCACGCGGGATTTCAGACAAGGTGTCAAAAAGAAAGATGCTCAGTATGCTTTGACATTTCATAATGAATAGACTTACTAACGAGCAACGCTTGCAAATAATTGAATTATATTACAAAAATCAGTGTTCGGTTCGAAAAGTGTTTCGCGATTTACGTCCGATTTATGGTCTACATAATCGACCAAGTGAGCAAACAATTAATGCGATTGTGACCAAGTTTCGCACTCAGTTTACTTTATTGGACATTAAACCAACCACACGAATGCGTACAGTGCGTACAGAAGAGAATATTGCGTCTGTTTCTGAGAGTGTTGCTGAAGACCGTGAAATGTCGATTCGTCGCCGTTCGCAGCAATTGGGTTTGTGTTATTCGACGACATGGAAGATTTTACGCAAAGATCTTGGTGTAAAACCGTATAAAATACAGCTCCTGCAAGAACTGAAGCCGAACGATCTGCCACAACGTCGAATTTTCAGTGAATGGGCCCTAGAAAAGTTGGCAGAAAATCCGCTTTTTTATCGACAAATTTTGTTCAGCGATGAGGCTCATTTCTGGTTGAATGGCTACGTAAATAAGCAAAATTGCCGCATTTGGAGTGAAGAGCAACCAGAAGCCGTTCAAGAACTGCCCATGCATCCCGAAAAATGCACTGTTTGGTGTGGTTTGTACGCTGGTGGAATCATTGGACCGTATTTTTTCAAAGATGCTGTTGGACGCAACGTTACGGTGAATGGCGATCGCTATCGTTCGATGCTAACAAACTTTTTGTTGCCAAAAATGGAAGAACTGAACTTAGTTGACATGTGGTTTCAACAAGATGGCGCTACATGCCACACAGCTCGCGATTCTATGGCCATTTTGAGGGAAAACTTCGGAGAACAATTCATCTCAAGAAATGGCCCGGTAAGTTGGCCACCAAGATCATGCGATTTGACGCCTTTAGACTATTTTTTGTGTGGCTACGTCAAGTCTAAAGTCTACAGAAATAAGCCAGCAACTATTCCAGTTTTGGAAGACAACATTTCCGAAGAAATTCGGGCTATTCCGGCCGAAATGCTCGAAAAAGTTGCCCAAAATTGGACTTTCCGAATGGACCACCTAAGACGCAGCCGCGGTCAACATTTAAATGAAATTATCTTCAAAAAGTAAATGTCATGGACCAATCTAACGTTTCAAATAAAGAACCGATGAGATTTTGCAAATTTTATGCGTTTTTTTTTAAAAAAAAGTTCTCAAGCTCTTAAAAAATCACCCGTTACATACATGTTTTGTCTGATGACCTGTACTGCTTCTGGTTTTGTATCTTTAAATTGCTTAGCCAATTGATTTAAAGTGTACGTAATCACAAATTATGCTGACGTCGTGCCGTACGTGATAGTTTTTAATTGATAGGCGGCAATTTTTTCCTCGGGTGATTTTCGCCATATTATCAACTGGTTTTTTCGATCATGCTCATGTACGAGTACCTACCGGAACATTTTTTTGATATCTCTGATCAAAACGTATTGAAAATCTTGAATTTCAGTATTACTTCGTGTAAGCTCGGTTGCACAGTTGGTCCCTTCAACAAAACTTCATTCAGCGATTTTTCCCACCACTTTTAGCTGACGCATGGTAAACGACTCTCAACGAACCAGTTCGTGGTCGAACTCGATTGTTTCAGAACACCATTTGTGTAGTTCACTTTGTTCATGTGTCCCAATAACTCGTATTCGTCCAAAAAATCGATATACAGACGACGTAGATTTGGATCTCGTTCAAATCGCCTTTCCATGCTCTCCAGGCAGAGTAGGACTAAACTGAATGTGTACTTGCTAACTTAGAAGTAGATTCTTTGAATGGAAGCTGAGTAATGAATCTTCCATCTTGTGCTCGAGTTGTGGTTTCTTGATAGTATCGAACACAAGTTTGCTCTTCAGGAGACATACAACTTTTCAACGCACCAGTTACTTCCTCTATCTCCCAAAACTTCCTCAAGGCTGCATCAATATCAATTGTTGTTGAGCTTATTGAGACCGTCACTTGACCTTATTAGAGACCCTCCTCCAACAATCTATCTTAACTTGGCTTTTGAGCTACGAGCTTACCTTCGAAGACCTCATCTGGCCATCCTCTAGAATATGGAAGAACATATCGACTCCTAGTAATAGATCAAAAATTTTAACTAAACAGAAATCTTACTCTCACAAATTAATGGTAAGTTATATAATGTAAGTTTTAATGTATTTAATAAATTTAATTTGATACTTCCTTTAGGTAAACAACAATAATAATTTCCTGTGTGTATGCAGATTAGCTGTGATTATCAGATAAGTATACAACTTCAAACTTATTTATTGCGATGGTTCTTTTTGTTTCTTTTTCTTCCATGTTGAGATTTCGTCGTTTAATGGATCTGCTTGAACATAGTGCTAAATTAATTTTATGTTCCAGGCAAAGCTTTTGTCGATTCCAAACAATTACTACCACAATATTTTTTATATCAATATGAAAAAATCTTGGAAATCCTTGCTAATGAATTGTGGTCCATTATCTGGACACCTTAACAGTGACAGAACAGGCTGTTTCATGATATTGATGATTCATGTAGTATTGCCTTAGACTACGGATTTTAGAATGGTGAATGTTGTTAGTAATTGATCTAATATAACTAAAAATGATTGTATTCCATGTTTTCGATCTCGGGTATGGCTCGAATAAATTTCTAAAATGCACGTCATTTCCAACCGACAAAATATGCCTTGAAAATTTGGTACACCTACAGATTTCACATTTCATTATACAGCATATGTACTTCATACGGCCATTGGTCCAATAATATAACTTTTTAATCCTAGGTTTTGGTTATACCCTATACCCCATATTTGATCCGGCAGCCAAAGCTATATAAGAAGAATCTTGTCTTTGAGCTTTTGGTAAGCGTCAAATTGGAAAGCTACAGCGTTTAAATCAATTCTACCAATCACCTCTTGCGAATTATTGGAAAGTACGACCAGATAATCACTGTATTCGCGACAGGGTAACTTCTACTATATTATCGCGACCTTTAATTTGCTCTACAATACATTTGAATATTTACAGGAACAAGGTTCTGATTAACCTACTATAAGTCTTTCACTTTCATCAGTCATTTGAGAGTGGCATGGTAAGAGACTAAATTGAACCGGTCACCCTTCACATGTACGCTATCGGTTGTTCGCATTATCTTCATTTAGCTGGTAAATTACCCCCTCCTTCGGCACTCGTGTCGCTTCATATATGGCAGAATCGTTTTTCATATCTGGGCTGGCGAATACTGTAACCACACATACACGATACTTCAACATCTCATATAGGGCTTTTGTGCTTTCGGTGACCGGATTAACATTGTGTTCTCATTTAATAGGCTCGTGATTAAGACGATAAGACTAACCCACAATTTCTAGGAAGCGAACAATTTGATTAACGTCCTTAGAATTTGAAAAATTCACAATATAGCTTCCACTTTATCTGAATAGGTCCTGATGCCATTTTCACCGACTACTTAAACGCGATACTTAATAAGTCTTATGCAGAAATGTTTTTTTTTTCTAAAATATAGGTCAGGCTGGCATTAGCGAGATGAGAAGCAACTATATGCCAAGCAGTTCTACGTGTTCCTCGAAGTTTGAGGAAATTACTAAAAAGTCGTCCAGATAGACAAAGACGCGTTCGTGTGCAGTTCTGGTGGAACAACTTTATGCATCAACCGAATTAGTAGTTGTGCTGCGTTACAGATCCCAACCTTTTAAAGAATCATCCAGCGGAATCTACCAGAACGCATCTTTCAGGTCCTAGCTGCTTATATATTTCAAGTTCTTGATTTGGGTAATTAAATCATCGAGTATGATTATCGGACCTCGAGCTTTGGCTAGGTTCGATTATATTTAACGCTAAAATTCGATCAATTTTTTGATTTAATTGTTCACGTCTCGCGTGCGAAATGAGGTAATACCTTTGTTTAATACCTTGTGAGTGAGCAATTGACTTCAATGTGGGGTTTGTGCGGAGGTTCGTTAATCATAGACCTAATTCGTCTGAATGACGGTGATTTATTTATTGTGGTTATCAAAATCACCTGTTACTCTCAGCAACATTATGCATTTTGTGTTAATCCAGATTGGACAAAGATATTTCACTCAACGGCTGGCGTTATATTGAACGCAAGCCAAAAGTTTACTCCTAAATACGGTATTACTATCAACGTCGGAACAATATAAAAAAACACACTTCCGGTTTTGGACAGAAATTTCACTGGCAGTTTAACGTATCCAATAATTTTGTTTCTAATGCCATTGGTCGTTTGAACTGATGAACTGATGTTGATCGTGGCTCCATTATCAGCAGACTATAGACAAAACATTTATTTGGACTTAAGGACGGGGGTCCACAATCGTATTTAATATGGTCGCCGCGGCGCATTTTGAGGCGCAATCTTGAGTCAAAACAGAAGTATGACCACAAATCCTTGTATCTTTGGCATTAAATACAAAGATGTTCTATTGATCGAACATTTTATGACATGAGCCTATCTTTAAGTGATGGGGGAGATTGTTCTATTCTCAATCGAATATTTTGGATATTCTATGATGAAATTGAGTACGGATTCCCTAGGCGATTGCGTTCTAACAAAAAATTCTGTGCTGAGCTTGTATTTCTTCATCTCATCATTTCAGCCAAGACAATAGCGCCGCGGCCATTTAGCATTGGATTAATCTCGAAAAAATATACCATCCCCCCCATGAACCTATCTTATGTCTACATAACCCCAATATTTTACCAAAATTGCAAATTTAAATATAAAGTCGCCAATATTGGGTCACCGCGGTTCTGAGAAGCATCACATCAGGTCATTGAAATTTGACTTGAGAACAGTTAGGTTAAAAAGCACCTCTCTCTGCTGGGGCAGTTGTGTTCATTTCATGTGGGAAAATATGTATATTAAGATTGTTCTCTTACAGTAATCACGCCAGGATTGGCTTGTCCTATATTGATAAAGGAAAAGTCAGTAGACAAATTCTTTGCAGATTTCCTGACGAATAGATTCTACAAGCCTGGCGAATAGATCTACTAATGATGTCGAACTTCATTCTAATGGCACGCTTCAGCCAATGTCTCGCTTTAACCCATAAAGGATTCGTTTTTGCGAAACCATTCTTATTTTTCTTGACACAGCCGTGATTCCGCATCAGGTTCCGCGTTCTCTATGCTTTTTTTTAGTTTTGTCTTAATTTTTTTGCTGTAGACAAGCGATTAGCACATTTGAACATTTTGAAAAGATCAGTGATTTAACTATACTGTAGGATTTATTTAGTCTAAAATAGAAAAAGCTTGTCAGAAATGTAAAGATTCCAAACATGTATTCGGAGTTAGCTTTGGAATAAATATTCAGACAATACGGCATGTCGGGGACTCGCTTCTTCTTTTCAAATTAGACAGCTCTCATCTATTGCACTATGTGGAAGCTGATTCCCTTGAAAGATAATTATAAATTTTATTAGTGTTTGATTTTATAAAGGAGAAAACTTCTCGCAGATATCTATTAGCTCCGATATAGTTCGATCCGCAATCGCTATAAATATCGGTGCATAAGCCGCGTCTGGCCACAAATATTTTAAATGCAGCTATGAAGGCGTTAGTTGTTAGGTCGGTAGTCACTTCGATATGTACTGCTCGAGTACTCGTGCATACAAACAAACAAATATATGCCTTGAATGGCCTCTGTCCTCTGCCTCTTTTGTGGAAAACCTGCATAGGACCAGCGAAATCAGTTCCCACTTGTAAAAACGCTCGTACGTGTTGAACTCTGCATGTAGGTAAGTTCCCCATTCGTTGTGCCAATGGAACTGGGTTCGCTTTAAAACATGGCATACAGTTTCTAATGACCTGCCTTATCTCGTTCCTTGCTCTAATTACCCAATATTTTTGCCTCAAGATCGTTAATAAAAGCTGCGGACCCGCGTGATAATATCGAGCGTGAATATCTTGAATGATTAGCTTTGATAGCCTCGATGCCGGTATGATGATTGGATGCTTCGTAGCGTAAAGCGCTTGTGAATTTTGAATGATTCCTCCAACTCTCATTAAACCTTCCTCATCAATGAATGGATTCATGAATCTAAGCGAACTCTTTATTGGCTTCTTCTGTTTGATGGCTAAGATCTCTTCCATCAGGCAATCCGATTGACTAGCTTTGCAGCACATTTTTTCCGCCGCGTCCATTTCTGTCACAGTAATAGGTCCCCTTTCCTTTGCTTTACCTTTGCGTGAATTGTGCATAAATCTTTGAACCACAGCAACTACCTTGATCAGCTTTCTGAAAGAAGAGAATTTATTTATTAATTCCGATACAAAACTATTGGGTTGGCACTCTGATTGGAGTGTCATGCTGAAACTGGTTCGTTCTTCTTCTTTATTGCCATAGTGAAATTGTTGTTCTGGCCAGTTTTCTTGACTATTCTGCAACCACGTAGGTCCACTCCACCATAACTCGTGGTTGATTATTTCCGATGGAAGAATTCCTCGTGACGCGCAATCAGCTGGATTATCTCGTGTAGGTACATGACGCCAACTATCCCGTTTTACTATCTCCAGTATTTGGGACGTCCTATTTCCCACAAATGTCTGCCAGCGTACAGGTACATCCGAGAGCCAATCTAGTACAATAGTAGAGTCGGTCCACATATTATCCTTGTTGTCGTAATGGCTAGTATTTCCGTGATCGACTTTATTAATCTTGACAGCAGGTGCGCAGCACAAAGTTCTAACCTTGCCACAGAGATTTTCTTTAAGGGAGCAACTTTGGATTTAGCTGCCACTAGATAACATTGAAAAGTTGATGCCTTAATTGGAAGACGTAGATATACTAGGCAGCGTATGCTCGCTCGCTTGCATCGCAAAATCCATGAACTTCAATATTATCGCTCGGTGTGCGCATCCATCTATGCAATTTTACTTCTTCCAATCAATGTAATTGCTCTCTGATACCCATCCACGTTTGGCTAATGTGTTGCGGCAATTCATCATCCCATTCTACCGCGGTCAACCATAGTGTCTGGAATAATATTTTAATTTTTATTATTACCGGCGATAGCCACCCCAGTGGATCGAAAATCTGACTGCATTCTGACAATAGCTTTCTTTTTGTAAAAAGTGGAACTCCCAGATTTACTCGATATGAAAACATGTCGATTTTTGGATCCCACCGTAAACCCAGAACCTTCACCGTAACGCCTTCTTGTGAAAATTCTTTAACACATTCAGCTCTGTCTTCCTCTGGAATTGAGCTTAAAAATTCGTCTGAATTAGATACCCGCCATTTTCTTAATTTCATGAGTGACTCAGCAAGGATTTTTACTAAACTAATTCGCAATTCTTCCGCTTCCTCCAATGTATGTGCACCCGCCATGAGATCGTCCACGTATGTGTAACTGCTTAAAGCATTCGCTGCAGCTGGAAGAGTAGATTGGTGTTTGAGTTCTTTTTCCTTTAGTACCCGGGTTACAAGATACGGAGCAGCTGAAGTCCCATACGTTAGCGTCTTAAGTTTAAAATATTGCATCGGCTGTTTGTCACTCGATCTCCACACTATCGCCTGATATTTTGATTGTTCTTCTTTCACCAAAATCTGTCGGTACATTTTCTCTACATCCGAACTGATTGCTATCCTGTGTAGACGAAAACGAAGTACGATTGCATACAAGGTTGGCTGTACTTGTGGACCGACTAGTAGCAGATCATTCAGCGAAGAACCATTTGAGGTTTCGGCAGAAGCATCAAAGACGACTCTAAACTTTGACGATTCTGGCTTTAAGATTCCATGGTGTGGTAAGTAATTCAAGGTTTCGAACTCGCTGCCCTTAACTTCCTCCATATGCCCTAGCTGGAGATATTCTTGCATGAACTCGTTATATAGTCCCTTGAATTTGTCGTCCCGTTGAAATTTTCGTTCCATCGCCCTTTGACGGCTCAGCGCTACATTTAAGGATTTTCCTAGTTCAACTCTAGTCGATTTAAATGGCAATTGCACGACGAATCTACTTGTTGGAGTGCGGTGAGTTGTATCTGCGAATAGTTGTTCACAACGATTTTCTTCGTCAGTCAGGCTGCTTATCGTTGGTAAATCCTCAAGCTCCCAAAATTTCTTGATTATTTCGTCTGCTTTGGCTCTGTAGTAATTTGGCTTACGCTGCTTAAAACTGTATTAGCGGATTCCAGTTCACCGCCTAACACCCAGCAAAAAATGGTTTCTACAGCGAATGTGTTGTTTTCCAGTTTCATCCGACCATCGAGTAATACATTAAATACCTACTGGACACCTAGATAATATCAATATCTTGAGAACAATTATTTGGGTTAGCTAGCAATAGGTTGTTATTCGTGACCGTAGATTCAAATGATTGGACAGGCAGTTTTGAGCATAATTTGGACATAACTAGCGCTTCCACCTGAATATGGTTTTGATTGTTGACCCGGGATGTTAGATTGACAGTGACACATCCTTTTGCAACCTGATTGACCGACCCACCAATGCCGGAAACAATTGTTCGATTCCGCCGTCTTGCTAACCGTAGTTTCCTGCAGAGCTTTTCTGTTATGAGACTAGACATTGAACCAGAATCTAATAGGACCCTGCATTCATGTTCCTCCCCGCGATAATCGGTTACTGTTGCAAGTGCTGTTGGTAGTACGTTGTTCGTCGATACCTGTGCATGTGCAGTTGTGGTTTGAGCTTCCTCCGTTGCTGGTTTGCTATCTTGTTCATTTGATTCGGATAGATGCAAAAGCGTATAATGGTTTTCCCCACAATGTCGGACGTTTGTTGGTTGGTGGTTTTAGAGACTCTAAGGCATCAGATCGTTTCAATAAAAATTTGAAGAAACTGTCTAATGTTGGTAATTCGTCTTCACACGAAATCTGTGCCCACAATGCTCGATTTTCTGCATCTAACTTTTCTTCGAGGATGAACAATAGCCAAACATCTCGTGATTCAGCTTCCTTTCCTAGTGCCTTCAAGCCTCTGGTTATTTCGTCAGATGTATCGAGCAACTTACGGACGTTAACTGCACTTGGCTGGTGAATGGTTGGTTGGTCTATGAATTTTCGTATAAATTCCTTTATGGTATGCTTCTTTCGATCATACCTATCGCACAATTTTCGGAAGGCTTCAAAATAAATGGTTTCGGTGATTGAAATGTGCTTCAACAAGTTGTATGCATCACCCTTTAAGAAGCCTTTAAGGTACTGCAGCTTCTGCGCTGGCGACAAATTAGCGTTCTCATGAATCGTTTTTACGTACAAATCGTAAAACGATTGCCATTCGGTATATTGTCCTGAAAACGGTGTAATATTAATTTTCGGGAGCTTAACGTCTATTTGTTGGCTCATGGTGGCATTCATGCTGGAGTTTGCTGCACTCTGAGACTCTTCTGGATACTGCGCATTATATTCTCGTATGTATTGATTTAACCGCGATTCCACAACGTAATATAGTTCAGTGAAATCGATCATACTACTCTCGTGCTCTGGCTCTATCTCAAAAATTGAAGTCTCATTTTCCTCGAATTGCTTTAATAGTACCTTAGCACGTGCTAACTTGGATTGAAATCCATCAATATCTAACTTATCAGCTGGAGCTTGCACGTAATATAACTTGGTCATTTGACCTTTAATTGAACCACGTGTGCTCTTCAGAGATTTTAATTTCACTTCTGGCTCCATGTTTGGCACTTCACTAATTACACTTATTAATGTTTTCACTCACTTTGATCACTCTAATTCGTTTTAATTTTGTTTAGTCTTAAGTTTACGTTTACCGGCTTTTATAGGTTTGCGACAACGATTCTACGATTTCTTACGAAAAAAATGTCTACCTCTATGTTTTACGAACGACACGGACGCACTTGAAAATGAGGGGAGTAGATTTTACCAGAAATGAGCGAATTAAGTCTTATACTATATTACACTTCCAAAACAAAATTAATTTTATTCCCTTTTTTTCAAATAAAACATATATACTTTATTATCTTTCTTTTATCATTTTAGAATATTGACTTTAAAGCAGACGATTTATAAATTGAATACTTAGCTGAATATGGCACAGCAGGTAACCATGTGGTATGCAATCGCCAGCAAAATGTCCGCTACAATATTTTTTCCTCGACTGGATATATATGTACTGCAACAATTTTGGTTATACCGGATATCCGGCTCGAAGGATCATGAAGTTTACTGGATGATAATTTCCGCAACTAAAGATTATCCAGAACCTTCGACCGTTTCAGTTGAACACAATTCGCATAACTCGACAATAAAAAAACACGATTCTATGTTCACTATTTATTATGTTCACTTTGTAGTTTGTACAATTCAATTAATAAATAAACTAGGATTTTCCACAACTAAATTGAAGTTTTTATTTATATAATGTTACTTGTACAACTTTCTTTTTATGACTGATGATTTTACCTTTTGTTTTTCGCACGATGTATCACCTTTAAAATTGAACTCAATTCCCATTGGATCCATAATCGTGTGTCCCACTGTTGACCTCTAATTGGTGATTTCACATTCGCGGCTAAAATAAACGAAATTCAAAAAAAATAGTTTGCTCAATATTGCAGCATAGTTTCAAACCAGTACGGAGTTTACTCAAAATGTTACAATGGTTTTACACTGTTTAATATTACTATTACTCCCTAGATGACACTTATAATGATAAAGTTTACAATCTTATAACGATAATAAATAAATATGGTTTTAGTACAATTTTGCTGCGAAATGTCAGAATAATTTTCGTTCAACAACATATACGCTATGGATTCGAATTTAAAGCTAAGTATTTAATGTTAAATAATTAATAATAGTACTAATTCAAATTATTTTTAATTTTAGATGCATTGGTTGCTGTATGGTTAAGGTGGGATAGACCTGGTACTCGGGCCTTACTCGAGGTTAATTCTTAGGATTAGGGTAGGCAAGGATAATGCATTAATAGATTTACGTGATAAATAAGTAATATGTAGATTCATTCATTTGCAGGTACTTCGTTGTCCAACAGAAGCCTATATACCAAAATCTCCAGGATCCGTTCTACAGACTTATCATATTTACAGACTTTCTCGTTATTATTAGGAAAAATAAAAGTGCCAAAATTGGGTACCCCGCCTATTGGCATAGTCATTTGGCGTATTATTTTAAAATTGGACTACCTCCTTCTTTTGATCTAAATACGTTGCTATGAGCCAAAATCTCACGTATGTGAAGTTAGCCCGAAAACCACCCCGAAAAACGCCTGTTAAATTTCTACGCTAAATGCATTAAAAGCCCCTTCAGCCCGAAAAATAAAAAAATATTTAGAAAGTTAAATTCCATCCCAAAAAAACAAAGCCAATCGCATCAAAATCTCTAGGATCTGCACCACATATTTTCCATTTTCGGACCATCATTATATTTATCATAAAATGAACAGACCAAAATGGTTCACGCTGGCGTTCCGAATAAATATTTGTGGTATTTTTTCGAAACTGGGCAGGTTTTATCTATTCCACTAAGTATAGTTTGTATGTGGCAAAATCTGTAGGATTCGCTCCATAGAATTTCCAGTTACGAACTATTGCATTTAACTTTGATAAAATGAACTAGCAAAATGGTGAACTCTGACGATAGACGATTTCTTAAAATTTGATATAGCTTTCAAGCTATTCGTTTCACTCCCCCGAATTATTATTTCTGGACTATCTCATTATGAATATGTTGAATGGAACGGACTTGAATGTGGGATTGGACAGCTTTTATCTATTGCAGTAGGTGGTAAAATGTCTAGTATTCGCTACACAGAATTTTCGTTTACGGAATATTTCTTTAAAATTACGATAAAATGAATGTGCTAAGGTGGAATACCACGGCGATCCATATAGACTTCTGGCGTATTTTCTCGAAATTGGACAGTTTTATATATTTGGCTTGTAATAATTGCCCGACATTTATAACTATGTTAATTTGATGAGGCATTCTGTAGAAGTTTAGGTATCTTTTTATTTAACACATAACAAACGGACCAAAATGAGGCTCCAAGTTGTGAATTTGTGTTAATTGTGTAAATATTTCCACTGTTGATGGTTTTGGCATATATTCTAGAGTTATTGCAATATATGTTTTATGACTTTTATTACTGTGATTTTTAAAAATTGACAACTTTTAATGACGACGACACGCATTATAAAGTAAATATTTTGTCGAGGGGTGAGAGGGATAAGTTTGATCACAGTGTTTAATGGTGTGTATAATTCGCATCTTGCGTCTAGTTCTTTTTAAGCAATTTCCCCCTTATAATTTTCCTTGTACTGTGGTTTGACCACACCGCAAATATTTAACTTTGGAATAGCCCACCCCAATGCTCGAGTCTTTAGCCCACCAAACCGACCACTTTCTGCGAAACACTAAATGGTGGAAATAAAAATTTCAGTGATGAAAGGCAATACATTTTTAGAAGCACTCCTATAGTTATGCCACCCTACTTTTTTACAACAGGGGAATACAATTTATTAGGCTTTTAAATTGAGGCGGATCTGCTAGTGAACATTTTTACCAACCTTCTAAATAGACAGCAGTTTATTAACCGAGTCAAATATTTTTACTATAAGTATCTAACATATTAACACTGCCCCTACAATGATCCATAAAAACAAAAGGTCTTAAAGGGTTAATAAAATAACGATGGAGCTTAGACACGGAATGCACCAGTCCCTACCACTTTATTTTGTAACACCAATCAACTTCTGAACATTAAAAACTTTGTCATTTAAAGCATAATATACCGTCAATCATTAAAATTATATTTCGCTCAAAAGTTTCATCATCCCACACCATTTAGAAAGATATTTTCTTACTTAACGTTATAAACAGACAGACATACATACATACACATAATAAAGCTCCTATTTATATTGAAATATAACACTTTGTAAAAACTTAATTAAACATTTAAATAAAATATAAGACAAAAAAATAAAAATAAAAAATTAAGCGAAAAAAAATGTTTGGTTCTCGTTTTATCAAAATTTGAATCTAATTAAATGTCTTCATTACCGGAGTGAAATGTTTCCACAACAAAAAAAAACACAGCAGAAGAAAAATTATATATTTTCTTTTCTAAAACTTTAGCAATTATACGTAGGAAAGAAATGAAAAATAAACGTAACACAGAAAAGTAATTCTAATTAAGAGGTGATTGTTACTTTTATTCCGTATACCAAGTAATTTTTTTGTTTTGTTTCTGTTTAAGAACTCTCTTGCTCTGAATATTCAGCATCTTTTGCAACAAAAAGTTTTTTTTTATCGTATCGCACTTTTATTGTTGCTGTTGTTGTATATATATGTAGGTGGTCGGTCTAAAAGGCTATAATTAATTAAGATATTTTTGCCTAAGACAAACAGCTACAAGACTAAATAGATGAAAAACTACAGTTACCCCGGTTTCGGAAAATTGTTTTTCTTCTTCTTTCTAAATTTGTTTTCTCTACGTTGTTGATTCCATCTTGTCCTTTCGTATATATTTTTTTGTATATATTGTTCTACTTGACAGGTAATTAAATTGGTTAATAAATTAAAGGCATCTGTATTATATAGACTCTAAGACGACTGTTTTATTTATTTGTATTTTGTGCTGCAATGTGTAAGTTATTAGAACCCTAATGATTTGTAAATAATTACTTGCGACTTACTTTCGTTTGTATGTACGCGAGAACAATAAAAATATTGTTGGCCCAATTACCTGATTCACGTTATATGTTTTCCAAAACATGAATTGCCAAAAAAAAACAAAATATTATTGTTTCTAGGATGTAAGATAAGATTTTCGATTTAACTGGTAACAGCATGACTAGCGAGTAAAAATTCGCTTTGCAATGCTTGAGGTCGCGTGATAGATATCAATTAGACCATTTCGAAAGCATTTCGTAATTGAAGTGGTGATGGATGTGCGTCAATGGAAGTAAATTAATTAGAATTGGGTGTGGATTACGAAAAGTGATAATTCTATTTAACAGTTATAATTTTATAATTTTTGTCGCAGATGTTTAGGTATGTTAGTTGGTTTTACGAAAGGTGTTTTTGCTTTATCTAGGATCTGTTTATTTGTATTTAAAAAAGTTAAGTGAAATCATATTACATAAACATTAAACTATAACCTTGTTTCCAACACCTTTAATTTCTGCAGCAATTCACAAATTTTACTTGTTCACTGCTCACTAATTCACATTTATTACTAATCCTTAAGTGAATAGTTCACTTTTACTGTTCACTACTTTTCACACTGTTTACTTTTTATTTTCTACTTGCACTCTTCACTGGTTAAATTACAACTGTCCCTGTGTCCCAAATAGCTACTTTCATGTAGTAGTACTCGCGAACATTTCATGTCATCAATTCCCCTATCTTGCTTGATGTTCAGCGCCATTCTTAATTGCTGTACTTTCTATGATGATTATCGCCGCCAGTTACAATTGCCTTTCGTTATCTCCGCATATTCCCCTGAACTTGGAACGCCATTCTAAAATTTAATTCCCAATCATTATATTGGTGGAATATTTGATCCGAATCAACTTTGATGATTTTAAGAATAATAATCATTCCCGTGAAGTATGTCCTAAGTTTGTCCTAAAATTACAAAAACAAATTTAGGACAAATTTAGGACAAACTTCACACTTCTCTACAAATCCGTGAAGTTTGTTCTAAATCCTAAAAGACGGCATATGTATAAGTGAATATAATATACTGTTACGGTGACACCTAGAATAGAATAGAATAAGTTAATTTCATTAATTGTTCAATTACATTTATAATTTATACTCAACATTTAGGCGTATTTCTATACTAACATATTTGCTGCGCATTTAGGATTATTCTAGAAACAAATATTTTGGTATATAAAGGCGCGCGTTGACGTGGAATGCTGAGTATTATTTTAAACGTGATACAGTGAAGGTTAAATAGAAAGATTATTAAAGTGATTATTAAAGCGATTATTAAAGTGATAATTAAAAAGTGTGTTATAAGTGTAATAATTAATTGTGAATTTCGTGTTGTATAATAAATTGTGTTGTGTAAATAAATTGTGTGAGTTAAAAATTTGAAGCAGTGTATTTATTCACAATCCAGTGATTCGAACCTTGATTGACAAGGCAAAATCGTAACAATTGGTGACAGCGGTGGGATTGTGAATAATAAGAAAAATGATTCTCTACGAATTAAAGCTTGCGCAATTAAAGGAGCAGCTGAAACAGCGAGGTTTGGCCAGTGAAGGCACAAAAGCTAGTTTGGTGGAGCGACTACGTGAGGCCATGGAGAAGGAAGGTGTAAATCCAGATGTGTATGATTTCGAGGAGGACAACACGGATGAGATCAGTGTGGACAAGAAAGAAAAGGAAGAACAAACGATGGTCGAAACAACACAAAACCCATCCGGAAGTTTTGATTTATCTCAGTTAATGGCAGCTATGAATCAAATGATGGGTCAACAGTTGGGTGGAATGAAACAACAGATGGAACAACAACGGGCGGACATTAAACAATCGAACCAGGACATGAAACAACAGATGTTTCAAGTGGAGCAACAAGGGGCGGACATTAAACAGAAGATTGTACAAATGGAGCAACAAGGAGCGGACATTAAAAACCAAATTGAAGATGGCCAAAAGAAAATAGACGAGAGGTTTTTGGAATTATCTTCTACACTACACGGTAAAGTGGAAAAACTGCAAACAGAAGTACACGCAGAAATTCAAAATGTTAAAGGGACAGTTCAACAAAAATTTGAATCGGTTGAACAAGATTTTAAACGTCTCGAGAAGGAGCTCAAAGATGTCAAGGCGAATGGAACGACACAGCAAGTGATCCAGACGGTTAATGCAGTTAAGATAAAACCACCAACATTTGATGGAACAACATCCTTCAGTATTTTTAAGTTCCAGTTCGAAACGGCGTTTAAGCAAAATCAGTGGACTGAAGAACAATGTGTTGCAGCGTTAATTGTGGCTCTTAAAGGCGAAGCGGCAGAAACACTACAAATCATTCCCGAGCAGGAACGGAACGTTTACATGGGAATTATGAAGGCGTTAGATCGAAAATACGGAAGTGATCACCAACGAGAAATCTATCGCATGGAATTGAAGAGTCGATACTAAAAAGGAGGAGAATCGCTACAGGAATTTTCATCGGCAATTGAGCGGCTCGCGCATTTAGCACATTCAAATATGTCGGCCGATTACATGGAGCGAATTAAAATAGATGCGTTTATTGACGGTATTCGAGATCCTGAGACGCGCAGAGCGGTGATGTTGTCACCTAAGGCAACTTTCACGGAAACCATCGCTTGTGCGTTAACAAACGAAACTGCGCAAACCATCATCAAACCAGCAACGAAAATTCGTCGAGTGGAGATTGATTCCAGAATAGACACCGAGCGGGCTACGCCAAGGTTCAGAGATGGAAAAGGCAGGATTAAATGCTGGGTATGTGATAGAATGGGTCACATCTCACGGGACTGTTGGGAGATTAAGAAGAAACGAGCAAGGTCGCCATCTCCTATGAAGCGCAGATCAAACGAGGAGCAGATAGAATTCAGAAAGGCGGGTCAGACGACAGCGGAGTCGTTAAACTAAAAAGAGTCAGTTTGCAGGGGCAGAAGCTGACTCCCATAACCGATTGCCCCATAACCTCCATCCATGTTTCGAGAATAGCAAGGAACGGTGACAGCTTAACAATTGAAGCCGATATTGATGGGAAGAAATGCATGATCACGCTGGATACGGGAGCAACACATACGATTGTTCGTGAGGATATTATCGATGGAATTATGGAACCAGCTAATGGCATTAAATTACGAACGGCGACTGGAGAAAATTCAGCAATAAAAGGGAAAAAGGTCGTAAAAATAAGGATTGGACGAAATCACTTTCAACACGAGGTGCTGGTTGCAGATATTGTAGACGAAGTCATCTTGGGAATGGACTTCATGAGAACGAATGGCTTCGTGGTGGATGTTGGACGGGGTGTATTAACCTACGATAATATCGAGTTGCCACTTCACGTTAGCGCCGTTATAGGAGAAACGACCAGGCAAATTATAATGGATCATCGGGAGAAGCTGCCACCGAACTCGGAAACAATAGTATGGGCAAGATTGGAAGGAGGTTCTGGGTCACCCAGGTTGTGGGTTGTGGAAGCCAATGAAGCGGAGAGCGGAGCCAGAGAAATTATGATCGGGAAAGTTTTAGTGAAACCAGACAGCGATAATAGAGTACCAATTAGGACTCTAAATCTCTCGGATAAGACGAAAACCATCAAGAAAGGGACAATAATCGGAAAATGTGAAGAAATATCGGCGATAGTGAAGTGCGAGCAGAAAAATCCGATTAAGACGGCTAACTCGCAAGTGCAGAAAGAGATTATAGATCAACTTATGGAGAAATGGACCGAAGATCTTACCATGGAACAGAAAAATTTGGCAAAACAATTGCTCGAGCGGTACATGCCAATATTCTGCAGTACACCGGACAATAATGGGAGAACCACAATGGTAAAACATCGAATAGATACAGGAGCAGAAATGCCGATTCGCCAACCACCCAGGAGGTTACCTTTGGCAAAGCAAGGAGAAGTGGATCAAATGGTAAAAGATATGCAAGCAGCAGGGGTAATCGAAACATCAAGCAGTCCATGGAGTTCACCAGTGGTGTTAGTCGAGAAAAAGGATGGTAGCATGAGATTCTGCGTGGATTACCGAAAATTAAATGCTGTGACGAAAAAGGATAGTTACCCATTGCCAAGGATCGATGACACGTTAGACACATTATCGGGTGCTCGAATATTTTCGACATTAGATCTGCAAAGCGGCTATTGGCAAGTGGAAGTCCAGGAGGAAGATCGCGAGA
The DNA here is from genome assembly GCA_947310385.1 of Nephrotoma appendiculata. NCBI lineage: Eukaryota > Metazoa > Arthropoda > Insecta > Diptera > Tipulidae > Nephrotoma > Nephrotoma appendiculata. The sequence goes on from OX371223.1 coordinate 319,463,638, forward strand.
AAACGGCATTCAGTGTGGGTAACGGATTATGGCAATTTAACGTTATGCCATTCGGATTATGTAACGCCCCTGCGACTTTTGAACGGCTAATGGAGCGCGTGCTAAAGGGATTACATTGGAGGACGTGCCTCGTATATTTGGACGACATCATCGTTATGGGCAAGGACTTCGACGAGCATTTAAGGAATTTGGCAGAGGTTTTGGATCGGATACAAGCCGCCGGATTGAAGCTAAGCCCAAAGAAATGCAAACTATTTAGAACGGAAGTAAAATATTTGGGTCATAAGGTAACAACCAATGGAATCCATACCGATGAAAACAAGATAGCAGCAGTGAAAGAATGGCCACGACCTAAAAACTTACATGAATTACGGAGCTTCCTTGGATTGTGTACCTATTATAGACGATTCGTGCCAGGATTCGCCAATATTGCAAAGAGTTTACACGAGTTAACCAGGAAAAACAAGGCATTCGAATGGAAGGATGATCAAGAAGAGGCATTTGTGGAACTAAGACGACGATTATGCGAAGCACCAATCCTCGCATACCCTATACCCAACGTTAAATTCATTTTGGACACCGATGCAAGTAATGATGGTATAGGAGGAGTATTATCACAGGCAACAAATGGTGAGGAGCGAGTTATTGCATATTACTCCAAGATGTTATCAAAACCGGAACGGAATTATTGTGTTACACGGAAAGAGTTGTTGGCTATAGTGGAATGTGTTAAGCACTTCCATAAGTACCTCTATGGCCAAAAATTTCTTCTACGGACGGATCATGGAGCTTTGCGCTGGTTGTTACAATTCAAAAATCCAGAAGGACAAGTAGCACGTTGGATCGAACGTTTGCAAAGTTACGATTTCCAAATTGAGCACCGGAAGGGAACCGCACATGGAAATGCCGACGCATTATCAAGAAGGCCATGTCCCGTGGAATGCAAGCATTGTGGGCATGTGGAGGGTAAGGAAAACATCATCGATATTCGGCTTATGCATGTGCTACCTGATGAGGAATGGACTGATGAAATGATCAAGAAGGAGCAATTACGGGATGCTGACCTGTCATTCATCATGAAACATAAGGAAAAGGAACACCGGCCCACATGGAGTGAGATAGCTGACAAAACTCCCATTGTAAAAGCATATTGGGCTCAATGGGATAGCCTCCACATAGAAAATGGATGTTTAAAACGAAAGTGGGAAAGCACGGATGGTAAAGTAAAGCAATTGTTGGTAGTGGTGCCAAAAGATCGGATAGCGGAAATCCTCAAGGAGTATCATGGAGGAGCAAGTGGAGGTCACCTAGGGATTAATAAAACATTAACCAAAATTCGTCAACGTTTCTACTGGTCCGGATGTAGACAGTCAGTAGTAGAATGGTGTCGAAAATGTGACCAATGTGCGGCAGTAAAGGGACCAGCACGAAAAAGCCGTGGGACCATGAAACAATATAATGTCGGGGCACCATTTGAGAGAATTGCAATGGACGTGGCGGGGCCATTTCCGACTACCGAGAGCGGAAATAAATATGTGCTAGTAATAATGGATTATTTTAGCAAATGGCCGGAGGTGTACCCCATACCCAATCAGGAGACAACAACAATAGCTGATGCCGTGGTCAACAATTGGATTAGCAGATTTGGTGTACCTATGGAAATTCACACGGATCAAGGAAGGAATTTTGTATCGGTGGTATTTCAGGAGATTTGTCAGATGCTTGGAATCAATAAAACAAGGACGACACCTTTACACCCACAGTCGGATGGTATGGTGGAAAGATTCAATGGCACATTGGAGGAATATCTAGCAAAGGTTGTGGAAAGGAACCAACGTAACTGGGATCGACATATACCAATGTTCCTGATGGCCTACCGATCAGCGGTACATGACACAACAGGAGTGACACCAGCTAAAACCATATTTGGGAACAATCTGCGATTACCAGGAGATTTAAAATTTGGGGCTGTTCCATCAGCAGCTCTATGCGGACAGGATTACGTCGACCGGATGAAAGAGGAACTTAATGAAATACATCAATTTGTACGGGAGAAAATTCGAATATCAAGTGATCGAATGAAAGCTCGATATGACATACGAGCAAATAATCAAGGCTTCGAGGAAGGGCAATTGGTATGGCTTCACAACCCGCAACGGCAGAAGGGATTATCACCGAAGTTGCAACCCACATGGGAAGGACCTTACACTGTCATTAAAAAGTTGAACGACGTGGTTTATCGCATACAGAAAGGACGGAAAGGTAAACCAAAGGTGGTGCATTTGGAGCGTTTGGCGCTCTACAGAGGAGGTGATCTGGATCCTGTTCGGGACGAACAGGCTTAGGTGGGGGGTAGTGTTACGGTGACACCTAGAATAGAATAGAATAAGTTAATTTCATTAATTGTTCAATTACATTTATAATTTATACTCAACATTTAGGCGTATTTCTATACTAACATATTTGCTGCGCATTTAGGATTATTCTAGAAACAAATATTTTGGTATATAAAGGCGCGCGTTGACGTGGAATGCTGAGTATTATTTTAAACGTGATACAGTGAAGGTTAAATAGAAAGATTATTAAAGTGATTATTAAAGCGATTATTAAAGTGATAATTAAAAAGTGTGTTATAAGTGTAATAATTAATTGTGAATTTCGTGTTGTATAATAAATTGTGTTGTGTAAATAAATTGTGTGAGTTAAAAATTTGAAGCAGTGTATTTATTCACAATCCAGTGATTCGAACCTTGATTGACAAGGCAAAATCGTAACAATACTTTTTTCGGATAAACCATTAAAGGTAAATTATTTACTCGTTATAATGAATTTTGAAATATATAGGTAATTATTTTCAATGTTCAAATTAAATGATTGATATTATTGAATGATTGTGAAATTTGTTTCTTAAAACTGGTTCAGACACCAACTTATTTGTTTTAAGCTATCAAGAGTGTGTAATACCCATATGTTTTGTATTATAGGTCTTCCGAATAATAAATTTTTAAAGGTACCCCAATTTAACTCGTTTAAGTGTTTAACTTATAGATTATTGTTAAAATCGTGAAAAAAATTTGTTAAAGTGCTAAGCACCACGCCCTTGTGTAACGAAGAAAACACTGCAAATATGAATGGTGAAGACAAAAAACGAGAACTTGTCATATGTCGTTGGATTGGTTTAAGTGTCTTCTACTACCAGTGAAAACCAAACGAAAATTATATGACCTTAAAAGGAAATATGACGATTTACTTGCTTTCAAGGTCATATTGTATTATCGTATAAGCTAGCGATTCATGGGTGTCTATTGTGTAACGAAGATTTCATTCAAAATTTCTATGTTAGAGGCGATTAACGAGCACTTGTCATATGTCGTTGGATTCGTTTAATCTTTTTTCAGACTTTGGCTTAAATTGCATACAAGGCATATTTCCAATCTTCTTTATATAATTTCTTTTATTTCGTCTTTTATATAATTTACGTGGTTTTATTGGGTAAAACGATCGGCTGAAAAATCCAGAATTTATATCCATAATTATGAAACGGTTGTTAAAGCTTCCATCTAAGATGCAAATTTTTCGCACCTTAATTGTAAATCCTAATCACTCTCTTAACTTTTTTTAGCAATCCAACTCAACACTCAACTTAAATTTCAATAAACCTTACAAATAATATTTCCACTTAACTCGACTCCAATTTGATAATCCACATGAGGACGCATGATTTCGATTTTGTTGTTCGTTGTTTGTCCCTTTACTTATAAAACCGGTTTTCTGATAACTCAGAAAACCGGTTTCAGAAAGTGATAGTTATCACTCTCTCTCTCTCTCTCTCTATCTATCTATCTCTCTTTTTATCTCTATTTTTCTCTATATTTCTATGTTTATTTCTATTTCTCTCTCTATCTCTATTTCTATTTCTACCTCTATCTTTATCTCAGTCTCTATCCCTATCTTTATTCCTATCTCTATTTTTATCTCTATCTCAATCTCAATCTAGATTTCACACTCAATGTTAATTTCATTCTCAATCTAAATTTCAATCTCAATCTCAATCTCTATCTCAGTTGTTCGCCTCTAACATAGAAAGGACCCCACACAAATCTTATGGAAATTGAATTTCGGTCAAATGATTTGAAATTTAAAAAAACTCGGCTTCAACAGCATCTAGGCACTTTGTGCCTATGGAGACTTTTAATCAGCATGACTTGAAGAAACTATTCTGAAAATTTCAAATCATTTGACCGAAATTCAATTTCCATAAGATTTATGCGGGGTCCTTTCGAATTAAATTTTCGTTACACAATAGACACCCATGAATCGCTTATATGGTAATACTCAAATCACAACATTTCCTTTCAACATCATAGAATTTTTTTGATATTCATCAAAGTAATAGTTGACACTTAGACGAATCTAACGACATATGGCAAGTGCTCGTTAATCGCCTTTAACATAGAAATTTTGAATTAAATCTTCGTTACACAATACACACCCATGAATCGCTTATACGGTAGTACTCAAACCACCATATTTCCTTTCAACATCATAGAATTTTCTTGACATTCATCAAAGTGATAGTTGACACTAAGCCAAATCTAACGACATATGAGAAGTGCTCGTTAATCACCTCTAACATAGAAATTTTGAATTAAATTTTCGTTACACAATAGCCACCCATGAATCGCTTATATGGTAGTACTCAAATCACCACATTTCCTTTCAACATCATAGAATTTTTTTGACATTCATCAAAGCGATAGTTGACAGTTAAACAAATCTAACGACATATGATAAGTGCTCGTTAATTGCCTCTAACATAGAAATTTTGAATTAAATCTTCGTTACACAATAGACACCCATGAATCGCTTATACGATAGTACTCAAATCACCATATTTCCTTTCAACAACATAGAATTTTTTTGACATTCATCAAAGTGACAGTTGACACTCAGACGAATCTAACGACATATGGCAAGTGCTCGTTAATTGCCTTTAACATAGAAATTTTGAATTAAATCTTCGTTACACAATACACACCCATGAATCGCTTATACGGTAGTACTCAAACCACCATATTTCCTTTCAACATCATAGAATTTTCTTAACATTCATCGAAGTAATAGTTGACACTTAGACGAATCTAACGACATATGGCAAGTGCTCGTTAATCGCCTTTAACATAGAAATTTTGAATTAAATCTTCGTTACACAATAGACACCCATGAATCGCTTATATGGTAGTACTCAAACCACCATATTTCCTTTCAACATCATAGAATTTTCTTGACATTCATCAAAGTGATAGTTGACACTAAGCCAAATCTAACGAAATATGAGAAGTGCTCGTTAATCGCCTTTAACATAGAAATTTTGAATTAAATTTTCGTTACACAATAGACACCCATGAATCGCTTATATGGTAGTACTCAAATCACCACATTTCCTTTCAACATCATAGAATTTTTTTGACATTCATCAAAGCGATAGTTGACAGTTAAACAAATCTAACGACATATGATAAGTGCTCGTTAATTGCCTCTAACATAGAAATTTTGAATTAAATCTTCGTTACACAATAGACACCCATGAATCGCTTATACGATAGTACTCAAATCACCATATTTCCTTTCAACAACATAGAATTTTTTTGACATTCATCAAAGTGACAGTTGACACTCAGACGAATCTAACGACATATGGCAAGTGCTCGTTAATTGCCTTTAACATAGAAATTTTGAATTAAATCTTCGTTACACAATACACACCCATGAATCGCTTATACGGTAGTACTCAAACCACCATATTTCCTTTCAACATCATAGAATTTTCTTAACATTCATCGAAGTAATAGTTGACACTTAGACGAATCTAACGACATATGGCAAGTGCTCGTTAATCGCCTTTAACATAGAAATTTTGAATTAAATCTTCGTTACACAATACACACCCATGAATCGCTTATACGGTAGTACTCAAACCACCATATTTCCTTTCAACATCATAGAATTTTCTTGACATTCATCAAAGTGATAGTTGACACTTAGACGAATCTAGCGACATATGACAAGTGCTCGTTAATTGCCTCTAACATTGGATACAATTTTTGTTTTTGTTTGCTGGAATTTTACTAACCCACGACTTGCTTTTCATCTTAATAATTTAATAATTTGCTTCTTTTGTATTTAAAAAAAAAAAAAAAAAAAATTAGTACCCGAATAGAAATAGTAATATTTATAATTACTATTTTAAATTTGTAATATTATAATTAATTTATTCTTTAAATATTTTTTGTAATATAATCGTAGCTCCGAAACATTATCTTTAATAAGGAGACTACTAAACTATTTAGTTTTATTTATGATTTTTTACTTTTCATTTTATGTAATTACTTTATATTTGTTATTGAAATAAAACTAGGGAAAAAAAACTTGCTGCTAATTACAAGGATCAACTGAACCTTTTTATTTTTCACAAACCATTATTTTTTTGTTGAATCTATTTCTGATAATTGTTTTGTTATTTTACTTTCCTTAACTGCTTCTGTATTTTCTATTAATATTCATAATTATTACAAATATTAAAATTCATTATAGCGAGAGATTAACTAATACATTCTCAATATAAAAAGTTAGGACAAATTTAGGACAAACTTCACACCCGTTAATAATCGCCTCAATAAAATCATAGACTTTGATTAGACCTCCTACTCTGGTCGTATTGCGCTTCTGAATTATTTCTGGCGTTCGTACTGTTTGCTCTCTACTGCGGTCGTCTTTGTGACCTCTTACTGTTTGACAAATCGGTCATATTCCTGCTTTCTGGACGCTCTTCGCTATTGACTTATCATGCCCCTGATCATCTCCTCGAAGTATTCCAGTACATCTCCTTTTCAACTACAATGCACGCCACTGTTCTGGATCTCTTTTAGCAATTAAATTATTAAGTTCACTGTTGAACTTACCCTCATCAATAGTACTGGAGTCTTCTGTAACATTTCTCCTAAAGATCTTTGCTTCATGATAAGCCAGTTTGCCCATCTTTTTCTCTGGCCGTGCACTTTCTTCTTGCAGTCTTCCACTTTGATGTTTTAAAGCGAGCATTTGCCTCTTGTATTGATAGTTTCTTCAACCCTCTAGTAGTTTTAGTATTTTCGAACTCTGCTCCTCTCGCCAGGTTTCTTGTTGCGTCCCTCGGGTATCAGGCTGCCGTGAAAAATATCATTCCAGCCGGTGACAACAATTCATGTCACTTGGCTCCACACGTGATCGACGCAGTTCTGCGTGAGTCCGAATTGGCATACTGCCAATTTACTCGTTGCTCGCTCCACCAGGCAATGTCATCCGAATTGAATTTTTGCTCCGATGTTGGTTCAATATAGCTTCAAAACCTGATATCTGTGGTTTCACTGCAATCTGTGTACCTCTTTCCTTTGTTTATGAGACATACCTTCCAAAACTGATATCGACTTCTTTAATTTTACTCTCAACTTCTTGCTGGATTTTTTATTCGGACTCTTCAACTCGGCCGTCTAATCGATGTAATCACATGTTTCAATATTTTTATTTCGTGCTCTTGAATCCGTATAAGTTAATCCAGTTTCTCGATCTGCGTGTGGTGCTGTTTATCAAGTCCGGCATAAGCTCAGCAGCATTTCCCCTAACTTGTAGAACTTGATCTTCACTAATCTAATTGTTGCTGGTATTTGAAAAATCCCCCCTTCTGACACCAAATGTTACGAATTTCGGGCGCTCGATACGATTTTACAAATAAAACACTTGTCGATTTAAATTATACCAACTAAAATCGCTGAGTGTTTTACTAGGTGTGCAAGTAGGAACTCTGCTTTTTGTTTTGGTCAAATTCAACTTTATTAAAAATCTAATTGTTACAAAGATTAATTATCAAAATATTCGCCATTACTATCTATGGTCTTTTGCCATTAATCAGGTAGATGATGAGTGATTTCAAAGCAATAGTGATCGAGCCATTTTTAAACATCTTCAACTTTCGTGACCCGCTGGTCTTTCAAATATGAACTTCGATCTGAATAAGTGGTAATCTTAAGAAATCAATTCTGGCAAATACACCGCGCTTCTGTAAAAGTTCCCAGCCTAAGAAAAAGTTGAGTTCGTTGCATGGACCGTCGTTGCCATGCAGCAATATCAACTTCTGCCTTCTTTGGCCCGTTAATGGTCACTTTTCCTTCGTAGCTCATGACTTAATTTGATAAATTGAGCCTCGTAACGTTTAGCCGTAATGGTTTTCCAATCCCACCAGACACACTGCAACCCTTTTTTGGACCAAAGTGTAGCTACACAAATTAGCGAATAGTGTTACTTCTAAAAAGTGTAGCAATTAAAAGTGTAAATAGCACACTTTTACTAAAAAGATCGTCAAAAATGTATATTTCAGGTCAATATTGGGATCAAATTTTATCATAATAATTCTAATCCAAAAGTTGGGGTTATTACGAGTGAAAAAATTATTCTTTAAATGTTTGGAATGACATAAATGGGTGACGGTCTCGGTCTCTTTAGCGTAAACAATTTATCGTGTTTCAATTTAACGTGAACATTTAACCGTAGCACAGTTTTTCGTAGACACAATTTACCGTGGACACAATTTATCGAGGGACAATTTATCATAGAACAGATTTATGCGTGTTCTTAACCGATTATGATGGGATTGGGTATGTTGGATGGAAATGGGATTATTGAATGGTTTTAAGAAGAAGTTCTGGAATATGGCCATGTGGGACGGAACTCGGTAGTTTCTTAACCGATTATGATGGGATTGGGTATGTTGGTTGGAAATGGGATTATTGATTGATTTCTGGAAGTAGAAATACTATGCAAATACGGTGTTTAATAGGTGATTATCAATGACGATAATCAGTAATTGTAATGCTATTATCCGATGTTATTTTCAATTAACATTTTTTCCTGTATCGTTTAAATATCTAATTTGTAATAAAACACTTGTTCAAAGAGTTTTCGGATGCTTTCCGTGCGATAGAAGTTGAGTAGAGAGAGTAGTAGTAGGTTTCATTTCGTTTGTTTCAGTTTAAGATATTCATATTCATTTTTCACTTATTCTTCAGTATTCTATTCAATAAACTAATAAACTTTTTATTCATTATTAAATTTTCATACTTTATTGAAAATGAGAATATTTGACGTCTATTGCATTGCATTGTGCAAATTCTTTATTTTTTGTAAAATTATAAACAGCGAGAGTGAGTAAAAGCGATGCAGGAGGAATTTTGCTTATGACCTTTGACACTACATGTCAGGGCGAGTTATGGGCGCCACAAATCCAATACCACATAAACGTATTGTCTCTAGGCTAGAGATGACAGAAGTAGGCGTTTGACTTATAGCAAGGAGCTTGCTATGTACATCTATATCATATTTCGTAATGCACACACGTGTCAACCCAATAAGTGGATTGAGCGGCAAGCTAACTATCTGCTCTGAGAAAAAAGCCTTTTAAGACTTCAGATCTCCAGAACCTTTCCAAGCAAGCTTAAATTCGTACTCTGGACGTAGTTATACTACAAGAGCTTAGATTGTATCGGAGTTTATAAGTAACTCCACCGATGGTTGCCCATTTTAGTAGAAAATTTAAATAGAAAAAATTAAATATAGAATTTAATGTTTTCGTCCAAAAGCGAGTACAGTAATTTATCATTGTCGCCCGTTCCAGGTGCCCACTTTTCCAGAACTTGTTATAAAAATCATTAAAGAATCTCAATTCCACGGAACGGCCGAGTTCCGTCCCACATGGCCATATTTCAGAACTTCTGCCAAAAAACATTCAATAATCCCATTCCCATCCAACCTACCCAATCCCATCATAATCGGTTAAGAAACTACCGAGTTCCGTCCCACATGGCCATATTCCAGAACTTCTTCCAAAAATCATTCAATAATCCCATTTCCATCCAACATACCCAATCCCATCATAATCGGTTAAGAAACTACCGAGTTCCGTCCCACATGGCCATATTCCACAACTTTTTCCAAAAATCATTCAATAATCCCATTTCCATCCAACCTACCTAATCCTATCATAATCGGTTAAGAAACTACCTAGTTCCGTCCCACATGGCCATATTCCAGAACTTCTTCTAAAAATCATTCAATAATCCCATTTCCATCCAACATACCCAATCCCATCATAATCGATTAAGAAACTACCGAGTTCTGTCCTACATGGCCATATTCCAGAACTTCTTACAAAAATCATTTAAGAAGCCCACTAATTTTTATATACGCCACGCGAATACTGTTCTACGATCAATTGTGTCCACGATAAACTGTTCTACGATAAATTGTCAACGATATACTGTTCTACGATAAATTGTCCACGATAATCTGTTCTACGATAAATTGTCCACGATAAACTGTTCTACGATAAATTGTTCCAAGATAAATTGATTCCACGATAAATTGCTTCCACGATAAATTATTCTACGATAAATTGATCTACGATAAATTGTTCACGATAAATTGTTCACGATAAATTGACAGTAAATCGACATAAATATGCGACACTATGGCCGATTATAAAAAATCTCAGAAATGTTACCAAGTAAAGGCATACGCCATCTAATACTAAACAGCTTGGGCTGTTCTAAACAGTTAACTAAATTAAAATAAATAGTTTTGGTAAAGGTGTGCTATTTACACTTTTAATTGCTACATTTTTTAGAAGTTACACTATTCGTTTAATTTGTGTAGCTACACTTTTCGTTAAAAACTTAACACCAATGTTTCTTGGCATGAATATTTTAGCAACTGATGTTTATGGCCGACCTGGGCAACCCCATGATTTCTGCATTTAGGACTGATGTACAAAATCCGGGTGACGGTCTCTTTATTGTAAACAATTTATCGTGTTTCAATTTAACGTGAACATTTAACCGTAGAAAAGTTTATCGTAGACACACTTTACCGTGGACACAATTTATCGTGGGACAATTTATCGTAGAACAGTTTATCGTGGACAATTTATCGTAGAACAGAATAATGCGTGTTCTTAACCGATTATGATGGGATTGGGTATGTTGGATGGAAATGGGATTATTGAATGATTTTTGGAAGAAGTTCTGGAATATGGCCATGTGGGACGGAACTCGGTAGTTTCTTAACCGATTATGATGGGATTGGGTATGTTGGATGGAAATAGGATTATTGAATGATTTTTGGAAGAAGTTCAGGAATATGGCCATGTGGAACGGAACTCAGTAGTTTCTTAACCGATTATGATGGGATTGGGTATGTTGGATGAAAATGGGATTATTGAATGATTTTTGGAAGAAGTTCAGGAATATGGCCATGTGGACGGAACTCGGTAGTTTCTTAACCGACAATAAGAATTAAAAACGCAGCAAAATGAATACTGGTTTAAAACGTCATGTCAAAAAAATGTGAATTCGTATATTTCAAGCCGTTAAATGTTTGTTTTATGGATGAATTTAGTTCTAATTTTTATAGTACAGCAACATCAGTGAATAATAGTTACGGTATTAGTAGAAATTTCCCATTCGGTGCCGGATAGTGCTCGAGTATTAAAACACTGCTATTTTCAATCATAATTGTTCGAGTATTGAAACAACGGCGACTAATCTCAAGCAACATATGTCTAAATTATTGGTAAAATCTGATACTGGTTCCTAGTCACCCAACGTTTTAATTTTTCGCAACAATGTCATGCAGTGCACTTCGTCATATGATAGAGCAGCCATCTTGATATTGATATCGAACTGAAGAAATAACGTTCGTTCATTAGTTGTATGTCTGTCAAAAAGTGTTGAAAAATTAATTAGCCATATTTCGAGAACGAACGAAATCGTCCTATATTTATTATTATCAATGACGATTTCCTTCGTCCTCGAAATATAGCGAAATTATTTTTCAACACTTTTTATCGTATCATAATACAGCGATATCGATATCTAATCTTCACATTTTCGATGTGAAGTGCTAGTTAATTGTCTCATTTTTACCTGCGCAATCGGTTAGACAATTTCAACGCGGTCATGCAGTCTTGGTGAAGTTATTTTGTAATTTTAAGATAGATTTCACTGATTTGCTCAATGTTTATCCCAAAACGCTTTGGTTGATTCTTCATCCATCCAGTTATTTTTTGTTTGTGGTTTTAAAAAATTTAAATGTTGTAATAATTTTTCACTGATCCTCGGACGCACTGAAGAAATACCTGTATTAATATTATCGAAATGTTTGAAGTTAAAAAGCGCAGTGGTTAAAGCTTTGGTGTTTGAATCGGGAGGTACCGGGTACGAATCCCGATAGAGGCAGGATCTAACGGGAATTTTCTTCAACAATTTGCGATCTGTGATGAAATGGAACACATCTATAACCCCCTGTCGAAGTGCAAAACTCATGGGTTAACCTATCTTCCATGCCAGTATAGCATCGATATAGCTGGCATCGAGCTATGCAATGTGCAGATGGTAATAAAATCGGACCTATAGCCGTACGTTCTCAAGTAGGATGGCAACGGCGTAAAACTAAGGACGGAAAAAGCAGACCGCGAAAGAGTTCAGACCGCTTCGGCCCCAGACCAGATGGCGGGGATAATAAAAATAAAAAAAATAATAATTATAAATAAACAATAGTACTTTCACGTCGTCTTGTAGTATTTTGCTCAAAACGATAATTATCATGATGTTGTTTGTAGAAAGCATGACAAGTTTAATCAAGTTCACCTAAACTTTGGGTATATATATTGGCAGACGAAATATCAAAATTACGTGCATTAAACCCGAATATGGAAATACGATGTTTAATAGGCGTAATGATAATTACAATATTCAAAGAGTTGGTGGATGCTTTCCATGCGATTGAAGTTAAGTAGAGAGAGTAGTAGTAGGTTCCATTTCGTTTATTTCAGTTTAAAATATTCATATTCATTTTTCACTTATTCTTCAGTATATAGTATTCTATTCAATAAACTAATAAACTTTTTATTCGTTATTAAGGTCGTGTTTCAATTGGTTTAAATACCGCATAAAAAGTTAAAAAGTTAAAAAAAATTTCGTAGTAACTTTTTTTTAACTTTTTAACTTTTTATCTGTTTCAATTGGTTAAAATTTTGACAATAACATTCTTGCTTATTTTATGTGTAATTATGAACGTATATAGCAAATTTAAATATGAAAATATGTAAAATAAATACTATTTACAAGTATATTAGTTAATTATGGTCAGTTTACATCTAAATCATTACGATTTTTCTCAAAATTTGTATATGACAAATTTCTGTTTACATAAAAATATTTTTGTAGGTTAAATGTTTTCCACATAAAAATTTTATCAGCTCTTGGAGCAGATAAAAAGTTTGACATTTTTATTCACCTCAATTTTTAACTTTTTAACTTTTTATGCGGTATTTAAACCAATTGAAATACGCACTAAGTTTTCGTACTTTATTGAAAATGGGAATGTTTGACGTCAATCGCATTGCATTGTGCAAATTCTTTGTTTTTTGTAAAATATAAATTTCTATAAAATATGGGCGTACAGATTTAGATTTTTACCTCTTTGTGGTGCTGGCTGAGTAACTCTAAACTAATACGGCAGTCGAGAGAAAGCGATGCAGGAAGAATTTTGCTTATGGCCTTTGACACTACATGTCAGGACGAGTTATGGGCGCCAAAATTCACACAAAAGCGTATGTTCTTCAGGCTAGGGATGGCGGAAGTGAGCGTTTAACTTATAGCAAGGAGCTTACTATGTACATGTATATCACTAATCTGTAATGCACACACGTGTCAACCCAATAAGTGGATTGAGCGGTCAGCCAACTATCTGCTCTCAGAAAAAATCCTTTTAAGACTTAAGATCTCCAGAAACTTTTTTCCTCTTTTCGGGAACTTGTTCCAAAAATCATTAAATAATCCCATTTCCACGGAACGGCCAAGTTCCATTCCAGGAAACCATATTCCAGAACTTCTTCCAAAAATCATTCAATAATCCCATTTCCATCCAACATACCCAATCCCATCATAATCGGTTAAGAAACTACCGAGTTCCGTCCCACATGGCCATATTCCAGAACTTCTTCCAAAAATCATTAAATAATCCGATTTACAACCAACATACCCAATCCCATCGTAATCAGTTAAGAAACAACCGAGTTCCGTCCCACATGGCCATATTCCAGAACTTCTTCCAAAAATCATTCAATAATCCCATTTCCATCCAACATACTCAATCCCATCATAATCGGTTAAGAAACTACCGAGTTCCGTCCCATATGGCCATATTCCAGAACTTCTTCCAAAAATCATTCAATAATCCCATTTCCATCCAACATACCCAATCCCATCATAATCGGTTAAGAAACTACCGAGTTCCGTCCCACATGGCCATATTCCAGAACTTCTTCCAAAAATCATTAAATAATCCCATTTACAACCAACATACCCAATTCCATCGTAATCAGTTAAGAAACAACCGAGTTCCGTCCCACATGGCCATATTCCAGAACTTCTTCCAAAAATCATTCAATAATCCCATTTCCATCCAACATACTCAATCCCATCATAATCGGTTAAGAAACTACCGAGTTCCGTCCCACATGGCCATATTCCAGAACTTCTTCCAAAAAGCATTCAATAATCCCATTTCCATCCAACGTACTCAATCCCATCATAATCAGTTAAGAAACTACCGAGTTCCGTCCCACATGGCCATATTCCAGAACTTCTTCCAAAAACCATTCAATAATCCCATTTCCATCCAACATACTCAATCCCATCATAATCGGTTAAGAAACTACCGAGTTCCGTCCCACATGGCTATATTCCAGAACTTCTCCCAAAAATAATTCAATAATCCCATTTCCATCCAACATACCCAATCCCATCATAATCGGATAAGAAACTACCGAGTTCCGTCCCACATGGCCATATTCCTGAATTTCTTCCAAAAACCATTCAATAATCCCATTTCCATCCAACATACCCAATCCCATCATAATCGGTTAAGAAACTACCGAGCTCCGTCCCAGATGGCCATATTCCAGAACTTCTTCCGAAAATCATTTAATAATCCCATTTCCATCCAACATACTCAATCCCATCATAATCGGTTAAGAAACTACCGAGTTCCGTCCCATATGGCCATATTCCAGAACTTCTTCCAAAAATCATTCAATAATCCCATTTCCATCCAACATACCCAATCCCATCATAATCGGATAAGAAACTACCGAGTTCCGTCCCACATGGCCATATTCCTGAACTTATTCCAAAAACCATTCAATAATCCCATTTCCATCCAACATACCCAATCCCATCATAATCGGTTAAGAAACTACTGAGTTCCGTCCCACATGGCCATATTCCAGAACTTCTTCCAAAAACCATTCAATAATCCCATTTCCATCCAACATACCCAATCCCATCATAATCGGTTAAGAAACTACCGAGTTCCGTCCCATATGGCCATATTCCAGAACTTCTTCCAAAAAGCATTCAATAATCCCATTTCCATCCAACGTACTCAATCCCATCATAATCAGTTAAGAAACTACCGAGTTCCGTCCCACATGGCCATATTCCAGAACTTCTTCCAAAAACCATTCAATAATCCCATTTCCATCCAACATACTCAATCCCATCATAATCGGTTAAGAAACTACCGAGTTCCGTCCCACATGGCTATATTCCAGAACTTCTCCCAAAAATAATTCAATAATCCCATTTCCATCCAACATACCCAATCCCATCATAATCGGATAAGAAACTACCGAGTTCCGTCCCACATGGCCATATTCCTGAATTTCTTCCAAAAACCATTCAATAATCCCATTTCCATCCAACATACCCAATCCCATCATAATCGGTTAAGAAACTACCGAGCTCCGTCCCAGATGGCCATATTCCAGAACTTCTTCCGAAAATCATTTAATAATCCCATTTCCATCCAACATACTCAATCCCATCATAATCGGTTAAGAAACTACCGAGTTCCGTCCCATATGGCCATATTCCAGAACTTCTTCCAAAAATCATTCAATAATCCCATTTCCATCCAACGTACCCAATCCCATCATAATCAGTTAAGAAACTACCGAGTTGCGTCCCACATGGCCATATTCCAGAACTTCTTCCAAAAACCATTCAATAATCCCATTTCCATCCAACATACCCAATCCCATCATAATCGGTTAAGAAACTACCGAGTTCCGTCCCACATGGCTATATTCCAGAACTTCTCCCAAAAATAATTCAATAATCCCATTTCCATCCAACATACCCAATCCCATCATAATCGGATAAGAAACTACCGAGTTCCGTCCCACATGGCCATATTCCAGAACTTCTTCCACAAATCATTCAATAATCCCATTTCCATCCAACATACTCAATCCCATCATAATCGGTTAATAAACTACCGAGTTCCGTCCCACATGGCCATATTCCAGAACTTCTTCCAAAAAGCATTCAATAATCCCATTTCCATCCAACGTACCCAATCCCATCATAATCAGTTAAGAAACTACCGAGTTCCGTCCCACATGGCCATATTCCAGAACTTCTTCCAAAAACCATTCAATAATCCCATTTCCATCCAACATACTCAATCCCATCATAATCGGTTAAGAAACTACCGAGTTCAGTCCCATATGGCCATATTCCAGAACTTCTTCCAAAAATCATTCAATAATCCCATTTCCATCCAACATACCCAATCCCATCATAATCGGATAAGAAACTACCGAGTTCCGTCCCACATGGCCATATTCCTGAACTTCTTCCAAAAACCATTCAATAATCCCATTTCCATCCAACATACCCAATCCCATCATAATCGGTTAAGAAACTACTGAGTTCCGTCCCACATGGCCATATTCCAGAACTTCTTCCAAAAATCATTCAATAATCCCATTTCCATCTAACATACCAAATCCCATCATAATCGGTTAAGAAACTACCGAGCTCCGTCCCAGATGGCCATATTCCAGAACTTCTTCCGAAAATCATTTAATAATCCCATTTCCATCCAACATACTCAATCCCATCATAATCGGTTAAGAAACTACCGAGTTCCGTCCCACATGGCCATACTCCAGAACTTCTTCCAAAAACCATTCAATAATCCCATCTCCATCCAACATACCCAATCCCATCATAATCGGTTAAAAAACTACCGAGCTCCGTCCCATATGGTCATATTCCAGAACTTCTTCCAAAAATCAGTCAATAATTCCATTTCCATCCGACATACCCAATCCCATCATAATCGGTTAAGAAACTACTGAGTTCCGTACCACATGGCCATATTCCAGAACTTCTTCCAAAAACCATTAAAGAATCCCACTAATTTTGATATACCACGCATAAAACTGTTCTACGATAAATTATCCACGATAATCTGTTCTACGATAAATTGTCTACGATAAATTGTTCTACGATAAATTGTTCAACGATAAATTGCTCACGATAAATTGTTCACGATAAACTGACAGTAAATTGTTGCTTATCGACATCCATCTCTTAAAATTGATGCACACGGAGCGACAGCTTTTAAATGTCTGAAACTTATGTCATAAATCAGCAATGAATAAGCTTACTTGCATAACGAGTAATTCACATAACGAGCAAAACAAATTGTAAAAAATGACTCGCTTAACGAGCGACGTTTCGCATAACGCGGAGAAGTCCCCGAGGAGAAAGTTTATGTACAAAAAGTTTTTTGAGTTTTTATTTCGGCTTGGAACACATTAACGTATGTCACATTAATTTATATGGGAAACGTTGTTTCGCTTAACGAGTTCTGAAACGAATTATTCTTGTTAATCGAGGTACCACTGTATATCCAAAATGGCGGGCAATTTGAATGCGTTCAAATATATTTAAGTGCAACCAACTTCAGAGCCGAGTTTCTACTTACACACCTAATATTTATATTTTTTTACATTTCAAGCACCTGTTCATAAACGAATATTGAGCTTTCACAAAATCGTTTCTGTCTCGTTTGATTACATTACTAGCTTCACATATTCTAATAATTAAAGTTTCTTTATATGGGTACCATTCGTGTTAGCTACTTTAGGGATAGCTTGCATAAAGTCAATGAAATAATAAAAGTAAGTATAGATAGAAAAAACAAAATAAACGAACGTAATAATACAAGTAGTATCAAAAAATTGTATGATTTAGAACTCCTCCGTAGTCGTCCGAATTCGTAGTACACTGCTAGTCAAAAATTCCTGGACACTACATTTTGTCAGTAAAAGTTGTGTTTACGGTAACTATTCCCATTATTCGAGTTATGGTTGTACGAAATACAGTAAACGCTCGATTTAACGGACTAATTCGGGGTGTCTGTTAAATCCGAATGTCCGTTAAATCCGAATGGAAATTTTTTAAATTTAATCAACTAAAGATTTTGCACTTGTTCTGGAATATGGTCACCTAGGACAGAACTCGTTTATCTCTTA
The DNA here is from genome assembly GCA_947310385.1 of Nephrotoma appendiculata. Classification (NCBI taxonomy): domain Eukaryota; kingdom Metazoa; phylum Arthropoda; class Insecta; order Diptera; family Tipulidae; genus Nephrotoma; species Nephrotoma appendiculata. The sequence goes on from OX371223.1 coordinate 319,482,116, forward strand.
ACCGATTATGATGGGATTTTGTTTGTTGGATGGTAATGAGATTCATAAACAGTTTTTGGAAGAAGTTCTGGAATATGGCCATCTGGGGCGAAACTCGTTCAATTCTTAACCGATTATGATGGGATTGGGTATGCTGGATGGAAATGGGATTATTAAATGATTTTCGGAAGAAGTTCTGGAATATGGCCATCTGGGACGGAACTCATTCAATTCTTAACCGATTATGATGGGATTGTGTATGTTGGATTGAAATGGGATTATTTAATGATTTTTGGAGAAGTTCTGGAATATGGCCATCTGGGACAGAACTTGTTCAATTCTTAACCGATTACGATGAGATTGGGTATGCTGGAATATGGCCATCTGGGACGGAACTCGACCAATTCTTAACCGATTATGATGGGATTGGGTATGTTGGATGGAAATGGGATTATTGAATGATTTTCGGAAGAAGTTCTGGAATATGGCCATCTGGGACGGAACTCGTTCAATTTTGAACCGATTATGATGGGATTGGGTATGTTAGATGGAAATGAAATTATTTAATGATTTTTGGAGAAGTTCTGGAATATGGCCATCTGGGACGGAACTTGTTCAAGTCTTAATGATTATTTAATGATTTTTGGAAGAAGTTCTGGAATATGGCCATCTGGGACGGAACTCGACCAATTCTTAACCGATTATGATGGGATTGGGTATGTTGGATGGAAATGGGATTATTGAATGATTTTCGGAAGAAGTTCTGGAATATGGCCATCTGGAACGGAACTCGTTCAATTTTTAACCGATTATGATGGGATTGGGTATGTTAGATGGAAACGAAATTATTTAATGATTTTTGGAGAAGTTCTGGAATATGGCCACCTGGGACAGAACTTGTTCAATTCTTAACCGATTACGATGAGATTGGGTATGCTGGATTGGTAATGGGATTATTTAATGATTTTTGGAAGAAGTTCTGGAATATGGCCATCTGGGACGGAACTCGACCAATTCTTAACCGATTATGATGGGATTGGGTATGTTGGATGGAAATGGGATTATTGAATGATTTTCGGAAGAAGTTCTGGAATATGGCCATCTGGGACGGAACTCGTTCAATTTTGAACCGATTATGATGGGATTGGGTATGTTAGATGGAAATGAAATTATTTAATGATTTTTGGAGAAGTTCTGGAATATGGCCATCTTGGACGGAACTTGTTCAAGTCTTAATGATTATTTAATGATTTTTGGAAGAAGTTCTGGAATATGGCCATCTGGGACGGAACTCGACCAATTCTTAACCGATTATGATGGGGTTGGGTATGTTGGATGGAAATGGGATTATTGAATGATTTTCGGAAGAAGTTCTGGAATATGGCCATCTGGAACGGAACTCGTTCAATTTTTAACCGATTATGATGGGATTGGGTATGTTAGATGGAAATGAAATTATTTAATGATTTTTGGAGAAGTTCTGGAATATGGCCATCTGGGACGGAACTTGTTCAAGTCTTAATGATTATTTAATGATTTTTGGAAGAAGTTCTGGAATATGGCCATCTGGGACGGAACTCGACCAATTCTTAACCGATTATAATGGGGTTGGGTATGTTGGATGGAAATGGGATTATTGAATGATTTTCGGAAGAAGTTCTGGAATATGGCCATCTGGAACGGAACTCGTTCAATTTTTAACCGATTATGATGGGATTGGGTATGTTAGATGGAAATGAAATTATTTAATGATTTTTGGAGAAGTTCTGGAATATGGCCACCTGGGACGGAACTTGTTCAATTCTTAACCGATTACGATGAGATTGGGTATGCTGGATGGAAATGGGATTATTTAATGATTTTTGGAAGAAGTTCTGGAATATGGCCATCTGGGACGGGACTCGACCAATTCTTAACCGATTATGATGGAATTGGGTATGCTGGATGGAAATGGGATTATTAAATGATTTTCGGAAGAAGTTCTGGAATATGGCCATCTGGGACGGAACTCATTCAATTCTTAGCAGCTAATGATGGGATTGGGTATGCTGAATGCAAATGGGATTATTTAATGAGTTTTGGAAGAATTTCTGGAATATGGTCATCTGGGACGGAACTCGATCAATTCTTAACCGATTATGATGGGATTGGGTTTGTTGGATGGAAACGGGATTCTCAAATGTATTTTGGAAAAAGTTCTGGAATATGACCTTCTAGGACAGAAATTGGGTATTGTGGATGAAATGAGATTATCAAATAATAATTTTTGGAAAAAAACCTGGAATATGGCCATTGGATTATGCGCTCTTGTATTGCAAGTATCACATAAATGTAAATTGTCGCTTGGTTCTAAAGTTTCTGAAGATCTCATGATCTTAGAAGACATCATATTCCATATTCCCGTTAATAGTTTTCGAGGTCGTTGTTTATAAGAATAATATAAATTTATCCGAGCCCTTTGTGTAGGTTTCATAACATGATTTTTTGTGAGAGTAAGTAGTTGACCTACCGCTCAACCCACTAATCCCATGAGTGGGGTGCATACTTGTGATAGATGTTAAGACATCCTGCCTTACCAGAAACATGTTCGCATCACAAAACTCTTGCTGTAAGAAAAACGGCTGCTTACTATCGAGTTCTGCCCTAGTTTAAATTACCGAGTTTCGTGGCGATATTCCAGAGTTCCTTAAACAGAGTTCCTTTTCCATACGACATACCCATTCCCATCATAATCAGTTAAGAATTGGTCGAGTTCCGTCCCAGGTGGCCATATTCCAGAACTTCTTCCAAAAATCGTTCAATAATCCCATTTCCATTTAACATACCCAATCCCATCATAATCAGTTAAGAATTGGTCGAGTTCCGTCCCAGGTGGCCATATTCCAGAACTTCTTCCAAAAATCGTTCAATAATCCCATTTCCATCCAACATACCTAATCCCATCATAATCAGTTAAGAATTGGTTGAGTTCCGTCCCAGATGGCCATATTCCAGAACTTCTTCCAAAAATCGTTCAATAATCCCATTTCCATCCAACATACCCAATCCCATCTTAATCAGTTAAGAATTGGTCGAGTTCCGTCCCAGATGACCATATTCCAGAACTTCTTCCAAAAATCATTAAATAATCCCATTTCCATCCAGCACACCCAATCCTATCATTAGCTGCTAAGAATTGAATGAGTTCCGTCCCAGATGGCCATATTCCAGAACTTCTTTCAAAAATCATTAAATAATTTCATTTCCATCTAACATACCCAATCCCATCATAATCGGTTAAAAATTGAACGAGTTCCGTCCCAGATGGCCATATTCCAGAACTTTTTCCGAAAATCATTTAATAATCCCATTTCCATCCAACATACCCAATCCCATCTTAATCAGTTAAGAATTGGTCGAGTTCCGTCCCAGGTGGCCATATTCCAGAACTTCTTCCGAAAATCATTTAATAATCCCATTTCCATCTAACAAACAAAATCCCATCATAATCAGTTAAGAATTGATTGAGTTCCATCCCAAATGACCAATTCCAGAATTTCTTCCAAAAATCGTCTGTTAAATCGAGCGTTCGTTAAATCGAGCGTACGTTAAATCGAGCGTCCGTTAAATCGAGCGTTTACTGTAATAGAAATCCAGACAATTTCAGCGGAGCTGTAAATCATAACTCTTCTTTTTTCTCTTGTTATTTAAATACGCCAACCCTTGAACTATTGTACAAAACCTGTATAGTTCGGTTTTTGATAATTGATATCTACTTCGAATTCAGATGACAGCAGAGCTTTAACCGATAGAATTGTTTACCACTTGTATTTTTAAATAAACCATAATATCTGATTAAGCCAAATTTGATTTTGGTTAGCAATTCTGTCACAAGGAATGATTTTAACCCTTTTTTAATATTATCCTAACTTAATTATGCATGCAAAAATTTCAGAACTTTAGGTAATATTCATTTTAACTAAGAATACTAAAAAAAATTCTACGCAGGCTGCCCGTTCCGCTCGACTTTTTTAACTAAAAATTACTGGGATCGCCCGAATTGCGAAAAAGCTTATGTATATATGAGCTATCCCAAACAGACAAACCGTTTCAACCATAGAGAGAAGACAGGCATTTATCTGCTCACACACATACCCATGCACGCCTACACACACCAAGATTTAAAAAAAATACATTTTTGACTTCAGCGACATAGCGAATTGAAAATCTGCATAAATCTTGAAGTCAAAATTTTTCAGAATTATTGTACAATAGACTCGTGATAACGTGATCAAAATAAATCCAAGCCAATTCAAGTTTACGAGACATAAACAAACATATAAGAGCAAACCACGCTGACTATTTTGTTTTAATTCCTGTTGTTTCAACAGGATCAATATGGAGCAACAGGAGCAATAGGGCAAATTTTGGCCTGCTGTGAATCTGCAATGTAAACCTGAGAAATAGTTGCTTGAAATGGTAGAAGTAAGATGGTAGTTATAAATTTGCAGAAATTGATAGAGAAATATGGTCAATATAGAAACCTCCAGGAACTAAATCAGTTATCTATATCACAAGCCGAATATCTTTACTGAAATTTGAAGTTCTCTCGAACTCAACATTAATATAAGATGGGTTCAGCAGATTTTTTTACGCTGACTGTAACTAAGAGTACCTACACGAAACCAGCTGCAAAACTATAATTAACAGTTCATCATCAGACGAGAGAGAGCGGTGATGGTTGAGGGTTCTGATGGACCACAGAAATATTTGCACGACACGTCGTATTCTTGGAGGTGAATCTTTAATGATTTGGGATGACATTGGATATTATGAGAAAGGTATGTTGAATTGTTAGACGATTTACTAATTATCTATGGAAACGAAATTGGCGAATCAAATTATATTTGTAAACAAGATAACGCCCCTATGAATTCGAATTCAGCAGATTTCAAAGTCTAATAATATCGCATTATCTTAGTGGCGCCTGCAGTCCAGTTTGAATCATAATGTGTGATATATAACAATAAACATTGTTATTATGCATCCTTCGTTTGAAGTTAATTCGCATGGAGCGTTATCCACCAATTAAAGAGCTTCTCTAAATTGATAAAATGTTAATTTAAATTTATTGGTTTAAAATAATTTTTTACCTGTTGTTCAAATGACTGATGGAACCAGCTGCATCCATATGAAGTATTAGAATATTTAAAGTCAACAGTTCCAAATACCAATGGTCGTTGAACAAATATCAATTTTTGGATTACAATTGTTTTTAAAAGGATCCTCAAGCTCTGGTTGAGAGGAACACTTTTCGCCAGTAATTTTAAGGTAGTGCAAGGGATTGTAGCCACCCATCACTTGCATCTAAAGTGCTTTGATTTTATTTTATTTGACTATGTAAAAGATAAGACTTAAACTTTTAAACCAACGTTGTAAGATCTTCTCCGTTTTAGGATATCCTGACGGTTTAAGGGTTTTCTTACCAGGCACCATAAAGGCTCTGTTCACCGTATTACTGTTAATTTTCTATACACATTTTTTAATAAGAAAATATTAATCACAGAGCAAATAAAACTTTTATTTGCTTTTTTTATTTACTGATACTTTTTCAACTTTACTCGAATCAAATTAAATTTGAAAAAAAGAACAAAATGAAAATCCGAAAGCTTCATTATAATTTTAGGCTTTTCCATTTCATAGATAGCAGGGGGCGCAAATCGACATACAAATAATTAAAAGCTCATTATGGCATAATTAAATTTTAGATTTGGGATCTGTTAGCTTTAAATGAAATAACCTAAAGCTTGGTCAAGAGCA